>JAMJFZ010001264.1:4975000-5575000 GCA_026225945.1 Cricetomys ansorgei
AGAGAGAGAGATACTTTTGAAAAGTCAAAATACATAACAAACAACAACATAAAAAGATCAAAAACATGTCAGTGAACTTATTATACTCCATCATAGTTGAAAAGAGAAAAGGGAGATAGGGAAAAGCGAGAATAAGACATTTGTGACCAGAGTTGGTCAAATGGCTCTCTGTTTTAATAACTGTATCTAAAATGTTCCATGCTGCAATTACTGAACAAAATCCAGATAGCATCACCCTAGTATAGATATGGGAGTTCAAAAGCCTTTGAGAGGCTCTCCTAGGTGAGTTCGAATAAACAGAAAGAGAGAAAACAAATTGGAGTCAGAGAAAAAACACAAAATACCTTTGGAAAGAGGAAACCAAGAGAAAAACTAAACAGATATGAAACAAAAAAACAAACCAAAAAAAAAAAAAGATGAAAATATTTCAAATGAAAAACGTTTTACTTTAAATTGCTGAAAAGATGACACGAATTCTAAATAACACTCAATGGAACTAAAGAACACAGACACAAAGAGAAAAGGAAAAAATATTGTGTTTGTGACTTCAGTACAGTGACTATGGCTCCAAATCTCCTAAAGATGAAAAAATAAGGGAGAAAGATTTGTAAATGGTGTTGGGAAGAAAATAGATTCTAATATTCCAGAACTAGAGAAGAATAATGTACCCCAGACTCTTTTTAACACTGTACAAGGAGCATGATCAACTAACACAAAGATCAGGAGAGGAGGCTTCAGAAACCTTAAAAGCTTCAGACAGCAGGAAAATTACCTAAAACCAAGCAAAAATATATCTGCAAAATATTTCTGACAGAAAACAGAAGCTAAAAAGGATGGAGTGACCCTTCACAATACAGAAAGAAATTGGCTCCAATATGCAACTTCAACTGAGAGGAATTCACGTTTGAGAGTTAAGGGAAAAGACACCTGACAATTTAAAGACTCTTAAAGTTTGTGGATATTTTCATAAACTTTAGCGAAGTCCTAATGAAGCTGAAAATGAAGCTATAACAAACAAGAAAAATAAAGGCAACAATTATATAAACAATGACCTTTAAAGGTTTAAACTCTAGTCAGTAATATTATGATTTTTGAATTTTAATGAAAAGTGCCTAAAATCTATCATTCAAAAAGGAAACCTGGATTTTTTCTTTCAGTTTTGTATTTCAAGAACACATACTATTGTTAATCACAATTACTACCACAAGGCTGTTTATAGTCAACAACCTGCTAATTCCATTTGTTTTTGCTTGATTGTACATGTGTTTAGAGCTGACTACATGGGATTCATTAACCTATTAGGAGGCTCATTCTTAATGAAGGGAAGACTGATTCTCCCACATGGTAGTCATTAAATATTGATTTGAGAAGTCTAAGTCCTTTATTATGTTTTTTGTCAGACTAGCAGACTAGCTATTTCTTGTTCTCTCTCTCTCTCGTCTCTCTCTATCTCTCTCTGTCTCTTTCTTTCTTACTCTCTCTCTCTTTCTCACTCTCTCTCTTTCTCTCTCCCTTACTGTCTCTCTCTCTCTGACATAGAGCAATGTCATCGTGTTTATCTCTATTTTTTTTCCTCTATCTTATATGTATATTGATTTCCAGAACTTGTTTGTTCTCCTTTATAAAAATTAAGGTCATTGGTTTGAGATAGTTTGTATGTTGCAGACATAAACTTAAGAGTTAAAATTTCTTTCCAAACACTTCTTTCACAGCCCTGTGTGTTGTTTAATGTATGGCTTTGCTTCATATCATATTGTCAATAATTATGAAAATATCCTGTAAATTTTTTTCTTGGCCTACTGTTTTGTAATAGTGTGTTATTTTATGTATTTATAAATTTCCATGTATTATATATTTATTATTTGATTCTATTATTTAAAGCTGTTATCCTTAATATATTTTCTTTTCTTTGAGTAAAAATTCTTTTCTCAATATAAATTTTCATTATTTATTTGACTATTTAGCATGTAATTGTTCTATTTGGTTTAATATTCATTATTTATTAATTGTCTGTATGGGGGCATGATACATGTGAATGCAGGTGCTTATAGTGTCCCAAAAGATATTGTCAGATCCTCCTGGAGCTGGAGTTACAAGTGTGTGTTAAGTACTTGATGAGAGTGTTGGACATTGAACTCAGATCCTCTGCTGAAATGCTTAGCTATTTTTCCATATTAAAATGTTCATTTCATTCCAGTGTTTCTATGTATCTAAGTAATTTTTCTATGAATTGTCTATGATATTTTATGTGTTAGAAATTCTATAATTTACTAGTTGTTTTATCATTGTGTTTGAACTTTATTTCCATTCCCACTTTTACCCAATAACTTATTTCTTTTCAACATGAAAAGGTTTGTTTGACCTTGCTGTTAATGTCCTTTTCTGTTCATATTTCATTTAAAGATTGACATTTGTATTAATTCTGTTTTATGAAATATATTGAGTTTGCTGCTGCAGTTGGATTTCTAATCATCCTTTATGAATGTTTTATATATAAGAATGCTTATTCATTACTACTGAGTGCCATTTTAATGTGTAGATATGATAGCTGTATTTCTTTTATATTACTTGTCTATGTCTTCATTCATTTTTCCATCAGTGCATAGTTTGAGAGTTATTTGTAAAAGACTTCTAATGTTATATATTCCCAATCATTCCTCTTTGCCCCTCCCATGATAACTACTTCTAGAGAGAAGCTGCCGTGAAATTTTATTCATAAATATCTCATTGAGTAACTATTAGTACATTGTGATTTATTATATATTTGTATTTTATAGTCATTTTATTATTTACTTTTCTCAATTTTTTAACAATTTTGTCTTATAACTGTAAGAGGGGAACAAAGACATCGCCTCTTTGTATTCTTCTTATCAAACTCCATTTTAGTGTTTCCTTTATGATAGGCTAAAGTAAGTAAATGAGTACAGTTTGGGTTTGATTAAAAACAAAGCATTTTGCACAGAAATTAGGTTTGTTTTATAAGTTCCACCCTTAAAACAGTTCCAGCTAGGAGGTGGTGGCTTATGCCTTTAATCCCAGCACTGGAAAGGCAGAGGTGAGTTCAAGGCCAGCCTGGTCTATAGAGGGTGTTCTGGGACAGCCAGAGGTACAACAGAGAAACCCTGTCTTGACAATTAAATAAATAAATAAATAAATAAATAAATAAATAAATAAATAAATAGAACAAGCAAAAAGCAGTTCCAAAGATAATTGCAATTTTAAATATGTTTTTAAAATAAGAAATATTTTCTACTATATTTCTGTCTGACATAACCAGGCAGGGAAATCCAAACTCTGAGAAGCCATAGAAACACTGCCTAATTCATTCAGTGCAGACATTAGAATAAGCTTCTGATCTCAGGCTTTGAAATACCGGCATTCTTCTGTAATTACCATCAAAATCATAGGAATAGCCAGATTGACACTTCAAAAGAAAAAAAACCTCTAGCTTCTGAAATACTAGGCAATAAGCACTTTAAATATAATGTTTGAGCAGAACCTTGGTGAAATAGATTCTTATTTTACAAAGTTGTGATTTTTTTAAAGAATTTTGTTTGTTTTCTTTTTTGTTTTGTTTTATTTTGAATTTTAGAAAGAAAAGTACAGGACTTTATAAGCTGAAGGTATAGAAATAAAGAGAATCTGCCTCCTTTATAGAAAGTATTTTTTCTCTATTTATTTTAAGGCAAGAACAACTTCAACAGATGTTCAATTGAATAAAGTATCATGGGAAAAATCAGACATTACAAGCTGGAAAGCCTGAATATTGATTTAGCATGTTTGTTTTTGTGCAACTAAGCTATTGATTTTAAAGTGTCAACAACTAAAAAAACAGAGTTCACTAAAATCATAATTTGTTTATGAAATGCTATTGGTGATTTTATGAGAACTTTCCTTAAGTATTGGGTTCATTCATACATGTCATCCATATTAGCAATCAGAATTTCAGAGTTAGCTCATTAAGTCTACCATTTATATAATGACTTGCATTCCTGAGTACCATTAAGAATGTTTCAAGACTCTACTTGAACATTCACTTGTAAATAAGTGCATCCTTCCTCACAAACTACGCTGAGCATGAATTTTTTTTTTTCTTATTCCACTTGGAGTTTTAAATGGCTTTATGATTTTTAATATAAAGGCTTTGAAGAAGATAGCAGATGGAAGAGAGAATTATAGATAAACAGAAAGTGATTGTTACATAAAATTATTGAGTTGAAGAATAGAGAAAATGAAATAGTGAAAACTATTTCAGCAGAAACAAAGAAGTAGGTGAAGTCTTCAATCAGCCATCCAATGAACTAGTGATAAAGCCCAAATGTGACCTAAGTGCTCTCTAGTACAAGCTAAGACTATATTTTTCCCTTCAACCCATGTGGTTCATATTTTCACTGCTTTATCATAGAACTTTGCTGGCTTTTAGTACTGGTGACACTTCCAAGAGTCCACTCATGCATGACATCTGTATTATTGAGCTTATAGTTGAGTTGAGGAAATGAACATTAATAAAAGAATAACACTGGAAGGAGAAAGCATATAACTCATACACAACAGTGACAGTGACACAATTCAATGACAAGTTGGAACACTGGAAGGAGAATGTGTGTGGTTCTTGCTGTTCACGTGATGAACTGCCCAGGTTAACATGAAATACAGTAGAAATCAGTGAGGTGTCATCAGGAAGTAAAAGTGATGAAGACAAAAGAGTATTGAGAGTAAATAAGATAAAAATATATATTATACATATACGGATAGCTCATAATGATTCCTATTACTTTACATAATTAATATATGCTAATTTAAAAAAGAAATGGCAGATCTGAGGTTTAAACATCTTCAAGATTGAAGTAAAGATAAAACAGGATTCCATGTCCCTGAGGCCCATTTGAACTGGGGGCAAGGGAGCAGAGAAAAAAGCATGCCTGAGAAATGAAAGAGGTTATACAATGGATAGAGTAAACAGAGTCTAAGGTAAGCAATAATTGATAACAGGTTAAAAGGGATAGTTAAGTTCAAGCTCAGAAAATGGCTTCTATTTAGCAGTGTGCTAGAGCCGGCTTGTACTGTTCTCTACTGTCAGTTGTGTATAATTTCATCAACTCTGTATTTAGGGATGTTATATTGCCAGCTTGAGTCGATACACTTGTAGAATTTTGATAAATACTACAAGTTCTTAATCTGAATCACAATCATATATAAATTTTGGGAAAAATAATTTTTTGAGGTAGAAATAGATTAGATTGAATGGTAGGTTCAAAGGAAACTCAAAGCCATTAATGTACCAGCATAGAGATAGTGATGGGATGAGAGTGTTGAAAAATTAGAGATTTCCACCATTGTTTCTTCATCAGATTAGGTCAGAATACTTCTAAATGGCAATTAATCTCATTTTGTTGTCATTATGACTTAAAGAAAGGGGTGGGGCCATTTAAAGCGAGTAAGACAAGTTTGTTCAGGATATTACCAGAGTCCTCTGCAAAATCTGATACTTAGATGGAAATAAAGCAGGTTAAATCAGTTTTGAGTTTTTAATAAAAATAGAATATAATTATGAAGAACCAACACATCTCAAATAAACAGAGAGTTAATAGGTAAATATGCAGGACTCAAATAGTAGAAATTCTTAAATTACATCAAACATAAAGGAGGAAACTAAGAAAAACTTGGTGTTCTTTTAATATACAAAGTGAAAGGGTGACTCTGGAGCAGGGAAAAGGGAGCAAAGCCGCTAAAAAACTGAAAGGGTGATTTCCGTTTAAACAAATGAGTGTTGAGGGAAAAAATATCTAGGATGTCTCCATGGCAGCTAAGTCCTAGCGAAATTCTCCAGATCACTTTGAAGCAAAGTCTTTCACATGCTGTCCAGAGCTTGGCACATTTAGGGCTGGGAAAAGGGACAACCGTTATTAAAATTCGGCCGGAAGGATGTGCAGGTGGAAGGAAGAGAGACAAATGAACTTCTTTAGTGAATAACACTAAAGAAGCACTTGTAATGAGGTGGTAGCTATTGCTTGAGAAAGCCTGCCTTACATTCCCCCAGATGGTGGCTCTGAGAATGAAAAGTGATGCCTTTTACTTCTTTTCCCCTCTTAAATATTTCTTGCTAGAAGTTTTTTTGGTAAACATATCTAAGCACCAGAATTGAATCAATAGGGATTTTCATAGACACTCACCTCATGTTTGACTTGACATAATAAGGGAAGACAAGGAGCATATTAGTTAGTGGAGACAGTGAGGTCTCCGGGCAGTGCATACTCCTTTAGAAATTTTATTAATATTAAGACATATCTGTGACATTTTCTGAAATTCTGCTCATCCTTCGGACCCTTGATACATCTAAACATGTTTCCACAACCTTTTGAGAAGTTGGACATGCATTTTTATTCTTAAAGTATTTCAGACTTTTCAAAGAATATATCTCTCACTATACACTGAAAGTTCTATATTTAAAAGTTCTGAAATTACTTCACAATGTATGTGGGGTTTTTGGAAGGAGGATTTTTTTTTTTTTTGCTACTGATGTAAAGGGTGCACATTTGTGATCAGCACTGTGACTTGTAGATAATCAAATTTACACAATAAAAAGTTTTACACATCCAGCTGTAGTGTTTCTGCCTTATTATTATTAAACCAGCACTTGAGAAGGAGAGACAGCAGCATCAGGAGTTTAGGAGTTCAAGGTTTTCCTTAACTACATTGCATGTTTAGGATTACACTTGGCAACATATGACTCAAAACCCAAAGAATGAATGAATGCTCTATATTTAAAATATGACTACCAATAGCCACAATGTGAATGTATTCTAAAATGTTATAAATGCTTCAAAGACTTGACTACAAGTGCAATTGAGTAAGCAAAAATTGTAGTCACTCTTCATTTCTAAATAGTGTGTGTCTGTGTGTGTGCAAAGGAAAGGAGGGAGGAGAAAAATTTTGTTCATGTAGATGGAAACACCAAGGCAACTTGTGAAAAATTAAGTTTTACATATAAATATTTAAACCATCCATGATGGACTTAGCAAGAGAAAACAGTTGCAAAGGACATCATATATATGGGATATTTCAAAATATTAAAAAAGGCAGCTCCAACAGAAAACTTATAAGCAATTCATCCTCAAAAAATTATAGCAACTTGTGAAAAGTTAGTGAAGATCTCTAAACAGCAACAAAGTGAGAAACTACAGCAACAACAAATTGAGGCAGTGTCTCATGAAACACAAAATGTCCTCAAAATCATGGTGTAAGCAAAAGTAACCTAAAACTTCTGATTCTCCTGAGTCACCCTCTAAATGCTAAGATTACAGATAGTCACCACAAAAAACCCATGCATATAGTGCCAGGGATTGGACCCAGGGTTTCATGCATGTTATGTAACATTGGGCCAACTGATGTGTATTCTCAGCTCATGTTTTATATATTGTTGAGTCTCTTTTTTTCTTAAACTATATTTCTCAAGTTTTATTAAAACATCATTATAAATGATGGCATTCTTCATTAATCTAAATACTATCTTAGTTCCAAGAATTAATATAATCAACCCTAATCTCCAAATACAAAATGTCTAACAATAACACAAAATTCGTAAGACTCTTGTTTATTTAGGAAGTTTACTGTTAAAAAGCCATGAATGTACCTTCCTTAAATGATAACTCTTTGTGTTTAATACATTGACACCATTGTGCTGGCTAATTTGATGTGTCAAGTTAACTAGGCTAAACGATACCAAGATATCTAGTGTTGAAGTTTCTAAATGATTCCATAAGGATGTTTCCAGGGGCGATTAACATACAAACCGATGGTCTGAGCAGTGCGTGACACAGGCCTAGAATTCCAGCTGCCCAGGAGTGAAAGAAGGAGGATAGCACATCCAGGAATGTTGTGCTACAGAGTGAGTTCAAGGCTAACATGGACATCTTAATGAGACACCGTCTCAAACTTTGAAAACCAAAAAGAGAAATTTGAATGTAGTGATAGAGCTCTTGCCTAGAATGGGAAGGGGCATGTGTTCCATCAAATACAAACCAAAAATAATAACAATGATGATAATGGTAATAGTAATAAAAGGATAGTCGTAGCAGTAGAAGTAATAGTAATAGTAGACATTTGAAAACTAAGAAAATTGTCTCCCTCACAAGTTCTGATAAATGCCTTATAATCCTTTGTGAGAGAGTTAAAGAAATAAAGGGCGTAGTACAGCTTAACTTAGTCTCTGCTCAGTCTTCTCAATGAGTGGAGCTGCTTGCTATTTAGTACTTTTGCCCAGATAAGAGCATAAGCCACAGAGTACTTGTTTTTTAATCCTTTGGGAGAAGACTAAGTTACATCAGCAGCTTTTCTGGCTCTTCAATTTAATGACAGGTCATGGAACATGGATTCTGAATCACGTGAAGCAACTTCCAGCAAATCTACATGCTTGAGCGTGTGTGCTCACACACATACACACACACGTCTGAAAATTCTGTTTATATGTCCTTGATGAATTCAACCATTTTCAAAAAGATTCTATAGGTATTTGTTTCTGTTGTTGCTGTTGTTTGTTTGTTTTTTGTGTTTTTATAACATGATCCTGTTAATCACAGGCTTTATCTATAGATGACGGAGAATTTTTATGGACATTGTTTCTGTGGTGTTGAAACTGATAATATAAAATTAATGGTGGGTTCTTTTTGGCAAGATAATTGTATGGTTAATTATTTTTAATCATCTTCCTGTTTAATTGTTTCTTATTTTTTTGTAATACTCATTTCAAATTTATTCAAGAAATTTGTACATATAATAAAATAAATTAACAAGCAATTAAGATTGCTTCCCTGTGTTTTTTCCTCTTATTTTCTAGTTCTGCATTTAATAAGTTTATTTTCCTTCCATAAACCTTTGACTAACTGAGATGAGCAATAGTGTTGGTTTACTGGCTTAGTATTGTTCCCAGCCTATATGTCCTAAACTTTATGATCACAGTATTTATAAATCAACCCTAATCCTTTAAAATAACCTGGATATTTAAAAAATTATAAATTCCTGAGCAAGTAATATGTTAAAATTTAGAATATGGAAGACAACACCTGGATTTTGCTTTTTAAATTGTCTATTTTTAATACTATTTATATTCAAATTAGTTTGGAATACCAACCTGTAGTTTTCAGGCTACTGTGGTAGTACAAAAGGAAGACATAGAGGCATATTCATAGGTAAAAACCCTGCCAGACCTCATCAGAGGGAACCACTGTCATAGTAAGTGCCATACTGGACAGTGGAGCCCTGAGTGTCTCATCTCAGGGTGTTTTTATCAGTTCCTAAGCTCTTCAGGCATTCTTTTGAAAGCACATGCAGATCATGAGCAATCAAACAACTTTTACATAAGGCCAACTCCTGCAGACAACACAAAATGCAAAGACCTAGGCAGCCCTTCACTCAACAATGCACAAAACAACCATTTTAAACATAACTAAAAATAAACTTCTAAAACATTTCCCCCTTTCTGTATAAAACAAATAAAAAAAATGCTTATCTCTACAACACAATTTAACACAAAGCTATTTACAAGAGGAACAACCAAATATCTATTAAGATTTTCACAATGTCCTTGGACAGCAGAAAAACATTATCAATGTCTAATTATCTGGAATTCATTCATAATCTTCTGGGCTCCTCTGAAGGGTAGGTCCTCCAAAGGATCATTTCTCTGGCTCTGACCCCTGCAGCACACACAATTTGTCCTCCAGGCTCTGGCAGGTTCACCTCCACTATTGCTGCTGTCCTTGGTAGTCATCCCATGGTACTAGCATCTCCAAAATTGCTGGAGTCCCTTGATGTAACTGGGCTGCATTTTCACCAGTAGCCTCTCCTGGCCTCTCTTCATGGTGCTAAGTCTCAGCTTCTCTCCATGATCCCTCCATGCCGTCAAAACCAGTACCACTTGAGTGACTCTTGCACATTACCAAATCTGGCAGTCAGCATGAAATAAAACCCCAGCCAGTTATGAAAGACATCTTCTGTGTGCTGTCCCTGAGGAAGAGCTTTCCAGATTTCAAGCTAGAGTCTCGTTTGTAGAAAAAGTAACTGGTCAGTTTAATTAATCGGCTTCTCAACTCGAAACCCTGGCTTCCACAGCAGGGAGTCCTGGGCCAGTGCTAAGAATCTCTAGCTAAAATGTACTAGTGGCTTTGTGTTTTTTCCACTACTGCTACAGGGAAACACAAGCCTTCTCCTTAGATCTGAAACACAACATCTTGAGCTTCACACATGCAAAAAAAAAGAAAAAGAAAGAAAGAAAGAAAGAAAGAAAGAAAGAAAGAAAGAAAGAAAGAAAGAAAGAAAGAAAGAAAGAAAGAAAGAAAGAAAGGAAGAAAGAAAGAAAAAGAAAGAAAAAGAAGAAAACAAAAACAAAAACTAAAAAAAGAAAAAACGCTACCAGAAAACTTAGTTTGTAGAATAATACACATTGGTTTCATTTCTTGTGCCCTGGCTACCACCAACAGCAGAAGGGAGCATTGGCTCTATGATCAGGAAAAGTGGTTAGAACCTTCCTTTCTAATGCTTTGATGGATGCTGCCAAGGTTCTCATACTTTACCAGGAGGGCTTTTCAATTTTTTCAGTATTTTTTATCTGTACATAGCTATCTTATAGAGCTTCCATTTTATTCTGGCTCTCTCTGTGGAGTCTTTTCCTTCTTATTCATTCATTAATTTTCACTGCTTTTTCTTTTCATAGAGGTTTATTCCCTTTTTCACTCTCCTTTTCTTTTAAGAGACTTCATTAATACCTTAATCTTTCTCTTTTGGGAACTGCTCTGAGTGTACTCTGAATGTACTCTGAGAGTTCTGGAGTTTCTTTTCCAGTTCTTCCTTGTCTCTCCTTGGATGTTAGCTGGTGTGATATCATGTCCCATGTTGCAGGTACTACTTGTAATAGTACACTGTTGGGGCAGCTCATCAAGGAAGATATGGAGGAGGAAGATATGGATATCATAGGTGTAAACCTTTCCAGACCTTAGCAAAATGAACCACTATCATGGCAACTGCCATACAGGGCAGTGGAACCCTGAGTGTTTCATTTCAAGGTTTTTATTGAACCCTGAACTCCTCAGGTATGCAGATCATGAGCAATCAAACATCGTTTACATAAAGTCAGTACCTGCAGACAGTACAAAACACCAAGGCCTAGGAAGCCCTTCACCCAACAATGCACAAAACCACCATTTTAGGCATATATAACTATAAACTTCTACAACACCCATTGTGCATGAAAGTATCTTCTAAGGTGTCCCAAACAGCAAAAGTGTATCTCCCATACTTAGTAGCTGTGTAAAAAAAGAAATAAAAAGGAAAAGAATATGATTGTTTTAGGTATCATGGAGGGGAAAATTTATGATGTATATGAAGGAGAATATAGAAGGCATGAGTAGGGAAAGCACAGCAAGAGGCAAAGATATCTGGAGGAGTCCAGGGTAGACATGACCAGTTTGAGCTGCCAAGCCAAGTAAGGAGATAGGGAGAAAAGAGAGAGGGGGGAACCTTGAGCAGTGGCTAATAGCCCAAGGGAGAGAGTAACCAAAAATGGCTGGATTATGTAGGGCAGAGTGGCCCAGACCCCTTGGATGGAAAGCTCAGTGTAGTGAATGCAGTATACAAGCCAGGAGGACCTTGTAAGAGGTAGGGGTAGAGAGATGCTTGGCAAATCTGGCAGCCAGGTTCATTCAATATGTTAAATAGGTATCTCAGCTAACAGCTTGTTGAGTTTGAGACCCAACACTACCTACTACCTCTTCCATCTGGACTTTTATCATCTGTGATTATTTGTAAGTAAAATATCCCCAGAAGGCTCACATGCTACAAGAGCAGGGTTCAAAGGCTGTAATTTTGAGAAGTGATTGGATCATGAAATCTGTGACTCAACTAAATGGGTTAATTCACTGAGCAGTCCACAATATGTTAGCATTCGTGGGAGCTAATGAAAATACAGTCTAAGCTGGGTGGTGGTACAGACCTTTAATCCCAGCACTTTAATCCCAGGAGGCAGAGGCAGGCAGACCTCTGTGAGTTTGAGGACAGCCTGGTCTTCAGAATGAGTTCCATGACAGCCTGTGTTACAACAGGAAAATCCTGTCTGGAAAAAAAACCAATAAATAAATAAATAATCAATTAAACTATTAATAAATAAAGTCTAATAAGAGGAAATATTCATGAGGAGGCATGATCTTGAAAAGTATCTTTTTCTTAGATTCTTTCTGTTTCTATTGCATAGTCACTATGGGATAGATGAGCAGGTCTTCTGCATCATGATGTCTCTTACCTTCATCATGCTCTGCATCACCATGGCTCAAAAACAAGAAAGCCATTGACTAAAATCCCAAAAAAAACATGTGCTAAAATAAACCTTACCTTTTGTTCATCTCAGTGAACAACAACTATGTTCAACAACAATGAAAAGTTACAAACAAAGCATCTAATACCCTTCTCATATTTCTTGAATTATTAGCAATTTAGGAACTGATATTTGTGCATTCTTATAAAGCGTGGATTTACGGAGATAAATTGGTAAGTTTCCTTTGAGTTAGCTAATTCTTCATCCTACCACAATGGAGGTAGATGCAGAAATTGGTCAAGATCTACTAAAAGGAAGACAATTATCACTGTGTTTCAAGATTTTATTTTCTAGGTTGCCTTTTCTAATGATCGTTCTGCCTTTGTCATGATTAAACATATGATCTGACATGTAAATCACAAATTTCATCCATTCTTTTTCACTTTCTTATGTTTGACCACTGTTTCTTTTTTAGTCTGAATGTGATCATCTCATCTTGGCTTATGATTTTACTTTTTATTTTTCTTGACCATGTGAATTCACAATACTTGACCCTCAAATCCTTACGTTTATAGGAATTTTCTATAGGGTTTTTACTGAAAACTGAATTATGTATTATGGATGGGGAGAGATTAGCATGAGTAAACTGGGAAAGCAAGTTTGATTCTTGATCTACTCTATTGAATCCCTGTATAGACTGAGAGGAGAATCCTGCAGAACTCATTTACATTAGTTTATTACAATTGGATAGCTTATTTTTATTATGTTCACTTAGGGGAAATTAGAGATGATATAATTTCTTGTAATGAAATATACAGTTAACAAACCTTATTCTCATTAATAACAAGAAGTTGCTGCACTCTTTCAGCAATATGCTTTAAGGGTAATTCAGTAACTTGTTTACAGTGTGCTAACTAATTGCTCCAAAGAATTTTAACCACACTGAGTTTGGAGTGATGAAAGCATAAATATGATACCATGCAGGACTAAATATACAATATTCAATATCTGAATACAATATAAGCAATTTTTGAGTATCCAATACTTGGATATCAATGAATATTATTTTTATCTGTTACCAGTTACAGGCTAAAAACATAAGCTTTCCAGGCAAAGTTGCAGTAATTCAGAATCAACTACTCTCTTGTTTAGAAACTGCTCTACTACCTACTTGGCTGTTTTCCTAGAGGAGAAAAGAACTGTTTAAAATCTAGGATTAAATTATCTCTATATAAAGTGATTTGTTTTGACCCACATAAGTGCTAGGGAGATTTGTATTTCCAGTGATTTGGAATTCTTTGTCGTGTGTGTGTGTGTGTGTGAGTGATTGTTTCCATTTTGCATATTAAAACATAATATTAAATTTAGAATTATAATTTGGTGTTGCAAACGAGGAGAAAATGACTTCCTACTTCTTATATAAAGGTGGTAACAAAATAATACAGTTCAACCTGAAGTTGGGTTCATTGCCCAAACCTGCAGGCACCTAGACACCAAGTAGGCATCCCACAGATGCCTGGACACCCTGTAGGTATCTGGACATCACACAGGCACACTGTCATCCCACAGGCATCAGGTCATCCCATAGTCACTTGATCCTTCTGTAGGTACCCAGATGTCACATAGGCACCTGGACTTCACACAGGCACCCAAACTATACATGGGTACCAGCTAGCCAGCCAGAATGAGTGCCATATGCTGAAACAATGGACTGAGTAAAAGCCTTCACAATTTCTCCTCTATTCTACTGACACTTCAAATTCAAAAACTCTTCAAGTATAATTATTATACATACAGAGAGAGAGAGAGAGAGAGAGAGAGAGAGAGAAATGCCTCCTCCCGAGTCCTTTTGGTGATGCCTATAACTGCATGTATTTAGATTAGATAACCTGGGGTTAGATAACCAATCAGGGGTTTATCCCTGGAGAAGACTAATTCTCCCTATCTCAGCAGCTATTAATCGCTTATAACCCTTCAGTGAGGAATAAGGTCTTTTTGAGATTTAATCCATCCATGTTAGCATATTAACTGGTATTTTCATTGCACTGATATTGCTTCGGCAACAGAATTGTTGAGATTAATTGTTACAGTTTTCATATGATAAATAGAAAACATAATTTCACAGCAGATGTCCTTGTCCTCTGGTTCCTATGATCCTTTCAATTCTTTCCACAATGTTTCCTAAGACATTGCCTCAATTAGTGTTGGGAACTATGCAGTCATTTTTCTCTACATTTTGAGTATTGTGGATTTCTGTAATGGTCTCCATCCTGCATAAAAAGTAGCTGCCTAGTTCAGTTCCAACCCAATTCCTCAAATCTCTGTGTCTAAAAAGTTGGTATCTTCATCAATATTGTTTTTTTTTCTCTCTTTCTATGTTATCTGATTCCACCTTAGTAGCACCTGTGGCTTGCATGCTTTCTTTGCTAAAGTTCTCTTCACCATGATCTTTTTTTTTTTTATTTTCTTGACTTTTGTGATTACTCCTGGTTATACAACACATAAATACTAGAGTTAGAATCCACAAATAAGACAGAGTATGAGGTATTTATTTTCTGGGTCTAAGTTTAGTCACCCAGTGTAATAATTTCTATATCCATGCATTTACCTGCTAATTTCATGATTCAATTTTTCTTCATAGCTGAATAGCATTCTATTGTGTCTTTCTACCCCATTTTTATTTTACATTCATTACTTGAAGAACTTTTTTAAAAATATAGCCATGGTGAGTAGAGTGGTAAAGAACACAACTGAGAAAATTTCTACATAGTGAGATATCAAGGCTTTTGTGAGTTTAGTAGAGAACAGTATAACTGGGTTGTACAGTAGATCAATTTTTTAACTTTCTGAGAATTCTCCATAGTGGTTCCCTGAGTTGCAGTCAATCCCACCGACATCTAATAAAGGTTGTCTTTGTAGTTTGGCAATCTGTTAACTTATTATTTTACTAGCCTATGGATCTTAATATAAATTCTGATGTTATAAACAAATGTTTTAGCTCTTACTTTCTCCCTTAATCTCTCAGTTCTGTGAGCTTAGCAAAGGTGTATGTGTTCTTCCTAATAAGCCAGGATCTTTTGTTTCTAAGTCTAAAAATGCCCTTGTGAGTGATTTGTTTGTGTATTTGATTGATTTTGTTTTAAAATGTTTCCTTGTGTTAGGTAAAGTAGTCTCATGCTCAGTTCTATTTACAAACAAATCCATCACATTAGTGTTGTTTTTCTTGTGTAAATTTTCTTGCCAAAATATAAATTATTTTTAAATCTGAGGGTAGAAACAAGTAAAATATATTATTAAATTCAGATCACCACCGATTTAGATTTTTGTCAATTTCTAGAAATATTTGAAATTATTAATGAGTTCTACATTGATCCACTTACATAGGTGGTGTGTTTTGTTGTCTTGCTAGAATAATATTGTGGTCTCAGAGTCTGTTGCTAAGAATTCACAGTTTCAGCCATCTGCCTATGTCTTCTGCTTATAAAGACGTAATCAAGACTGTAGGGGTGGGGAGCAGGGTACATGTAATTTTGCACATGTCTAAATCTAGAAGAGGATGAAAGGACAAGAGTATTACATCCTATTGAAAATTTATATACATCCAAGTGGTACAGTCAGTCTCTGTTGGGTGACTTTGACAGGAGAGACATGAGAAGTGTAGATTTACCCCCAGATAGGATACTGACAACCGACCAAAGAAAGATTTCACCTAAGTAGATACAATGAATTTATGGAGTTACTTACAGGATAAAGTGAGGAATTATTTATAGAAGGACGGATGACTCAAAGACAGATGCATAACCTAAATAGTGCATATCAGCATGGGTGAGAACTCATGAACACAGCAGCCCTGGAGAACTCTTTCTAAATTATAGACTCTGAAAAGTCTCATCTATCATGGCAATTGCTTGCTGCTTTTGTAGCACTGGAGAGCTGACCTTATGAATCTTGAAGTTCTGAACTTTAAGCCTTGTGAACCTTGTTTGCTTTCTTCACTTTATTGAGCTGCCTTCTCTGGAAGAAAGGGTCCTTCAATTCAGAGGACATAGCTTCATGACTGTATCATTTTCACACAGTTTCACTGTCATGTTACAGAACACATTCTGAGCTGATAACAGAAAACAAGGAAAAATGGTCACTTCATTGCTTATTAAGTAAAACCTGGAAATTAAATCATGAAATTGTCAGGCAAATGCATGGACATAGAAATTATTACACTGGGTGACTAAATTTAGACCCAGAAATTCATTTATTCATGCTACTAACAGTATGGTCCTTGTACTTCCAGGCTTACTAAAGTCCAAACAGTAACAGTCAGATATTTATAAGGATACCTACAGAGGTTTATTATAGATATATAATTCATTATAGTCATGATTAAAACTTCTAAGTTAATTTTTAAGACTATGTCCTGGTATTTTTGTGACAAATATGCCTTTAGAAATAAAAGTTTTTCAAACTATATTCATTCAATTATTTAGCTAAAAAAAAAACCCTTCCATTTAAAGTCAGCTGTATATTTGAAATAAAGGCATCAATGTGTACATTACTCATTGTTCTGAAGAAGAATAGAACCAACTGTATGAACATTCATTACCAAGGAGATGAATTAAATGGGCTTACATGATTTGCACTGCCCAAGAATGTCTGTATTCATATTGGAGAGGTTAAGAGGTAGTCTCAGTCCACAAGGTTACCTGTCTCAAATATCCTAGTCTATTACTGAGGAAGGAGGACTCTTGGAGAGCTACTGAGTATCAACAGTCAAAAGAAGGTGGCATTGGCAGTCAAAGAAGGTAGGCTCTTATGTTTTCAAAGGATGTCAGCAGCAGCTGTGGCAGCAGTGCTCACTGGCAAGAGCTGAAGAGGAGGACAAAACTTTCTCTTAGACCTCTTTTTATCTAGGCCATGACTGGAAAGTGTCCCACGTTTAATGTAATCAAGAAAATGCCTCACAGGCAGACCTAGAGTCTAATCTAACCTAGCCAGTCCTCACAAGTTTTCCCAAAGGCTTGCCTCCTTGAAGACTCTAGCCTATGGAATTGATTGTCAATATTAACATTACAATGTTTTATTAGTTTGTTGTATTAGGTATATTGGTCCTTAACCCAATAGATGTCAATGAGTAATCCAATCACAAAATATTTTTCAGTGTATAACTTTGCGTATATGCTTAAGACTTAATTCTTGCTATGATATTCTGAAATATATGCTTAAGAAACCACAACATCCTATTATGAATATCAGAAATATAAGGTTCTCCAAATGAATCTTTCTTTTTGCATTTGTGACTGATAACACATTAATCGACAATGATTTTTTTTATGAAGATACAATTGACTGTAACTAGAGTAATTATGTAATAGTTTGTTTAGTGTTCAAATTAATCATTATGTTGTTCAATTTGCTTAAAATATGGAAATAGGAAAATAAAAGGTCTACAGAGTGAGTTCCAGGAGAGCCAGAGTTACAACAGAGAAAGTATGTCTTGAAAAATCATGCATACATATATGTGTATATATATATATATATATATATATATATATATATGTAATTCACATTTACCTCACATCTCCATATGCCACAGATATGTACTTCACATATCTTAAATATGTTAATTTGAAATATTTACTTAAACTACAGTTGCTATCATTCTCATTTTGCAAATAAAGAGACAAGTTTGAAAAGACAAATAAATATTGACATGTTGAGAATAAAAAAGCTTGGAATATAGGTCAAGGTAGATTTCTTGTCGTACATAAACAAATCTGGTTTCAATCCCCAGTACCTTAAAAAAATTGGTAAACATATCTGATATAGCATGTAGCTCATTTGTAGAAAGCTAGTTAGCATGGAAAGGCCTTGATAACTGAACTTGTGTTTAAGGCCAGAACCCAAACCAAGATCTTTTACACTGATGTCCCCTTTTCACATTGCTTTCTGTTAAATGGTCTTCTAAGATGATATTTGTCATGGAAATATGATTATCATATTAAGGTGTGTTTTTCCTGGATATATAAGTGAAAAAAAACCTCAAAACAATGCTTGGACATAAATGGGTTTTTATTTGTTAAACATTTAAATGTGTATAATTCCATAACTAAACATTTTTCTACATAGAACTAAAGTTTACATAAAGTATAGTTACCCTACTAATTATGAATTTTCTCTTATTGTGGCATATTGAAACTGGATTTGAAGAAACATTAAATACAGTATCAGAAATATACTGTTGTCCTTAATTAAATTCTCTCTTTACATATAATTTCTTAGTAATGAATTCAGACAGGAAAACTGCAAATGCTCCACATATGCTCCTAAGTTTTGGCCTGTTTAAGAACCAGATGTTTGGTCACTGGATAATATCACTGAAATCAGAAAACAAGAAGAACATATACTTTGAGCTCCAAGATTTGTTGAGCCAGGACACTTCTAGTGCATTGGACAGTGTCTTTTTGTTGGAAAATTCACAGCCTCTTAGTCTTTTCATCTGGAATTCATTTTAACTTCAGTCATATGCATGCAGACTTAAAGGGTAAAATGTAAAAATACAAAGAATTAATGTTTGAGTATGACTCCTTGAGTAAGAAATATCCCCAATAGTCTTGGGCCTTTGAATACTTGTTCCCCAGTTCTTGGTGTTTCTGAGTAGACATAAAAGTTGTGCCCTCATTGAAGGAAGTATGTCATCGAAGATAGATTTGAAGGTCTCGATGCTGTATGTAATTCCTGTTGTACTCTGTATGCTTGTGTTTATAGTTCAAAGTGTAAGCCCTCACCGCTTGCTCTATCATGTTTGCTACCTGCTGTCCAATTCCCTGCCATCATGAACTCTCATCCCTCTGGACTCATAAGTCCAATTCACCTCTTCTATAAGTTACCTTGGTCATGGTATTTTATTACAGTAATAGAATAGTAACTACTTCAATCAGATACTGAAATTAAGCTGCCCAAAGAAAGAACTTGTGAAGAAATCTGTGCTTTTGGAAGCTATTATAAGATAAGCTACTAGAGTGAACATGAGGCCATTCCAACTTAAGGTGCTTTAAAACAGCAAGTTAGTCAGTTAGGGAGAAACATGTCAGATCCACCTTAATATCTCTTATAGAAGTTTTTAAAGCCACTCAAATAAGTTTTATTCTGATATGGACTTAATCACGGTTGTGTAGAACATGACCATACTTGAAAAGATAATGGGTTTAGGGTATCTGGGACTGTTGAGAATATGTAAGTGACCTTGAGTGTGAATCTTCCTGTTGAATGCCATGTGACTGACTCCACAGCTTGATTGTCCACTCTGAAGACTGCTCTGGAAACTATACTGATAAAAGCAACCTTCTCATTTATTTTCTCAATGAATTAGGGTAGTTAAGTAATATCTAAGCAGGAAGAAAAGACTTCTAAAGCCTCACCATGATTGAAGAATGATCAATACTTCTACATTATGTCTCAAAGACAAACTGGAATCAAAATAATTCAATAGCAATTATGTAATAATTATATATATGTAATTAATCTAGGTGTCTATAAGCAAACACGGAACAATAGTAATTGCAGTGTATATAACCATAGATGTAGGCATAGATATGGGCATTGATTTATTTTTTGTTCTCATGGGTTCATGGCAAAAGGCAGTTTATTCTTTGCTAATGCAATTCCTAGTCCTAGAAGGTTTCAGGCTCCATACAACCTAATCTTAAGCTTAAACCTAGTAGTAGGCTTAAGCCTTCATACAACCTAATCTTCAAGATACAAGCCCAGACATAGAAGGCTTGTATCTTGAAAGCCTCTGTAAAATCCAATCTGCAAATCTAAAGTATTTCAGCCTCTGAGACTTACTCTGAGCTCACTCTGACTAGCTGTCTTCTGAACTACCTCCTTTCATTCTAAGATATACTGGGAACACCAAACCGTAAATTATAAATCATCTGCTTCTCACTCTCTCCTTTCTCTCTGCTTAATCTGGACTGGCTCTGTTCTTCTCAGCTTCTCCTTCTGAACTGAACTGTCTGTGAACTGACTACACTCAAACTTTCTGACTGAACTAATTATCCTGCAGAACTCTGCCTCTTGTTTTCTTCCTGTTAGCTTCCACCTTGCTTCTGAGCACGCTACATCTCATTTCTGAGCTCTTCTCCCAGTTTCTCTTTCATCTTCCTCTGACTGCCTCTTTTAGATTCCAGGAGCTGGGATGAAAGCTGTGTACTATATTGCATTGACCACAGAAATCCCTTTCACATAGAATTAGCACAAACTGAGGAGAGGATTAGCCTAACTAACATTCCTTCTGCATTCCAGCTGGATCACACAACCATGTGATCTGTTCACAAGGCCTTAGGATATGATCCCTTCCTAGCTATCAATGTAATCCTTTGCTAGAGCAGCAGTGCTGTTGGATTAAAAGATTAGATGTTCCTCTACAAATGTATCTGTAGCTTATCTTGTAACCCACTTTTCTTCTCAGTCATATAAGTATTGTAGATTGGTGAGTAATGTTAGAAGATTCTCTGAAATTTTGGGAAAATCGCTTTCCTATCTTGTACTTGGCCCCTTTACATATGGACCTAAGTAATTAGAATCTATAATGTCTAAGTTATGTAAGTAGAAAAATAAATCATTATATATGCTTTTCTATTTGAACTATCTATGAAGACATGAACACTTTTGTTTTTAATATTTTTCTGACTTATGCTTTACAGATAGTAAAAATACAATGAATATATTTTCAGAATTGAATTGACTGTCATTCTCTTGGAAAGTCACTTTAATTGGAAATCCATTGCATTCAATGAAGCCTGGGCTAGCAGCCAGAGGACTGGAAAAACCCTTTTCATCCTCTCTCTCTCTTTCTCTCTGCCTCTCTTTACCTTTCTCCCAACCCTAAACCCCATGTGTTACTTGAAGGCTCTACATATAGCGCACTGGCCAGACTTGTCAGTGTCCCCAGATATTTCTATTTGAGTACTATTTGCTTTGTCCTCAATTCTCAGTCAGAAAATATTTACTATCTACAGGGAAATAATAATATGCAATTAAACAATTGAAGACAATGATCGATAGTTCTGTAATATTCCACCTACATTAGATTTCAGCAAGCAACTTGGTTGTCTTATTGAGTGTGGAATAAGCAAAATCTCTCCAGTGTAACAACCATTAACTATAAGACCTTGGTAGAACTGGGTGTGTAGGTGAGGAGTCAGCTGCACTAATAAAGTCCTACTCACAACATTTCTAGAATTTTCTCTTTCTACCATTGTAAATCCACAAAATTAAAAATTGCTACAAGGTTCACTGTTCACACTGACAGTGGGAGGTCTTGTTAAACTATTACCTGGGTGGGAGAATGTTTTTATACAATTATTTTTATCAGCTATTTTTTATATATGTGAAGAAATTGTATTTAGGAATGATTCCCTATTTTAAAAATATTGTCAAAAAGGAGACACTTTTAAATGTTTACTATATTCTTATTCTTGAAATCTATGAATTATTGCATGTTTGGGGAGAATATGTATCATAATAAAAGTTTAAAGATGTGAAAATAAAAGCATTACTATTCAGTGAAATAAAATGAAATAATTTTGAATTACAAAATTATTTAAACTGAAAACAAGATCTACTTTGAAATATCACAGCCCAAATAACACTAAGGCATTAGACATCTGCAACATACATTAATAAAATATCTTTTTTAAAAAATGAGACTTAAATACACCAACGATGGCATATGGAACATTTAAATCACTAAAGGAAAATGAAACACTTTAGTTGGTGCTACTTTAACAGATACAACCAAAGTGCAGTGTTACTGCCTAATCTATTTTAAAAGTACACAGACTCCTGGTCGTCTACCAGGGCTGATTCAAGTTTGAAAAGTCACGATATGCAATCAAAATGAAAAAGAGTTATAGTCAGTTGTCTCAAGTTAAAATGCTTTATGAAAAATAGAATTATGTATATAGATTTATACTTAAAATGTAGGCAGATCAAGCATTGAAGTTCAAAACTTTATCAAGCCATCATGCCTCCACTAAAGGTCAAGGTTTAAAACTCACAAATATTTTAGGCCTCTTTTTCTCATCTTCTTTGTAGGAAAACTAGTCTAGATGCTGGCCCAAAATGTCACTGATAACAACATCACCTTAAGATGAGTCAGAACATTGTATTTGATAGTAGACATGGGGGCTAAGCAAATGAAGTACATTCCAAACTAGGAAAGATGGGTCAGTGAAACTTTGAAGTTTAATCCAGATTTCTGAGTCTCTCTGGAAAGCTTTCAGTAGTCAAATTTGTGACTAGTATATTTAGGTTCTTAGAAATATTTTCAGTCATCCTTGATCTTCACATCAGATAAGAATCGCCTGAGAAGCTGGCTGGGAATTAAGAGTAATTCTTGATTCCCCACTACAGAAATTCCAAAAAAAAGGTTTCATGAGGATAAGATGTTATGTTTGCACCATGAGGAAAGCTCTCCACAGGCTCACGGGCTAAAAACGTAGTCCCCAGATTGTGGTGCTATTTTAGAAAGTTCTGGAAACTTTCAGAGGTCGGGTCTAGTTGGAAGAAGTAGACTACTGAGTGTTTTTGGAGGTGACATCTGATCCTTTGTTTTTGTTGTTGTTGTTGTTGTTTTCCACTTTGCTTTTGGTTTAATACCCACCATGAAGCAAACAACTGTCACTCTACATTCACCAAAACCACTCTTTCTTCCTGTGGTTTCCCTTAGATGTTTTGACACGAAAACAGGAACTGTAAGTAATACAGTAGCATTTCTTAGATATTTAGATGAAAATTCCAAGTATATAGAGAGAACTTCAACTTCCTTCTGAAACATTGCTAGGTCAAAGCCCATGCAAATTAATGAGGGAAGATGATGATCATGGAACTATCACTTCCATTAAATTTTCCCTCAATGTCCAGCCAAATGTTGAACCTCATTTCATGTTCATTAGAGATTGAAAGAAAATGTTAGATACAATTCATCTACTTGCTTCATTGTCTTTACATAACATCTACATGCTCAGAAACATTCTTTCAATTTATAAATTCTTAAATTTTATATCACCCAGTTTTTTACTTTACTTATATACTAGGCAAAGCATTGACATTTTCCTGAAGCAACATGTAAGGAAAATAATCAACAGTCTTAGAATGAATCTCAGCTATAGGCTCACAGGTACAAATGCCTGCCAGTGGAGTATGTGTTGAGACTTATTTGAATTCAAATATGTCAATATCTCCAAGAATTAGGCAGAGGCACTTGTCAATAATAGAGTTAATTACAAAAGAGTTGTAGAAATGGTAAGTAATTCAGAGTCAAGATAAGCAGAACATTATATCATGAAACATGCAAGCAATAGGGAAAATACAGAATACTTTTGTGGTATGCAGAGTTATGAACTGGATCAAAAGCATCTGTTATTTATATTTATTCATCTTTACTGCCATTCAAACAATAGCCTAGATGGTGCTCTGAAGATATTTGAAGCTGAAATTAAATTCCCAAAAGGACTGACCATTAAAGAATGACACATTATCTATCCTAGGTAAGCCAAATCTGTTCAAGTACGTTTTATAAAGAAGTGTTAAGAGATTCAACACTGAAGATGAAAAAGTAGAGGTGGGCCCAAGCATCTGAGCACTGAAACTTTAATATATAATTTAAAATGATTTAACTTTTTGCCTAAGCCTGAATGAGCTTAAAAATACTCTTCCTTATTGACTTAGATATATTGAGTATTAAAGTATTTAACACACATAAAACACATTAAAAATTGCTTTGCACATAATAAGTGCTTGCTTAACTAAGCACATCAAGTACAAAATAAACATTAAGTAGAATGCCAGCTTAGTAATTTCATATGTAATATATGAGTACACATAACTTCACATGTACATTGGTCAAAACATTTCTGGCTGTTTTGGAAACTCATCTTTGTGTTTGGAATGCATGGTCAACTCTTTATGACAACCCTCCATACTCAATCAGAAAAATGGAACTCCACAGTGCATTGGTGCAAAGCTCTCTTCCCAATACTTCCTTTATGCTGTTTGCTAAGTCTACTTCAATCCCCACCTCTAGCCCTCTTCATTAACCAGCATCTTTTTGCTGGTTATGGCTGAACATATTAACCCAAATGTCTTAATTTCTTCTTCTATACATTAGTCCTTTGAGAATGCTGTATTTTACTGCTGAAGATCTGTATGGTTCTGTCTAAACATTGTCTAACATATTATCCTACATGTTTATAAATATTCACTAGTGTTCCTGTCTTTTTGACATTTAAGTAATAGCAAAGCATATGTAATCTTAGCACTGAAATCAGAGGCTCTCTACTCCAAGTGAGAAAAAAAAACTGAACACAGAAAATAATGAACTGTGGCAAAGTTACCTGTAAATCTACTTTAAGAAAACAGTTCTTACTGAAGATCTTGAACCACCATGTATGGTGTTAGTAGAAAAGAGACTGCATTTATTCTGTATAACTCTGTCTGTGAAATAGCACCAAACCTCTTACTTAAATGTCATGGAATCAAGCACATTAGTCTCACATGATTCTCTCTGCTCGATATAAAGTTTTCCTAACAATGTATTTTGCATTCATTCAGACAAAAGGAGCAACGTAAACATAATTTGGGAAAAACAAATTGCAGGTGCTACATGGGATAATTCTGTGTCCACATCCACATCAGGATGAGGAGACAAGCCTAGATTTCCAAAGCACTGTCCCAGAGCACGGTTGTTAAGGATTGAACTTCAAAGGATTTTGCAACTCATGTATGTCTTGCACAGGTGACTTAGAATATGAAGCTGTGATGTTTCCTCATGCTATTCTTCATTAAGTTTTCTAACATGTAGTGCCAAGGCCCATTTTCCAAGTATTACACTTTTCTTTGTGCATTATTTTGCAATTTCTGTTCATTATATCAATCCCTGTGGTTTTCAAGAACATTGCAAAAAATAGGTAACAATATCTTTCACTTTATTTTCCCTTGTAGGTAAAGGAAGACAGATGCAAGTCTCATTAAATCATCTAGAAAATGGGTGGTATCAAGACTGAAGCTGTCTGTATTGTGAACTCCAGTCTTCTGGCTCTCAGGAAGGTATAGGTATGATTCAGCTGTGAATTTTATTTTGGGATACATTGTCACAATTTTTTCTTTTACTTGAATTTCTCAGGCTTCCTTGTCTTGCTATTTTTTTTTTTTTTCATTTTTTAAAACTTTGTCAGTGACGGGGAGAAAATGCCAATAAAAAAAAATAAAAGAATAAGACTTTGGATACTGGAAAGGTTTAAAGGATTAAAAGATTTTTATTGGAATTTCTATTCATTAGCAGCATTAGGGGAAGACACTAGGAAAAAAAAATCAATGCTTGACTTTTACTTTAGCCTTAAAATGTCATTAAATTCCACACATGAAAAGGTTGATGCAAACACCCTTTGTACTTAATTGACAACACTCCCATTCTCTGTAGCATTTTGTACAAACAGAGAAAAAGAGAGAAAAAAATGACCGTGTGAGTACAATAAGAAAGGTCAACATGCAACTTGAAATATTTACTGTTTATATGGGAGGTCTTTTGATTGTAGGAAAACTTAATAATTAATTTTTCTCCATTTTTATGAATCCCATTGTTAGATTTTACTGGACATTTGGAAGAGTGTCTTTTTAGACTCTGCTGTATTTTTCCTATTTGGGGATTAAGATACTAGCCTTCACTGATGGTCACTCAATCACTTTTCACCTCTTTTCACCATGCTGCCAAACAAAAAGACACAGTGCTTTCTGCCACTTTCATTCCTATTATTTTTCCACACTATAGTTGTTCCTTGCTGTTATACTCGAGCAGATGACTGAATAATGCAGAAGGGATAATAGCCAGCTTATGGACAGAGTATTAACTAAAATTACCCCATTTCCATGCCTAGTGAAGGGTACAATATAATCCTTGTGGCTATGAAAAGATAGTTCTGATTTTTAAAGGTGTCTGTTAAAAAGAATGCAATACTTTGATTTTCATTGGTGATTTATGATTACTGGGCACTAAAGAGCCACTGAGTTCAAGCTTTTCTACCAATTCATTCTACCAATGAATTCCTTGTGAAATTTTAAAATTCCACTGGGACATTTTAAAAATCTAATTCAAAAAGTTTTGTTAACAACATATTGCAAAGACACATTCATATTCTAAAAATACACTTCTCTATTTTTGCTAGAATGTCAGAAGATAGACTATGATATTGGATTTCCTTTTAGATGTGCTAAAAGCTATATTTTGCCTTTTATCAAATCCACAAATATCTTGTGGAATTGTAGTTGGCATTCAGAAAGGCAGTTTTCTGCTTGCCAAGTGCATGCACATGGAAGACATTTCATACCATATGAGAAAGCATGGGGAAGCAATCTCCAGCATTTGTGATATTCTCTGGAGAAAAGAAAGGCTCAAAATTGAAGATGGGAAAAACTTACGGTGCTTAC
The DNA here is from genome assembly GCA_026225945.1 of Cricetomys ansorgei. Taxonomy (NCBI): domain Eukaryota; kingdom Metazoa; phylum Chordata; class Mammalia; order Rodentia; family Nesomyidae; genus Cricetomys; species Cricetomys ansorgei. The sequence continues at coordinate 5,001,786 of JAMJFZ010001264.1, forward strand.
CATTAGATGCATATTATTTTAATAAGGAGTATTATAGTTTTCTACTTTTAAAGTCTAGGTTTTTTGTTTTGTTTTGTTGCTTATTTTTCTTTTTCCTGTAGGAAATCATCTCCTCAGAGCTGATTACTATGTTTGTTACAAAGTAAAGCTGGCTCCTTAACACTTTTTCCCTCCCAGGTTTATGTCCTCTCTTTTTTAAATCCACTGTACACAGGTAAACAAAAATCTACTGCAGAAAAAGTGGCCTCTCAGTGGCCACATCCCCAAAGAAAACTGATTCAAAATCTCCTAGCACTCATCAGCTGCCTGGTATCTCCTCAGCTGGAAACTTCATGGGTTCTACACATCCCCAACAGGGGAGGAAATGGAGGATAGGTAATGGGGGTGGATTTGATTAAAATGCACAATATGTGTGTATCAAATCATCCAATAGTAGAAAAGTGATGACAGAAGAAATGTAAGTGTCAGAAGATAGGGAGAAAGGCTGTGAAATGTCCTCTAGTAATGACACAGGCGTTCACATGAGCTGTGGTTGCCTGCACTAAATTTGTGTGAGACTGGGACCATCATTAGTTGCTATGGTTAGATTTAATTGTCAATTTGTTACAGTCTAGAATCACCTGTGGAAAAAGTTGTAGTGAGGCAGTCTCTAGGTCTGGCTGACCAGACATATCTGTCGGATTTGTCTTGATTATGTCAATTGAGGTGATAAGAACAGCCCCTATGGCAAGGGAGCCTGAACTGTATGGAAGAGAGCTCAATACAAGCATTCATGTATTATTTCCCTGATTTCTGCTCTTTACTGTGGATGTAGTATGAATAACTGCTTCAAATTCTTTCCAACTTGGCTTCCTTTGAGCTAAAGAAACTTTTCTAAGGTGGGAATAATGAAGATGGTCAAGAAAAGCACAACTGGTAAGTATTAGGTGCTCAATAAATGTTTTGTTTATTATATTTGTAAGAATATCACTAAGACAAATAATTTTGCTACATTCAAAATACGTAATAAAGCTAGAAAGAAGATGCAGTGGGGAAATGTTTTGCTGCACAAGTCTGGATACCTGAGTTTGAACTGCCAGAGCACATGAAAAAGTCAGATATACACCATGAGCATCTGAAATTCTGGTGCTCCTATAGAAGATGGAAGGCAGAGCCAGGAAAGTCCCTGGAAGCTCACAGGTCAACTAGCCTGGCAAAGGCAGCAGTGGACTCATTTCAATCACAGAGTAAGAAAAGGACCAACATTTGACATTGTCTTCTGACCTCTACACTTATGCCAGAACTTACACACTCGTGATTGTGCACATACATAAACACTATATGCACATACAAAAACCAAATAAATACTAAAGATATACTGTTAGACAAATTAATATGCAAAGTAAAAGTCTGATATGAGGACAAAAGATAACTTGGATCATTGATAGGTTTGGGATGGACAGTTTGAAACAGTGGGTATCTGCAGAGATCTGAGCAAAAAACTGAGGTAAGGAGTTACACTGTGGGTGCTTTGCTACATCTGCAAATGGTGGCTGGAGGCTGATATCTACTGTTTTTGTCTATCTTATTGGATGTTATAAACTTGGGAGCTCATCTCATAATTCAGTCTTAAACTGTCCTTTTCTTTTGAAAACATACATCTAAAAAATACTGTAGAGATGAGTTATTAAACCTGTGCATGCCATTCATTGATACCTTTTTCCAATCAAGGTGAGATATTAGGAAGTACAGTTACTGTGGACAACTCAATATCTGGCTCTTATAGTAACTCATAAAACGTTAATGATTTGTTGACCCAAACTAATTGAAATAAATTTCTTGAACACACCAGAGATTTAGAAAATTAGTTGTGGTAGAAATCTGTGGTGACTTGTATGTGAATGCCCATAGATTTAAAGTGGCTCATCGATTTAAAGGATTGATAACCAGGGAGTGGCCTTGTTGGAGGAAATGCATCACTGGAGGTGGGCTTTGAGGTTTCAAAAGCCCAAGCCAGGCCCAGAGACTCTCTCTTTCTGCTGCCTTTTGATTCAGATGTAGAACTGTCAGCTACTTCTCCAGCACCATGTCTGTCTACCAGCTACCATAATGCCTGCCATGATGACAATGAAAGGTACATCTGAAACTATAAATAAGCCCCAATTAAATGTTTTCCTTTATAAGAATTGTTGTGGTCATGGTGTCTCTTCATGGCAATAGAACACTAAAACAAAAATCAAAGAGAAAGAAAAAAATTAAAGAAAAAACTTTACTGATAATCAAGTGTTACCGATGGAATGTGAATAGAAAGAGGAGAAGGCAGAGTATAGTAGCTATCATAGAACATCACTTGAAACAAAGAATTCAATTACATACCAAAAATCTGTAATGATCTTTTTTATTCTCTTTAATTCTACACATTTTGATTTTCTAACCAATGCCATTTAGCTCAATTGGTCAGACTGGAATTTGTTGTTTACTTATAATGTATTTCTATTAAAAGATAAAATCAATTCATTTATTTTGTAGATGGTAAAAAACACAAGAAATGATGTATATTCACCTCTTGCAAACAGGTAGCAAATGTTAACATTTACTAAAAGTGATTGAAGAGAGGCATCAACTAATTTCAATGAATATCTTTAAAAAAAAAAACAGAAAAAGTATGGGGAAGGCATTTCCTAATACTTTGCAGCTTGCTTCACTCTGTAAAAGGTTTTCATCTTGTAATTGTTTATATCTATGTGCTAAAAGCAATGGTCGTAGCCCCCCTAAGATCACCACATAAACAGGACATGTGTTTATGTTAATGCAGATAAAGTATCCTTATGGCTCTTACAGATGATGCAGATGAAAACCAGAAAAGACTGGTTTTTTCAGCTTCAACACACACTGGGATAATCAACACATATGCTGGCAGAACCTAAGGGGTATGAGGTTTTACTTATTTGTAGAAGTAAGGCTTTTGTGGGGGAAAAGGGGAGTTTTTAAGGAATAAAGGCAGAGGCAGAGGCAGAAAGAAGCCATGTGAGACAAAATCTTTGCATAAGCTCTCTGTGGTCTTTTGTGGGGACAGGGGATCTTCAAGATGATGAGTGGCACAGAATCACTAAGAAACCAAGAAACAGACTCCTCTGGGGAATGCCTTCATGTTACAAATCCAGTTTACTATGAAAGAAGCAGGGCTTTTATAGAGGAAAGAGGGTGTTGCATAAGGGAGAGGTCCTTGCTTTAGTCCATGCTTACTAGACACTTCAACCAGCCTATCTAAAGCTTGCTGTAGTGGAACAGGATGGGCAAGGTTGGGAAGTCCAGCCATCTTTAGGCATGTATGCTTAAGCTCTTAGCTTATCCATTTCACTGATGTTGGATGTTGGTGAACGAGGTTTCCATAAAGACAGAGGAAGTGGGAACCACCCTGGCAGGGCTTTTCCAATCTTGGGACTCAAACTGGAATGCCAGGGATTCCACCATTTTAGGGGCCACAGGTTGTGCCCTGGGACCAAGATATTGAACTAGCATAGGTGCTAATGCTCTCCTCTCTCTCCCACCATCGGGATCCAATTGTCACCAACAGCTGTCCAGGTATTACACCTCTGAGAACTGTCCTTGCTCATTATTGGAACCATCACAGATATTTAGATTTCCTTCACAGAATAGCAGATAATTAAGGAGTGTGGAACTTGAGTAATGCTCCTCAATGTTAAGGTACTTCCCAAAACGATTCTACTACCACATTATGCTGCTACCAGCTATGTTCATTTTAGAAAGCATGCCCCAACCAAGCAATATCCTCCCTTTTACACATTCACTTAAACACTTGGAGTCTCCAGCCAAACAAGAATCAAGTTTGAAATATTCAACACGGTGAAGGAAAGATGAGTGACAAAAGGAATAAAGCTGACCCATCTAGATAGTTACAGAAAACACGAAGTGGAATGAGGTAAAGAACTGCCACGTCACCCTGAGTTTGCAAACTGAGATTTAAAGATATGATGGACAGGGCCTTTAACCATATGCTTTTCAAAACTGGCAACTGCTTAACTGAATTGACATAGCTTCAACCCAAAAATATATGTATGATTATATCCACAGACAAGTGCTACTCTCAGCCACAAACACAGAAAGCGCTTCCCGTAGTAAACAGGGAAAAATGAAAAGACCTACAGCTGTACACAAATCTGAGAAAAAAGTTAAAAGCTCAGCCCTAGACTAGACATTAACACCGTCTCCTTAAAGATCAAGGAACATTATAGACAGTGATTTACCACATGAAAACATTGATTCAGGGCAATGATGGTTTACTCTTTTGTCTAATTAAATGAGCTGTCTTAGTCCTGGAGCCCTGGATCATTTCAGTCTCTGTACAATCTAGTCTTAGGCCTAGAACTTGAAGGCTTCAGCCTTAGTCTCCATATAATCTAGTACTTTAAAGCCTCCATACAAGCTAATTTACCTCCAAGACTTTCTGCTATCTGATCCACTCTGACTAGCTCCTTCTAAACTCTGACTCTTCTGGTTCAACTCACAAGCTGCTCTGGTCAAAACTCCCTTCCAAGCCACTGGCTCCAACTGACCTTCTGAACCAGCTGAATGTTTCTGACTGAACTCCTAAGACTCTGGAAGTCTCTGGCTGGCTCTCTGAGTGCCTCAGGCTGAGCTGTTCTACTCAGCTTCAAACTGACTCATTCTTCCCATCTGATGACTGACTTCTACCAAGTTGCCTCTGTTTCTTTGTGTCTCTCCTCCAGCTTGCCTGCTTCAGACTACTCACCTCATACTGCCTGCTGTAACTGACTGTAGTAACTGACTCTGCTCTGAGCTGAGAGCCCACCTTTCTATTGTGAGGGTTGGACAAGTCCTTACTCTTACTCATTCTGCTAACTCTTACTCTTATTTGTCACTTTGCCCACCCTTCTCTCTGACTGATCTCAGATGTCACTTCCTATGTGACAGTGACTCCTTCTGAGCTTCTGCTTCCTGTGTCTGACTCCAGACTCTGTTTCTGTTTTAAGTATTAAAGTAAGTGGACCACCATTGCCTTCTTAATACTTGGATTAAAGATGTATGCCAACATTCCCAACATTCTTTCTACATTCCATCCAGACCACATAGGCCTCTAAATGTGATCCCTTCACATAGACCCCTGGAACATAGACCCTTCCTAGCTTTCACACTGACCTGTTCCTCTAATGTAGAAGAGGGAAGGGAAATAATATAAGAATGCAAGAATATAAGAGCCAGAAGATGGGAAAAGAGACTTCAATATACCATATATAAGCATGATATGGCCATGACAATCATTAACTCAGAGAAGCTTTGCATAGTAGAACTAGACATATAGAAATAGGCTCAACCTTACTGTCACCAATGGAAGAGAAGAGACTCAAAACATCCTACTACATGCTGGATTGCATTTGCAATTGCAAATGACAGATTGCAATTGACAGATTCTGAGAGAAGAAGCAATATGATATCCACTTGTATACCCACTAGTGAACACAGCAGACTCCAGCTGTTGGCCCAAGTTAAATTTTGTGGAACACTAAACAAAACAAAATCTAGTAAAGAAGGGAAGGAAATTTATAGGGCGAGGGTAGCAGAAAATGAGAGCATGTGAAGGGGAGAGGAACCAGAATACAGAATATATATACAACTTTACTAATAATATAGTTTGCAATCGCATGATTGTAAAGTCTGAAATCTGCCTCACAAAGACCAGGAACATGTATCCAACAAGCAAAGGCACACTCTATTTCATGAAAGAAAAAAAGAACCTACGGGTAGGGGTCAGCCACTTGTTCAAGATAGCAACCCAGAAAGCTGATCCTGGGAGTTTGTAAAAAAACAAGGGATCTCTTGGACTGGTCAGAACATGAGAACTGGCTTGCCTCTCTAAATGTCACAGGGAAACAAGGGTTTCTGGGAAAACAAGTACTTGACTTTAAAAAGAGAAGTGAGGCGTATCACATCACAAAATTTTATAACTGATAGTATACAGGGTGGGAAGGAAAAAAGTAATAACTGTATTATTTGTGATCCAGAACACATTCCTTCTTCTTCTAATAACTTATAATCAAGATCTTCAGTAATTTTGTGTCATTTTGGTCTTGTTCCACTAGCAAATCACATCACATGCTAAAAACTAAGTAATGTAATACCTTAGTAATTGTTCTTATTTCATTAAATATCTTGTAATACAGTTTGTATTATAGAAAAACATTTTCTTCTCACAGAACAAAAGATTTTCTCAATATTCCCAAAAATATTACCAATTCTACAACTAGTTTAGATTTCTTCTTATGCTAGAGAATCTTTGTGGGAAAGTATTGAAAATCTCATGACAACTACATTTAAAATCTAACATACATGAAAAGAAATTAAATGCTGCCGTATTTGTATCTAGAAAATATTGTGCTGGTGTTATCTTTTATTGTGTGGTACAAAACCTGCTAATGTTCTTACACACATGAAAACTTGCTGCAATTCTGTCTCCAAATTAGCAGATAAGCTGTATTAAAAAATACTGTATGCAACTGTATTAGCTAGAGCTATAGTTGACTATCCTGTTTAACTGTACAGTAATAAAATAGATTTCACATTTGTGAATTTGATTGTTCTTATCAAAATAGAAACTTAGGAAAGTGTTTTAAATATGCTGGTGGTTTGAATAAGAATTCCCCACAGAGGCTCCCTTGATCCCCAGTTAGTGACACTGCTAAGGAAGGCTTGAGAAGAGTGATCTTGCTGGAGGAAGGATGGCACTGGTAGCACTCTGAGAGTTTGAACACTCTCACCATTTTAAGATTTCTTTCTCTGCTTCCTGTTTATGTTTTGAGACAGGAGCCCACAGCTCTCAGCTTCTATCTCTGGTTATCATGCCTTGTCTGCTGCCATACTTTCTTGGTGATGGTGGTGGATAGTTGTAGACGTGGATTCAAGGTAAAAAGCAGTTTATTCTTTCGTTGATTCAATCACCAGTCCTTAGTCCTGTAGCCCTTGAACATTTAGGCTTCTATAAAATCTAAAATATTTAAGCCTAAAACTGGAAGGTTTCAGCCTCATCCTCCATAAAATCTAATCAACCTCCCTGAGGCTTACTGTTGACTGAACCACTATGAATAGCTCCTTCTGAACTCAGAACTATACTGAACTCAACTGACTCTTCTGATTCAACTCAATTCACTCATTATTCTGGCTTTAAGCTAATTGGTTCAAACTGGTCTTCTAAGCTGGCTGACTGTTTCTAACTGATCTCTTCTGTTTTTGGCAGATGCTGGCTGACTATCGCAACTTCTCTGATTAAACTGCTCTGCTTGGCTCCAAACTGACTCACTCTTCTTTTATGGTACTGACTTCTGCTGAACTGCCTCTGAGTCCCTGACTCGGATTCCTCTCTTTGCCTTTGTGTCCTTGTTCCTTTCTGGGCTCTCAATATTCCTTACTGTCTCAGTCAGCCTCTTTGCTTCTGTGTCTTATACCCATACTGCCTTAGCCTGACTGCTTCATTGTCTCTGTGTCTTGTCCCATCTCTTACCCTCCATACTACCGTCCTGTCTCTCTCAGCTGAGAGACTGCTTTTACATCATGACTGTAGGGCATGTCCTCACTCTGTTTACTCTTCCTTTGATTTGTCACTTAGCCTGCTTTCACTCTCATCTCGAAAGCCATTTACTGTCTGACACTAACTCCTTCTGAGTTCTGCTTCTGTCTCCCAAGTGTTGGGATTAAAGATGTTGCACCATCACTGCCTTCTGAATACTGGGGTTAAAATTATGTGCCATCATTGCTTTCTGAATACTGGGATTAGCATTCTTTCTACCCTAGAACAGCCATGCTGCTGGATTAAAGGATTAAATATTCCTCTATAGACATTTGTTCCTTTGTAACCATAAACCAAAGTTATCATTTTCCCCCATATAAGCTGCCTTGGTAGCAGTGTTTTATCACAGCAATAGAAAAATAACTAATATAAACATTGAACCATTTTAACAATAAAAGGTAAGTTTTCTTATTAGTGAAAATATTTATTTTTCTCTGCATACTAAGATGCTTTAAGCCACCTAATCTTGATGTAGCTGAAATCCCTGAAAATAGATGCAAAGGAGAAGAAAAGGAAGGTGCCCCATGTTATTAAGATAAAGATCTCAGGCTAGCATGACTGCTCAGTAGGTAAAGTCTGATGACTTGAGTTTGATCCCCAGAAGCCTCATGACAGAAAGAATCAACTATCACAAGTTCTCCTCTTACCTTCATATGTGCTGTAGCACACACTCCAATCATCACCAATAATGAAACAATCTAATATATATATATATATATATATATATAGAGAGAGAGAGAGAGAGAGAGAGAGACAGAGAGAGAGAGACAGAGAGAGAGACAGAGAGACAGAGACAGAGACAGAGGGAGAGAGAGAGAGAAAGAAAGAGAAAGAGAGAGAGAGGAGGGAGAGAGGGAGAGAGAGAGCAAGATTTTCATTTGTTAAAAAAAAGGTAGTCCTCCTTTCCCAGTCATTCTAATACAAGATAGCTGTGGTGCGTTACATTACAAAGTCTTCAGAATTGTTCCAAGCACAATTACACTTTACACACTAAAAGAAGACTAAGAAAGACAAAATTCTAACACAAGATAAAGCTAAAGCAAACCAAAATTTGTATGTCAATATATTTCACCCAAGAGTCTGTCATTTGGCTGTTAAATATTTTATACATTAGAGAGTATAATCTTCTGATTATGAAAGAATTTCACAAATACTACTAAATATGTATAACTGATCTAGTTTATGGTTTAGGAGTTACATAGAAAGGAATCTGAAACTGAAAGACATTTGCTTCCCATATGGAATACAAAATGGAGTGTGACATCTGAACAGCATTGTCTGGGCTCTGTGGCCACAATGGTAAATGGAAGAGATGCTTGTGCTGTGTACCTTACAAAGTGGGGTATACATAACAAATACATGTACATATAAAGAGAAAAATGAAGTGAGAAATACAGAGAAGTCAGACAGAGTATGTCATAGAGACTTTACTAGAGGACCTCTCTCTCTGATGACTACCTGTGATTTCTTTTCAATGCCATATTTAGAGTATAATTAGAGTATAAGGTAAGGAACCACTATGTAAATTTAAAGAATAAGAATTCTAGACAAAAGACAATAATACCCAAGTCACCAGCATACTATAGCTGATGAGTAAAGTACTAGAAGGGAGTAGTCTACATCTTGCAGATAGAGTAGTAATTGTATTATGTAAAGGATAGCTGATAAATCCGCTTAGGGTTTTGATTTTGCTGTAAATAAAACAATAGTTTATATCCTGGTAGTGGTGGTGCTTGCCTTTAGACCCAGCACTCAGGAAGCAGAGGCAGGTGAATTTCTGTGAGTTCAAGAATAGCCTGTTCCCAGACAGCCAGGGCAGGACAGCCAGTGTTACAACAGAGAAGCTCTGTCTGAAAAAAAAAAGTTAACTAGAATATGGAAATATAAGTGGTTTTATGAATTTATATTTTTAAAAAGCAACTAGGGAACCTAAACAAAAAAAAAAAAGTTTTCATGAGGAAAGGAAAGGAAATATCTGAAACAAGTCACTCTACTGAAAGCCTCTGTCATCCACAGGCAATGAATGCATACATGTTCACACACACCAACATATGTACACTCACATGAGCACGTACACACATACACACAAAAGTTTAGAATCACTACTTTGCTTTCTGTTTGTGTTGTCCAATTCTAATGTGCTAGTTTTTGTTTTGCCGTATTATATTATACTATAATCCCATCGAAACCTGTGTGTTTTCTCATGAGAGATAGAAAGGAGGTAGATCTAAATGAAAGGGAAAGTGGGAAAGAGTAGGGAGGAATACAGAGAGAGTAAACTGTAATCAGAATATATTATGTGAGAAAAAAATCCATTTTTCTTCAAGACAACATTTCTCTTGTAGCCCTGGCAGTCCTGGAGTGAGCAAGCTCTATAGACCAGGCTAGCCTTGAATTCAGAAATCCTCCTTCCTCTGCCTCCTGAGTGCTGGGATTGAAGGTATGTGCCTGGCTCCATTTTCAACAATAGGAAAAGTGTTTTGGATCACTTGCTTTGGTGTTCAAATTTACAAATAAATTTTAAATAAATTTACTTATTCATACAAAAAAAGAATTATTTGGCCCTGTAATACCCAATCATTCTAATGTGTATAATCACCTCCAGAAATTGAGAAATCAGGCACTGTTTTTCAACAATGTACATAATTTTTTTGTGTGTCTTCTGCATAAGAAGATGAGAAACTAATTCTAGACTTCTCACCTCTTAACAGAGGTGAGAAATTGTACTCAGAGACACAGATCAGGCAAATACATTCCAGAAAGTTATATGTCCTTGGACAAGTGGGTTTACAGGTTACAGGCATTTTTGTTTTATAAATATTTGAAGCATGATAATTTTAAAATTTTAAATATTATGTTCACCATCACTGTATATCTGTCAAAATTATGTAAGTAAAGCTGTGGAGAAATGATGCACCCTGTGATTCTAGCACTTGGGAAGCTGAGGTAGAAGGATTGCCATAAACTTGAGGGTACTCTGTGCTGCATAATCAGTTCCAGTCCAATCTAGGCTACAAAATAAGATCCTGTTGTAAGGTCATGCCTAAACATGACCTGAAAAATAAAGACATCAATAGACACATGAATGTAGAAACTATATGAGGCCTCAACCATAGACAAATGACTATAAGCACCTATGGAGTATTGAGAGTGGAAGAAACAGTCTTCCCTAGGGAAAAGAACAACTCTTTATCTAATACCAAATGATCAGCTTTGAAAATCTATACACATACTTAATTATTTGGACTATACAAGTTGTATTTTTAGAGTAGAAGTACATATATACATGAAAAACAATTTAAGAAAAATAGGCCATGAATTTGAAAAAGATTAAGAGTAGGGGTACACAGAAAGGTTTTGAGGAGGGAAAAAGAAGGAAAAAGGAGGAAACAATGTAATTTATAGTCTCAAATAATAAAAATTATTTTAAAAAGGAGAGGACAAATATAAATAAATTTTATATATAATTATTTATTGTATTTCTTATGTATTTATTATATTATTATATACTTTGTATGCAATCAAATTATGAACAAACCCTTTCTGCAAGTATGACACTAACATTATAACAGGCATTTTTTTCATGAAAAATATTGCAGTGTTTATAATGACATTGTTTACATTTTGAAATATGCAGAGCAATGCAAAGAGTTTTATATATGAAATGACAGATTCGTAGTAATAGCTTCTGAGATGGAAAGGAGGGTATTGGAGCCCTGGAGAAGTATACAGGGCTTGAATGTTATAGAGAATACATTATTCTTTAACCTGGATGATAGATACAAGAATATTCCCTGTATGTTTCTCTGTGCCTTTACCTGACTTTAGCCCATGAAAGTACTTTTTAAATAAAATCAAATGGTGAAACAGTAAACTCAAAGGCAAATGGCAATAAGAATACTAATATCAGAGTGAGGCTTGATGGAAAAAATAAGACACTAGGCTACCAGAAGAACATGAATAATGTCTAGCACACATTAAGCATGAAATAAGTATTTTCACTTTTTGGTAACTTGGAAAGGCTGAAACGCAAAGGAGCAGAAAGGGAAGGATCGACCTTCCTACTTGTAGTAGTTGCCTACTACAAGAGGCAACTATAGTTTCAAAGAAAAAGGGAGGTAAGAAAGGACATTTTGAAGAACTGTCATCTCTTTGAACTGCGTGTAGTAATGACTTAGATGCTTCCTGTGCCAGTCAGCTTCCAATTCTAGTAATGTTAATCTCATCATATTTTTCTCTTCTGGAAGAATGAGTGAGGATTTTTTCCAGTATCTATTTGAAAGCATGTTGGATGGCTGTACCAAACTAGATGCATATTTAAAAATAAATTATTTGTTCTTAATTTTTATAATGTATCTTATTGTAAAAATCACTAGGAAACAGAGAACGAACACTTACGTAAAGAAGATTAAAACTCTCATAATTTGGAAATGATGTCCTATTATATAAGCATCTTATAATTCACTAAAGGAGTCATTTTATCGTATTCAGACTGTTTTATCTCTGGAAGGAAGTCTTAAATATTTGCTTGTCCCATGAATATGACTTTTCTCATTTACTGTAAAATATTTAGTTTCCCCAGAGCAACTATAAAATATTTTGTTGCAGCTCTTTGTTTCAAATGTCAAGATTTTGAGACAGTCAAGTTTCCACCTATCCATATTGTGAGGTTTTATCTTCAGTAAAATACAAACAGTTTCTCTCATCTCTATGTGTAGTAATGTAATATCACTATTCAAATTTTTCATTATATTATTCCATTGATGTTTAATACAGTATAACTTTGATTAGTTGGACATTTTCATGGAACATTATATTTTTCCAAAGATATTTGTAACAGGCATGCCCTTCTTAGCATATGACCATCTGCATCAAAAGGAGGTACTTACGTTCTTTGACTTGCATCTGGGTGAGAAGATGCCATCACCTTAACTAAAAGAGTACAAGAAAAATAAGCTATATTATATCTGAGACCTGGATATGCCAAATAAAACAAATTATACACAGTCCTTTCCTATGAAAGTGGCTCCTAGGATCCAGTCACCAAACCACAGCAAAGCCTAGGATCCACAATGAGATTCCAGAAGATGATCACCATCAGCTGTCAGATATGTTAGAAAGCCTTAGAGATGACTCCAGCTCACCTATGTCTGTTAGCAGCCATGAGGATGACTGCTTAACTAAAGAGTCAGTTTCAGGTACATGAAAAAAAAAAAAAGCAATTGATTGCTCTTACTATCCTTCACTAACTTTAAGGCAATTTGTTCATGGCTACTGCAACCAGAACATCAGGCTGCCTCTATAATAAAACCAAAGCCACATGGTACTGCCCTTGGGAAAGGATGGAACCAGAAGTTTAAAATCTTTGAAACTATTAGCAGAAACTCAGAGAACTTGAAAATCTCTGAGACAATTCAGAAGAAAGTGAGAAAGCATGGTTTAACAATAGAAAAGAAAGACTACTTCATGGCAGAGTGTTGGGAATCCCTATATACCTGAGACATATCTACATATTATATGACTGTAATACATCATTCCATGGCTCTTTTTGATGCTTATGACAGGAGAAATGAGAGGTTAAGTAAAAGTAAGAATCAATACATTCAAAGGAAAAGGGATTTCGAGTTGATAGTACAATTGTTATATTTTTAATCTCTGCATCACAATAGAGTCTCACATTGATAACCAACTTTCTGATAAAGCACTCAATCATTGGTTCTCTCAGAATAATTAAATGTGTTTCAAATACAGAGTTTGGTGCTATAGAGACCTCACAAAGAGTTAATGTAGAATGCCCTTTCAGTACACATCCAAATAAATACAACCTTTGAGAATCACAAAGGTATGCACATCAAATTAAGCTTCTCAAACTTTTGGAAATATTGTCTCACAAGAATCTCCAAAATAAATAAATAAATAACACAAGAAGGAAAGAAAAGATTCAAACCAAGGAAAGTTAGGTAACAGCCTTTTATAATAGATTAACCTCCAATAATACAGCTATCTGACAAATTTTCAAGAGAAAACTAAAAAATACTGTCACTAGACACTAACATTATAGGTAGGACATATTAAAACAGCCATCAGACTCTTGAACTGTAATAAGAAAGGGTCATCTCAGTACTCAGATATCACTAATTATGGAAATAAAGCATAATACTGACTGAAGCCACAGGAAGCCAAGAGCTATGAAAAAATCATGTGTGTGCGCAAGGAGTTAGATGCAAGCTGTCTTTCAGAACATCTTTAAACCAGACAGCTCCATGTGCACCAATACCACCCACTTTCTGGATATGAATCATTCTTCTCCTTCTCACCACTGTTTGCTGAGTGTGATGTTTAGGATAATTTGCCTTTTTTAAATTATTAGTTTATAGATCCAGAGAAAGAACCCCCTCTCCCCCTAGAAAGAGAGATTTGAAGAAACTTATCCACGAAGTCTTCTGTGCACTTCAACCTGCTTTTGATAAAGAAGAAGCTGCTGTAGTAATAGGAGGGAAGTTGAGTGTAGGTAGAAGGGATTAAGTATATGTATCATGCTAGAGCAATGTGAATTCTTGTGTTCAGAGGAAATACTCAGGCAGATATTCTTTTCCAAAGAGCTTATGTCAATATATCCCAGGCTATATGTACTACGTAAAATGTGGCCTTGGCATGCAACAGCAGCCCACTACCAGTCTGACCTTCACTGCACTCATAGTACAAAACATAATTTTGTAAAGAAAGGAAAGTAAATTTAGCTTTCTGGAGATCTTGGTTCTATGGCTTGCCCTAATTTTACAGCATTATCTGAGCTTAAGCAAATACTTTTTATCTTTCAAGTCCATAGTTCATCAAATATAACATGGAGGGCTTGAGTTTGGTTGGAGAGTTTAAGCTCTGGCTCTCTGGCCTGTGGTGAGTTCCCTTGTAGTCACCACAGGAGCAGAACTGCAGAGGCTGGCTATTTTTCACCTCAATGAGCATATCTTTTCTTTTATCTCTTTTACATTTAGGACTTTGACATGGAATTTTATTTGAAGAAAGATTTTTACAGCTTTAAAAAGTAAAGCTAAAAGCAATGGTCTTTGATGAGGCATAGTGTTCCTCTCAACTGCAAAATTCTGAGATTCCTTTGTTTTGCCAAACAGATAAACCACATAGTCCAATTACTTTTAGAAATGATGCTTTATCGTCCTAACCTATTAGTGAAGGTCACAGAAATCAATCTGCTGTCTGAAAATAGTAGTAGAAAGAATAAATGGTTCACTTAATGCTATTTTCTGATTGCACTGAAGACAGATGCGGAAACCCATAGAAAAATAGCCAACTTTGAAATAACTTCCAATAAAATAGAATTAGATGAGAATATTTTATAGTGTTATTCATGTCTATAAAATATAAGGAAATTTTGTTGTATTTATTTAGTCCGCATTCGTCTTTGCTCAGGATAATTGTCAATACTTCCCATTTTTTTTTAGAATACATAAACTCCCATGAGACCAACTACAGAAAGTAAGCCAAAGAATGTTAAGTGTTGTGTCAGAGTTCAAGTATGTTTGTTGTCACTTATTAAAAAGCAAGAGTGGCAAATGGGCCAGTGAATTTTTGACAAAAGTTTTAAAAAGGAGTAAGTAGAAAATGCTATTTAAACCTACCCTACAGAAGACTCTTGCTCTTGTTTTATCTGTTCGATTGTATCTGTATCCATTATTTAAACTTGCCATACAATGAAGCCAACTTTCCAGTGCAAAATAAAAGTTTGTAATCTCACCTACTACTTTTGTTCTTTGGTCAGTTGAACTATAGGAAAAGCTCTCTTTCTGAGTGACAAATATTAAAGGCAATGAGAACAGCGAAATCTTTAAGTCACAGGGTAAATTTTACTTGGTCCCAGTCCCAGTCTTCATTTTACTTTGATTTTGTTTTGTTGTTTTTTTCTGGTAAGAAGAATTTACAAATCGTAAGTACTTAATGAGTAAATAATTCCCTAATAAAACTCAAATATAACTGTTGTTCTTAATCTCTTATTGTTTTCCAGATTATTTTCTAATTGATTTATCAACATAAAAATATTTAAAAGCATCTAACAGTATAATAACTGTGTTAAGTAATTAGTAAAGAAATCTTTATTTTGTTGTGTACATTTTTTATATTTTAGATGTATGAGTTTTTGCATGTGGTATGTTTATATACTACACTATACGGATTCCACTGGAGGCCAGACAAGGGCATCCGATTTCTCAGAGTAGGAACCAGAGATTGTTGTGAGACACTATGTGGGTACTGGGAGTAGAACCTGGGTCCTTTGGAAGAACAACAAGCTCCCTAAACCACTGAGCCACTACCCTAGCCTCTCATCATTTTTTGTATGAAAAGACAAAAGAGTTAAATGACTTTATAAGGTCATGCAGCTTAAAAACAGAAGAGCCAACTGTCAATGACACTATTAAGTCTCTACTTTCAGGTGGAATAGTGACTATATTAAATGATAACCAGATATGCAGATATAGATTCACCAGATGTAGAAGTTGATTCAGAGTCAAAGGCTGTTTATTCTAATTAAATCACTATTTCTAGCCTGGATCCCTGGAATGTTTCAGACTCTATATAATCTAAAGTGTTTAAACCTCTGATACTCACCACTGACTGAGCCACCCCAACTAGCTCCCTCTGAATTCAGAGCTGGTTGAACTCAACTGACTCTTCTGGTTCAACTCACATACTGCTCTGGCTCCAAGCTGACTGGTTCAAATTGACCTTCTGAGCCTACTAACTGTATCTGATCAAACTTTTCTGACTCTGGCAGGTTCTGGCTGAGTCTCTGATTGTCTCAGTCTGAACTGCTGTGCTTAGCTTCAAACTGGCTCTCTCCCAGTCTGATACTGACTTCTGCAGAGCTGCTTCTGTGTCTCTGTGTCTCTCTCCCAGTCTGCCTGCTTTAGATTGCTTGCCTCATACTGACTACTGTAACTGACTCTGGTCTGACCTGAGAGCCCATCCGTCTCTAGTGAGAGTTGGATATGTTCTCTCTTACTCTGCTAATTCTTCCTCTGATGAGTCACTTTTCTTGCCCTTCACTCTAACTCATCTCAGATATCCCTTCTAATCTAACACTGACTCCTTCTGAGTTCTGCTTTCCACACTCTATTTCTCTTAGGGATTAATGGCATGGACCATCACTGCTTTCTGAATACAAGGATTAAAGGAGTTTGCTACCATTGCTTTCTGAATACTGGAATTAAAGGTGTGTCTACATTTCATCCAGATCACACAGGCCTCTGAATGTAGACCCTTGGAATATAGACCCTTCCCAGCTTCCACACAGATCTATTCCTCTACAAGAAAATATTCAGAACATTTTTTTTTTTTGTATTTCAAGTGATGCTTCAAAAAGAACATGCAATGGTATTGGTAGACTGGATAAAGTTCATCTTCAACAATGTGAGTGTACAGCATACAATTCACTGGTGGTGAAAGAGAAGAAAGGCGATAAGACACATGAGTTCATGTTCTTCTATTGAGCTGGGATACCCACCTTCCTTTGACTTCAGGAATCAGAAAGCTACATACAAAGTCTGTATGAGGACTGAAGGATACCACTGACTCTTCTCTTATTCCTATGTTTCAGGAGAACACTGACACAGTCTCTGAGAGTAGAAGAAAATGTCCATGTTCCTGGACGTATTTTTGTTAATAAATGAAATGGAATGTAGTTGCAGAGAAAAATATTTGTAGATAGTTAATATCATGATTCGATGATGGAATTATATTATTGTTTGTTATATACAGTATAAATACTGCATCCTACATAATACTGGAAGAATAAACTTGAAGACAAACCTCTGGGCATGCAAGTGAAGTTTATAGATTGGGTTAATTGAAGTAAGAAGACCCACCCTAGATGTAGATAGCAACATTCCTTGAGCTGTGGTCCTGGTCTGGATAAAAACTTTAAAGCAACTTTAGAAACTCCCTCTCCCTCTCCCTCTCCCTCTCCCTCTCCCTCTCCCTCTCTCTCTCTCTCTCTCTCTCTCTCTCTCTCCTTCCTTCCTTCCTTTCTAACTGTGGAAACAACGTGACCAGCCCTCTAACTTCTGTCACCATGCCTTTCTTGCCACAGTAGATTCTGTCTTCCCACATACTATGAGCGAAAATAGATATTTTTTTGTTTAGTTGGTTTTACCAGATATTTTAGCACAGCAATAAAAAGTAATATAAATATAAATATGAGTTATAAAATAAACATTGGACTACCAAGCGAGAAAAAATTGGCCACAGGGCCACAGATAATTTGTACCCAGAGAGTGCAATATTGTCAAAGGCACTGACAAGTAAAAAAATACCTGAAAGCAGCTCTGAAGCATGAAACAGGCCACGTACAGGGAAGTTCTTGGGGACTGTGGAGTCGATGATCTCTCTTTGCCCTTTTCTCACAATCTTTGGCAACCTTCTCTTTCAAAGCTTTTTCACTAGAATCAACTTTCTAGTTCTTCTCCTACTCAGCTACCTACAAAACTATAAAATTTACTTTTAAAATCTTGTGCGTTATGTCCCTTGTCAATATTCCCAGGAATATTGTCTCTGAAATAAATAAGGACCCACCAACACTGAATGATTGAGGACGTCGTTGTCTGTGAAGTACATCTGACAGTGTGAAAGTGCAGTGGAGTTAGGGACACAAAGCCTTTCAAACATCCTTCAAATCATGTTTGACTGCAACTTATTAATTCTCCCTCTTTTAAAGAAGGCCTATGACTTATAAAAAAAAAATAAGAGATCAGCCATTCAATTTTTTAAGTCTTCTGTAAGAACAACATATTGTATTCAGCTCAGTCTACTTCATCTTAACTTTTTGTTTACAGTTAGAATCAAGGATTTACTAATGGGTTTCAAATGCCTTGTCCTGACTGTAATATGGCCAAAACATACCTCTTCTCAAATGAGATTTGACTGTTTGAGAATGACTACCCAGTGCCCTTTCCAAATACCACCAAAGAGAAAGGCTAGTAATCTTGAATTTGTAGCTCTTTATTGCTAGTAGATCCTTCAAAAGGAAAAAAAGTAATAACAGCAATTTCTAATCTCCACATAGCTGCACAGCATTCAGAGGTCCCACATGAAATAAAAGTAATTTATATACTAAATAAACCTTATAACAGGTGTAGGTAAGAAAAAGAAATACTGTGTTTAGGTTGAGTCAAATATATTCTGTGTTATTAAAGAAATGCCATAAACAATAGACAACATGGTAGCACTTTCTCTCCCTACAATAACTAGGTTTGTGGAGAGTTCAATTCTTTCACTTTCTATAGAATTGGTCATTTGGTTTCTTCTGAATAGAATCTGTAATGTTGCACTTTTCGTCTTAACTGCTCTTATTTACTTCACAAAGACAGTTAATGGAGAGGTCAAGTTCTTCATGTCTTTCTGAAAGTGGAACTAGGTAGGCTAATAGCTGATTGAATTGTGATAGATTGCCCAACAATAAGAGTTCTCATTAGAAAAATCTCACTTTCTTCATCAGTTATAATTAAGTAGTAAAATGAAATGCACTGGGAGGTCTTTCTATGTATTACTGCAGTGTATTTTTGGCTTCTACTGTTTAGTGAAATAGGGGACTTAAATCAGAAGCTACATTGTAATCCATTTGGGAAGACAAAGTCACAACCCAGAAGTCCTGAATCTTCATTTATAATGAAAATGAAATGAAACAAAAACAATACTGAAAATATATGTGAAGACAGCTATTTCGGAATGCACTGCTGTTCTTTACATATGAAATCAATGTCCCATTTTTCATATAACATAGTAAGAAAATAAAGTTTATTAATTTTATTTTAGTTTATCCTGTTCATTCTCACCTTGGTATAGTTCTACACGACTCTGGGGGATATGGTCTTCATCAAGCCTCTGTTGAGGCCTATAAAGAGAAATATTTTTCCTTAGGGACTAAAGAATGGACTCTAATTCTGGCCTTGCCTGGTTACCTAACATTACAAGCTGCCTTAAACATAAACATGACAATCACTGGTGAGTATCATCCCCCAAGAAGGCTGACTTATCTGAAGCCATGCTTATGGGACGGGAGAAGTAATTATGCTTGTGGTGACACATGTCTTTTTCCTTCCCAGAAAACAGTTCTTACAGATTCATGGCTATGTGACAGTGCCAAAGTCTGTGCCTTTTCTGGATTACTCCAAAAAAACCCCATAATGTTCCCTTTTTCTTTGTATTTTCTTTTTATTTTAGACACTAGCCATAGGTAGGCATCTTTCCAGCATTCTGGGCACCCCCACTCCTCTTCTCCATCCCCCTCTACTTTGCTATGCCACTGCTTAGCCCACCTTTACTGCCAACCTCCATGCCTAACTCAAAAGTTATGATTTTTCTGTCTTCCTCTTTTCCATATTTCTCTTCCCAGCCACTGGGAAGATTCATAGCTTGTCTTCCCTGGAGCACTTCTTTTGCACTTTACTAAAATTGTCCTCAAGATTCATCATGAAGGCATGCTTAAATTATTTTATTAATGAGAGTAACAAACTTGAGCAAGGATCTCATTTTTTCTGGTAACTTTTCAGGGTGCTCAAACTTCCAGTAACAAAATGATAAAAGAAATATGCTAAGGATAATTGAGCAAAGTATTTATTTTGCATATATGTAGTACATGTACATATCTGCATGTAATGTTTACACATTTTAATCCAAAATCTGTATTGTACAATTAAGAACTTTTCCTTCTTCTCTTTTCTTTTCTTTTTTCCATGTTCTTTTTTCTTTTTTCTTTTTTCCGTAGTACTGATTGAACTCAGACCCTCACACACTCCCCTAAGTAAGTATGTTAACTACACTTCCATCTCCTACTTATTTTTCCTTAAGTAAAATTTCACCAAATACAGCTGTCTTTCCTATTAACATAGAAGGTAATTGATTTATAACAAGTAATTGAAATGCCCAAACATCACAAGATCTTGCTAAGGCTACTGATTGCTCTCCACAAATTGATGGTATGTTGTTACTTCTGAAGACAATACTTATTTATGTCATTGAACACAAAGTAGTAGAGCTGTTGCCTAACAAGAAGTTTCACCCCTACTGACTAGTGTTTATGGTACTAAAAGGTACTCTGCATACAACTGCTGGAGGAAAGTAATCATCAATATCACTCAGCTACAAACTCTGCTACATATAACAACTGTCTGCCTGCAAGACATACTGATGAGATCGTGAAAACATATAACGCTGAGTAACCAGTTATTTTTTATTTGATTTAAGGTCCAATATGGTTTGAAGAAATATCTGACAGTGTTAAGCGGCCAAGAACCTGAGACTAGATGAATAATGGGCTTAAGAGAAAATCTAAATCTGCTATAAAAAAATAACAATAAAAATGACTTCTAATAGCATTCTGCTCTACTCATAGATTGGAACCTCACTCAACCCACATCAGAGATCTTCTTGGAGTGTATAGGAATTAACACAGAGAACAACAAATGGATACTGTTCCGAGAGTGATTTGGAGCACTCAATTGTAAATGAAATGTTCTCATCAAAGTCCTTCTCTCAAGACTCAGTGATCTATGTGGAAGAGGAGGTAGAAAGATTGTAAGAGCAAGAGGTGATGTATGACTCCAAGGAAACAGAATCTTCCAGACACAACAGGACTGATAAAATCAGAGAGACTATGATAGCATATGCAAGAGCTGTACAGGTAGGTTCAAGCCAGATGGGGTCCCAATGCTGAAAGGGGTAAGTAAGCATGGGATCCCAAATCTAACCAAGAAGCTGTTTGTAATTGATACCCACTGGCAAAAGGAAAATCAGTTTTCTCCAGTAGAATGCAATTTGTTATATCAACCATCTTTCAGGGAGACCTCCAGAGTTTTGACTAACACACACACATATACTCACAGGGGGCGTAGGGGTGGGGAACTTCAATGGTATTTTTTGCAGACTTTTTGTTTTGTTCTGATTTGTTTTGGCATCTTTTTTCTTCTTAGTCTTTTGTCTCTGATTTTATTTCAATTACTGGGTTCGGGCCAGGGTGTTTTTGTTTGTTTGTTTGTGTGTTTGTTCATGATTGTTGTTTGAAAGACAAAGAGAGACAAAACATAAATTTGGGTGGGTAGAGAGGTTTGGCAATCTGGGAGGAGTTGGGCCGGAGAAAATTATCAAACTATGATGTATTAAAAAGACTTTAATTTCTAAAATGGAAATTGAACATTTGCTTTAAGGAAGTAATTTGAGAGTCTGTGCCATGCCCTTCATGGCTTAGTGCTGGAAACCTGACTGGGACTGTGCAGTCATGAAGAAACTATGGGCAAAGAAGAAATGACAGATATCATGCATTCAGGAAAGCTGGGATCAGGTGAGTTTGTGCTTTCTCTGATGGAGGACTCCTACTGAGTGACCCTGAAATTCAGCACACTTATTATGTACAGCACAAGAAAGAGTTGTAAATATTCTCACTCTGAGGTCGTTTTAGGAGAGTTTTTCAGGCTATAAACATCTAGGAGGCAAAAGCTATAGTTGATAGTATCTTCTACAAATTAACTTTAGCTAATGGTCAACCATTGTTAACGGTCTTAGACCAGAGAATAGCTTTGCCATTCCTCTGGGCCTCACTCAAGGAAAGCTCTGCCCTTTCCATGTGTCTGAGGCGTTGAGGTCCATGATACTGCTGTGATCGCGTCAATAACACACATTCACTCAGGACTGCATCTACTGCCCACAGGCCTGTTCCTTTCTTGAAGTTGTCCAAAATAAGGAATATTTGGAGGTGTTTAACAATAGTTTATGTTAATTGAAGTGTTAATGTTAATGGAGGTATTTAAAGATGATTCTTTGGTTTTAGGTCACCACAGGCCCTACTATTAATCTCACATTATGAAAAGCTGGGCTATTTCTAATTCATGCTACATGGAAATCTGTGTTGAATTTGAAAACCTAAGTTCCTGCCACTGGCCTGAGATGGTTACAGAAAAAAAAAAAATGGTAATTTTCATAAGAAAATCTCTCATGACCTTAGTCTCCTGCTAATACACAGAGATTTTAAACAGTCGTGCTAAAATAAAAAGAATCCTGTCTCATTTTTGACCCAGCATCACAATTCTACTCATGATAGGAAAATCCAAATATTTGGCCACTTGTATCAGGTGGAAGACAAGAAGAATAAGTAGAATGCAAACTACAGGCAAGACAAATCTTAATATAATAACTGATCTACTAAATCAGCATACAGAATACAACTTACTTCCAAACATATGTTCTGTTTGCATAACTATGTAGATTTTATCTTTGAGGGAACATTATGCAAATGCAACTACATTCCAAAACTTTGTCTCACTTTGTTCAGACAGAAGGAGAATGTCAAGTTTTTCACACCAGGAGCATGATACTACTGAATTTCTATCAAAGCTCATTGCTAAGTCATTCATAACTGTGGACATAATGAATTTCATTACACCTCCATTGTCAGTGTAGTGTGGAAATAAAGTGTTTTGTCACTATATGGTTTAGGTGATGTCACCGACAAAGCATTGATATAGTAAGTATTTCTAACAAATAGATGAAACCCATTCGTAGCATCTCAGTGTCCATTAAATTAAGAAGAGAAGAAGAGAGTGGAATACACCTCAGAGCAATGTTGTATCAGTGGCACACATCCAAAATGATTGGCTCCTGAAGTATTAAATTCCATGACACTTGGAAATAAAGAAGTTCAAGCAACACTGCAATAACTTGTGAACTCTCTACTGTTTCTATTTCCTCACCAGTAAGGGGGTAGCAGAGTAGATGGGTCACAGCATTACTTTCAGGAAAAAAATGTTAATACACATAAACTCAATCAGCCTTCCAGATGCATACGGTCCCACATCTGCACATTCAACAAATGTAAGGTAGAAAACACTCCCAAAGCTCAAGTGATATCTGTAGGATTTTATTGCATTATTTTCTAAACCATACTGTATAACAATTACCTACATAACATTTCTATTGTCTCAAGTACTATAGGGAACTACATATGATTTAAAGAATACAAGAAGATGTGGGTATGTTATATCCAAATGTAATATTTTTTCTTAGTTAAACAAAATTGTTTTTATTTTCCAGGTGTTTGTAAATGGACTTGTTTTACCCTCCTATTAAGAGAACTGGATCTTGTCCCACATTTACAACAATTATTTGGGTGACATTAACAAACTCACTTTTCTTTTCTGGTCTTAGTTTTCACATGTTAAATAAATAATAAAATTGTTTATACTTATGGAGTACTAAGTTATACTTCAATACCTGTATATATTCTGTCATATTCAAATTACAGTAAGTATATCTACCATCTCAGATGTTTGTCATTTCTGTCAGTAAAAACATTCAAAATCCTCTGTTCTTGAGTTCTTTTTGATAATTTACCAACAATGAAACACCATTCATTGAAATAGAAGATATTCTTTACACTAAATTCAAATAAGATTTATATCAGTTTTTATCTTTAATATTCAAATATCTACTTTATGATTTTTCAAAACATATTTCAGTCAGGTATATAGAACATTGAAATATGGCATCTAATCTAGACTGTGACTTTAAAATAACAAACTTCCAAACAGTTGGCAATGTGCTACATAAAAGAAGGCTAATTGCTTTGAGTTTAGTGATACAAAATCTCCCTATACAGCCCAAGCTGTCCTGAAACTCACATCTTCCTGCTTCAAAGCCTGAGTGCTGGGGATTGTAGATATGCACTAATTCATTGAGGTTTCTAACCACTATTTTGAATATGTGACATATATAATTATCTGCATTCACTTTAGTGGACAATAGAATATCAAAAGTATAAGGAAGTATCTGAGCACCCATAGATTTGTCAGCCACAGCAGTTCTAGAACCAATTTCCTCTGAGTAATAAGTGAAACTGTACGTAGAACAAAATGGTCCTCAAAGTTTGGTGATTAATTGATGCAATTAGAATAAAAGTAATTGTTGAACATAATGCGGTTGTTTTTAACATTTGGCAAGTTAAAGGAGAATTCATAGGTGCTTTGTGTCAGGCTATAAAGAAGTGAATCCTTTCCTGTAAAATAGTAAAGTAGTCTAATATGTTAGTGTCTTAATATAGTCTCCAATGAGAAATCTCCATGGCAGAATTCAAAATAGCAAGCACAATTTAATGTGCTTAATGAGAACTCTTGGTTTGGTATGAATAAATCTTAAATATTAAGCAATATAAAAACCAAGCCTATTCCTTTTGGAGCGTAATCAGAGTAAGCATAAACTGTGAAGAAGAGTATCATTTTTGGGTTTTCAGATGAACATAGATATTTTTGCTCAATGTCACACATTTACAGAAGGAATGAACATGTTTTATATGCAGCACTTCACTCCCAACTATTATTCCTTTTCGAAGATGGGTCTACAGAGTGCTTCATACTATGTCAGATAATAAAATATTCATCTTTGCAAACCAAATTATTTCTAGCCCAGTCATTCAGCTCTTCTAGGATACCAGCAAAGCACTTCCAGACAATGTGTACATCAGTAAATGAGGTTGTTGTGCTTGAAACTTTAATTGATAGACATTGACATTTCTACTTCATGCAATTTTCATGTGTCACACTTTTTAAGTTTATTTCAATCATTAAACTAAAAAATATATAGTACATATGCATGTACAAACACAGGTATCAGGCTGAGTTTGAATTCTGGACTCTCACTTGGAAACATTACTCTAGACCATGAACTAGATATAGAGCAAGAAATCATCATGCATGTGTGTGTGTGCACAAAGCCAGTTATTTAGGAGAACTAGTGAAAATGAAGCCATCTTACCTATAACTGGTGGCCAAATACTTTCTAGAATAAACAGATTTTTTTCTATTTAAAGCACAAAAATTGCATCCATATAGTACTGGCTAGTTTTGTGACTACTTGACACACTCTAGCTATCTGAGAGGAGGGAACCTTAGTAAGATTGGACTGTAGGCATGCCTATAGAGCTTTTTTTTAATTAATGATTGATGTGAGACAGCCAGGCCCATTTGGGTGGTATCACCCTGGCTAACAGTCCTGAAATCTGTAAGAAATCACACTAAGCATATCATGAGGAACAAAACCAGTAAATTCACTCTTCCATTATCTCTGCATCAGCTCCAGTCTCCATATTCCTGCCTTTTCTGACTTCCTTCAATGATGAAATTGTGATACTATGGTTTAAACCAAGGAAATCCTTTACTCACTAAGCTACTTTTGGTCATGGTGTTTCATCATGGCAATACATTTCTGTCTTAAGTTAAGTTGTACAGATGAAAGATAAATATAGATAGCATGTCTTAGTTAAAACAGAAATATACGTGCATATATTTATACAATGCCTAAGTATATATACAGTGCACACAGGCACACATATACCAATATGCCCATACATTGTCTATATATCCATATGTATATAGGCATTATTAGAAAACTCCATCTTGGATAGGTTATTAATTAAGACTGTATTACTAATCAGATAAACCTCCTAGATTTTGTGCTATCATCTTCTTTTAAGTTTACTCATTTAACTGAAGTCCATAGTTTCCCATTTCCCATTTCTTACAAGCCAAGCAACTCAATTACATTTAACAGTCTGAGCACAAATATGTACAGAGCAAGGAAGCAATGAAGCAATTGTACTTAAGCTCCCACTGATGCAGTCTGCTCTCTTTAGTTTACTGAAAATCAGTATCAAGAAGCTAAGTTGTTTGGAAGATTCTAAATTTATGGAGATATAAACATTTGTGTTTAAAAAGTCAATGGTCTAATCAAGCAATTTTTCCATCTTGCTCTCATTAACTGGCTTCGTAAATGACAGTGCTTCCTATTCTGAGTGTTCATTTGACATCTGAAAATCTATTGCTCATTATTGTGATTAATGCATTATTATAAATAAACGATGCATCCATGTGTTGATAATTTGGACAGTTTCTGTGCAGATGAAAGATATATATAGGTAACATGTCTTATTTTCTCATTTAAAAATTCTGACCTTACCTAAGAAATAATAAATTGACTAGTTTCTACATTGCAGTTTATAATTCTACCTTGGGTTTAGTCAAGTTGAAATATTAGCATTATTAGAGTTTAAATGTAATTGATGAGTCAATAAAAATAAAAGGTCATGAAATTCAGGTGCATTTAGATCAAAAATAATTTCCACAGCTCTCATCATTTTAGGAATGACTGTTTCCTTGAACAATATGTAGAAGCAAGAAATAGTCAACTTGGGCTCTGCGACATTGTGACACAACACAAGGCCAAGAGCATAGATTCTACTCCTGTGAAGCATGTCTAACACCTTATAGCTTCTGAGAACAGTATATACTTCAGTTTAGCTTATAATCTTGCAAATAACACCTATTTTTTTCTTGTTGTGGTGGTGATATTACATTTACTTATATATTTTAGTGTGTGTGTGTGTGTGTGTGTGTCCATGTAGATACATGTACATATGGGTTCCATACTGCTTCTATACACATCAGAGGACAACTTGAAGAGTTGTTATTCTTATCCCATAATGTAGGATTCAGGGATTAAACTTAGTCTTGATGGAAAGTGCCTTTATCTTCTGAGTCATCTAATTGGTCCTCAAATAAGACGTATCCTGATAAAAATACAAGAACAGGCAAATTGTTTTTAAATATATATATGATTTCAAAACCTCATTATTTAAAGAAAATTTGAGCATTTAGACTGATTATAATAGCATCTGGATAGGTATCTTGATAAATGATGTCAATATTTCAATGTTTGAACCAAATGCAATATAGAATGCCCTCATCCTTTAAAATTGAATCTTATCTCAAGACATATTTG
This sequence comes from Cricetomys ansorgei, assembly GCA_026225945.1. Taxonomy (NCBI): domain Eukaryota; kingdom Metazoa; phylum Chordata; class Mammalia; order Rodentia; family Nesomyidae; genus Cricetomys; species Cricetomys ansorgei. Next base: position 5,029,198 of record JAMJFZ010001264.1, read on the forward strand.
GGGACCCAGCAGGATCCATGTCTGCCTCTTCAGGTTCTGTGAGCCCCTAAGAGTGTAGGTCAGTTGACTCTGTGGGGTTTGTTGTCTTGGTGTCCTCAACTCATCTGGTCTCAGTGATTCCTTCTTCTTGTCTTCCATGGGGTTTCCTGAGCTCTGCATTTTGTTTGGCCCTGGTTCTCTGCATCTGCTCCCTTCAATCCTGCTGCTCCTTCAGAACTCATATATACTAGAATAGGGGTTATGTCCCTGAATCTCCTGCCTGCCCTTGAGTATCTTCTTTCGCTACTGGATTGCCTAATCCAACCTTGAAGTAGGAAATTGTGCTAGACCTTATTCTCTCTTGTTGTGACATGTTTGAGCAGTAAACTTGGAATGACTGCTCTTTCTTGGGGAGAAGCAAGGGTGGGAGTGGGAGGATGTGGGCCTAGATCTGGGGGATAGAGGAGAAGAAGGGAGCTGGGAGTGGAGGAAGAGGAGGAAGGGGGTTGGGATGTATCATATGAGAGAAGACAATTTAAAAATAAAATAAAATAAATAAGTTTTATCAAAAAACTAACATGCAAAACGTGTTTAGAAATAGGTAGAACAAATGAAACTTTTATACATTGTGGATGACAACATAAATGAGTACATAAATGATTTAAAAAAATTGTAATTAAATATCTTTAAGAAAGTGAAAACAGAACAACCATGTAATCCAGTAAGCTGGTCAGTATGCTACAAACATATCTTGACAATAAAGGTTCACTGAAACATCTTGCACAAAGTCAAAGTTATAGAAGCAATATAAATGTCCTTCAATGAATGAATAATAAATAAAATGTTATTTAAACATACAAAAGAACACTATTAAGTCCCTAAATTATTTTAAATGTTTTATTTTTAATTAAGTGTGTGAGTTTTTTACCTCTGTGCATGTATGTACATGTGAATGCAGGTGCCTGAGGAAGACACAGGGTTATGGTGCTCCTGGAGCTGGACTTAACAAGTAGTTGTAAACCACCTGTCATATGTTCTGAGAATGGAACTCAGGTCTTCTGCAGGAGTGGTTTGCTGGTTACGTTTGTTAATTTGTTTGTGTTTTGTCAACTTGATACAGTTTAGAATCCTTTTTGAAGAGAACCAAAATTAAGATAATATTTTCATAAGATTGGCCTTCAATCTTATGATTTGGGGCATTTTCTTGATTAATGACTAACATGTGGAAGTCTAGCCCACTTTGGTTGGTGCCAACCCTAGGCAGACTGTCCTGCGTTACATAAAAAAGCAGACTAAACAAATTCCTCCTTACCCAAGTTGCTTTCTGCCATGGTGTTTATCAGAGCAATAGAACCCTATGTTGGTGCTCTTACCCACTGACGCATCTCCCAAGATATTTTCAGCCTTTTAAAATGGTGGAGTCTCATATCATTTGCAAGTAAAAGGAATGAATGAGGCTACAAAGACTGCTCTGCAGTTAAGAGCACTTGCTACTCTTGCACAAGAATGAAGCTAAATTCCCTGCAAGCATGTGGAGGCTCATGGCTGGCTCTAGCTACTACAGTTCCAGGGAACTGATGCTCTCTTCTTGTCCCAACAACCATGAGGCACACACATGGTGCGTGTACGTATTTGTGGGCAAAGCACTCATACACATATATTTTTTTTAAAAAAAAAAGGGTTACATAAAAAGATATTGTATTGAGTGAAATGCTCCAGGTGCAGAAAACAAGTCCCGTATAATCTCACTTAAACATTCTACAACTAATAAAGTTGGTCATAGAAACAAAGCTAATGGACAATCTGAGGTTAAGAGGAAATTCGGGAATGAGGAGTTATCAAGTGTCAAATCTAAAGATGAAGGGAAAGTAGTGGAATGCTTGCAAGAAGTTTTTGTTACTTTGGTTTCTTTAAAAACGCAAACTGGCATTTTAACTAGGCTTCTGTTCCGGCCCAGGTGTGGTGGATGATTATGAGTTTGATTTGGAATGCACAATGTCAGTGACTATAATTTGGTTAAGTGCAGCTGTTTTTACATGTGTAGCATGTTCTTAAGATTGTATGACACTTGAATTTATGGAAACTTTTGCTTAGAATATATAAGTGTTGAAATCCTGATAGCTGGGATAGGTTGTTAATTGGTGCTTGGTTAATTGGTTTGTCTGTTGTTGGTTTGTTTATTTTTACTTAGAAGAACATCAGTTAGAGAGATTGGGTTTTCACATAGTGAGCTGAGGCACTAGTCTGGCTCATGTCCAGCGTAAGGAGGCTGTGAAGATTTCTACCTTTCTCTCTTTCTCTTTCAAAGTCACCAGCAAGAATAGTGAAAATTTCTTTCTGTCCTTCCTTTCTCTGTCCTTAAATTTGGGCTTAAGATTAAAATGTACTACTACAAGTAGCACCCAATGTAGGGACTTACTGTGAAGACACAGTAAGGTGCTGTGTCACTTAGCAAGGAACACAGAGGTACTTTTGTAGCTGAAAACTCAGCCAGACCCCAGCAAAGAGAATCACCTGTCATGGCAAGGCTACATACTGGACAATGAAACCCTGAGCATCTCATCTCAGGGTTTTTTATTGATACCTAAGCTCCTCAGGTGTTCTATTGATACCACATGCAGATCGTGAGAAATCAAGTGTCTTTTACGTAAAGCCAACACCTGCAGACAATACAAATGCCATGGCCTAGGCAATCCTTTTCCCAAAAGTGCACAGCGCAATTATTTTAAAGCATAACAAAAATAAACTTCTGCATCAGAGGAAAAATAGGTTATGAGATATATTGCATAGCAGAGTGACAAACATCAATAATAATGTTACATATTGCTAGACAACTAAAAAAGTAAATTGCAAATGTCCCAATTAAACAAAAAAAAAAAGATAGGTAAATGAAGGTAATGAGCATGTACTCAGGCAATATGGTAAACAGGAATCAAAATGCCACTGTCCTACTTTTTCTGTTGTTATGATGAAATGCTTTGACAAAAGCAAATTAAGAGAGAAAGGCTTTATTTAGTCCACAGTTCCAGATTATAGTCAATCATGGCAGGGAAGTTACAATGTCAAGAGCTTGAAAGAGCTGCTTGCAACATGTCTGCAATTGGCAGAGGATAGTTAAGGCATACATGATTGTTACGGTGCAGATTTTTTTTACACTCTTATACAATCCAACACTCCTTGCCTAAGGAGTGATGCCAACCATAGTGGGTCAGTCTTCTCACCCCAGTTAATATGTGAAGACAATTCCCATTACAGATATCCAGAAACGCTACTCTTTCTTCCATGTAATTCCAGATTCTTTTCAAGTTTGAAAGCAACCTTAGTCATCACAACACATTTCACTCAATCACTGCATACAAATATCATCTGACAATAAATATTCAATGTGGTTTTTGGTGGTGTTTGGTTGGTGTTATTTGTTTCAGAGATTCACTTTTTATCTCAGGCTAGCCTAGACTTCTCTGAAACTCATGGCTATTCCACTTCTTCGGTTTCTCAAGTGTTGAGTTTACATAATAATTAATAACTAATGAATCTAAAGCTTAACTTTGAATTTTCGCTTTTATAACAACTTTTAAATGTCCTTTTCCAAAATGACAATCTCATGATATAAAAACAAAATTATCACTAATGTCTTATTGTCTAAATGGTTAATAAAAACAGTACATATTTTATTACTAATGTCTTATTGTCTAAGTGGTTAATAAAAACAGTACATATTTTATTTTGTTTCTTACATGCTCATGAAATAGTGTGATTATCGCATAATTTATTGGTTATATATTTTCAAAAATAAGTAGAACATGTGCTGCATGGCACATATTCAGCCAATCATGACACATTTCCTTTAATTAAATATTCATGAAAACTATACATGCTAATTACTCTAGATTTCAAGAAATAAAAGTGAAATACTATAGTCAATTAAGTTTCAGTATCTGGCTATTACAGAAGGACTGAGATTAAAAATTAGAGGTCTCTTCCTTCTCAGATTTTAGGTTTATATGGGAAGGAGTCATGATGTCTGCATGTTGCTTTACCACAACTTCAATTACAGTAAATATTTGGAAAATGGTAATTTCTATCGTATCAAAATCCTTCTCAACTATGCCACAGACTTGTCCCTGTCCAAAGCATAATTTCAAAATTTTCCCAAAATTTGGGAAAAATTGTTCCCAAATTATACTTCATGCTCCTTTTGAGTCCCTTAACTAATGTGCAGTTAGCTGAGTTTCCAGTTGGATAAATTATCTCCTAATTCTTGACCTAACAATCACATGAGATTTTTTTTCCCAAGTGGCAATGACCATTTGACTATAATAATATGTGATACAGTTAGAATGTTTGTTATGTGCTGAATACTAAGCATTTCACATTTATTGCATGCATCTTAAGAGTTCATACTAAAAAATTTTGCTGCAATATAGCTTCTTGTCTTTGGAATGACTCCTTTTCTTTTTCTGTGAATATCGCGTTCCTCCTTCTATTGTAACTCTCTCCCACTCCTCTGGTTGCATTTCCTTAGCCATCATCCTGTCACAGGGCAGACACTTAGACACTTGTTAATTCCGTTCAGTATATTGTTCCCCTCATGTAGCAGACCTTAAAGTTGTTAAGTCAGTCTGGTTAACACTGACTTCGGTGACATTTCATTTGACATTGCTGCGTCTCCCTTTTGCTACCCTGCCAGTTATCATTATCTTTTGTTTATGGCACGTCACCTGTTTTCCTCCATGTGGTGGAGCTCACAGCAGAGCCAGCTAAAGGAATTTGGCAAGCAAAATTATTTCTGGCATTTTATGAAATGCAGTGCCAGTGCTCAACACCTCAGCTCATTTCTGTTTCTCGTAAATCAATTACTGTAGAGGAAAGGTTAAAAAATGCAGGCATTTGCTTAATATTTACAAACTAAGATCTATAGGCCTCTGAATCTATATGTAGTGGTCTTAGCAACCCTAAAAAAAAATTTTATCAGCATTTGTAATTGTTTAACAGACAAAGCATAATTGTCTGGTGTAGAAAGTGAAAGATGCTTTGCTAAAAAATTGAGGGAATCAAAGTAGAAAAACAAAGCTGCCAATTCATGAGACCACAACAAAGAAGTAACATTTGGTTTCTTTTTTTTTCCTTTCATTAAATCTTCTGGTGGGAGAAGGGGTGTGCATATATATTTATATGTATATGTATATGTATGTGTATCTGTATGTGTATATGTATACATGCATGTGTATGTGTATGTATATGTATGTGTACATATTCTGTGTGTAAATGAAGACAAATATGAATGTGAACACACACATGCCCTGGAGCACACATGAAGATCTAAGGACAACTTCTGATGTTGGTCCTTTTTTTCCTCTTTGAGATAGGATTTTCTTTTATTTTGTTCTTTCTTGGTTTTCCTACTGTATATTTCAGTCTAGCTTGTACAAGTGCATCATGGACTTTCCAGTTTCTACATCTCATGTCCTCATAGTAGTGCTCAGATTTCAGACACATGTACTAAAACATCTGGATTTTCATGGGTTTGCAAGATTCAAACACTGCATTTCATAATCAGGTGGCTAGGATTTTACCCACCAAATTATCTCCCTAGCTTTTCTTTCCTTCCTTCTATCCTTCATCCCTCCCTCCATCCCCCGCTCCTCCTCCTCCTCATTCTCCCCCCTCCCTCCCTCCCTCTCTCTCTCTCTCTCTCTCTCTCTCTTTCTCTCTCTCGTGGATTTTTTTGTGTCTATAGAGATGTGCCAGGGATTAAGACTACTTGCTGCTCTTACAGATGACTAGAACGCAGTTCCCATCACCCATATGGCAGCTCTCAACTACCTGTAACTCCAGTCCCAGATGATATAATTTCCTCTCTAGCTACAACAGACACTGCATGCACATGGTATACATATAGGTAAACAGGCAAAGTAGATACATATATAAAAGCAAATAAAATTTGCCAAAACTATGAGTAAGTTATTTTCATGCATGAGTGTTATCTGTATCTGTGTAACATATGTGTGTCTGGTGCCTGAGGAGGCCAGAAGAGGGTGTCAGATCCTTTGAAACTGTAGTTACATATGCTTGTGAGCCATTATGTAGATGCTGAGAACTGAAATCAGGTCCTCTGAAAGAACAGTGAGTGTGCTTGTTTCCTAGGACCATGTGAGTTTTATTTCATACACTATTGGGATGTTCTTCTCCTCTTGATGTTTAGAACTATTTCCACTGATATTGGAATACCTTACATTCCTTACTGCTACCCTATCTTCCTCCAGTACAGTGGTTCTCAACTTTCCTAATGCTGCAACATTTCCTCATGTTTTAGTGACCCATGATCATAAAATTATTTTCCTTGGTACTTCATAACTGTAATTTTGCTATGGTTATGAATCATAATATAAATATCTGATAGGTAGATTGTCTGTGAAAGGGTTATTTGATTTCTAAAAGGGGTTGTGACCAACAGGTTGAGAATAGCTGCTCAAGTAGAACCTTGCTATAAGTCCTTAAAACCACAGTGGGTGTACTCTGTTTTCTCTTATTTTATTGTTAGGGTGATTCTTATTTTGTGCATTTTGGGTAAATTCTAGAAGTCTTTCTAAAAAATATGAAGCCTTAAGATGAATGCAGTACATGCAAAAAAAAAAAAAAAAGACAGTAAATACAGAATAGTAAAAGTTTTGAAAAGTACACAAGAGTAAGCAGGACCCTCTCATATTTATTTCCTTGAAAGTTAACCTTATTTTTGCAGCTCTTTCTATATGTTCCCTTAATTAATGAAAATGTGCCTTTTTATTTTTTATTTTACGTGTATGGATGTTTGCCTATATGTATGTCCCTAACCTGTTTGTCAGGTACCCTCTGAGTACAGAAAATGATGTCAGATCCTTTGGTACTGGAGTTACAGATGGCTGTGAGCTGCCATGTGGGTGACTGGAATCAAATCCTGTCTTCTGGATTCTTAATTCTCTTAATTATGGGGCCATTTATCCAGTCCTTATTTATTTGACTACTACTTTGTTTCCTTGATTTACAAATTATAAAATATTTTTATTTCTCATTATTTTTTGTAATTTTACTTCTATTAAAAATTTTAAATAAAATAAAATGAAGTCAATTTCCCATCTTCCTTGTCCTCTATCAAACCTTTTCCTGTCCCTCTCCTGACTCCTTTTCACACTGCTTGCCTTTTTCATTAATGTTGCAAATGAATATATAAATACAACCTGATGAGTCTGTTTAGTGTGGTTTGTGTGTATATAATTTCAGGTCTGGTGACTTTTTGATGGATAACTAATTAAGGGACTCATCTCTGAGGAGGATAGTTTCTCTCTTTCTCAGCAGTCATTAATTGTCTGTAGTTCCTTGCATAAGTATGGGCCTACATGTGACTTCTCCTTTTTTTGTTAACATATCTATTAATATTATCCTTATTCAGCTGTGAGATTGTTGATACATCATGGATATTTTCCCTATAATTTCTACAAGACAATTTCACAGCAGACTTCCTTTTCCTTTCTCTGGCTCTTACAATCTTTCTACACGTATTCTGTGATGGTCTTTGAGCTTTAGGTGCAGAATTATGTTGTAGATGTATTCTTTGTGGCTAGGCTCACCATCATCCATTGGTCTCTGCATTATGACTAGCTGTAGTTGTGCATAACTATCTTCATTTGCTATAAAGAGAAAAATCTTTCTTGAGGGGTCAGAGCCTCACTGAAATTTTAGAGTACAATTAGCAATTATGCTGGTTGAGTAAAGTGGCAATAGTAGCTTCTCTTCTAAAATCCTTGACCTCAATAGATCTGAGTAGTTGGCTAGGTTTCTATTATGAAGCATGATTTACCTTTTGTTCAATTTACCTTAAGTCCAATTATACAGCTATTGGTTACTGCCAAGATCTTCCAGTACTGGTCATTGTTATAGTTCACTGGCATAAAAAATTGATAGGACTATTGAGTATGTCCTTCTCTTGGCAGTTGGCATAGTGTTTCCCCATATTATGAGAGCTGGACTTCAGGAAGGAGACTTTCAGGTTATATCCGGTTTGAATCTTTAAAGTCTTATGTCTGCAGGGTGTGATATCTTCAGCAGTGGGGACATGCCTTCAACCTCTAAGAGGCAACACCAATAGCCTATAATCACCTGGACTACCTGACCAACAACTTGAATGGAACTTTCTCATGACTGTTTTGGGGTTGTGTTAAATATTCTTTGACTTTTGTCGTCTTTGGACGTGAGACCAAATGAAATCACATCAATTTATATTGATGTACAAAAAAGAATACAGTGTAAAGAACCAAAAATGTTTGAAAATAAACAGTAAAATTTAAATAGGGCTATGAAGTTAATATGTACGTATTAATTAATGTTTAGTCCTTGTCATAATGAAAATTATGAAGAATTAGATTAAATGTCAATGATATCTCAATGTTCTGAATCAGACCTTTTATTAGGTTGTTTGTCCCTATAGTTTGGCTCATAGGGTTAATTCTAAATATCTGGATAATCTTTTCTGCAAAGATTTTAAAAATATTCCATTATTTGGAAAGTTTAACAAAAAAAAAGGATACCCAACTCATTTATAATGAATATTTTCCATGATTTTTAAGTCATTACTTGACTATTCCTAGCATAGAATTTTATTTTTGCTTTGCAATATACATTTCACTCTCAAGATTCTAAATTTCACCAACAAAACTAATAGCAGTACAACAAAAGTGATAAAATTACTAACATTTCCAAACCTTATGGCCTCACTAGGAAAGGGCAAACAGACAGACAAGTGTTGGCACTCATAGTTTTCTCTGCATGACACTAAAATGATGGGGTTTTATATATGCCATGGTATTAAATTATGAGCTTATTTCAAGTGGATAAGTGTTAATAGTAGACTACAAAAATGGTTCAAATTTAGCTTACTGCTATCTTAATTTCCTATTGGCATATATTTCTATACTTCGAATTTCTGTTCTAATATCTCACTTTTAGATTTTTAGAGTGTTTCTAGTTTCTCTAGATTTTAATTAAAATAAAACAACTAAAGTATGAAAAGTAGCAACTGCTATTTATTGAGGACCTAATTAGTATTAGGAATTTTATAGGGTTTTAAAATATAGAATCACACCAGAATACACAAACACACACACACACACACACACACACACACACACACAATTTATTTTTCTACCTCATTAAATATTTTTCTCAAAAATAGGAGTGGGACATGGCCACCAAGTTCCAACCCCAGTTGAGAAACTATTAGTATTGGATAGCCTCTTGGAGAGAGATTGTCAGTTTTATGTAGAGGTGTGATCCCTGATAGTTTGACCATGATTGAGGCCAAGCTTCACATACTACAGTATTTGCCAACACAATTTGGACTAGATGGAATTTTAAAGAAAGATAGGGTGTGGTGGGGGCAGGGGTTGAACACATACTTGGGTAGGTAGGGAAGTGAGATTTAATCTGAGAAGAAGTGAGAGAGGGGTAAATATTAATAAAACATGAAATTCTTAATCAATTTTTAAGGAATAAAGGTTATAAAAATAAAAATAATAATTCTCTTCAAATTACTTTGACTTGTAATTAAAAAAAAAAAAACACACAGAAGAATCAGAAGCATGATGTGTGAGCAAGTGATTGGCTTAAGATGTGCATTTAAAAGAATGAAATACCCACCACAAATTGTAGTACCCAAAACATAGATAGCAAATTTAAAAAGAACAAAATCAATTCTGAGGTCTATCTATTTTGGTTAAAATATAAGGACCTGTCATAGAAATTGAGTTCACATATGAAAAGGAAACATATTCCCTGTATATAAACACACTTCTTAATTTAAAATTAATTTACCAAAAAAGTTAATAAGTAAACATGTAGGATATTAATACATTTCTGTAGGAACTTTCTTTTTCTGTAATTAAAATCACCTGCTTCTTAATTGGGTCTACAAAGCAGAGAACTTCTTAAAGCATAGAAAGTAGAAAAGGATGACGGGGTGAGAAGAGAAGGAGCTCTAAAGTTTGGGGGAGTAGACACAGATACTATGGAGAGGGAAATTTGGAAAATGGGGGACTTTTAACTGGTGAAGAGGGCAGGGTGACAGAGGAAAAGGGGGAAGCAAGAGACAAATAACACTAAGGGTATTGTATAGATGGAGTTATGTTACATGGGCTTATAATGCAGAAGCCATAGACTATCTAAAAATATATATATATATCAGTATGACCCATGGGAAACCTCCCTTCAAGTTGTTGGTCAGGGAAGTCCAAGACACTCCCAAGAGGTTATAAACTGTTGCCACTGCCCTTGTTTGTCTCTGTGAACTTTAACGTGGACCCTGCTTCTGAAGATACCACACATTTGGATATAGGAATTAGAGAAATTGAACTGGAACTGGCCTAGAAGACTCTTCATGAAGGCTACCACATATAGTATTCAAAGTAGTTATGCAAATTGAAAACAAAGAAAGAAGTCAATAGCCCTAGCTAGGTGTAAAGCCTAAAAACCACAATAATTACTGCCCTGCCAAGATATCTTTAGTGTTGCAGAAATGACTCTTTTACTTTGAAAATGACCAACAGCTGTCTACTTTGACTCAAGACTAGCTCTATAGGAAGGAATTCATGCCTGCCAGTGTAAACAGCCAACTTCCTGCGGATGAGCAGGATATAGACTCCAGAGGAGAACATACTACTGTCATTTTCCTAAAACAATATAATTTCTAACTGTGTTCTACATATTTATACTTACAGATAATTGTAGTTCTCACCCCTCAACAAAGAACATGTTGTTGTTTTTTGTTTGTTTGTTGTGTTTGTTTGCAGCAGAGACCATTATAGAAGTACAAAGGTCAAAAATGCAGAGAATGAATGCCAGGTAATAAGTTCCAGTAGATAAATCTACAATACAACCCTTCCTCCTATGGCTTTGCAAAAAAAATCTAAATACAAAGGGCAGAAAGATTTTAAGAGCCAGAAGCCTGGGGCATTTGCTGCTAGATAGTATCTTCAAGATATATCACAAGGTAGCTGATACCATGAAATCCAACAGCATGGCTGCCTAACAAAATCTGCATAATGACTCCAGTTCACATGGTAAAATTAATGGGGGAAATTTCACAATGCCCTACACCTAGATGAAGAGCTAGAGGTAATCCATAGCTGCCTGTGAATGGGAGAATAATTTTTCTCCAGGAATGAGCTCTCTGGTAGATTATCCAATTCCAAGTGGTCAGCTTTAAACATATGTACATATAAGCTACACTAAATAGACACCATTTGTTCTTAGCTTATTTGTGTATTCCCTAATTGTGTGTGTGTGTGTGTGTGTGTGTGTGTGTGTGTGTGTGTGTGTATGGCTTTAATGTAACTACTTATCTAACTTTTATATAAAAAACTTTAACAAAATTTTTAATTCTTTTTTTAAATGAAGATATTAAGAAATTTTCAAAAATCTGGCCTCTACAGCTTTACATACTTAAATTTCACCTTCGTTTCTCAGTAGAAATCTACCAGAACCTTTTTACTATTATTATTTAGGCTGCTTTACAGAATTCTATCATTCAAGAAAATTCGCAGTGATGGGATACAAGCTATCACTTGGCAGAGGGAACTATCTTCTCAAAACAGTTAACTCTTTGCAAAGCTGTACATGTGAAAGCAATTTTCTTGAAGATAAGTCATTTCTTTTAGAGCATGGAGACACTTATTTAAGTACATACTTATAAGGAAATAAAATATAGCATTTACATATGTATGCATCAACACAAATCCTGCAGATTTGGAGCAAGAGTTGTTTTACTCATATTTTTTGGTTTACTTGCAACCCAGAACATTTACTGTATTTCTTCTCTCAGCACCAGATATGCTTTTGACAGATGCAAGTTCCCCAGACTCCAGTGATGAGACCAATTCATTAGGAGTGAAGCCCTAGAACAGTGCCTGGAAGCTACACCCCTACTTGGTTTGTCTTCAGTTTTAGTGTTAAGGAATTATGCAAAAGTAATGTAGAGAAAAGGAACTATTCCTTGACTTCTCCCAGATGCCTACATCACCAAAAGAGAATGAAAATGAAATTATAGTCGATCTAATGATAGAAGGATAGTCTACACAAATTCTGGAGATACAATAGTTTATAATCCATTTACAGTAAATTTAAAATAGTAGCCATTTCTGTTGTTTTACAAAGATCTTGCTTTCATATTTAAAAATATTTCCACATTGCATTGTATTTTAAAACATATGAATATGAATTGTTATGTATTTAGACTAAAAGTCAGATTTTTTAACTTTTTTTTCCTTTATAAAATGAATTCAAATTGAGGAGAAAATATACTTCTTATTGATAATTATTTTTTGTTTGCAAGAGTGTTTTGATTATTGCTCAATAACTTAAAGTAGCAATTAGAAACTTTTTCTTGCTACTTGCTCATTCTTTCTCTTGTTTAAAACAAAGCAGGGCTGAGCCATGTGCAGCAAGTTCACAACTGAGTAGATAGTAATTCTCTGGGTTAATGAATGTTTCCAGGAAGCACTGATAAAGGATATAAAAATCCTTCACCCACCTCTCTGTCTCCAATCTCTCAGTTATGAGTCTTTGTAATGGGATTTATGTTACCAAACTTTGTGGCCAATTATGGTTAATTTATGAAGTTACATGGCCTTATTAATCATTATAATTACTCTAAACTTAGATCCATAGAACATAATTTAATGTAAAAAGGCAATTTGGTCAAGACATTGAATTGAAAATGATTCTCAACTAAATGCCGAATTAATTTTAGTTGTAAACTGTAGTGGGCAAATTGATTGGAGCAACAAAGAAACACCACCAGTTTAATACTGAATTGATTTAACTGATTAAAACACGGCTGCAACACTTCCACAGTGAAATCGAAGGATATAGGACAGTGGATATTTCTGCTTGGAGGTAGCGTTGCCAAGACTCTTGTATCATATGAAAAGAAAAACAGGATCTTTAAAATAACCTTCAAATGGTAAAGACTTTGACTAATGTGAGTGCTTGGTGCAGAATGATACGACTGATTCTTCTTTAACAAATTTTTAACTAGTTGTAATATTTTATTGTAACAACTTGATTATTATCTATTTAGTTTATGTGCCTTTGTATTAAAAAATCTAAAAATATTTAGGAAGTTAGATTACTATTTCTTTTCTACCAATGTCTAAGAGCTAAGTGTGAAAAAAAATGTTCCTTCTGGCATCTAACATATACATGTTAGATATATATGTATATATATGTGTGTGTGTGTGTGTGTGTGTGTGTGTGTATGTATGTATATATATATGTGTGTGTGTAGTTGTGTCACTCTAAGTGAAAATTTACTATTTAGTGTTGAGTGTAATTTCAGTTCTCCTCTATAGTAGGTGAGGTAAGTGCTTTGAGGAAATCACAGTATGGTGGAGAAATGTGCTACACACAGTAAAACCATCCATCCACCTCTGATCAACTGAGACCAACTCAGAGCTCTTTCTGGGCTTCCATTTAATTCAAATATTTTAGACTTGCTTTTCACTGTGGTCCTAAGAAAACTAAACACTCTGTACTTCTCCACTAATTACTTTAACAGAGATTAAATAAATCTAAAATAAACATTGTTGATTATTTGAAGAAAAAAAAAGGCATTCCCTGAGATGAATTCTTCCTGGAAAAAAAAACCAAGTTTCATCTGTCTGTAAGACCTTGAAGAGCAAAAATCTCATATAGTATTATTGATGAATGCAAAATCATTTCCTAGCACATACGAATGACTACTATGTGGTTTTGCAATAAATACATAAGTGTAAAAAAATAAGTTCTTTTTCTTCCTTTTAAATTCAAAGTTCTTGCCTTTCTCTTCTAGGGGTGAAGCAACCCCAGCCTCTTGTTCTGAAGCATACTTTCAGCAGCAATATAGAGTTCTCCTCCTTTTACCAAGGTAGCACCATCATTTTTAGACCTTAAACTAGAGCTGAAAAAGATCTCCAGTAAAATATGATTCTTCAGATTAGTTCATGTTGTATGAATGCTTGTACTTCTGACTGCTACAAGACACTAAAATTTTATCTTTATTATAGACTGATGGGGATCCCTGAAAACCATATGGCCACTGGGAAAATGAACCCTGAGAGGAAAGAAAGGAAATCTGATTCAACAAAGCTTAATTAGCTCGTCTAGTTCAAACTTCTAGAGTCTGACACTGGGCAGTTTATTTAAACACATTTAAGTAGAGTACAATTTTGAAAAAGTTTCTTGGTAACAATTATCTTAGTCTCATGAACACAGTAAAACTTAAGGAGTGATGACATCAAAATTCTTTTGCAAAGCACATATGACTTCTAACATGAAGATGGGTTCTATAACTTAAGGGTATATAATATGGTGTGATGTCAGTCACATAGAAAGCAGCATAGAGGTCACAAGGCTATAAAGTACATGTGACATCTCCCATAAAGGTGGGTTCTAATGATGGAGAAACAAAGCTTAAGATAAGGATTTATGGAGAGAAAATCTGGAATAAACATAATCTGGGGGATTCAGATTTGGCCTGACTGTACAGATAGCAAAGGTCATCAAGTTATTAACGTCATTCCCTCTCAGCCTTCTGGGTAGAAAACATATATCCTTTTGGTTAAAGAGACAAGCCTCTATATGAGGGGCTTTCTGTAGTTGTCAGGCAAAGAAGCAAACCACATGAAAACACAAGAATGAAAACTAGGTTCAGATTGACTTGGTCAACCTGGATCAGACTGCTTCAGGGAGTCTAATACCAACATATCCCAACGTATTTAAGCCCAATACAATTTGGAAAAAAAGTTTCCTGGTGTAATACAATACACAGTGTACAAGGAAGCATACTTACATTAAAACTCAACTCAGAGTTGATGTCATTTCCTAAGAAATTAGACTCTAGAAATAGGCTACCTGTGTGAGCTTGAAGGCCTGAGGAGGAAGGAGTCTTGCCTGCTCTTGATCATACAGATAGTGCAGAGGTCATTTGGCCTATTAGCCACCTCTAATCTTGGTTGGGGGAGCTTGAGGTGCCTCTGACTATAAGGGTCATTTAGATTATTAAGTGTCTCTGGTCCTGGTTGTGGGAGCTAAAGATAATGATGCTCTAAAATCTGGAATCATCATTCTGGGGAATTAGGGTGATATCTGTCCCTATAGAGAGCAAAAAATCATCAGTTGTTAATAATCTCCACTCTCAGCTTTCTGAATAGAATGCAAGTATTTGATCTGTGTCTCTGCCATTGAGGAGACATCCCTGAATACTTAATATTCCTGGTTTCCCTAGTGCTTATCTGTGAGCACAAAGACCTCATGCCCTCTACATGGACTACTAACCATGTATAAATAAAATAAACAACTCATGTTTTACTAAAAAGAACTTAGCATTTATCATTTAGTGTTTGTCAAGACTTTACAAGACATCTCTCTGCCTGTCTATCTATAATTATTGTTAATTACTTCAGAATTTCATAAAATGTGTGTGGATCATATTAACCCACAATTTCTCCCCTAACACTTCCCAAACCAAATCCTATTTACCTATTCCACTTATTTTTTATCTCTTTTTTTTTAAATTTAATAACCCATTGACTCCAATTTGTGCTGTTCATATACTTTTGGGTGTGGTGATTTTGAGTGTTTTAAATACCAGTCTTCCTGTTTAAGTGTTACTTTTGGAGCAAGACATGATGGCACAAACTTTAATCCTAGAACATGGGAAGCAGAAGCAAGCAGATATGTGCCAGCCTGGTCTATAGAATGAATTTATTTTTCTATAAGGAAGCTCTCATAATGCTGCCCAGAATGGCCATAAACTTGTGATCCTTCAACCTCAGTCTCCTAAGAGCTAGAATTATCAATATGTGCTGCTATGTCTATTTAATAAATTTGTCTTAAAGAAAAAAAATTTAAGGAATAGATTACCAATATTGGGAGTATTTTCTCCATCATTATGTTTAAATAGAAATATTCTGTATATATTAAGTTATTTTTTCTAAGTGAAAGGAAGTTAATTGTTAAAAAAAATAAATTCTGACTTAAGAGAAAAAATAAGTAATGAGTAATTATCAGAATAAAGACTGCACACCTAGTTTCAAACCTATTTAGTTGTATGCCAATTAGATTGTTGATTCTTCTTATAGGCAAACAATTGCCATCATTTACAGATGAATAGTCTCTTTCTTAGAAGTTTACAGAAAACACATATGTAATTTCCATTTTAAACTAAGTTCAGCCACAATGGTCTGGTCCTGTGAAGATAATAAAATTAAAACCCTCATCCACTGTATCCCAGGTGACTAATACAGTCTGATGAAACAATTTGACAGCAAATTGCTTCATTACTCAGTAAATGAAAGCTGTGCTCACGGAAGGTCAATGTCCACTTTTTGATGCATATTAAGAAAGGAAATTCAGTAGGCATCATCCTTAGTTTTTCCAGAGACAGCTACCTACTCTGCTGCTAATTGAGCCTACTTTATCCCCAAGGAAATTACAAATGAATGCTATCTCTCAGTTCTGCTTCTGCACGAACAGAAGGAGCTTCAATCTTTGCCAGGATTCTAGGTTCTAAAACCCCAATGCAAAAGGGAAGAATCATTTTGCAACCTGCAAGCAAAATTTGTCAAAATAAGAACCCCTGTTAGCTATTCACAAATGCTCAGGGAGTACAAAATCCTTTTCCATATATCCGTCTGTTTTGGTTGTATTGTTTAGCAAAACACTGTTACCTGCTATAGGTTGTGTGCATTAAAAGATACCCATTGCAAAAATTCAACTTAATCACTGAAATTCAGACCTCTTTCCTAAGGCAATGTGTGTGCTAAAGCTTGTAATCTTTCAAAACCTGTTATGTAACATAATCTAATGGTCCTGAGCCTTTCTTTTAAACAGCATCTTCTGAAATATCTACAAATGGAGTTGTATTCCTCACAATTAAACATGAACTGTCTTTCAGTGAGTATATCCTGGAAAGGGTGAGCACTTTAAATTCATAGAAGAGAGTGTGAATTGATTTACTCACTGGATTTCTTTTTTCTTTCACAAGAACACAGAGCAGCAGGAGAGCAATTTAACATGGAGTCAACCCCTGCTGAATGTGATGTTTCTAATCACATATAAATATGCAGCAATATGTCAGATATTATTTATCAAGACAGTGAGCAAAATGTTCTCCTAGTATGAGAAAACATAAGGGTAGAATAATTTATTGGCAAATTATTTCGTGTGTATTATTTTTCTACTCCCTCATGTACAAAGCACATAAAAATTTCAAACAGGTACCTACATGCAGGGAGATCCCTTCTCTTATACACATAATTTTTTTAAAGACTAAAGAGCAAAATCTCAACATCAATTGAAATTTACTACATTCTAGAAACTGTGTTTAGTATTATATATCAATTAAAAATGTTATGGTATAAATCTTATAAATTCCTTCATACAAACAAAGAAAATGATCTTTATACATCTAGGAGGTACCACTCAGCTCTCCAAAAAAGTGAATTAATTCCCTGTAAACAGTTAAATGGTTATCTTAGATTTTATACTCAGATGTGACATATGACTTTAGATCATGTCACCATTATCTATTATAATGACTCCTTGGCCAGGCATTGCAGAGAATCATAGAGTTGGCCTGGTCTTGCTACCATGAAAGGCACATGTCAAGAGTTTTTAAGATTTGAATCCATGCTTCTAGTGCACTACATGCCTTTCAGTTCCTGAGAAATTGAGGCACTCCCTCATGCAGTGAAGAACATAGGCCATTTATGTTTCTCTGTGTTCCTGAAGTCACTGACGCAGGTAGAAGTTTGACAGAACAATAAGTGTTAGACATTAATCTTGTGTACCCTGTATAGCTTGCAACTTCCATTATAGCATGGAAAACTCTGTTATATTCTGTTTTGATAAGTGTATAAAAAATCTGACTGCTTGTAATAAACTTGTCTTAGTTTAAGTCTCTCTGAAACTACACCAATCCAGCCTGGTTTAATTCCCACTGACCATATACAGAGACAGCAGTTAAGGAGACAGCAGTTAAGTAAGTAAGCTCTGATGCTTACTAAGCATAATATTTTTATTTGCATTTAAGAGAGAAAAAGATATGGGTAGAAAGTAAAAAACGGGAAGACCATGCTATTGGCTTCAAAATTTTTATTGTTGCTTCCACTCCATTTCCCTCTTACATTTTTATTCCTGTGGAATGCAAAAAAATAATGTAAAAATAAATCCAGTAACTGATCATTGTGACCAGAACAAATTATGCAAGGCTGGGCTATAGCTGTGTTAGAATCGTTAACTGGTATGTATAATAACCTAAGTACAATACCCACCACTACAAAACTAAATAAATATTCAAATGTAGGAGACATGTGAACTAAGTAATACAGTTATCTCTACTTAGAATGGAAAAATGGTACCTAAATACATCAAAATTCCATAAATAAAGTAGATTTACATTGATTGAATATCAGATATAATTTTCTACAGGTTTTAAATAATGGCATACTCTCAGGTCTATATACATTTCATATAAGGATATCTCCTATGTAAATCTATGTCACAGAATAAAATTTTAATGTTTTTAAGTTTCAAAGGACGGAATATAGTGGATGTCTGAACTACTTGAATTGTCCAGCACTAGGTGTTTAAACTTAAAAACAGACAATGAGTAAAAATTAATGATAGCTAAAATTGGCAGGAAAATGTTTCTGATTTTTTTTAAAGAAGGCTGACCAGATGGTTAGTTTCCGACTTTCCCAGTAATACCTTGAGAACTATAGAGAAGGAGTAGGTGAGTGATGATGTCAGAGGAATTTGTCCCACTTAAAAAAAATCACCTGTCTTTCCTGCCTCAGAGACAGCCAAAGATGGTTTGAGTGTGAAGTAGACAAAACTTGTGAGTTTTCCACAGCAAGTACTAATGAATGCATGGTATGTGTTTTAATATTTTGATAGCAGATACACTTGTGTGGGAAAAAAAACACATTTTGCAACTTAACTAGATTATTTCTTATGTGCAAGAATGTTTATTGCTCATGATTTTAAAGCAATAAAGAAAAAACATATAGCAATGAAGGGTCCACAACTATCAAATTTAATAGCATAAACCCACTAAATTTCGAGTTAGAAATTTTTTTAATTTATATTTTTAAATCATCAATTAGAATTTTAAAAATATAGATTCTCATCTATTATTTTGTATGCATAGACCTCTCACATACTGTAAAGTGATATACAGTAAGGGTGATTAGAGACCAAAAAAATCTGCATCTAGCTTTTCTCAAGAAAAAAATTGAAAGGCTAAAGATATGGTTTAGGGGTAGAGCTGTGGCCTTCCCTAAGCAAATCTCTAAGTTCAGCACCACAAAAATAAATAACTGGTCACTTGAATCTGTATACAACACACCTCAAGAATGAGAAAGGGAATGATCTCTGTGATATGATTGTTCTTTTAAACAATTGACTTTCTTACAAGAAGAAATTTATTGATATCTAGGAACCTGCTAGTGTATATTCTTTTAAATAATAAAAACTATAAATCCTTTCACAAAAAAACAACAAACTGTAGTGAGTGTGCAGCTCAGTATTCGAGTGTGTATTTAGCATATACGTGTTCCATAGTATCCAAAAAGAAGAGAGAAAGAGGGAGAGAGAGAGACAGAGAGACAGAGAGAGAGAGAGGCAGATAGGAAGAAAGAGAAAATGTGAGAGAAAGAAACAAAGGAAGGAGACAGAAGTGAGGGAGGGGAGGAATAAAGGAAGAGAAAACAAGAATAATTAAACAATGAGGTGATTTTTAATCATAATTCCTACCTTATTAAAAACTACTAATTATGAAGCTCCTTATGTGTTGCAAGTGAAACACTGTGTATTTTCCATGCATTTCTTATTTAATTATCATATAAACATGTATTATTTTTATCCCAATACAATGAAAAATAAATGAACACTTTGGAGGGGAGCTAATAATTACTTTATAGTGATGAAAATAGTGAGTTATGAGACCATGATTCTGTCTTATATGTAGTAATGACTATAAAGTCTGTTTTAGATTTAACAGATTTTTCATTTTATTTGAACTTCAGTGGTTAGGAAGGCTAAAATAGAGAAAAAGGGAGGAATTTGAGCAGTTTTCATGTTGATTACAGCCCATTCTTGTCGGAAAAGTTTATTTCTAGTTATGTTTATAATTGTTTGAATATTGTTGAGGAAAGGGATGCCTAAGTCTTGGCAGTTTGTGTTATCTGTTGGCTTTATATAAAAGGTGTTTGATTGCTTATGAACTGCACCTGCCCACTATTCTCTGGCAGAGCCATTATTGGAAGAGCAAAGTTGCTGTGGAAAAATTCTTGTGGCCCTCTCTCTTACAGTCTCTAGCAACAAGGAGATAACACTTCCCTTAGGCTTTGAGTTCCCCATCATATAGGTGACATATCTCAGCTGTAAAAGTGTTATGGGATCCCCTGGGCTTTAGGCATAGCTCAGCTGCTAAAGGATTGTGGCATGAGACTAAACTACACATTTTCTTGTAGCAAATAGGCCTTTGGATGAGGGAGCAGAGTTTTTGTATCAGCGAAACACCTGAGGAGCTTCTATATCAATAAAACCCCTGAGATGAGACATTCAGGATTCCACTGTCTAGGATCGTGCTTGCCATGACAGGTGGTTCCCTCTGATGAGATCTGGCAGGTTTTTCATCCATGAAAATGTCTGTCTTTTTTGGTGAGCTGTACAATAGCATGCTGCTACACAACCTTGTTTAGAGACAACAGAAACGGACACATAAATATATGTCCATATATTCAAATATGCAAAGCATATTATATGTAATATCTGAAGCATTCATTCTCATTAGAATTTTCAAAGCAAAATTAATGTTTTTAGAAGCAGTGAATTCAATGTCTTTTTTGTGAACATTTTGTAACATTTAATAATTTCAAAAATTCACAATAGTTGCTTTTGTGTGCAAAAGGAGTAAATTTTAGTAATTGTGAATTTCTCTTTCTGGAACGTTACTAAGAAAAACTATACTGACTTTGTGTTTCACGGCTGGTAAAGTATGTGCTCTAGCATTCCATCTGTCCTTACATCCCTTTTAACATGGTCAACTGAGTCTGCTTCATACTGTTTGCCACTGATTATAATACTATTTCCTCAAGTAAGTTCAAACACTGTTCCCCCTTTTGTTCTATTTTTGTATTGAAAATGATGATTTAAGTAAATCTACAATTATGATTGTAGCCTTGAATGATTCTCAGATGTAGGTAGAGGTAATTATCAATTATACGACAGGCAACAAAAGTTTTGATAACAATCTGAAACTGAAACTATACCTTTCGCTGTCTGGAAAACAAGAACGATGGAATTTTTGACTGCATTCATAGGATATCACTGATTTGTATTCATAAACACATTTGAGGAGTCTACAGAGTCTACTGAGATAGCAGGTTACTGCTAAAGTGAATTATGAGTATGACAACTTCAAATAACCTTAATGGTATAAACTATATCACTGGACAGCTAAGAAACAACAGTGCATGCTATTTTGAAATAAATTATGTACTGATGCCAAGAGATGGTATATATACATATATATATGTATATAAGGTTAGCGGAAACCCACAATATGATTAAGTACCTACAATCTTATGGAATGAAGAGGCTAGAGAAAAGTAGACAATTTAGTGTATTTTTGTTGGATTCCACATATGTGTTGGGTAGAAAGTGGCTGCCAGTAATGCTTAGAATAAGGAAGGGTATTGGCATATATATTCATAGTGTATGCATAATTATTTTTAATGGTGATAAATATTTATTTGTCTGGCATCAACTGAGTTGTTGAGTGAAACTCAGTACTAAAAGGCTCATAGTCTCAGATAGGAGGAAAAATCAATATTCATGTGAAGAAGTCTTTGGAAAGTTTATGCCAGAGCTTTGTAACAAAACCAGAATGACTCCAGGACATGAGTCCAATTAGTAACCTTTGATCTGACTGTCTGTGGTGATGAATTAATCCAAACACCATGATTGTACGTCCATTTGCTGAAAACATATATTCAATTGTTCCATACTATTTCTACAGAATTTAAAGGGAAGCAATGATAATAGAGTGAAAAGCACACAAATCTATTTCAGAGTAGTATATACTTTTTATTAACACAAGTCTATTGATGATATACATGATTAGCATATTTTATGGATGCTAAAAGCGAGGCATCCAGATAAATAACTACAAGAGCAGAAATTTGAACAGTCTCATTATAAACACTGCCCTGTGCTACCTCTCAGAAGGAGGAGGAAAGTCCACTTTCACTTAATCCATAAAATTGTAATTTCTTGGTTTCTTCATTTTGTTTATTGCTCTATTTAAAATAATAACTTTATCACCACTAATGCAGAATGGCCAAAGGTGCCAGATACACTGGAGAAATTAGTGAATAATATTAATTTATATAAAATAATATATAAAAATGAGTATTTGATAAAAATGCAAAGCACATAATAAAAATCTCAGAGTGAACTTTCCATATTTGTATTGTAAAAATAAAAAGATTTTTTTCACTAGTTTTTTGACTCCTATACATATCAGTCAGCTAAGGACATACAAATGGATAAGACACATGGGATATTATTATGAGTCTCCATTCCTTCCCTGTTGAATGCTACGACCCAGCATTTTAACATTAAAATCACTACAGGATTTTAGTATGTAACTTGCACTGCACATTTTAAACCTTAGGAACTGTGTTTTAAAACCTTAAAGTGATCATAAAGCAGTTCACTCTATAATAATGAGCACATAAATTATTTGCATGAGAGTATTATTATCTTATAATTGAGAAAATTCCAACATAAAGTATATGTTTAAGCATTAGTTATGTTTTAAAATTATTCATGTTTTGGACAATGTCATGTTGTGGTTGTGTGACTTTTCTCTGAAGAAAGTAAGTAAGAACTACATAAAATTATTATAAACAGCTATTTCATGACAATGAAAGATAGCCAAAGAAATCCCACTCATTGTATCCTGGAAGAATGAAGCATTTGTGATGTCAGTTGAAGTGGTTATTTGACTGAAAATTTCCCCCATTGGATCATAGGAAGTGACATAAGTAGGAGGTATGACCTTATTGGAGGAAGTATGTCACTGGGGGAATGCTTTAAGGTCTCAGATGCTCAAGGCAGGCCCAGTGTCTAACTGCTGCTTGCTTCTCTGGTTGTAGAACTCTCAGCTACCTTTCCAGCATTGTGCCTGCCTGCATGCCCCATGCTTCCTTCCATGATGATAATGGACTAAAGCTCTGAGTTGTAAGCCAGTCCCAATTAAATATTTTCCTTTATTGTGTCCCTTCACAGAAATAATACTCTAACTAAAAGAGTTGGACATTACTAACAGTATCAACACAAGTAACACAATTTACAATTTATTGGCTAGAGGCAGTGAACCAGTTTAGACTGGGTGGCATAAGATGTGAAGAGATGATTTGGAAGCAAAGGAGTCATGGAAATGTTGGAGAAATAAAGTTACCTGATTGTATCACTGGCTGAAGAGAAAGTTATTTGTAATTTGGAAAAATCCTAGGAAGATAAAGGAAAAAATTAAAGAACTGGAAAGAGGTAAGTTTGCATTTTTCTTTTAACTGGATCTTTTAGCCTACACATCGGTTTGCCAGAAAAATATGGAGAGTAGATAAGTATGATGTGTCTGAAAATAGATAAGGGAAATAGTAAAGCTTAGCTTACACCTAAGCTTTTGCTGACTATTAAGTTATACGAACTTCAAAGATTTCCAGTTATGCTTATGCTTGTACACATGTGGATCTGATAAGACAGATCATTGTCTTCCATTTTGAAGGAGACTGTTTTAAAGTTTTAAGTCCAGCGAAAATCATTACATATTATAAAATGAAGCAAACTGTTCTAGAAGATAACCACTGAGTTCTACAACAGAATATTTGCAATAGATAATTTTTCCACATCTTATATTCATTTAATTCTCCATATAATGTTATTTAGCAGCCTTGATGTAAGTATATAATACATTGCTGGAAATTTTGTTTGCTATCTACAACTATTTTTATTGTGTAGAATATACTATGCCCAAGTATATACTAAGAAATATATTATGGTACTATTTATTAAAGTGATTATCATTGTATCTCAAAAATTTTTTTCTTGTTTCTATAATAATTTTGTTAATAATTTTGGTTCCATACAATGAATCTTGATAACACCCTCTTCCCATTCCTCCCTATTTTACCCTCCTTCCCTGTGCCTTCAAACAAAAACAAAAATTAAGAAAAAAAGAAAATTAAGTAATAAAACAAATAAAAGAGAATTAGTCCATCTTGTGTGGCAGGAGCACAGATCACTGGCATCACCATGGTCTTTGGAAGAAGCAGTCTTCTGTGATCATGGACATTCATCTGGCCCATACTAGCCAAGCCAAGTATTATGAAGTGCAACCTGAAATTGTGCCTTACTGCCCAAACCTGCACGCACTTGGGCCTCCAGCAGGCACCCAGAAATCACTCAGGCACCCAGACACTGAACAGGCACCCTGATATCTTGCAAGCCCCAGGACATCCCCCAGACCCACAAATCTTCTACAGGTACCAGGACCTCTTGAAGGTAGCAGGACCTCCCACAGGCACCAGGACTTCCCACAGATGCCAGGGCCTTTCAAATGCATCTGCACACCCCAAAGGCATCAGGATCTCTTATAAGCATTAGGGCATCCCACAGGCACCCAGACTTGCTGCAGGTACCCAGACATGCTGCAGACATGGACCAGGACATCCCCAGACACCCAGGCCTCACATAAGCACTGGGCCAACTCACAGATACTTGATATCATGCAGGCACCCAGACATCCTGCAGACACATGGACATTACACAGATACCTGGACATCACACAGGCATCCAGACATATGGCAGGAACCAGGGCATCCCATAGGCACCAGGACCTTCTGCAAACACCGGCACCTCCTGCAAGCACCAGCCCTTACACAGGCATCATGAACACCCACAGGCAACCAGGCATCTCTCTGGCATCTGGACATCCCACAGGCACTAGAAAAACTTGAGGGTACCAGATTATCCCACAGATGCCCGGATATCCTACAGGCACCAAGATGTCTTGCAGGTACCAGGGCATCTGCAAACACCCAGGCAACATGCAGGCACTTGACAAACCCACAGACACTTGGATATCATACAGGCACCCCGTCCTCCTACAGACACCTGCACAGTACACAGGTCCAGTACCTTTCCCTAGGCACCCAGACATTATGTGGGTACTGAGATATCCCTCAATCACCAGGGCCTCCCACCTGCCCAGACATCCCCTGGTGCCTGGACAGTGTACAGGAACCCAGGCACTGAACAGGCATCAGGGTCTCATACAGGCACCTGGACATCACATAGGCTACCAAACCTCCCACAGACATCAACCATCCCAAAAGAACCTGGCTATCCCACAGAGATCTGGTCCTTCCATAGAAACCTTGGCAGCCCACCAACAGCCAGTTATCATATAGGTACCAGATCACATTTTATTCACATTAAATTATATTCTGTAAAATATGTAATTTTTAGAAGTTCAAGTTTATGTGAAAAGAAAGTAATTTTGTGTATGTTGAGGGGGTAGAAGTTGAGACAGAGTTTCTCTGTTGTAACTCTGACTGTCCTGAGCTCTCTCTGTAGACCAGGCTGGCTTCAAACTCACAGAGATCCACCTGTCTCTGCCTCTCGAGTGCTGGGATTAAAGGCATGTGCCACCACTACCTGGCACACTAGATAACTTTTAATAAAAATTACTAAATAGACAACTAGAAAATTTGAAACTCACACTTGTGAACTACAATGTAGTCAATAGAAACAAGCTTCTGATGAGAGCAGGTGTTGGATTAAGTAGGGGAAAATTATCAGAAAAGATCATATAAATACAGTGAAATAGTTCAAGAAATACATGCAAATAATGAGAAACCAAACTTGGAATTTTGGTAGAGAAATGGAAAGTAAGAACCAAAGAGACATAGTAGGGTTCAAAATCCTAAGTTGTTCACAAAGTTAATAGATGAAGTCAACAGAATATAGAAGAGTCTAGAAGACATTATTGCTCAATTATGGATTGATTGAGATTATCAGTACAGGAAGGATGGAGCTCCAACTCAGCATTTATTCCTTAGGAATCTCTAATGTATAACTGGTCATTTTTTGACTTTCTAAAAATCTACATCTATTTTCACAATCCAGCAACTATATTTCATTATTTCATAATTTACAAATAAAATTTTAAAATAGTAAAAGGGATACTTTAATCAAGCTTAAAAATGATCTTATATTGATTGTCATATTTCACAACTCCTAATTCTTTTAGTTTGTCTAGTCATCGGACAACATAACTACTATATCCATGTTAAACTGAGTGTTCAAAAGAGCAAGCTATGAGTGAAACTCCTGAGAAATAAACTTCTTTTAGCATTTTCCCTGAGTATCAGAGGCAGGCACAGATAGGGTTGGTTCAGGAAGCACTTCAGTGTTGCCTTGGTGGAGTGGGACAGGCCTTCTCTCAGGTTGTAGGTACATGTGACACACCAACTTACTGTGACTTAGGAAAGGCTACCAAGGACATCTTTAACAAATGGTATAGATTTGGCATGGTCAAAATAGATTTGAGAAGCAAGTCTTGTAGGCAAGTAGAATTTTCTACTTCAGGTCATGTTTACACTTATAAAGGAAAAGAAAGCATCAGACAACTTAAAGACCGAGTATATATTCAGACTTCCAGCTGCATATTCTTGTGAATGATGATACTGGATTTGAAGGCTCTACCAAAAAGTTAACGAGAATATTGAAGCATCAATAAACCTTGCATTGACCACTTATAGCAACAATACTCATTTTGGTTTCACTGATGCATATAACCTGGATTGTAGAACTTCTCTATCTGCCAAAGTAAATACTGCAAGTCTAATTGGACTGGGTTATATGCAGACCCTCCACACAAGGGACAAATTGACCCTGTCAGCTTTCATAGATGGAATGAACTTTTAATGCAGAAAGTCACAGGTTTGGTTGTCTTTTGAACTGGAAGCTTAATGTGGTTTTAACATCATTTGTCCCTAGAAATGAAGAGAAATTAATCTGCTATGTTTTGGCCTTAAAATTATGTGGAAGTTAAAAAGAATGAACATTTTATTCTTCCAAAGAACTGCAATCTTTCCCACACCAAAGTCTAGAGAATAAAAATCTATCCGAAGGGATAAAAGCATGCCCGGAAATTGTCATTTTTGTGACACATTTCAGTCAAATCCTGCAGTGTTAATTTAAATATGATCCTCAGCAACAATGTCCTGTCATGTTAAAGGAAATGATCCAACTCCCCAGTTTGTATATTGCATGCAGCATGTCCCACTATATTTTTTTTTCATGACCTTTTATTGGTCTCTGTACTCTAGTGAAATCATTGGTTTTACATCAGAGTTAAATAAACTGTCCCATTAGAGAGAAAGAGGAGTTCATGAAAAATAACTCATTATCATGATGTGCAATTTAGAACTAAAATTTCAAAGAAATCTAGAACTATGTTTTAAAACAAAGTACTAGATATGCAACTCTAAAGAAATGGAATTGTTGACTATATTGTTATATATTCTCAATTTTGTAAAGCTTAAGTAACAAAGCCATGAATTATCTGAAGAGTTTACAGCTATTCATAGCTTCAGAATCACATTTTGGATACAGAAGCTTGTCATGGGTATGTTAATAGAACATTTAATTTATTTGTAGTATAATGGATATGAAATGAACTAGAATCATTGCTTGTGAATTATTCAGCCACATGTATCCAGAATTTAAATTTTTTATCTTTGATCATCTTTTTCTTATAATAATTTAGTCTCTTTCCAAAATATAAGTAAGTCATAAACTAATTCTAATCATTGGTGCTTTATCAAGAAGACAAATAAAGGCCGTAAGCCCTAATGTCACCATCCAACAATGTCACATGCAACTAATCACATAATATTTTGCTTGGCTGTATTAACTGGGTAATCTGAAAATTATATTAGGGGTACACTATTTGCAGAACAATATTACTTTTTCACATAAATAATTGATTAGCATGATAATAAAATTCTATAATTTTATTTTGAAATATAAAAAGCAAAATTATTTTCAAAAGAAGCCAGTATTAATTTAAAAGGATTTCTCATTCTTTAAAAGTGTTGATTGGGAAGAGAAAGATTCAAATCTATGATCATGAGACTGGAATGATGCCTTAGCAATTCAGATAATTTGCTGCACAAATATAAAGACTGGAGTTCTGATCCCCAAACCCATATAACAAGCGAGGCATTTGGCACATGCCTGTAATCCCAATTCAAAAGTAGTTGGAAACAGAAAAATCACTAGGATTCCATGGCTTTCAACTTAGCCAAGAAAACATGAGCCCAAAGTTCAAGGAAAGACTTGACGTCAAGAGCAATAGACAAGAGTCATAAAGAAGGACATGGCACCATCTTCTAGCATCTGTATATATATATCATATGTGCATGCACTTACACAAACATACACAGAGATAATGTATAATAAATAAATAATTTTTTAAAAAATTAAGTGATGAAGATTATGGTTTACCTTGAACTTTAAGAAAATATTTGAATCATTTAATTTTTGACTTCCCTTTTGAATTGCATCTAGAAACTGGATAGCATTTTAAGCACTTTCTGCTTGTGGCAGAAAGTTTGCTTATGTTATTTAGTCCTTCTCAAAGTTGTGATACCATTATTGTGTTCACTACACAGCCAAAGCAACTAAATCTCAAATTAAATGTAATATTAAAAACTGGAGCATTTTGTGCAAAATCAATATTTTTAATAAACAATAGAATCAAAATTGGGACCAGTGTCTGTCAAAGACTCATGGCAAACAAAGAATTTAGAGTTTCTACATGCTACAAATATGGCTTAATTGCTTTATACTTCAGAAACACTTCATTGTGAAATTTTACCATTAAGTACTATGCTATCAGCAGAGTAGAATTATTGTGAAAATTGTATTTTCCCCATTGGAAGCATAAGAGATCTTTCTCTATCCCAAATGTGGAAACTAAGGATAGTGCAATATCACTAACCTTGCCCACAGTCACAAAGCAAGTGTGTCCTGGAGGCAAGATTAGCACTTTTTTTCAATTTTCTAAAAGATGTGACTGTGACCTGCTTCTATGAAGATGGGAGACATGTCATAAGAATGCTTTCACTGTGTCAGCATCAGTTTGGATTATTTTGACATTTGCCCCATAAAATTCTTTGTTATAGGGTTGCCTTGAATGTGTTTAATTTTTCCTTCATGTGTTAGAAGGGAAAAAAATGAAGAAAAAAAATTACCTGAATAACCCATTCAAAGGCAGAGTTATTTATTTGAGTTAGTTGACATTCTATTTGAGCAAATTTTCTGTTTTGTTTACCTAAATATGCGCCACAGCTGCCACTGCTTCAATGTAAGATGTGTAATACACTGTCTTCCACCTGCTTTTAGATACATTTATATCAGAAGCCTTACACTTCCCTTCACACTTCACAGTCTATGAGAACAGCAACTTATGTGCGGGGGTCAGATGCTCACTCTTCAAAACAATGATGTTTGTGATTCTTCAATATATCACTAGTCAGAAATCTCAGTTCTCTTGGAGACCATTGTAATAAGACATCCATGTATGCTCAGATTTTTCTAGTTTAGGAGTGATTTGATTACTCCTTTAAAAAATAGTTTCTGTTCTGGATAGCCCTTATAAAAGAATTTCTGTAAAGAGACATCTCAGTTGAATTACTACTCCTTTATCTGTCCCCCAGGGAATGGGAAGTAGGAGAGGAAAGGTTTAGGGTGAAAGTAGAATTGCAATGCTTACAAATGGAGTCTGTTAATGGAAAAGCCTTCTCATCCATAGCTACAGTCCCATTAATATAACAACACAATTGGCTCTGGAGTTTTTAGTAACTACCATCTAGAATTCCAGGAAGAATAGTCCTCAAATTACTGCTGTATAATCACAAGAAAAACTGTAAAGTTCCTGTTCAAATTTACTTCAGCTCATAAACATAAATATTTGCCAAAGATTCATGATGAAAGACCAGAATTGATTAAAATAAAAAAGATCTTAAATTTCAAAGACATTTTAAATAACACTTAAATAACACATACATACATAATGAAAATCATTGAAATCATACATAAGTGCCCCTCACCACAGCATAACTTTAGTCAATAAATTAAAATCACCCTTTTGCCCAAGCCTTCCATCATCTATTATGACCCAAATATCTAGCCTAAGATTAAATATCCTGCCTCTTTCATTGTTTATCCTTGTTTATCCTAATTTCTATCACTTGAGAAAGAATTTTAATACAAAAGAAAAAAAGTCATTAACTTCACATTGGTTCTTCCTATATAAAGAAAATTAATTTTCCCATCTTGCTTTAACTTCTATTTTATCAATTTCATTGATGCAGTTTCTGGTTTGTAGCCATAGATTCAAGTTCAAAGGCAGTTTATTCTTTGGCTAATTCAATCCCCAGTCCTTAAAGAGTTTTAGCTTTCATACAATCTATTCTAAAGTCCAGAACATTTCAACCATGGAGACTTACTGCAGACTGACTCACTCTGACTATCTCCTTCTGAACTCAGAACTGCACTAAACTCAATTTACTCTTCTAGTTGGCTGATTCAACTCACGTGCTGTTTTAGATCAAATTCTTCTCCAAGTTGCTAGTTCAAACTGACCTTCTAAGCCAGCTGACTATTTCTTACTGAACTCACTCTGAACTGACTCTGGCTGATTCTAGCTGACTCCTTCAACTTCTTTGACTGAACTGCTCCACTAGGCTTCAGACTGAATCTTTCTCCCAAACTCATACTTCCTGTCTCTGCTTCCTCCACTGCTTCTACTTACTTCTGTCTTGAGAATTAAGGAGGTGTGCTACCACTATCTTCTGAATACTGAGATTAAAGGTATGTACTAACATTCTTTCTTCACTAGAGCAGTCATACTGCCAAAGTAAATGATTTAATGTTCCTCTATACTGGTTTACCAAATGCATTTAATAAACCATTTTGTAACATTTCTTTATTACACGAACTCTAGTCATAAATTCACCCTTGTTTTTCACTTTCTTAACTCTGATAAGACCTTTTTTCCTAATGAGAACTTGGTTCTCTTTATTTTTTTCTTTCATCCTCTTCCTTAACCTATAGCCCAAAATTTCATAGGAGTTTTATTCATATCGAACACCTCCGTGAAGATCAGTTTTCCTTGCCCCCAGGTTCCATATTGTCTCCCATGTTTAGAGTGAGATGGATGCTCTACAGATTCTGGTTATTTTCTGAATTTCTAAGGACTATTAATTTTTAAATTTCATTCTTTTTCAGAAATCTATGGATCCCTTCTACTACTCTCTGGGACAGCAGCATTCATTCTTCCTATTATTCAGGATTTTAGCTCTTGATGGTATATCATAGAAATCCTCTTTAAAAATGGTGCACACTTGAAGAAAGTTGACCCAAATGAGAATACCATTCTTATATGTACTTGGCTGTAGTATAGATTCTGAGGGCTGATTTTTACCTCAATGAAAAAGGACACTAAAGAACCATTTCAGACCAGAAACTCTACAGTATAATTATTCTTTTCTTCTTATTACTTCTCAATTTAACTATTTCTGTCCAGTCCTGAATCTGTATCACTGGCAGATGCTTTAACTGTGATCACTCCCAGCAACTTTTAGCACACACATTGTAGGATTTTTCTCAATCTGTGTTTTCAAGGAATTGGATCCATGATTTTGGCACCAGCATTGTTCCTAGGAAGCAAAGGACTTTAAGTCTGGATCACTGGTCAGGAGTGAAGATGTGATCATTACTCTTAATTGGAGGCTAAGAGCACCTGCATGTGTTTCTGATACAATGTTGGAAAAACCAGCAGTTGTAAATTAAAATAGAACATCAGAGGATGGAAATACACTCAAAAGTGTTTCAAGATAATTGTAATGCTTTGGGGAAAACAATAGGAATACATTATGGAACCCTTGCTGTACTGGAGAAAGTTACTGAAAGCAGCATATATGAGTCTATAGTAGTCCTTTCTTCTTAGTATTTGACTTGTCAGGATAGGTATGTTCTCTTTTTCACCATTATGTTCTATTTTCTCTTCTCTTTCTGACTACCCAGGTAAAAACTAAGTTTCAAGTTACATATTATCAGCCAGAAGAAAAGAGAGTCCTCTATGGGAGACAGGATATTAAACAGTGAAGAACCTGCAGTATTCAGGAAGCCTGAATCAGCAGGAAAGAGCAGAGTACAAGCAGAACTCAGTGCTCAGGATACTGGACAAGAATAGGGGAATAGAAACTTAAATTTGAAAAAATTGATTAACATGACACAGCTAACAATCTAAAGTAGACCCTGAGAAATGGCCCTAGTACACTGTTTTATTGAGTCTTACACATTCATAAAAATTAATGTCTCACATTTATGATAAATTATTTTTATTACAAATGATGGAGAAGGATAAAAACCCTTAAGGAATTGCATATATTAGAATGAAAGTACTATATAATGACCAAAAATCTTACTAAGCAGTTGCACCTAACAGGTGTGTTAAAATAGCTGGAGTAGACTCATGCTTTTGAGTCACAGCAATAGCTATAGATTTCGATTAAAAAGCATGAACACTTTTCCTCTATCAAGAGAACTGAATATACAGATTGGACAGAGATGTTTCCAGTACAATGAGAAGTACCTTTATGACAATACAGAAGACAACCAAACACAATTTAAAATCTTGAGCTTGTGACTGACAATAGTAGTCAATGCTTTATCAGTTTGTCAGAACTCCACTGACTAAAATTAAAACTCCAAACCTTTGAGACCATACTATAGAGGGAAAAGGAAATCTGAAACCTATTTAAATCTTCAGAAATTGTTTGTATTTACATCCTCCAAACATTTATACACCTTGGAACACTTTTGTAGACCCTCATAGCTTCATCTTTCACATCCTTGGACCTTCATTGCAACTGGGCTGCATTTTCATCAATAGCCTCTAATAGGATTTCTTTAGGAACTTGAGCCCTGATACACAGTGTTGAGCCTTAGTTGCTTTCCAAAACCCTTTCATTTCCTTCTAAAATGAATACTGCATTGATGACTCTTATAATACAAAGTTTGGCTACCAGCCCTAGGTACACACTCGTATATGAGTGAATGGAGGCGCAGCTTTAGTACCTTATTAAACAAGCACTGTTTTTAAATCTCATCTCTCATAACACTGTTTTTTTTTTATGATTTTGTTTTCTGGACAGGAATTATTATACAAAAATAGAGAAAGTAGGCATAGTGAGTAAGCCCCAGTTGAAGAAGAGATGTACAAGGCTGTTATAGGAAATTATAGTACCCTTTGAAAGTCTGCTGTAGAGCAATTTTCTAGCCCTATTCAAACAGGCTGTCAGTTAGAAGGGTGAGTCTCTTGGACATTAAGAGATTTTCAGATCATTTGTGCAGTGGCAGAAGTTGCTACCATGGAAAGTGGAACATGCCAGTTTTGGCCACTGAGATGTACTGAGGCCAAGCTGTTTGTAGTAACACAGCAAGACTAATAAAATCTGAGTAGTGGAGGAAAAGAGAAAGGGTCTTAAAACTAACTTCACCAGAGGGAGTTTCTATAAGGTCCAAGTGGAAGCTTAGAAACAAGAGAGAAGCCCAGGACAGAATAGAGAAACTATGAGACTTCCGACAGAGGTGGAGGAAGAGGTATCATGGTACTACATGGTAAAGGGAAACCTTTACCATGGTGAGTTAATGGTGAGGTGATATGGTGAGTTAATATGGAGGTGTTAAAGGGAGAATACATGGGGCACAGAAGATTCTTTTTAAGAGGTCAGAGATAGGGAGCTTAAGTCCCCTGAGCTTTTGAAGAGAGAGTGAATACTAAGCCTAGGTGAAATAATTGGTAGAGTTTTGCAGTTAAATTATGAGAGTGGAATGATATTTGGCTATAGAGGTGTTTGGGGTACACCATACCTGGGGAACCACCTGGGAGTCCAGTAAGTGAAAAGGTGTAACAGATTGGATTATAGGAGAAGGAGGAAGGAAAATGGCTGGTGACCCTGGGGTCAAGCAGACTGAGGGAGCAAAGGAAATAAAAATTCCCACTTGTTTTTTGGCTAGGAGTTCTCTTCCCAGCAAGGGGATGGGGCAGGTTAGTACCATTAGGAATGAGTAAGGGGAGTACTATTAAGATAAAGTTAAAAGATGGTGAGGCTGGTAAGGCTGTTTCCCTACTCTGACAATAGAAGAATGAGAAGGAGATGTGGGTCCCCAAAAATCCATCAGGACCTATTAAGTGGCCCTGATGTCCAGAAGGAAGGAGCCTCTACCTGAGGCTCCCTGTCATAGATGGCAGTGGCCAAGGGAATCCAGACCCTCTCAATCATCCATGGCCAAACCTAAAAGGTCCACTGGAGAGTGATCTTGACCTGATGTTCTCATGCTGTGAGGGACATGACATCAGCAGTGGCCCAATATCCCTCTTGATCATACTTTGGACATGGTCAGGTGCCAGTGATCAGCCCCAGCAGGTCAGAATTCCTGAGAAGACAGATGTGGAGTCAGCAAAAATCACTCATGCACATGCTTTTTTTGAATGAAGAGCTCAACTCTTCATTCTTTTTCATGCATTATATATACCCTTTTAACAAAATTTTTGTTTGGTTACCATGAAAACCCACCTATAACGAAACATCTTTCATATGTTTCATTTCCATAGTTACATTGTACAATGAAACAATCAATCTTTACTACATATTAACAGAATTTATGAAAGCCAATTAGTTTTCTTGGCAGACTGCTGTTTGTGGTAACTAAGTAACAATCAATTACTTTATTATTATGTTTAAATTAAGTCTAATATAATGTTATTAAGGTTGATTAGAGAATCACAAACAAGAGAATTTTTGCTTTTTATTCATATAGAGAAGAAAATGTATGTATTCTACTGTCTTTATGCTCTCAAGGTACATCAGCAAATTAATAATAATTGTCACGGAAGTTCAAACCCGACAGTAGGCACTGAAACTAATCCATTGTTTATAAATCATGGACTTGTCTTTTTCTAGGTGAAATGCACAGGTTTATCAACTGCATATCTTTTGTACTTGCTTCCTGGTCTAGCAAGTCCTCAGCAACCAAGAATATATTTTGCTTTCCCTAGGTAACTTTCCCCATAGCAGCTGGCAAGTCACACTGAACCAGTCTTTTCAACCATGCATGTCTCCCAGCTATTCTTTATGGAGTTTCAATCAAATTATCTATTCAGCTGAGTGGTATTACACCCTCAGAAAATCACCACTGTTGTTATGAATAGTAGTAAGGGAATGAAGATCCCACAGAATTTTTGTGCCACCAGAGAAATAAAGTGACTCTGATAGTAGGCAGCATGTCAGAGTCCAACAGTAGCAGCAACAGAAGGGACTATTCAGGAGACAATCTCCCAGGGGCAAATAGTGGGCTGTACTCTTCAAACCCAATGATGGCTTCATCCTCAGACATGGCTCCCAACAGTCAGGATGGCTTACAAAGGTTCAGACAGGCCTCGGCCAAGTGACCTTCATGACCACATTTGAAACAAGGACCTGGAATTTCCTGGGCTTTGCAACTCCAGAGAACCTGGGTAGTTGCTAGGATTGGTCAAAAGTTCTAAGCCAGAATCAGAATTTTTTGCTTTCAGGCTTTTTCATCTCTCCCATGGTACACCTTGAAGGCTATCACTATGACTTCTGCCTGTGGAGTCAGGAATCCCCTCTCTAGACATTTAAGTTTGGCTCTGATGTCAGGCAAACTCTGGGAAAAGTAGCACCTTAAGGACAGACATACAGAGACCAGTCAGGAGTCAAGTTATAAGTTGATGGGTGGCCTGTCATTGAGGAGAAGAAGAGGGAGACCAAAGGGACTGTGGGTTAAAGTCAATAAGGGGGATACTTGTGATTGAAAATACCAGAGGAGTCATCTGGTTTGGGCTTCTTAGCTAAGAGGAGTTCTTTTCTCCATGGTTGGCTTATACCATGTAATAATTTTTGATTAAGATAAAGGTGATATCACATTGAAAAAATATCATCCTTTTCAACACTAGCAAATATAGTTTTCAGCCACATGGATGTCTTCATCAAGATGGGGTACAAAACCTGAGGGTGCAGTGAGCCACACGTTGCTTACATTCCAAATGGCATCATGCCACATAGTTCCTTTAAGATTACATAGGTATATAATTTTAACTATCAATCCCAGTGTTACTAGTTTTAAGTTCATCCTTTTACTATAGATTCCTATACATCTTGAGATAAGATTTATACCTCAGCAAAAGTTTTAGAGAGTTAAACTAAAATCAAAAGAGTATGAGATGAGTAGCAACAGTCCCCAATGCAATTAATCTGTCTGTTTACTATGTTCTACTTTTTCTGTCACATAGTCAGGTGAATCTCTTGATATGGCACAGCAATTATTGGAAGAAACTTTTAAACAAGCATGGTTGGGTCTAGAGGAGGAGTGAGCCATACCCCAACTACAGTGCCAGCTTCTAATTGAAGTGCAACAGAATAAAACAACAGTTTAATGCCACTCATATGTAAAAGACACTTGAAGAACATCTAAATTCCTGTAAAACTGAATCTAATAAATTGAAAACAAAGGCATACAGATAGAAAAATTTTGATCCCTGGCTATAGACAGAGGACACAGCAGGAGGAAGCTGGGAGATGCATCAGTCAGCAAGGAATATGTACAGAGTGGGTGCGCACTGCAGCTGCCCTACTCCTTTTTCTCCCTGGCCTGCTTGTTCTGGCCCTCGGCTCCCACTTTGAAACAAACTTCCAGATCCATCAACTATAACTTAAAAGACAGGACATCTACACAATGTGGGGGGAGACAAGACAAAAACATGCAAAGCATGGATAGGAGAAAAGAGAAAACTTGAATGGAGGAAGTGGGGAATTTCTTTCCATTTTCCCAGATCACCTGCAGTATTTGTAAAGGTCCTGAAAAATATTGGGATTGAGGTACTGCTAGACAGGCTTGGTTTGGTATCACTTGGATTGGTTGTCTCAGGGATACTAAAACACTATTGCATTGCAAAAGTGAATACATTTAGATGCTTTCAAGTCAGGGGCCAGGTGGTGAGACTAGAGGTTTTCAAAAAGGCATCCCAAGGGCATAGAAGACAGGTTTCCCATGAATGAGATGTGGAAGGAAGGAAAAATATCCCTTCAGCCTATAGTCAAGGGTGCCCCCTGGACTCAGGGAGGACCACAGTAATAACACAAGCCATTCAGCGAGTCATCACCTGTTGCTTGTACCCATCCATGAGACCCTTCAGGCGAGGGGGTAGAGTTGGCGCGGAGCCCGGACACAGACTCCAGGAGTCAGATGAGTGGCAAAAGGCAGACTCTTTATTACAGGGTGAGGGATGCCTATTATACTCTCCACCCGGCCCAGTGTCCATTGGCTGCCAGACTGCAGCTGTTGCTCCCTGGGAGTGTCCTAGTCAACCTGACAAATATTCTTAAGAAGAGGAAATGAGAACACACTCAGACACCTGGACTGGACACACAGAAAGAGAGAGAGGGTGCGGGGATGGGAGATCACCTATATGAAGATATTTTGAGAGGCACATGCTACAAACAAAGAAGAAAGGCCAGAAAAACCAAATCTCTCAACATGTTGATCTTGAGCTAATTTTCTCCGGAATTTAAGGCATCCATTCTGTGGCATTGTGTTATGGAGGCCTTCTACTGAGGAACAATTTGCTGAAGTGACTATACTAGTCAGCTGAGGGAACTGCTCTGACAGAGATGAATCAAGAAAGAAATTTTCTATGAGCAGCAGACATTAACATCTTGGCTTCTCAGAAAACCATCCCTCTGGTGAAATGACATGCAACCTTTTTCATTGTATGGCGCATATAGATGTGGGCAGCTTGTTTGATCTGGTCAGTGGTGTTGAATAGTACGCTTAGGTATAAGTTGAGAGTAGAATGGCTGTTTGGAAATTATTCCTCTTTAGTTATCATGCTTGTAAGAGCAGAGCTACTTCTTTGTATCTGATCTGAGAAATACTCACACAGGCGAGCATTAGTACTAAGGACTCCATAAGAGTGGACAGAAGCTAATGTTTTCTATAATTATTTATACAATATTATAGATGTGTGGTTGAGAAGAACAGGAATTCAATATCCTGTAACAAGAGAATATCAAGAAATAACACTTTACCCATAAGAGGAGCCTTCCACTTTGCCTACATTTTTTTATTTTTGATTTCTTAAAATTAAAATACAACTCTATCATTTCCCCCTCATTTTCCTATTTTCAATCCTTTCCATTGAACCCCCTTGCTCCCTTTCTAATCCATGCCCTCTCTTTCTTTAATTGTTCTAACATATATTATGTGTACTGATCAGCTTGTATTTATATATTTAGAATATATACATGCATGTATATCATTTATTTTTTTAAATATTTTATATATACAAGTGGTTTGCCCACATGTATGTCTGTGTACCATGAGTGTGTACCACATAGGTCAGAAGAAAGTGTTGGATCTCTTGGAGTTATAGACTATTATTGTAAGTCACCATATGGATGATAGGAATCTAACCCAGGTTCTCGACAAGAGCAACAAATGGTCTTAACCACTGAGCAATCTCTTCAGCCTTGTATTTCCTTTTAATAATCTCCTTCCCAAAAGAAAAAAAAAAAAAGCTTGTATAGTAAATTCCTGTTTTAATGACTCTGCTGGAATATGTATACTTGCATATACACTGACTGTGATATGCCTATAAATTGTAGACAATCTGCTTATTTGCTGTCTGTGTAAATATTAAAGAAAGATTCAAAATGCAAGAAACAGACTAACTGTTTCTTCTCTGAAGCTTTTTTTTCTCTTTTTCCTTTCTAATTTTCTCTTCTCACTTTGATTGTTTTCCATCTATTTGTGACTACATTGTTAGCTACCTATTCACATTATTCTATGCTAATAACAGACAAAAATATACAACTTTGCATTGGATTTGAGGTGACAGGAGGAAAAAAGAAGTAAGTTAATTGTCTGATTATGAAAGACTATAACAATAGAAAGATTTACTCTCGTGTTAAAGTTAATACAATATAATATGATTACTATTATAACTCTTGAAACTAAATCTTTTCAATTTGTAAGCCTAATATATCATTGAAACACTTGTTCTTTTTCTTTGAGCAATGGAATGGATAATTTTTCCACCTCAAACTCCTAAGTTGAAACCCTAAACCCAGTGCTATGGTATTTGAAGGTGGGTCTGTGAAGGAAATTATATAATGAGAGTAGAAGCCTTATAAATACAATAAATAGCACTACAAAAATAGCCAGGCATGCTGGCATATGCTTATAATCACAGCATTGTGTAGGCAGGAGAACAAGGATAACTCCAAGTTTGTGGCTAGCCTGTTCTGTATATTGAGATTTAGGAAATAGTAGTAACTTGTTTCCAAATAATAATAATAGTAATAATAATAACAATACAAATAATAATGGAAAAAGAAAGAGAGTAGGGAAAAGAGAATCAAAAGAATCTTTCTCATCTTCTACTGCTTTCACCAAAAGCTATGAAAATTAACTCTCTATTGTCTCTCAGTCTCTTTGTTTATTGAATATTGTTATAGCATTCCAACTAACAATCCATAGTCTGGCTGATTTGAGAATACTACACTTTCTAGAATAATTACATTCTTAGCTATTGTTTCTTATTGAAGAATCAATACTACTAATGAAATTATTTTCAAGAAATAGCTGAAACTATAGAGACAAAGCAGATATATATGAAAGCATTCCTTTCAGAATTACTGGTAATAATGAACCATAAGAATCAATTTTAATGTTTACCAATAAAATGGCATTATGTAAATTAGTCACACCCATATAATAGCACAAAAAGCCATTAAAAACATTATCATGACTAACAATTGATCTATACAAACACCCATAGCTGTTCATTTAGTGAAGAACTAAGGGTAACTTGGACCATCAACTGAATGATCACTTGTTTATAAATACCTCATGGATATATTTACTTAGCATACATATGTGTGTGAATTGCACTCTAAAGAGAAATGATAACTCTTATTAAATATCTTTTCTAAGTCAGAGACTTGCCTGAGAAGGTTTTATGTACAATATAGCAATCAAACCATCTATCAAATCATGTGGACATTGTAACTGTCTTCATTTTCAGATGGAGTGATCTTTGCTATACAGGCATTAAGTATAAGACCAAAGGTCAAACAAAAGTCTAGAGAATATTTAAAATCATAACCATGTTAGAATATATTTAATTTTTATGTTATTTTATCACAATGTTATTTTCTGAGTATGGAATAATGATCTTCCAAAGGATAATAATAAATGCCTTTGGATGGTAGAATGCTCTTTTCTTAATCACATTCTTCTGCATCATTAATTTTTTAATATAAGCATACATTATGATTGTTTTAAAGGAGGAGGCTGTAGAGATGGCTCTATGGTTAAGAACACCTCCTACAATCTGCAGGGGACCTGAGATTGGCTCCCAGCACCCACATCATTCAGTGCATAGTTGTCTGTTACTCCAGATTCTGAGAAATACAACACAAACTTCTATACTCTGAAGACACTGTACTCATGTGCACACACCTCACACAAACAAAAATAAAAATATAATAAATAATTTTAAAAGGAAAATATATGGTATGTATGCAAGTATAAATTTATAAATCATTCACCATAAAATTTAAGTCCTGCCCCGTTTTGTGCAGAGTTTCAGGAGGAGTGGTTCTAAATCAGAATCTGCTACATGCTCACCAAACTTAGGAATCCCTTGCTCTTGTCATTTGTCACAGCATAGGTTGATACCCTTTATTTTAGTCCTTCACAAAACTGATATAAAGATCAAGGAAGTAGTGTATTTTGAAAGACTGGAAAATTTAAAACATGCTCAAACTCTAAGGGATTTTTTCAAATTGTGTCCTTATTTGAACAAATTTTAAATTTATAATATTGCAATGAAGTAATAAAGTTGTCTCAGACCTTCATAATTATTGTGAATTAAGTTCATATATATATGCCAGCATGCATATGCGCACACATGCACTCACATGCTCATATATGTATATGTATATCTGTATGTGCATGAATGTATATGTATGTATGTGTGTGTTGATTTAAAAGTCCCAGTGGAAAAATAACCTTTCAGCTGGAACTTTCCTTTAATATAAACTCACATTTTAGATGAAAGGAACAATAACCGAATGGATGACTGTGCAGTCTGGTTCCCTGAGGAAAATGAAATCCACATCTCAGAGATTTCACTATGGACTCTGTTGTGGAACTCTCTCTGCCCTGTACCTAATTTATACCTGCCCCAGCTACCACCTGTTTGCATCAGCAGCAGGAGACTGATGCTGATTCCCACACAACCCCTGGTGGGCTACAGGTGCTCTCTCTCTCCCTCTCTCTCTCTCTCTCTCTCTCTCTCTCTCTCTCTCTCTCTCTCTCTCTCTCCTTCTGTGTCTCTTACCCTGCTGTGCTGCCCCCCTCTGCCTTTCTCTCTGTCTACAGAGTCCTGTTCTACCAAAGACCCAGCATCCCTCACTCTCCCCCATAAGAAATAAATCTTTGCTAAAACTCACCAGTGTCCATGTATGTAAACTCCCTCCAAGCGTATAAAGAATTATTATACTCTAATACAGTATCTAATTTATCTAAAGACTGAATCTCTTAGCATAATAGAGGAGCATCAGGAATTTATCTAATGGAGCTATTTATCCTTCTTTAAGTATTGCTAAAGTCATATACCAGACATGTTATTCTTTTTGCTGTAAATTCATGTTTTATCACTGCTTCTATGGTCAATTTATAAAGACACTCTCTCCTGAACAGAAAGAAACTCTGTGTGACTGAATGTGTGAACTTTCTTTTTCATGGATCCTGGACTAAACCTGCTAAGTGAATATATATATATATATATATATATATATATATATATATATATATATATATATATCTTGAATCAAAACATATTGGCTGAGAAAACAAAGTAAAGAATGTTTTTTCTATAGTATTTACTATAAAATATAAATATCTAATATTTACTATAAAATCAATAAATTTTTGTTGTTCCTTAATGTACTTGCCTTGCTGATGGGATCTCTGTAAGTGTTGGGCAGTTAAGTGAACCATTCAAAGAGATAAGAATGAAAACCCAGCTCAAATTGACTTCATCAACCTGGATCAAGACTTCTGGGAGTTTTGATATCAGGAAGTTTATTGTGGACATTTTTAAACACAGCAGAATTTAGAAAAGGGTCTCCAGGCAACAAGAATTTATGTATCAACTTTCCAGGCAGTAATCATTTCAATTCAAGGTGCACAATAAAGCTTAAGTAGTAACTACAAAGAAATTTCTTTACAATGTGACCATGAGGGTGGGTTCTATAGCTAAAGCACTTAGAATCTTATCTGTTTTCTGACTGAGATAGCATAGAGGTCAGCAGGCCATAAGTGCATATAACATCTTCCCTAAGTTTAGGTTCTATCAAGTGGGTGTTAAAGACAACTGTCTGGAGTCTGAAAACATCATTCTGAGTAGTTAGAGTGAGATCTGTCCCTACAGATAGCAAAAAGGTTACCAGGATGTTAACAACCTTCACTCTCAGCCTTCTGGAGGGAATGCAGGTATTTGACTTTATCTCTTCCATTGAGGAGATGCCCCTGTGTGATTAGCATTCCTGATTCTCTTAATGCTTCTCTGTGGGTACAATGGTCAGTACCCTATACATCTTGCTTGATGGAAAATGATCCATTAACAGTTCCAACTCCAGTTCTCCCTGTCTCTATATTGATTTTTGGCTCATGCAGTTGGCTAAAGACAGCTGAGATCATGAACAATACAATCTTCGAGTGGCATCTCATTCTCTGAATGTTTCTGTTACCCTTTCCTACTATCTTCTCCTTTTGTTTTTCTTCATATTATTTTATAGCTCAGAGTTTATTTTTGTAGCTCAATGCACTGTGACCTGATGCT
This sequence comes from Cricetomys ansorgei, assembly GCA_026225945.1. Classification (NCBI taxonomy): domain Eukaryota; kingdom Metazoa; phylum Chordata; class Mammalia; order Rodentia; family Nesomyidae; genus Cricetomys; species Cricetomys ansorgei. The sequence continues at coordinate 5,072,327 of JAMJFZ010001264.1, forward strand.
TAATCTAATAAATTAAGATCTAATAGTGATCTGGTCATCATTAATGGGTGCTTCTACTCTCTGTGTAATTTTTGTTGATTTAACCACATCTCTTGAACATAGAATTTTAGGCTGAAAGTGACTATATTAGGAAAATTAATGTACAAAAGATTCATAATTATGTAAACTACCCTTTACATGTAATTGATTTTTCTGACAGATACAAGTTAAACATTTTTCTGTGTAGCCTGTAATATAATCCATTAAGAATAGAATTCAGTCTAGGTAGCTAGAGGTAAAAATCATTACAAAGTAACAAATCGAAAGTCAATTCAGAAAATCAAAGTGGTTAGTGGCCAAATTACAAAATGGTAAGTCAAACACAGAGATAAATATAACATTCCCAGCTCTCCTGGTCTAGGAAGGGACTGAATTCAGACAGCAATTAAAAGGAGCACTGAAGTTCAGAAGATTTAAATATTCCAGACACAGGAAAGATAGACCAGACACACTGGTAAAATGTGGGAATAGACTAACTCAAGATTATAGCAAGACAAATTTGAACAAAGTTGAGATCCAACCTGTTGAGGGAATCTGAGTAGAGTCTTGCATGAATTGATTGAGGGTCAGAGACTCAAGATTCACTGAAGAGCCCCCTAAGCTAACAAAACTAATTTCTGTAGTCCCAGTCTTCCCTTTAATATATCCTCAATGTTCTGCTTTCCTTTTATAAGAAAAAATGTTACATAACAAAGTCATCATAAGGGTAAAAATTTCATTTAGACTAAGTGGATTACCTTTTAAAATATAATTTATATAATATCACTTAAGAAATGTCTTCTTACTAAATTCCAGTCATGAATGTTTATATATGCAACAGCATCCCCACATTAAAAGTATATTATATAATATGTTATAATATTTGTTTTCTGCTGCTGTGTAAAACACTATTGCTAAAAGTAACTTAGTGAAAGGGAGGTTATTTGAGCTACGGATCCAGAAAGATAGAGATCAGAATGACAGTGAAGGCATGCCAGCAGGAACAAGAAGTTGTCTGCTTGATTTGCATCACACACAAGAAGCAAAGAGACAGAACAGGAAGCTATAACCCCTCAAAGCTCACCCCACGTGATAAAGTTCCTCCAGAAAGCCTATACTTCCTAAAAATTCCATAATCTTCAGAAACAATGCCTCCAACTGCAACCTAAGCATTCAAATATCTGAGTTTATAAAGAACATTTCATTCAAACCACAAGACAGGCCATGTATCTGACTATACTTGGGACAAACTTATTCCTCCAAGCTAAACTGTTTTATGATGCTAAGAATTTTGCATATTCATATATGAGGCCTAACTGGAGGCCCATTTTCCTTCCAATGCCAAGAAGTTAGAGAGCATGTCCTGGGAACTGTTCTGAGATTTACAGGCTTGTGTAAAGTTTTTCAGAAATTGCATTCTTCAGTCTAATTCCTCTTTTACATTTTGCCTAATGGAAAACATCTTAAATCTTCTTTTCTGGATACTTAATTGGCACCTTTGCAAGTTTATGTCTATTTTGTGTATCTGGAGATGTATAGAATATGTTTGATTTGGTTTTCTAAAAACACTCAGAAGCCTCACTGTTGTACTGAATCTGTCTACAGCAAAAGACTTTAAAGGTATTACCACATTCTTTAACTCTCCATGCTATTAAATCTAAGTTTAATTAGCATGTTTGAGAATAACTGAGTTTGAATATCTAGATATTATTTCCAGCAAAAGTAGTGAAATAATGCTCTAGGCTACTTTCATTAGCAAAGAGATTTTTGAGGTTCATGAAAGGAACCACGAATATTTAACATGTAGAAAGGAAGCAGAATTTGGATGGATCACTTCTCATGTACCTGGGAAGTTTTTCAAATGAGGAGTAAGCAGGGATCAAACTACTAGTTGATAAATTCTGTCTCATGTAAAAGACAGTCTTTAACATACTTGTCCAAACTGTCCAGATAGCATAAACTTCCAAACAATCCCTGTCTCTGGGAAAGTTTGAACCATTGTACACTTTCTCAAAGAACTTCATGGTCTGGGAAAAGAATGCTATAGTCTTCATCAACATAGAAGTTCTGTATATTTTCAATTTTCTGATTAATCTTATCAGTGCATCATACTTTTTTATATCTATATTTCTTTTCCTCTCAAGATGTTTATTCTCTATAGTATCATCTTAAATCTTAGAAACATATATTCATGATAAGGAGTCAAGATCTTGAAATACTGCCTTCTCAGGAAAGCATGCAACCCAAGAAAATATAGGAAGAAAGAGACATATATATCTAGAAGAATGAGTTGTAAACCATGAGGCACAGACCCTCATATCATCAAAAAGGGAATGCTTTAATCAAATTTTCCTTCCAGTGTCAACTTAACAGAAGATGCAACTATAGTGTCTTACCCATTAAATATAAAATTATACCCTATTTAATTTGGCTACCTTCTTAATAAAGAAACATATTTATTCATTGCAATAATATTTTTAAATCATTTTAATAACATTTTGAAAGACAAAATTATAAACAAAATGTTTAACAGGTTGGGTGCCGTATTATATGTTCAGGAAAAAAAAAAAAAAAAGAAACTAGAAGCTAAACAATCCCGGGTAAAATTCTAGCTCTGATATTAAAAATCTTGGTCAAGTTAGATAAGTCATTTAACATCTGTGTTCTTGATGTCCACTTTACATTGAGTTAATGAAGCAAATAATCATTAAGAGACCTTTAAGCTTGCTATAGAGATGTATGCACACAATTCTAGCTATTCAGAAGTCTAAAACTGGAGAATCACAAATTCAAGACAGTCTAAACCATTTACCAAAACCGTGTCTCAAAATGAAATTTGAAAAGTCTAAGGATATAGATAAGTGGTGGAACACACTCCTAACATATGAAAAGTTCTAAGTTCATTCCACAGGACAAAAAAAAATGATAATGAATTTATTTTTAAAGGAAGGAGGAGGATTGATGAGGAGAAGGACTTCTTAGAGCCTATCTTAGGTAGGGATTCTACTGCTGTAACCACAGCAATTCTAATAAATAATAATAATAGCAAAAATAATAAAACATTTCATTGGAGTTAGCTTACAGTTCAGAGGTTTAGTCCATTGTCATCATGATTGGAAGCACGGTGGCAAGCAAGCAGACATGGTGCTGGAGAAGGAACTGAACGTTCTATATCTGAATCAGCAGGCAAAAGGAAAAGAGTCGGTGAGACTTGGCTAGACTTGAGCTCCTGAAACCTCAAAGCCCAACCCAAATGACACATTTTTTTAACAGGTCACACCTACTCCAACAAGGCCACATCTCCTCATAATGCTAATCCCTATGGATCATTTTCATTCAAACCATCACAAAGTCCCAAATCCCTTGTTCTAAGAATGTTCTGGCCAAGAAGTTAAAAAAACCTCTTTCCATTCAGAATTGTTGATTATGAAATAGTTCTGTTTTGCGAGCTAAATACAATTTAAAATTCTCGTTTATAAAATCTCTATCTAAGACATAACTCTGGTATGTGAACTCAAATAGTCTTTACCTGAATCTTCATAAATAAAGGTCTCAACCTCTATTTTTTTATCTATTCAGTGAATCTACTTGAGGCAAATTGTCTTTGCAATCAGAAACAGCCACAGTTGCCATATAAGCAAACTAGGCCAAGGTTTTGACCACACCAATATGTTGAGAATATGTCTGCTTGCATAGTTGTGCACCTTTAGTCCCTTTTCATGGTACTTTTATTATTTACCTTCAACAACGTGACAATAACATTTACTATACTACCTACTTATATAGCTTTTGGTCTCAAATTTATTCATGTGGCAAGTGTCTGCCCTTTGAGTTTTCTCACTGGCAACAACAGCCAGTTTTTAAAAAGCCAGAGTTTAAAAAAATTCAGTGATGCCAATGCCAATTCTCCCAGTTGAGAAAACTTCTGGCTTCTTCAAATGACTTAGATTCAATTCCTATAACCCACATGACAACTCAAAACATCTCTAGTTCTAGCTCCAGAGAACGCAATGTCCTCTGGACTCTGTGGACTCCAGGCATGTGTGTGGTGCATAGACCTACCTATAATGTACATAAAATAAAAATAAATATGCACATAAAATAAAAATAAATAAATCCTTTAAAAACGTTAACATTTTCAATGATGTAAAGAAAGACCTCTGAACAATGTGACCTACCAAAAATGAGTCAAATGAAAACAAATATAAATTAAATTTTAAATAGAAGTATTATTTTGCATCATTATGCAATGAAGTTATTTATAAGCAAAGTTGAACAGTTGTCTGTTCAACGTTGCTTAATCAGTTTTCTGTGTAATAACAAAGTGGGTTATAATAGTGCTTTAATTCTGGTAGTCACTTATTATTTTATTTTATCATTATTCTCTGCTCCCTGTTCTGTATTGCAGGGAGCTGTGTTCTGCAAGCTAACATTTCTTCCTTGACCACTAGGTTTGGCATAAAGTTAACCAATGGGAGACTAGCAAGAACCTGGAGCTCCAGAGAAGGAAGATCAAAGGGGCAGCTTTCCCCTCTGTGATTTATCTTGAAGTGTTCAGGTTCCCTCCAAGAGATTGCAATCTGAAGCTCTGTTTTTGACTGTGTCTTTATAACCCTGGTGAAGATAGATATTCATTTCTTAATACCGTGAATTGCTAGGTCACATCATCTTTCCATACCATGCTTTGAAATGTCCCAACTCCTTTGTTAAATGTTATCTTTTGTTCTGCATGACATTGTGTGGGCTCCATTTTTCTTATTAGACTATAGTACATCCAGCACTCCTGCTTTGAAAGAATATATTGTATTCTTTTTAATGATTGCTAATTTACACAGTTAATTTCAAATTAGTTCACTCTGAAGCTCCAGAAGACAATACCCTGCTAGGGACTATGACAATATGTGCTGGGTGATGAGCACATGACAAACACAAAACAGAACATTTGATTCTTATGCTTTCTAGTTGGCAAATGTCTTTCATTCCTGTAAGTGAAATTTATTCAATGGGATATTTTAAGTTTCTTCAAAACATCGAATCATAGAGTATAATGATGCCTGACTATGTGGCATCCATTAATCTTTACAATTAATAATGTTTCTAATAGTTCTGTGTAGAAGAATAGCCTTGTGTGAAAGCTAGGGTCTATATTCCAGGGGCTACATTCAGAGGCTTATGTGGCATGGATGGAATGTAGAAACATCTTTAATCCCAGTATTCAGAAGGCAGTGGTGGTCCACGTCTTTAATCCCTAGAAAAAAACAGTGTGGAAGCAGACACAGGAATAGTCAATGTCACAAAGGAAATGAGATCTGAGATGAGTCAGAGTGAATGGTAGACAGAGTGACTAATCAGAGGAAGAGTTAGCAAAGTAAGGACATGCCCAGCTCTCATGAGAAAAGGCAGGCTGTCAGCATAGTAAAAGAGAGTTACTTAGGAGTTGAACAGAGTCAGAGAAACAGAAGCAGACAGCAGAGTCAGTAAGAAGAGTCAGTTGAGAAGCAGGCTAATGAATCAGTAAGAACAGTTAACAGAGTAAATTGAAGAGTCAGTTACAGGAGTCAGAGCAGAATCAGTTACAGAGGCAGGTATAGAGCAGTAAGAGCTCAGGGAGAGACACAGCGACATGTCAGAGCTGAGCAGAAGTCCAGAACAGAGAGTGAGTTGAACCAAAAGAGCCAGAGTTCAGAAGGAGCTAGTCAAAGTGGTTCAGTTAGCAGTAGGTCTCAGAAGGCTAAGGCTGAAGCCTTCTAGGTCTGAGGTTACATGTTCTAGACTGTACAAAGGCTGAAACCTTCCAGTTCAAGGATTTCGGCTAGACTATAAAGTGGATAAAAACTTCAGGGCTTGAGGACTAGAACTGGTGATTTAAGTAGACAAAAGAATAAACTGTTCTCTGTCCTGTATCAATATCTACATTTGGTGCCATCAGCATCTACATCAACTTCATTAACTACAGTTCTGTGAATGGTAAAGCATAAGCAAGAAATCTGTACACATAGGAATGTGCTATGTGTGGCATTTCTCTGAAACAAAAAGATTTGAAATTTCTAGCACCATTCATTACAATTGAGGTGAGAAAATCCACATGTGACTCCAAATGAAGAATCAATATAATCATTCCTCAGATTTGGACTGAAGGGGAAATAGGCAGCAAGAATCCTGACAGTAAATTCGCACTGAGGACAGACCTAAAATCTAGCTCAGGGGCAGCACTACAGGTGAGACCAGACTTGAGCTAGCATTTCATATGCAGTTCAGATTCAATGAGTACTCCCAATAGAGTGAGGCACTGTTTCTACAACCAAAAACATTTGAGGGGAGAACTGGTAGAAATTGTATTTTTCCCCCTAGACACACTGGTATACCAGTTGTTTAGAGAAAATTGTGAGTAGGATGGAAATGTCATATTTTCTCTTAACAGATGCTGGAGGGTAGGGAACAAATGAATGTTCTGGTATCCTACTGTCTTCATTTAATCCCAAATTCTATTTCATGGTTGTGTGGCATGGAAAACAACTCATGGAGCCTCAGTTTATAAATTTGTAAAGTGGAACAACTGGTGCCACTTTTTTGGCTTTGAGAAATTTGAAGGAAATAATGTATATAAATTGGTACATGCTATATGCCCAAAGAAAGTTCATTTATGTTTTTTTTTAATCCCCTTAAATATGACAAGCAACCTATTACCCATTTGTACTAAATGATTTTCTCTTTTGACCAGGAAGGTGATCTTGTATGACAATGACTGTGACCACAGGGCTACCTTTCCAATAAGTAGCTTCTTTGTACCAAGTGATACAATGGCTAGTTTTGTTTCTTTGATACTGAGAAAGAGAATTTTGATGTTTTTTTTTTGCCTTTTTTGAGGGGGGGTTCTTTTTTTGATTTGTTTTGTTTTGTGTTGAATGCTTACTCCTTATTTCTTCAGCTCTCACCTTGCTTTCTTCAGCAGTCAATCAGCATAGGAACAGGTGGGGGATCCATTCCTTTCTGGCCATGAATCTAAAGGCATTTCCATGTTCAATTTCAAGAACTTAAGACTTTTACACTTAAGCAAATTCTTTTTATTCCCCTTAACACAATTTTTGAGTTAACAGATTTTACAGACCCATTCTGATGACAGACATGGTAATTATTTCTAACTTTTCATCACAGATGTTAACATTCCTTCACCAGTAAGCTAGATGTAAGATATTAACCCCATTAGTTGGAATATTACCTCTAGTTTCCTATCTATGAAATAAGAAATGTAAATCAAATGATCCCTTTTTTTTCTGTGCTAAAATCTTATGCTTCATATTCCCTGAATACTGACATGTCTGCTAAGTAGCTATCACAATCAGTATGTATTTATGAGGCGCTCTCTCTCTCTCTCTCTCTCTCTCTCTCTCTCTCTCTCTCTCTCTCTCTCTCTCTCTCTCTCTCCCCTCTCAGGCAGCTTGAGATGAAGCTGCTCATAAATACATTATGTGGTTCTCTGTTTGAGGTCCCCAGTCTCCAATAAACTCATATTTTGGTCCATTTCTTTTGGTCATGTGTCTTCCAATTGTCCTGCAATGCCAACCAGCAACATCTGTGCTGCCTGCTACAGATGGCACCTCAGGGAAACATTCACCAACACAAGAAGACAGGCTTTACCTTGCAGAGTTCTTCAGCTGTTTGGTAAAACAAACATGTTCATCCAAATGGGTTATCAGAGCATTTCAGAACCGATTCCTGGTGGCCCCTCTTCAGGAGTCTCTGCACAGAAGCTGCATAGGGGGAAAAAAAAAAAGCTCAGAGAAATCCCACCTCATCACCTCATGACCCATCTACCTATCTATACTTTAATATTAACCTGGACATATGTTCTTTCTCTTCCACAAACCATTTGTTTCTGGAAAGCTGTGTGATCTAATCACAAAACTAATGCAGACAGGTACAGAGCAAGAACAATAACAACAAATCAGTCACTGCTCTGTCAGATAAATTCCACAAACATTTAAGAAAAAAAGGTAATATATTCACAAATATACTTGATGTGAGAATTTTTTTAATGAATCCATTAAAAATGGTTTAGTTAAAAAAAAAAGCTATGAAATTTCAGTTTAGTAATGTGGACAATTGAGTGGAGCAGGAAGTTAGACTTAAATGACACTAAATCTGTCATAAGTACTGTTATTTATTTAAAATGGACATATATTAACATAGTCTTAAATGATAGTTACTGAAATAGGTGGTGGGGAGCAGGAACTGCATCTTTCTGAGTGCCAGGCTTTTGCTGCTTCTGCAGATAGATGCATAGGGTAAGTGTATAAGTTGAGTTTATAGACAGTAAAGAATGATGTCACCTGCTCTTGTCATAGGATATTGCTGAAAAATTGTTTTTCTTCCCTTGGCTAGTCTATAAATATAGTGTCTGTGTGAGGAAGAACATTATGTTTGGAAGCAGTCATTCCTAATAGTACATTGAAAGTCACAGTTCAGAAAGGCTCCCTTAACTTTCAACTCCACAGTTAATTACTCAAAAATCTGTAAAGACTTGAAATATCAAGTGATCTCAAGGTCCCAGCATCAAATATTTTCCACAAATGTGATGACAAGAATTTATAAAGGATGCTGAGATTAAATATCAAAACAGGGCTACATTTATACTAAGTGGTTATTTCAAATAGTTAAGGATCAACAATACTTTTCTAGAATTGTGCATAAGAAGTTAGATCCACCCCCACACACACATACACACAACCAGGATATGAACTAGCTAACCATACGTTGTTAGTTTAATTAATGGTCCATGTATGAGTTCTGTATTGCAGAATGGGTCTCAAACCCAACCAGTAAGTGATTTGTACTTCAGTGATATTCATGTCATTCTCACAACAATGAGTGCATTTACCAAGCTGGTTATTATTGTGAACCCCAAGGTTCAAAGCTGAGTATGATTTTTTTTTTTCCTGCTGGTGACATTCAGAACACCTTACAGACCTATAAAGCTAGCCGGTAAGAAGGAAGCTTCCAGATCAGTACTAGCTTTTGTTTCAAACTGGCTTAGTTTGAAATTCTCCATTATGAAGCTTGATTTGAGGGTAGGGCCTGGAGAACCTCGTGGTTAAGAATGTTTGATACCCTTGCATAGGACCTGGATTTGGTTACCCGCACCCACATGGAATCTCAGAACTACCCATAAATTCAGTTCCAAGGAATCTAATGGCTTTTTTATGGCTTTCTGACCTTCAGTCCTTTTTAAAATATCACTGTACTTACAGAATACTAATTCAACACAAATTCCAGATGAAGAGTGCTTAGGGAGCACTCATTGCCCATTCCTGTGTTCCCTTGTGGAGATGCCTCAGTTAAGGTGACCCTTGATCATATGTCCACTTACTAACAAGCTCATTCTTCAGGAGTTTATTATTCCAATCATAGGTTAGAAGAAAGATCTGGACAAATATTTCAGCTTCTTTCTCTCTTCTTTTGGAGTCTGGCTAACTTTTGACCAGATATATTCCTCAACACGTCGTATACATTTAGAAACATGGAGTTAGTTTGTTCAAGAGCATTATCCCAAAGCTTGTTCAATATTAACATGTGGATTTCCATGTGACCACTCAACTATGTCTACTTCAGCCATGACAGAAGGTAGCTGGGGGACAAAAATTCATAATCACCATTTGTCTGCATCTATACTTAATGTTTTAAAAATTATTAATAACACAAAAGCATTTCTTTAAATCTCCATGGTACCAATAACTAAGGACCAATAACCAGTACTTAGATGAGAAATGAGAGATGGGATTTACCAATGTTATTATATCCCAAACTATACAAATTAGACCTCAAATGAAACTTGTTCCAGTTCAAATAAAAACATTTATCTTTAGGAAATTCATAACAAATATTAAATATATTCTCCTGGAAGAAGGATTGATTGACCTGAGCAAATTTCAGAAGCCATCAAAAGCTTTCCAGCAAAATCCAAAGATAAATCATAGTTTCTCTTTGGAATAAGGAAAGGAAGAACACAGTGTAATGAACTTGACGTAAGCAGATAGATAGTTCTCTGTATATTTACATGTGTGTAAATAATAAAGAAAACTTGTATATTAAAGGCTTTTATTTTATTAAAAAAAGTTTGCCTTTATTTGTAGTAGATTCAGGTTCAAAGCATTTATTCTTTTATCGAATTAAATCACTGGTCCTAGTCCTGGAGTCCTGGAGTCCTAGAGTGTTCTGGCCTCTTTACACTCTAGTCTTAATCCTTGAATTGGAAGGCTTCAGCCTTTGTACAATCTAGAACATTTAAACTGCTACCCAAGACCTGGAAGGCTTCAGTCTTATCCTTCCAAGACCTACTGCTGACTGAGCCACTCTGACTATCTCCTTCTGAACTCTTACTCTTCTTATTCAATGGATTTTTCAGCCTGCTTCTCCACTGACTCTTCAGCTTGCTTCTCAACTGACTGTTCACCTGGTTCTTCTTACTGACCCTTCAACTGACTCATTCTGTCTACTCTCCAACTGATTTTTCTTAATTGCTTCTGGTGTCTCTGACTCTCTTCAACTCCTATGTAACTCTCCATTTTACTGAGCTGAGGGCCTGCCTGTTCTTGTGAGAGTTGGGGATGTCCTTACTCTGCTAACTCTTCCTTTGATTAGTCACTTTGTCGGAGATGAGTCTACTCTGACTCATCTCAGGCACACTTCCTCTGTGACAAAGATTCCTTCTGAGTTCTGCTTCCACTGTTTTATTCTAGGGATTAAAAGTATGGACTATCTTTACCTTCTGAATACTGGCATTAAAGGTGGTTGTTACCACCACTTTCTGAATTCTGGATTAAAGGTATGTCTACATTCCTTCAAGACCACAGAGACCTCTGAATGTAGCCCCTGGAATGTACATCCTAGCTTTCATACAGGGCTATTCCTCTATATTTGTTACAGTTCTCTACACTTACATTTTACGTAGCTGAAATTAGTAAAGATTATTCAAAGGAGGATTTTATCATCATCAGTACCATTATTATGGTGATATATATATATCACCATAATATATATATACATATATATGTGTATATATATACACATATATATATGTGTGTATATATATATGTATATATGTGTGTGTGTGTGTATATATATATATATATATATATATATATATATATATATATATTCTATAAGTTCTGTTTCCTTAGATAGCCCTAACTAATACAAATTTTGGTGTGATGGAGCTAACTGCAGTTCTCAAGGAGATAAAAGGGTTAAAGAATACATCGTACTAAATGGAAACAAGGGAGTGATGGCAAACCCCAAACCAGCTAAGCTTTCCATCATGTGAAAAAAATTGAATAAAAATGTAAACAGTGTAGGAAACCTTCAACAACAGAAAGCTAATGCAAATGTAATTGAACAAAAGAGTCAAGTTCCAGACTCATGAAGCAGCAGAACCTAGCAGCTTAGGCCATGTGTTCTAGCTTTAGAGTCAAGAATACAAGAAATGGGTTGTGGAATCTCCCTCTGTATGTAAGAAAAGCCACTGAGGCCAGAAATGTGTCAGAGGTATGTTTGCATGGACACTCAGAAAGGCCACTGCATGATGCTTTTAAGGTGGAGCCTAAATCGCTTTGAAGACCCCTAGATGTTGAAGATGCCAGAGTCATGGGATACCTACCAAGGAAAGCTGCAGACCAGTAAGGAACCAACCCAAGAGAGAAAGTGTGTTGCAGTCAATCAAGCTGAAACAAATTGGGTATCTGAAGAGCTATTTGACATTAGTCGTGGTGATGCAGTTTGGAGTTTGCTCTGCTGGTTTTAGGTCTTGTTTTGACCCAGTATTTCCTCACTAAGTTCTCTTCCATTCATTTTGAACTGGTAATGTATGCTCTATGCCATTGAGTGTTTTAAGTACGGAAAGAACCACCAGGGCACCTCCTCATGATGGGCAGGCCCTGACCTTGGCTCTTCAGGAGTTCCTGGTAATTCTCAGAAAGCCTTGAAGCCAGCTGCTGGCAAATTAGAGCTGTCCATACATCTCTCACGTGCTCCACTTTCCTGAGAGCTCCTCACTTCCCTACCAGATGTAATAAGCCAATTCAGTAAGTACACATGCTCAGGTACTGACCAATCAGAGAAATCCCCCTAGTGACTGCTGTTTCACTTAAAAACCCCATACACCCACATTTGGGGCAGCGATGTTTTTTTAATTGGACAGCTCTGGCATGTCAGTATGTATCCCATGGGGAAAAAAACTTCTTTAACTCTCAGTGTTTATATGAGCTATGTTGAAAACCTAACAACATGGAATACATTTTTATTATTTTGGTTTTATAGGTCATTGCAGTTAAGAGATTTCCATGAATCTCAGAAAAGACTTTGAACTTTCAAATTTTAAACAGGGTTGAGACTATGATAGACTATGGAGACATTTGAAGTTGGACTGATGCATTTTTGTATTGTAGTGCGGCTCTTGGGGGTCAGAGAGCAGAATGCAGTAATTTGAATAAGAATCTCCTCCTACCAGATCATATATATGAATGCTTAGTCACCAGAGAGTGGCACTATTTGAAGAGATTATAAGGATTAGGAGGTATGACCTTCTTGGAGGAAGTCTGTTAATGGTAGTAGGCTTTTGGGTTTCAGAAGCTCATGTCAAGCCCAAATTCTCTCTCTCTTTCTCTCTCTGAGCCTTCAGATCAGGTTGTAGCTCTCAGCTATGACTTTAACAACATGGCTTCCTGTCACCATGCTTCTAGCCAAGATGATAATGGGGCTATAAGCAAGTCCTCAAATGTTTGGGTTTTTTTTTTTTTTTTTGCTTTTGTTTGTTGTTTGTTTGTTTGTTCTTTAAGAGTTGCCTTAGTCGTGGTGTCTCTTCACAACAGAACAGTGACTAAGACAAAAGTTACATCATTTTCCAGCTTTCCTTTTCTCCCTCCAACCCTACCTCTCCTCTCCATCTAATCCCTCCCATTTTCCCATTCTTAACTCCCTGTCAAATTCATGACATCCTTTTCTTTAATATTATTGCTACATATATGTATATATACACACATATAAATATATAAATAGATCTCCTAAGTACATTTAGTGTTCCTTGTATGTATAGGATATGTGAACTGACCATTTGGTATTGTACAACTAATTAAGAGACTCACCCCTGAGGATGACTAATTCTTCTTTTCTCAGAGCCTTAGTTGTTGGTAGTTCTTCATCTAGGTACAAGGTCCATTAAAATCTCCCCCTTCAACATTATCTATTAGTATCTATTAGTGTTGTCATTGTTTGGATCATATTTAGGCATTCATATTGTTGTGGTATGAGAATAACTCCCTTGTCATTTCTAGGAGACATACTCCCACAGCACACTTCTGAGTCCTCTTACTCTGACACTTGCCCATGAAGTTTTCTGAGCCTTAGGTGTAAGAACTGGATTGTAGATGCATCATTGCAGCAAGGTACCCATGATCAGTTGCTCTCTGTTTCTTAACCAGTTATGATTTTCTGTGATGATCTTCATCTGCTTCAGTGCTTCTTTTGGGAGGTGTGAAAGTTATCTCCATTAGACAAAGATGACTTCTGAGCCACAGATCTAGAGCTAATCCAAGCAGGAGAGATTTGTGAACCAAAAGTACTTTTGCTTCATACCTGGTTTCTAGAAGTACAGTGGTATTTTGACGCATTTGTGGCTACAGCACTCTGAGGAAATTTAGAAATTTCTAAATTTCCTCAGAAGGAAAGTCGCTAAGTTCTAAGACATATTTGGCATTTTGTGACGGCCAATTCCTTTGACCAACATGAAGCTATAGTATGTTAAAGAAAGATGATTATGGATGTCATGCTATTAGCACTCATGAACTGAAAAGAATCAGTGCCGACTTCACTGTTTCTATTCAGTTTATAACATGTTTTAACTCACACTGGTCTTTGACAATTGTTCTGGCAAAAAAAAAAAAAATGAATAAAATTTCTCCTGCTATCTTTCTATAGAAAAGATATTCTCAGGGTTCTTTCAACTCTGGCTATTTCTCCTCTTGCTCTAAACATTTCTGTGACCATCACTGCAGGTAAAAGCACACAAACACAAGACTAATCAGAGAATTGTCTCCTATCATTGTCTCCTATACATTGAAAATAAAGTCAGTAAAGAAGAGGTAACTGAATGAGAAAAGCACATGCTGACTGTTCACTTTACTTTTGCCCTCTCTATAATAGTCCTTGATGCGGAAAAATTTTGTCAATAGTGAATTTTAGTATTTCTGGGAAAAATAGAAAGAAAAACTATAAAGTATATAAGGAAACAGCAATTACAGGTTTCCAATGCACAGTCATTGAAAATGGGAGACTGCAATGCCCCTTGCTACACTTTTAACATTTGGAATCTTAGCTTAAGCTCTTTGAGAATAGAGTATAATCTTAATTTATAACAAATATCCTAACAACATAGTGTAAAGAAGAGGGTAAAAGAATCTCCGCTCCTGTATAACAATACAACAGTCGAGGTAATTTAGGAGAATTTGATTATATTTAAAGTCTTTAATTTGAAAATGAAACCAGAGAAAGTTATTATTAGAACACAGAAGTACTACAGAAACAAAATCTTACAGATACTAAAGAAGAAGCCAAGGTAGGTTACTTAAGATATTTTAAGCTCAACAAAATTATTTAAGTATGGGTTGTTAGTAAGCCAAACTAAAACTGAATAAATTTTAATGGAAAACATTTTAAGTGATGTTAAATAATTCTCCACAGTGGAAGATATTGATCTGATTTCTTTCAGAGACAAGTAATTTAAATTTTCAAGAAGTAGATACTGAGTTTCTGGTGCATGCCAGTCCTGATTTTCAAAAACTTTTGAGGGACGGTAATTCTCATGTTGTATAGTCTATGAATGGTTAGAGAGAATTGCCTTTTTCCTGTTAAAGATATTAATCTTCTCCAAAAATTAGTCACTTGTTTTGTTTTTCTCAGCATAGGCACATACCCAATCATAGTTTACTAAAAGAAAACATGTATTTCTTCAAGTTTTCACATCTCTTTGTAGTTTGACTATGCAATTCTGAACTTACACTGCCATGTGACTTATCGGGTGAGTAAAATGTGAAGGAGGTGAGATCACCATGTCCCTGCACAGATAAAATAACTTTACTGCTGCTGCTCTTGCCTTGCACTGTTACCACTAAGAGATGACAGCAGGCTAATTAATGAAGTCACATAGCTCAGTCCCAGAAGCAAACATGATGTAGACCATGGGATCCCAGAAATTTAATCATGAGGTAACTTTAGCTCTATAAGTACATGCTACTCTGCCATGGGAAGCAGGCCATTTTTCCTTGAGACTAAGCGAAACAGTTGATACGTGGATTACTACTAGATAGGTCATTACCTTCTCATGGTCTCTAAGCTTGATTGTAGTTTGCTAAATATCACGAGATAGCTGAGATTCTCTACGAAAATTAAAATACAATGTGAACTAAACCTTATCTATTTCAATATCAAGTAATCTTGTCATTTCATGTAAAATCCCTCCATTGATTAACTGCGTTATCATCATGTAGGTAAAGCATGTTGACTCAGCATGTGCCCAAAGGCTATGGTGATGAATCCAAATCCAAGTCACAAATCCAGTTCCTCAATGACTTATTTTCCTCAAAGACAGACTAATGTCATTTAATTGATTTTATTATTTCAAATTTTTAGTTGCTCCATTAAGAGATATCCAAGCTGGGCGATGGTGGCACAGGCCTTTAATCTCAGCACTTAGGAGGCAGAAACAGGCAGATTTCTGTGAGTTCAAGGTCAGTCTGGTCTACAGAGTGAATTCCAGGACAGCAGTGTTATAACAGAGAAACTTTGTCCCAAAAAGCAAAGAAAAAGAGAGAAAGAGAGAGAGATAGAGAGAGAAAGAGAGAGAGAGAGAAAGGAAGGAAGGAAGGAAGCAAGAAAAAGAAAGAAAGAAAGAAAGAAAGAAAGAAAGAAAGAAAGAAAGAAAGAAAGAAAGAAAGAAAGAAAGAAAGAAAGAAAGAAGGCAAGCTTGGAAAATTAAAATTATGTTGAAATTTCTTAAATTATTTTAGGGAAATATAATTAATTTACTTTGGTTATCTAGAAATGTAACTGTTGTGTCTTGTTAACTTCTCTGAATTACATAGAAAGAAAGGAAAACAACCACAAAAAAGGTGTAACAAACTACAAAATATAAATCTGGAGTCCTCAGACAAATGTATTTAATATTTTTCAAAATAATTTTTTCAAATGACATAGCTAAATAAAATAATAAATGCATTACATTTTAAAAGAAATATGGAATTAGTCATTTGTGATTCCAAGTTAATTTTAAAATTATTTTCATAAATCATGATTCAAGCCTGAATCATTGAACTACGGAAATGATTTCTCTAAAACATCAGAATATGTTAATGGTAATGCACCATCCTAATAAGAACTACCAATTTTGTAGAAGTCAGTATACATTAGAAACTGTGCCAATTCATTTTCAGGTATTTAGCTTTCAATAATAATATCTGAAAACATTGGTCCTTAAGATATGTATGGCACTTGAGAATAATAATCACAGGTATAGTTATGAAATGTTATATAGATGAGGTAGACAGAGAATATATTATTTGTTCTAATTAACAATGAGGATCAAAGATTAGAATTATTTAACATTCTGATTCAAGTAGAGGTTTCTATATCCCCTCAACACATCAATTATTTTCAAAACTGATTTTACGTCTGGTACAAGACTCTGAGAGTCACCCAGTGGGTTTTTTTTTTAACTTCTTCAATGGGCCATTAATCTAAAAGTTACACATCAATTTCCCACTTGAATTTTTGGAATAATTATTAACACAAGGAAAATTTCAAGTTTGCCACCATTGAGCATCCCCTACTATTGGCATAAGTCAGGATATGCAGGAAACTTACTGTCTCTAAATGTGTATTTCATTTGAGTGCAGATAGTAATGAACCTATCATTACATAACCTAACAAACTCTAAGCTCCAAATTTCATGAACACCTTATGTATGTGTCTGTAGTAGTATGCAGCAATGGAGGCTCACCAAGGAAGACAAGGAGGCACTTTCATAGATGCAAAACCTGCCAGACCTCCACAGAGGGAACCACTGCCATGGCCAATGCCATACTGGACAGTGGACACCTGCGCATTTGAGCTCAGGTGTTTTTATTGATTTAGAACTCCTCAGGTGTAGATCATAAGCAATCAAACATCCCCCACAGAAATTCAATATCTGAAACAGTACAAAACACCAAGACCTAGGGAGCCCCTCACCCAACAGTGCATAAAACAATTTTATACATAATTAAAACTTCCACAACAAGTGTTTTCCATATGTCTGTTTCTTTAGTCTTCAGGGAATGTAGGACACAAAATTGGGGAATCCCAATACAAAGTCTTTTCCTAAGCATTAACAGACCTTCCATTAGACCACCAAAGTCAGTTCCCTCCCCCAAGTGAGAAAACTTACTTCTGAAACACTCACTTCACACAAGACTACTAATTTGCTCATTATTACTTCAGTGGGGTAAGTTATACTCTTTTGGCTTGAAATAGTTAATGATTCTGCTAATTGCCTAATTTGCTCCTGGGAAACACTCTTTATTAGAATAAATTCGCTGAATATGAGATGATACATGCCATATGTCCTGACTCTTCACTAAAAACTCCCAGGAATGTGCAGAAGAACAATTTCCCCCACACAAAGAATGTTGGAGATGCAGGGAAACTAGGTCAACTAGGTCAACATGAAGCCACATTGTTGCTTTCTGAGGCTTTCAGAAACAGAAGAGCCCTAGAGTAAATACTCTTAAGCTGAAAAGTCTGCAAGAGAACCATTTTATTTGAAATTTAATAAATGAAAATATTTTGAATCTGAATTATTTATTTCCTTGACTTAATAAGAACATTGAGTAGTAAGTTGTAATTGTCATGAGCTACCCCAGGACAAATACAAGTCAATAACTGATGTACAAAATCATCATGGATGAGTCTAGCACTCAGTACTGTGTGCTAGTTAGTCTGTTTTCAACTGGACATAAGATAGAGTCATGGGGAAAAGGGAATATCAATTGAAAAATCACTCTATCTTATTCTCCTGAAGACAAGACTGCGGGGCGTTTCTTTTTAAAGATCGAATGATTATCATTAGAGTTAGCATTAGGGATTAAGGGTTAGAGTTGTGGTTAGTGAGAGGGACCAGTCTAATCTGGGTGGTGCTAGGGCAGGAAATAATGAGTCGTATAAGAAAAGTAGCTGAGTATACTAGAAGCATCAAAGTACTATGGAGGATTCCTCCGTAGCCTTCGCTTCAGTTCCTGCCTCCAAGTTCTTGATTTTGATTCTTGACATGACTTCCTTTTTTAATGAATTACAATTATAAGCTGAAATATATGTCTTTAACACCTCAAGTTTCTTTTGGTCATGGATTTTTTTTATCATGGCATCGCTCTAACAAACCTGGCCATGTTATGGGGAAGATTGTGAAAGTATTTTGAACTTTGGGCTGTAAATGCTATTGAGTATTCAAAACTTAATTGTTGCATTGTAGAAGCTTGGAAGATAAGAGATAAGAGTTCTGAGAGAAGCTGGGCAGTGATGGCCTTTAGTCCCAGTACTCAGGATGCAGAGGCAGGCAGATCTCTGTGAGTTTGAGGCCAGCCTGAACTACAGAATGAGTTCCAGGACAGTCAGAGTTACGATGGAGAAACCCTGTCTCAAAAAAAAAAGAAAAGAAAAAATAAAAAAGACAGAAAAAGAAAAAAAAAAAAAAAACGAACAAACAAGAGTGTGGAGGCTTGACTTATGAAGTTTCAGATCCCTCTGATTCAAAGAATCTCTCCAAGACTCTTGGCCGCTTGAGTGATATTCTGAAAGAAGAGTCTGTTATTTCTGGTCAGTTGGGTCTGAAGAATTGACTGTGAATAGTAGGAGACTAAACCACTAGAAGGAAATCTCTGCTTTACTGGACAATTGATGGTTGTTAACTGAGCCAAAAAATCAGTTGTGATTAAGAGAGTATCACTGAAGTAAAATCTTCAAGTAATTATCTCCTCAGGGTTAGCACATGGGAACTGTGGTCCAGAGGGAGACAATCTTGCATCTCTGTGTTAGAGATTCCCACATGTCTTTGTCAGCATGAAAGATACAGGGTTGAAGGATTTATGAAGAGAAGCTAAAGCTAAGGCTTGCCACTGTGAGAGGCCATTCATGAGGTATCATTTTGCGATTGAAGGGGTCATGAAGAGAAACTGAGACTTGGCTCCATGTGGTAGGATTGGAGTACCTGATAAGAGGTCATCAGCCCATTGGTGAAAATGCAGTTTATGTGGAGACACAAGCATACTGGAGGTATGTGGACTGTGGGATGTCTGCTAAGAACAGTACCAGGTGTGGAGTGTTCTGAGTCTATGGGATAAGCTTTGCATTTGGTATGGAGTACAGAGCTAGGGAAGTAAGCTACCCCAAAATTTTATCTTTCTAGTTTTACCAGGAAAACAGTAGAAGTCCAAAACTGACTCTGAAGGTAGGGTCCATCTCAATGGCTTCCAAAGCTATACAAAAAATGATTATATCATATAATAAAACAAAACTATATTTAGATAATGGATGTTAATGGATAATACCAACAGTACCATCAAAATGTCAATTTGCCATTACTTTTTTTGTAAGAGTGATGTTGCAAACACTTATGTAGAAACTACAAATCATTTATTAGAAATTTACTTGTTCATGATTTGGAAGACAAAGTCGTAATTTCTTCCCAATGATATCTACAAATTTAATTACATCCCAATATCCCAAATCAAAACCTAAGATACTTTGTTTAGTTTTATTTCTTATTTTTCTCTATATGAATTTTGACCATCTGATTCAGAAATCTACACACATACACACACAAACACACACACACACACACACACACCCCTCTAGTAACTAAGCATGGTGGTACATTCCTATAAACTTAGAACTTGGCAAGCTGAGACAGAGAGAGTGAAGATTCAGGCCTACTCTAGGGTCCATAGAGAGATCATGTCGCAAATTTTAAAAGATTGAAGAACCATCAATAACAAGATACCAGTTACCTTGAATGAACCCACTCAAGTAAGAAAATCTAAGCATTAGTAAACATTGAAAAAAAAAAATTAACCCTATCACTGTCAGAGACATGTAATTTAAAATTAAGATACTAATACATACAAACCTAGAATGTAGACACAATTAAAATAAGGCATACCTTTATGTTTTGTCAAGAAAAGAAATCTCTCTTGCTCTGTTGGTAAAAGTATAAGTTTTCACAGATGTGGACATCATTTTGATAATATCTTTGAATTTTAATAACATTTATTAATATCTATACCCCAGCATTTCAATATTCAGCATATATATCACAGAATATAATGGTTGCTGCTTCCTATTTTCATAGCAAGTGGATAACAACGAAACAATTTGCCAACAGAATGAATAAGTATATCATGATATATTGCCACCATGGAAGACAAAGCATTCAGATGAATTAAAATACTCACATAAAAGATGAAAATCACAAACATCACAAGAAGAAAATGATAGATGAATTTTACATATGAACATGTAATTAAGGAAAAATCAAAATACTGGTTATATACATCCAGCAAAATAATGCATCAGTACTCCAAATCAAACAACAAAGCAATCATTGTCAGAATAAGAGTTTCTAGGAAGATCAAGTACAGAGATTAACATGAGCAAAAGGGGGCAAAGGCAGGTACTGGCTAATTTTTTTCTGACATGAAGCTTTTTACTCCCACTTCCTAGAGTTCTATACTTATGCTGTAAGAACATACATAGATACAGAAACATAAAGATACAGAGACTCACTTGTTTGTACACACAGAAATCCCTTAAAAACACTAATCTGGAAGCCATATTATATATGCAAAGATCTGTGGTTAAAAAAGAGAGAGAGAGAAATTACACATACATACATATATATGTAGCTAAAAATAAAATTAAAATTTTAAAGTATGATGAAAATTTTTTTCATCCCTGATACAACATGCTGAGACAAGGAACCTCCAAACAAAGTATTGAGTTCCTTTTCTGTTGGCCAGCTACTGCTTGGCATGCAGCCTGGTGTTAAGAGCAGTTTGTTTCCCCAGTGAGACACTCTTGGAAAAAACTGAATTTTCATTTGCATTTGGTTATCAATTGGAAATAGCTTCTGAGTTAGGGAAGAAGGCATGTGCCCACTTCTTTCAGCCCTAGGATCCACATCTACCCGTCATGTGAATGCTGCCTAAGTCTCTGTGTGTGTCGGCTATGTTGATATAGGGGCCCTGTTTCCTAGGTCTACTCCATCCCTTCTGGCTTTTATGTATTTTCTGCCTCCACTTCTACAGGGTTCCTTGAGCGAGGGGAGGAATCTGATGGAGGCACTCTGGTTAATGCTTAGTGTTCCAAGGACTCTCTTTCTCTGCATACTTTCTGGCTATTAGTCTCTGTACCTGCTGCCCTCCGCTGTGATAATGACTGAGCAAGGTATCGGTCTCTGAATGTAGCAGAATGTCACTAGAACTCATTGTATTGCTATGTGCTTTGAGTAGAACAGTAGTATTTGATTTTATCCTAGGTCCCTGGGCTATCTGGTCTTAGGTTCTTAGTCACCCAAGCATTGATGGGTATGGTTTCCATCTCATGGAGTGGGCCTCAAGTCAAATCAGACATATGTTGGTTACTTCCGCAAGATTCATGCGATCATGTCCTAGCACATATTGTAGGTAGGACACAGGTGTAGATCAAAGCGTTTGTGACCAGGTTGATGTTTATATTTCTTCTTTGCTATCATGCAGAGCACCGTCCTGTACCAAAGATATTAGAATGTAAGGTGAAGGCTTTGTGTTGGCCCCAGTTGACATCTCTGTGCTCAATGAGTTGTGTAGGTGTTGTCTTCAGCAATAGGGTCTTGTCAGTTTTTAGAATAACCTATATTCTTGGCAGCAGCCTAGATTAATTTGTGGTTGTCATATGACCCCTTTGGCCAACCCATTCTTAGTTCTGGAAGTTTCATTTAGTGATAAGAGACAGATAGTTAGAACTCTCCTCCTCCCTACATGATCCTTCATTTTAGGCCCTTGCACCCATCTATAACCAACTATTTCCCTCTCCTAGGGAAATTTATTTGTTCCTGCTAGAGGGATTACTTATTCCCTGTGGTTCTGTGGATTGTAACTTAGTTATCATCAGAAGCTAATATCCACATATAAGCTAATGTATACCATATTGATCTTTCTAAGTGTGAGATACCTCACGCAGGATGATTTTTTCTAGTCTCACCCATTTACCAACTAGTTTCATGATCTCATTTTTTTAAAATGGATGAGTAATAAATATTATATTGTCTAAATTTACCAAATTATCTTTATGTATCTGTAGAGGGAAATCTGTATTATTTTCATTTTCTGGCTATTATGAATAAAGGAGAAATAAACATTGTTAAGCAAGTGTCTCTATAGGATAATGCATCATTTGGGTATATGCCCAAGAGTGGCACAGCTGTACCAAGAGGTAGATCAATTCACATCTTCCTGAAAAACCACCACACTGAAATTTGTAGTCTCTCGAGTAATGGATGAGTGTTCCTTGTACTCTACATCCTCAGCAGCTGAGCTGTCATTTGATTTATTGATCTTAGCCATTCTTACTAGTGTAAGATAAAATCTCATAGCACTGATTTGCATTCTCCTCAAGAATAAGTACGTTGAACATTTTTTAAAGTATTTTTCAGCCATTTAAGTATTCTCTTTCAGAATTTCATATTCAGATTTGTACTCCATTCTTAAATGAGGTTGTTTGTCTTCTTGATAAATAATTTTTTAAAATTCTTTCTATACTTTGGATTAGCCCTCTATCAAATGTTAAAGTGACCAAGTGTTTACATATTCTGTAGGTAGCTGCTTTGTCCTAATGACAAAGGACAGAAGCATGCATGCAGAAGCATTTAGATTTCATGACTTACCATTTATTAATTGTTGGTCTTAGTGCCCGTACTAGTCGTTTCCTTTTCAGGAAGTCTTTTACTGCGCCAATTAGTTCAAAGCCATTCCCCATTTTGTCTTCCATCAAGTTCAGTGTATCTGGTCTTATGTTGAGGTCTTTGATCCATGTAGAGGAGAGTTTTGTGCAGGGTGATAGGAATGTTATTTGGGTTCTTCTACATGCAGCCACCCAATTTAACCTGTACCATTTGTTAAAGATGCTATCTTCTTTTTAATGTGTTTTTCTGTCTTCTGTATCAAAAATCAAATGTCATATATGTGTGAATTTATGTCTTGGATTCAATTCCATTTTCTTGTATTTGTTCAAACTTTCTTTGTGTCTAACTATGTAGTCAGTCTAGTAAAAAATCCCATGAGGTGTTGAGAAGAAAGTATATACTTATGTATTTGGATAAAATGGTCTGTATATATGTTAGGCCCATTTGATTTATAACATCAGCTACCTCTAGCATTTCTCTGCTTAGTTATGATCTGGATGATCTATCTTTTGACAATGATGTTGTACTGAAATCTCCCACTATCATTGTGTGAGCTCAATATGTGATTTTAGATGTAGTAGTGTTTCTTTTATAAATTTGGGTGCCCCTATGTTTGGTGAATAGATGTTAATGTCCTCTTGGTGGATTTTAAATTTGATGTGTTTGTAGTGTTCTTACCTCTCTCTTCTAATTAGTTTTGGTTAGAAGACTATTTTGTCAGATAATAAGATGACTACACCAGCTTGCTTCTTAGGGCCATTTGCTTGGAATATCTTTTTCCATCCTTTTACCCTCAAATGGTATCTATCTTTGATGTTAAAGTGTGTTTCTTGGACACAGAAAAACAATGGATACTGGTTGTTTTTTTTGTTTTTTTTTTTGTTTTGTTTTGTTTTGTATTCATTCTGTCAGTCTGTATCCTTTTACGGGGGAATTGAGACCATTAATGTTGAGAGGTATCAATGAACAGTGTGTGTTAATACTTGTTATTTTTTTGTTTTTGTTGTTCTGTTGGTTGTAGTGGTGGTGGTGGTAGGTGTGGTATGTTCCCCTCTTGTAATTTACTAGCTTTGAGTTATTTATTCCTTGTGTTTTCTTGGAGTAACATGTTTAGATTTAAGTTTTTTGTTTCTAGATCCTTCTAAAGAATTGGATTTATAGAAAAACATTATAGAAAGACATAGAAAGATATAAAACATAAATTTGGTTTTAATATGGAATGTCTTATCTTCTCTGTCTATTGGGGTTGAAAGTTATGCTGGGTAGTCTGGGCTGGTAACTGTGGTCTCTTAGAGCTTGTAGAACATCTTTCCAGACCCTTCTGGCTTTTAGAATCTCCACTGAGAAGTCAGGTGTTATTCTAATATATCTGCCTTTGATGATTATCTTCTCTGGTCCTGTCTATTTGGTGTTCTGTATAATTATTATTATTTTTTTATCTTGATAGGTATCTGTTTTTTTAGGTTAGAGAAATTTTCTTCTATGATTTGAGTTTTGGTTTCAAATATTTTCTGTGTCTATGACTTGGATTTCTTTTCCTTGCTCTTTTCTTATTATTTTTAGATCTGGTCTTTTCATAGTGCCTCACATTTTCTGGACTTCTTGAGCCAGGAATTTTTTGTTGTTGTTGTTTTTGGTTTTTGTTTTTTTGTTTTGTTTTTTTTTTCTTAGTTTTAACATTTTCTTTGACTGAGGTAGCTACTTCTTGTCTCAAATGGCTGAGTGTCTCTCTTCCATCTTTTGTATTCTGTTGGTAAGCCTTGACTCTGAGGTTCCTGATCAAGTTTCTAAATTTTGCATTTCCAGATTTTCCTCAGTTTGGGTTTTCTTTCTTTATTCTACTTAAGGTCTTGTACTGTTTTATAGTTTTTTCCATTGTTTGTGTTTTCATAGATTTTGTTAAAGGATTTAACCATTTCCTCTTTAAGGACATCTTTCATATGCATGATGAAGTGATAAAAACATATTTCCTAATACCTGACCTGAACTTGGGCTAAAATTGAGGTTATTCTGATGCTTGGATATGCATAATACTTTTGAGAACCATTAATCACTTGCCATTGCTCTGCTTCAGTAACAGCAGGCTTTCTGCTCTCTTCCCTAATCAAACAGTGATACCAGGGTAACACAGCTATGCACCATTTTTGTAAAAAGTTCGTATCTTGTCATGCTTCCTAACAGTCACAATATCTGTGTAAAAGGAAAGTTCGCAACTTGTGATTTTTTGCTGTTATAAACCCCCTACTTCATGGACTCAGAATTGTCTCTTTAGTCTTGGAGTCACAAAAGTACCTGTCCCTAGCCAGGTCTGTGTGGCAAATAAAAACTGCAAATTCATAAAGAGCTCATTCTGGTCTCCGTTTCTTGGTTGAGAACAGCCCAACAATAACAATAAAGCCTATTTTAATGTCTTTGTCTTGTGCTTCACCTCTGTTGTAATATTCAGGTCCTACTGAGGAAGAGTTGCTGGGCTCTAGAGGAGACATATTGCCCTGGCTCTTCTCTCATCGCTTTTTTTTTTTACACTGGCCTCCAAGTATCATGTTTGGGATGATTGTCATTTAAGTGCTGATATCTGTCTTTGTTAGGTGGGCATTTTGTTCCTTGTTTCTGTTGTCATTTTTGTTTCTTAGAAAGATGTAGTGGCTGTATGTTGTCTGATAGGGAATTCATCTAGGGTCCTGCCAAGTGTATTCACTTGGGAGAATCCAGGTAGAATGTGTTTCTAGGTATTGAAAGGTGAGATTTAAAGAAAAAAGATGGGCTCCAAGTGGGAGAACCATGGGGGTCCACAGGAGGGAAGAAAGTAGGATGCTCCACCAGGATCTCCTTTGTTCCTTGGGAATGGGGACAGAATGAATAGAGGTAACAGCAGGGAATCTACTTCACAGATGTGGATGAGATTTGGGTTGCATTTGTATGAGAAGGGATAGTGAAAATCTAAAGCTTGCCTAACTAATTCACTGGCCTACTTGCTTCTCTGGCAATCTTGGCTAACACATTCCCATGGAATGTCTGCTGGATTTGGGAGCTGGGACAAAGGAATGAATCTAAAGGCAGATTGGTGTAGAAGTTCTACATTATCAGCTGGAGATGCAAATAGAAAAGAAGGGAAAACTACATCAGATGATGTACTACAGAGCTGGAGATGAGACTGAGGGTTTGGATTTGGAGGAGAGGAAGGAGAGCTGGATGTCTTGATTTAAGTTACCTGGTTCTCTGGCCACATTTACCAGTGGGCTCACAGGGAATGCCTTCTTATAATGAAGGGTGGTATAACGGAATGAGTTGGGGAGAGGAAGGTGGGAGAAATTCTATGTGATCCACTGGAGATGAGAGCAAAGGGAAATAGGAGAATGCAACAGGTCATCTACTACAGAGCTGGAAGTAAGACTGGAGGACTGGATTTGGAGGAGCAAAAGGAGAGCTGAATATCTGCCGTTATCATACCTGCTTCCTTGGGTGGAATCTAATATCTATATCTTTCATGCCAGTATATGAAATCAAACCCCTACAGGGAAGTATGCTGCCATGTTCATATAGAGTCATTTGAAACACTGGGCCAAAATATCTGAATGGACACTTACAGTTTTTTAAAGTGTTTTTTAATTAAAATATAAATACATCTCTTTCCCCCTCCATTTCCACTCTCCAGAATCTCCCACCAAGCCCCTTTAGCCCCTCCCAATTACCCTTTCAAATTGATAATCTCTTTTCCTTTGATTATTATTTATTATATACACATGCACACGCAGGTATGTAAATGGACAAACATACGTGTATATGAATCGCTTAGTCAGCTTTTGTTGTTGGTATGTATATGGCTTGCAGGTTTCAATGCTGACAACACTGCTTTGTGCAACCAAGAGGGGCACATCCCTGGCGGAGGCTAATTCTCCTTCTGCCAGGAATCTTTGGTTGCCTGTACTTCTTTGTCTAGGATTGGGACCCTTTGAAATTTTCTCCCTTCCATGTTAACATATCCATTGTTATTGCTGTTGTTCTAGTCTTATCTAGGAGAAATTGTTTCACTGCAGACATCCTGGTTTTCTGGCACATGAAATCTTTCTCCTCTTCTTTCTTGTTCTCTAAGTCATAGATGCAGGAGCTATGTTTGATTCCTGTATGTGTTAATTAAAGTGTTGTCTTCCTGAGGCTGGAGAGACTGCTCAGTAGGTAAGAATACTTACTGCTCTTGGAGAATACTGAGTTTGATTCCCAGTACCCACAGTAGGTGAGTTATGCTAAACACTCTCTTTTTGTCTCCATGGACACTGCACACTTGTGCACACTGCCCTCTCCCCATATACATACTTTAAAAAACAAATTGTTTTTAGAAGTGCCTCCATTCAAAAATTCAATAACAATTTTATTTAATTGGATGGTAATAGCAAATAACTTAAGCTTGATAAAAATATAATTTGATCATGTGGTGATATTAAAGGAGATAAATTTTGATTCACAAATTTAGTCAATTTAGATTTAGTTAAACAAACATGTGATGGTATGTGCTATATGAGAGATCTTATGGAAAGCAAAACAGACATAGTTCCTCACCTTATAGGAAGATATTCATACTCTTTATTGAGTACTAACTAACATGCCTCTGATGTCGCTTCTTTAATACTGTTATCTTGACTCCCAAAGATGGGCTGTTTCAAGGGAACAGAGTACTTGCTGCTGCTCCTCCTGCCCACTTCCTCAGTGGAAAGTAGTTTTTGTCCTACTTCTACTCCTTTGGGAATTTGTCAATAAGTAATTTTTTTTTTCCTTTTTCTGAATGTTTTAGAATTTTAATGAAAACACAAAAGCATACTGTGAAAGGGCCCTAGAGCCCAGGGTGAAAACGAGCCAGGATCAGATTCCTGAGTTAAGCAATACCCCTTAGAGTCTCAGGATTAAGCAACAAACTTCCTCAGGCTTCATTGTCTGGATGCTAGTTGTCACACTCTCTTAAGGGACCCCTCCTCCCCCCAGCAGATAAGCAGAGCCAATCAGTTTAAAAGATAACAAAGGCAGATTCCTGAGCTCAGGAAGCTGCTGCCCCCACACACCCACACCCCCACCCCCCATGCTTAACTCTGAGCCAATCAAAACTGTGCTCATCCTATTCCCCAGCCCCCTTCCCCTGCATGCCATAAAATGCCAAAGGACAAAGGAATTGGGGTTGCCTCCCACTCTCTGACAATAATAATAAATAATAAATAATAAAGCCTGACAGGGTCTCATGCTGTGGGGCATGAGGCCCGGGTCTTTTCAATTGCTCATTTGAAAGCAATGGCCTGAGTGTCTTTTCCATGTTCTGCATACCCTAACCCTGGCTTTAGACTTGCTGTAGCTTTCAATACATATTCAGACAGGAAGAAATGACTTAAAAAGTAGATGTGAGAGTCTAGAAGGGTAGAACAGAACAGTGATGGACAGTAACAGCAAATGAATCATATCCAAGAACATGACTTAACTAAGGGAAGACAAATAGAGAAACCGGTATGTGTGTGTGTGTGTGTGTGTGTGTGTGTGTATGTGTGTCCTAATAGAATACTTTCATGATGAATTGGATAAGTCTAGTCCTCTAAAAGAACCAAGTAATAAAATTCCAGAATAGATAGAATACTTAAAACCCTAACCCTAAATGAAATTGTTGGACTTCAGGGATCCAAACTGGGACCCCCAGGGTCCAAACCCGAACGCCACATCCCCACAGAGACTCACAGACAGGATATCGATGCAAATAGCAAGAGGATTTATTCCAGTGCACTGGGACCGTTCTAACACGCAGGATAGAAGCAGCCCCAAGGAGCAAATGGTGAAGCTTTTTATACAGTTGTTGGGCATAAACCGAATTGGTACAAGTTGATTGGTTCCCAAATTGTTTTCTCATTTTGATAGATAGGGGCCAGTTAACCTTTAAGTTGATGATAGCAAGGTCACGGGCACCAGGAAATGTACACTTAGGGTAAAGTCCCTTGCCCAAGGCTATTAGGCGGTGCCTGTAGCCGCCGCTCACTTTAGGAATGTGGGCTGGGTCACAGTGCTCTTGAATTAAGCCTGACAATAATTGTTTTGTGGTTTCTGGGGTGGGCTAGTTCCTGGAACAGGGAGTTCTGGAATGTCCTGTTAAGAGTTTAGGATTAATGACCAGGGCCTGGGGTCTCTGGCCTCACATTTCCCCCATTTTCTTAAACCCTTTCACTCCCCATTTTTTCTTTTTGCACTGCTCCAATCATGGAGCAGCTGTTTCTAGCTCCTGATCACTAGCATTGATTAATTTATAGTCAACCCCTGTAGGATTCCTAAGAAACTGGTACTGTTGTCTGGGAACCATAATCTGTACTGCACTGATTTCATATTGTCAACTTAATGAATCTGAGTCTATCTGGCCTCAACAGGTAATGTTCTGGTGTGCCAATAGGCACTATACATGCCATGTCCCCAGTCTTAGGGAGTTTTCTTTTGACTAAAAGTTCCAGCCTGTGGAAATGGGACGTTGTAATCTCTTAGACTGCTTCCTGCTGAGAGGGGACGTCGTCGGGGGCCCCAAACAGGCTGGTATTAGTCAAAAGCTTGGGGTGGGGGGCTAGGCAGTGGGGTACATCTGGTTAGCTGATCCAGCGGAGTGGACTGGGGTGGTCACATCAGCTGGACTGGTCATCAGCTGTCAGCAGGTCAGGTCCAGGACTCACAGTAGTTGAAGCAGTTTGATTCCTGGATGGTGTCTGTTAGACAGGTAGTGATCTATTGAGGCGATAAAAACTAGAGGCAGAAGTTAAAGTTTACAGAAGCTTACATTTGGAACTTTTTATCATTGTAATTCACATTGTAGAAAGAACAGCTAGCAAGTGTTCCTTAAACAGCCAACGAGAAATCACCATAGACTTGAGCCTATTTAGGCACTTAAAAACATGTTTTTTAGGGTCCTTAGGTGGGCCATGATTTATGTTACACAGAATCTGTATTTTAGTTCATTAACATCTGTGTACAGAGTACAGAATCATAAAAAGTTCTGAAGCAACCAAAACCGAGAAAAAGAAATAAAAGCATGCTGTACAACACTAAGACAAAATCTGTCCTTTTGAATGCAGACACAATGGTTTTTGGCTCCTTTTAGCAATGAACTATGATTATATATATATCCAGAAGAGAAAGGGGAAACTAAGCCAGACTCTAGACCTGAAACAATCTGGATAAAAAATGAATATAACAGCTCAGCAGAACATGTGTCTAGGATGTTAATGTCATAACTCTGAACCTGTAAAGTTTACCTAAAATCAGTTATTCAGACTTTTACAATTTACCTAGGCTTTTATTCCTGCAGATTTTTAACATTTTAAATCACTTTCTTAGGCCTCTACATTTCAACTCTCATAATATTTTTTTTTGATGTTAATAATATATATTTTTCTAGACCCTAAACCTTTTTCTTTTTTTTTTTTTTTTTTAATCTGACTACCCACCAGAGACATGAGCTGTTATTACTGAGTTACATCAAAAACCTATTTATCTTTTAACAGGGGGCCTGTTAGCGAGACAATCCTGTTTGTTGTATTCAGACAGGGACTCTAGTAGCCTCAGAGAGAGAAACTGGTTGTCTATTGCTGTTAAACTAACAGAATTACAGTTAGCCATCAACACCAGAGATCTGGGAATACTAAATTATAGCAAAAAGTATGACTTAATTAAAATGACAGAGACTTACCCATACCTAGACAGATGACCCTGGACTCTCCGTGTTCTCTGTGACCTTATGGGGAACAGAGGCCTCAAGGCAATGACAGTCTTCCGTTGCCAGGCCAGTCTTCAGTTGCCAGACCAGTAGGTATCTTTCTGTGGATAAGACTCAGAGGGATCGAACCCCGCTCTGTCCATCCAAAGCAGGATGATCTACTCTCTAGTGTCTTATTTGTAGGCAGGTCTATGGCAGGTGAGGCATTGGGCAGTTTTGCCCAGTGGTATGTTTCCACAATCCACAGAGGTTGCTCTGTCCCTGTCCGTCTTCTCTGGAGGTGCTGGGGTCACTGTTAGGATCTGGGGTCTCTACTTAAAACTCCAATTAAAAGTCATAATCAGCAGATCTCTGAGGAGTGAGGGCTATCTATGTTAAGTATCTCTAAGTTAACAAAACTTTGCCTATAATTTTTTCTGCTTTACTGTACTATCTAGGTCATTGTAAACATCCTTATAACTTAAACTGTCTCATAGCCTTGTGAATTTAAATATCTTAAAAGCTGTTTTTTAAAACATCTAGCTTTTGTAAAAACCTAAAGTTTTCTTAAAGTAGTTTAAAACCTTCCAACTTTGTGTTTATAATATCCCATAATGTAATGCACATATTTTTCTTTTCAGCAGCATTCTGTCTTTTAGGCCTAAGCCAACTGTTACACTAAAGATCATATATCATATAACTTCTTAATTTTAAAACTGCAGGTTTTTTATAAACAAACTTCAGTTATTTTTGTTTTGTTTTAAACACTTTACTCTTAAACTGAAACGATGACTGTCAGCAAAAGATGTATTCTTGTATTAGAATACACAAGGATACAGTCTTTGATATCTTATTAAACACTCTTTTTAAAATCTTAACTTAGTTTTTTCTTTTTAAATCTATACCAGAAAACACATCTTTAAAACACATTTTTAAAATACACTCTCAAGAGGGTTGGTATTGAGGCCTCAGTTATGTAGGGACCACTGTGATGAGTTAATCTTTTTGTTAGTCTACCCTCCTGACCCTTTGCCTTTTCTCTCAGGCTCTCCAAAGGAGCTCAGAGTATCTGCTCTGTATTGGCTCTCTACCCCTGTGTGTGTTTTTACACACCAAGTATGTCATCTTGTCATCTCATGTAGACTTAAGACAGCTCCAGGAAGCCAAGCTTGGGTCAAGTTCCTGCCTTTTAGTTTTAGGGGCAGCAGCAGGAAGGAGGGAACAAGGTATTTTCCCCAGGCCTACTTGCCTCTCACTTTTCTCAACCCCCAGAAACCCTCTTATCTCCCTGGCAGGGAGCCCACAGCAAAGCGCCTTGGTACTTGAGTTAACTGAGCTGTTCTTTCTTGCTCCCCTGGGACAAAGTTTCTGGGTCTCCTAAGACCTTTCCTCCCAAATGTCAAGCCAGTTGTTTCTTCTACTGTCTTAGGAATTGGGGAGATTCCACATACCCTGTGAAATTCACCTCTGTCTAACATCTCATCCACGCCTACTTATCTTCCACACTGGGTTGTCATCTTTCTCTGCCCATGTGGTCCCCTCCCTCCTGGCCCCCGCTCAGGACCAGTTTTTTCTCAAATACAAGTATAATCTTACATACAGACAGAGAAATCTTAATCAGGTCTGGAACAACAGAGGAACCTTAGGACTTTTTCAGAGATGACTTGTTGCCTTTTTACAAATTGTCTGTCAGTGGCAGAAGTTATTTTAGCATTTTGGCGAGTAGCACAAGCTGCTCCAGGTCTCTCCTCTAAGTTTGCAGCAAGACTCATTTCTAAGTAAACTTGCCCCAGATCTGGCAAGCTAACATTTAAGACAGTGATATTCAAATGAACACAAAATATACATTATTTTTATACATTGACACTGGTGATCACCAAAACAGAATTAATACATCAGCTGACACTTAACATCTTGAACTCCTGCCCGTAGTAGTAGCAGCTTATCAGAACTTTACAGCCAGAATTTATCTATACATTTCAGATCACTTTTTAATTTAATTTTCAAAATAGCTGAGGCTTAACAAAGCTAGCAAAGACAAGCAGGTAAAATATACATCTTTGCACCCAAATAGACCTTCCAACTGTGTGCCTGCAGCACCACAAATAAAGTTCCCCTATTGTAATGTACATTCCTTTTGTCACACCCTCCTCAGCAGTCTGCCTTCCAGGCCTGTTTGAATCAGCTCTGGTGTAGTGGCAGTTCAGCTATCTTAAAAATTTCTCTCTTATTTTTAGTATAGAAAAAACCATCACATGGTCTCTCGATCTCTAAAGACTGCCAGGTTGTTTACTCAAACCTCAATTGCCTTGATTCACTTTGTTTTAATCCCATAACTCTCACCCTAAAAATTTGGCCGTCAGCACAAGGTACATTCCTGTATCTGAATACACAGAGGCATAGCTTTGATCCCTTATTAAACATTGTTCTTAAAGATCCTATTTTCAGCATAGAAGAGAAAAAAACATACAAAATAAAATCTAATTTAATTTAAATATCTGAGATTTGTTGTCTCCTTGAATGGCAACATGTGGCTACCTCCAATGATAGTGTCCACATCCTAAATGGAGTCACATCCAAAATGCAGTCACACATACGTTACTCAGCTTTAATTTAATGCTCTCTTTTTAAACTTACACTAGAAAAAACATCGTCTTTCACACACACTCAGATAGAAAACAGAGAGACCTCAGAACTTCCTTGATATGACCTGATGCTTTTTACAGTTTGTCTGCATAAGCAGAGATCCGAAACAGTTCAGCCTAGAGTCCTTTTTAAAAATGTCTATCTCCGTAGCCATGCGCGCAAATGGCCACAGAGACGACAGGGACAGTGTGCACAAACCATTCCAGAACTCTGGCCAGCAGCAGAAACTGCTCCAAGAAGTCTCTCCCCAAACAGCAGCCTGTGCAAGCTCTACCTCAGTGGCAGTCATTACATGACACCTGAATCTTTAAAACCATTAGTTTTCTTTACCCAAACCACATACATATTTTAAAATACCATTTGAGTGATTTTTACAAAAGAAAGTTTGGCTGTTGTCTCAGGAGTGGGTGACCTGCACCCCCTCCTGCCTCTTTTTGGTTGCTTTGCCTCATTAACTTTTTCCCTCCTGTGGCCGAGAGCCCCAAACCAAGGCTGCTGAGTTGAAACTGGCAGCTCTGGCTGGGGTGGGCCCCAGAGGTCTGCTCAACGCAGCACCCCCTTCCTTGCAGCTGGCCTTAGGAGTTGCTTGGCCCACGTTAGATCTCGCGTGTTACACAGGAAAACAGACAAACACAAAACATATAACCATGAAACTGAGACAAACATGAATCAGATAAGACAATGGCGCCGCACAATTTCTCAGAGGTTTTCAGGTGTACATCAACTGACTCATAAGTCGGCTCTGTCCTTGACTCCCTTAAAATGAGACATAATTATGTCGAGAGGTCCAGATGGAGTTTGTCCCACATCCAAAAACAAAGTCAGTCCGAGTCTAGCCATACACACACACACACACACACACACACACACACACACACACACACAGAGAATCATACAGAAACAGCAGTGTACCATCCGGTGTTTCCAGAGTCAAGTAAGCACCTGGCACCACTGTCCGCCCAGAGCTCTCGGCCAGAGAGTCTGTCAGTGGAAAGGCCTCCACAGCCTCCAGATTTCAAGCAGGTCAGGACCTCCAGGTGGGTCCTATGACCCCAGATGGGTCCTCTCACAACCCAAGCTTCCTGACACAGGTCGTCAGGACCCCAGACAGGAGGGTAGCTCATCAGCAGCCCTCCTACAGCTATGGTGTAACCTCAGAACAATGGTCAAGCGTCAGAGAGAGGGGGGTTGAAGTCGACTGTCCCATTGTCAACAAGTCAGAAAGAACCAGTGAAAATACAAGAAACAGATTTTGCAGACGTGCCCAGGAGGGGACTTCCACAGCTCCTCTACGGAAGTCACAGAAGGTTGAAACCGGACTCTAACAGGCATCTCCAGATGGAGGAGAGGCTCCTCTCCCTCCTCCCGATGGAGAAGGATCCTCACGGACCCTCTCCGAACAAATGGGGGGAAGTCCTCCTGGACCTCTCCCTGTACAGATGGGGGGAAGTCCTCTCGGACTTCTCCCCATTACCAGACTCTGGAGTGTCCTCCAGGGCCCCATAGCCTCCAGATTCCAGACCCTCCCTTGGCGCTTCTCACAAACAGACAGACAACAAGACCTAATATAGATAGTCAGGCAAATGAGTCAGTCACAATTAACACAAAAATCAGACACAAAGAGAAACAGAGCTCCAATATCGGACAGATGCCGGACCTGCCAAACCAAATGGCAGAGATTCCGGCCAGATGCCATGGGGCCAACTTCCCCCGGCTCAGACGGAGAGGAAACCTTACGGTGTCCCCTCCAACCCCACTGCAGCGTCCTCCAGGGTCGGTCCTGGCTTATACCATCCCGCTAAGCTTAATCCGTGCGGCGGGATCCTTATGGACCATGCACACCACAGACCATAACAGACACAGTTACAGCTCTGACCAGTTACTTGTTCCAAACAGACAGGCAGACAGGCGAACAGACAGACAGACAGACAAACAACAGATGCTCGAGCTTACCTCCGATACCCGACTTGCGGGGTCTGGGGGGATGTGTCGATTCCCGGTCAGGGAACCAAAATGTTGGACTTCAGGGATCCAAACTGGGACCCCCAGGGTCCAAACCGGAACGCCACATCCCCACAGAGACTCACAGACAGGATATCGATGCAAATAGCAAGAGGATTTATTCCAGTGCACTGGGACCGTTCTAACACGCAGGATAGAAGCGGGCCCAAAGAGCAAATGGTGAAGCTTTTTATACAGTTGTTGGGCATAAACCAAATTGGTACAAGTTGATTGGTTCCCAAATTGTTTTCTCATTTTGATAGATAGGGGCCAGTTAACCTTTAAGTTGATGATAGCAAGGTCACGGGCACCAGGAAATGTACACTTAGGGTAAAGTCCCTTGCCCAAGGCTATTAGGCGGTGCCTGTAGCCGCCGCTCATTTTAGGAATGTGGGCTGGGTCACAGTGCTCTTGAATTAAGCCTGACAATAATTGTTTTGTGGTTTCTGGGGTGGGCTAGTTCCTGGAACAGGGAGTTCTGGAATGTCCTGTTAAGAGTTTAGGATTAATGACCAGGGCCTGGGGTCTCCGGCCTCACAATACTACAAGAATTCAACAAATAATATAGTGAAGAAAGAATTTAGTGAGCGTAAGAAATCTCAGAGTCTGTTATAGTTCTTTTTGTAAATTGACCGGTTCTAGTAACCACACACAATTCTTTTCCCCTTCCAAATTCAGTCTTTTACTTTATTTTTCACAGAGACAAGACATTTATTTCTGGTGTGCTCTCCTGACAGGATAGCATTTTTGTTGCTGTCTTTTCTGAGGCGTGTATTTATATTCATCCTGTTACTCCTGCATAATGTGAGCTTGCACAAGGTCTACTTTCTTGAGGTATTTATTCAGTTGTCTGTATTACTCATCTTGATGTAACAACAGACTCTAAAAAAGAGGTGACTTGTACTAGCCCCTTAATAAATCATCATTGAATCACATATTGGCTAAGACTGATGTTTTTAGGGATTAGAAACTATTAGACAAATTTTATCTCAGAGGAATACCATGCATATTTATAAACAAACAACGGTGATAGTATATTTAAAGTTTAACTTCATTTTAGAGAATGTTTTCAAATTAAAATGTAAAACATATGTGGTGGCTCAGCATGTAATCTCTACATTTGTGAGATTGAGACAGCAGAATTTCTGCAGATGTGAGGCCAGTCTGGTGCACATCGTGAGTGGTAG
The DNA here is from genome assembly GCA_026225945.1 of Cricetomys ansorgei. Classification (NCBI taxonomy): domain Eukaryota; kingdom Metazoa; phylum Chordata; class Mammalia; order Rodentia; family Nesomyidae; genus Cricetomys; species Cricetomys ansorgei. The sequence goes on from JAMJFZ010001264.1 coordinate 5,108,895, forward strand.
GACTACAATGTGGAACCATGTCACAAAATTACTTATTATTTTTCTCAAATGCTCTGTGCATTAAATAACCTATCCATGAGAAGCCACAGAGACCAGTTGCAGAGGCAACATTGACTGGGATAAATGCAAAGAGTGGCCAGCTTCTCCACACTCTTGTTGTAGACAGCTAGTCTGAACTTACTTCCTAGTCTGCGACAAGTTAGGGACTACTTTGAGCAATATACTGTCCAAAGCGCTACTCTTTATATGACATTGGACTTAAAACTCTCCCCTGTGCTAAGGTGAGCAGGAGAAACTTTTACAATTTAAAGGGATACAGCAATGGGCATTAGTATGGAAAATTGAAGTCAATGTTTTTTCAGAGTTTAGTGAATAGGAATTGGTCCTTATCACCTATGCTGAGAAGAAATTTGAAAGTAAAAGAAGTCTGTGGAAAATGTTCTTACTTTGGGGAAATGTTCTGTGTAGTTTTCTTCTTCTTCTTCTTCTTCTTCTTCTTCTTCTTCTTCTTCTTCTTCTTCTTCTTCTTCTTCTTCTTCATGCATATTTTGTAGTTGTCACCTTGGCTTTTATCCAAATGTTGTTATAGCTTTAGTATGAATACTGTATTTAACTTTCAAGGAATTCTCACTGTTATTCTTTTTGTAAAAGAAAGACAATATCAAAATGCTTAATACTTTTTGTTCCTATGTTTGTTTTCTACCACTTCTATTGTCACAGCTACACATTATAAAAATAGGATAACAAAATATGTCAAGTTACAGAAATCATCTTCCCTTCACTTGGTTGATCCCTTCCTCTCTGCTTCTACCCTTCTGATGATGTGAAATAAATGAATTCACTCAATGGTTTGCTTGAATGGAATCCTCAGATGAGATCGTTCTCAGCCACAGCCTAGCTAGCACATCACTCTCATTACCCTCTGCATGGGACTTGATTAACTTTATCATTCTCCTTCTTCAACAGTGAGCCCCTGCTAAATTTCCATGAAAAATTTATGTTTAGGATATGAACTGTCCTTCACAGGCTCATGTACTGAAGGTTTGGTCCCCAACTGCTGGAGGTATTGAGAAGCAGATGCATCATGGAGATATGCTGATGAATTCATAGATCAAAGGATTATTTGGAGGTAATCCAATGGAAGCAAGGGATCACTGGAGCATGCTTCTAAAGTGTATTTCTTGTCTTTAGATCCTTTTGCTTTCTCCTCCTTCTCCTTTTCCTCCTCCTCCTCCTCCTCCTCCTCCTCCTCCTCCTCCTTCTCCTCCTTCTCCTCCTCCTCCTCTCCTCCTCCTTCTCCTCCTTCTCTTGTTCCTTCTATGAGTGAACAGCTTTCCTTTGATGTTCTGCTATGATGTTCTGTTTCTGCCTCTCCACAGAGGCAGAATGGAGCCAATATGACCATGGAGCCAAATGACCATGAAGGGAAGCCTCTGTCACAGCAATAAAAATCCTTTTTTTCTTTTTCTTACATATTTTCTCACAGCATTAACAGTTACTAACAGCACTAACAGCTACTAACACAGCACTGTAAAGAAAATTTCTTCTCACAAAGGTTTTCAATAAGTATATCATTTTTATCCCAAAGCCTGTATTAGTTATTACAATACATGAATAATAAATGTAAATAATTTACTGTTTAAAACCATGGGACAAGTATTTCATAAAAATGAAACTCATTTGTGAATGATCTTAATGTAAACATTTTGATGTTCGCAGATCTACTTTACATAAAGTAGAGCCCTCACAGATTCTTTTAAGTATTTCATGCTTAATGCCTTTAGTATGATTATAATCTAGGAACATATGAAATGTATGGTATTCTGGCAAGATGGCCATTTTCCATGAGCTCCTTTTTATATGGACACTGTTCTTTGTGCTGAATTCACTACCACAGTTTCCTCTAGAATAGCTCTTTCAGATTCAATCCTACAGAATTATAACAGGACTAAAATAACAAACACATCTGGAATAGACCAGCCAGAACTGTATTGAAACAGACCTAGTCAAACAAACAGTATTTTGAGTTTGGCCTTAAGAGAGGCATTTGTTTTACTATCTCATTTCTGTGAGACTCTGTTACTCATATAATCAATGGTAAATTTTCCTCTGGGTTGCATTTACTATGAAGAAAAAGAGAAACAAACAGGCATGAAAGAAGGAGTAAGAAAACTACAAGTTATAATTAATACTGAAATTTTTTGTTCCTTTTTGGCATTTTCAAGACAAAATTGCTCTGTGTACCCCTGAATGTCCTGGATACTGCAACCATTTTTGTGTCATAAGACAAAAGACTAGATATATCCCTTTATGAAAAATGAATATTGACTAAGAACAAAACAACAATGTTAATTTACTGCAATATTGTTTTTATATACTTATTAGACATTATCAGGGCTATAGACATGGAAAAAGCAGCCAAAATATTTAACTAAATCAAAATTTTAATGTAAGAGTTTAGGTCAACTCAGGAACGAACATTGATTTATTGGACTCTGAGCCTGAATGTAGAATGCCTTGTGCTTTTCTAGAGTCAATGATAAGCTCCAAATTCATCTTAAACTACTACTGTATCCACTTTGGCAATCCTTTCATGCATTGTTTCTGTCCTGTCCTATTCATTCACACTTTTAGTGACGTAAGAATTATTCAGCTCCAGCTGAAGATGACATGGTGTTTCTTTATATTTACACTTTTCCCTCAGTTATAGGTAACATTCCACAATAATATCCTGTCTACTTCTGATACTACAATAAAATATTCTAAGAGAAAAGTTTTATTTTAGCTCATAATTATTTATTATACTTTATCAACGTAGAGAAGTCAAGTCAGGACTTGAAGCCACTCGTCACATCCATGGTTAAGGACTAAGAGAAAATAAATGCATTCATGCTTATTTGTTGTCTTAATTACATTTCTATTACTGTAATTAGACACTGTGACCAAGGCAAATTTTGGAAAAATGAGTTTACTAGGGACCTCAAACTTTAATGGGTTAAAGCCAATGACCTTCATGGCAGGGAGCAAGAAAGCACACAAGCAAGCATGGTGCTGAAGTAGTAGCTGAGAGCTCACATCACGTGAGGCACAATGACAGGCCTTCATATTACATTTCTATCAGCAATCTTATCCTCCAAGTTGCCAGGAGAATGGCATCTTAAGTTCTGCTCATAGAATTTAACAATCTTTCTATCACAAAGTGCTAAACACTTCCACTGAAAAACAACTTCAAAGATTGAAAGCCACACAAGTTTATGACAGGACCTAGATCTGTTTAGTTTCACAGCTGTTCATATAATAAAATACTGAAAGGGGTAACCTAAGAGAGAAAGAGTTTATTATACCTCATAATTACATGTTAAAACATGTCATTGTTAAAAAGTCAAGGTAGGAACTTGAAGCAGCTAGTCATATCCACAGTTAAGAGGAGAGAGAAAATAAAAGCCTATATGCCTACTTTTGTTCAGCTTCCTCTCTTTACTTATACATCCCAGGATCTAAACCCACCAAATACTGCTTCCTCCAATGGTTGGGAAATGGATACATATAGTTCAATCAAGTAAGACAATCTGCCACAATCTACCTCAGTGGTTCTCAACCTTCCTAATCATGTGACCCTTTAATACAGTTCTTCATATGGTGACGCCAAATCATAAAATTATTTTCATTGCTACTTTATAACTGGAATTTTGCTACTGTTATGTATCAAAATGTAAATATCTGATACGCAAATGCCCTTAGGCCTTTTGTGAAAGGTCCATATAAAGGCCGTTTGACTCTCAAAGGGAGTGTGACCCATAGTTTGAGAACTACAAGTCTACCTGATCTAAGCAATCCTTCAGGAGACTTTTCTTGTAGGTCATTCTAGATTTTATCAATGTGATCATTAAAACTTGCCATGACATGGTCCAAAGCAGAAAACTTCTGAATTAAACAGTAACACCTGTGAAAGAAATTTTTCTGTGATGTATTAGACAGAAACAAAGAGAAACACAAATAATCCAGGACTCATTAGACATAAATGTACTACTATATTTGTTGCTTTATCCTTTGTCAAGAATATATTCTCCCCAATATGCTTCCTTTTTTGTTATATAAAGTCAGTTCCTTTTTGAACCAATTCTAATCCATTCCAGAGTAGAAATTTACCCAAGGAAAGACAATTACACACACTTGATCTTAGTGATCAGCTCAGGAGTGGTCATATCCCTTATGTTAGGCTACTCTGAAACAAGGAGGTTCAATTCTAGAACTTAGCTTTTGAACTTTCTTTCCATTGATCGAAGTGCTAATATCATGGAAGGCCCAAACTATCAAGAATCCCAATTTGAATAGGCAATTGAGCCCATGTACAAAACAAACAAACAAACAAACAAAAAAACAAGAAATGTTGTATGATGACAGATGGAGTTCAGTCCCTACTTGAAGTGAAATCTAAGCCTTGATATATTCAACTACTTATTTATATGAACTAGAGAGATTTTCTCTTTCTTTTGCTTTTTTCATTTGCTTCCTTGATTTGCTTCTCTTCTTCTTCTTCTTCTTCTTCTTCTTCTTCTTCTTCTTCTTCTTCTTCTTCTTCTTCTTCTTCTTCTTCTCTTCCTCCTTTTTCTTGCTGTCCTCCTCCTTCCTTTCTATATATACAAATTGTACTTTCATTTACTTTGAACTAAAATAATTTTAAACTATAGAAAAGCAAAACAAAAGCCTACCTGGAACAGCACTGTGTATCTGCTGCGGCCCAGCCTCAGCAACTGGAGGACGAGGGTCAAGGAAGAACCCGAGGGTGAGATGAATGAATTGGTACCGAGAATGAAGAGATGGAGGCACACCTGTTTAAAGTGAAAGCGGGCAAAAGATTTAGCCAGAGAGTTTGCTTAGGGCTCACTCACTTTTGTCCAAGATCACCCATACTTTTATTTTGTACAGAACTTTTTCAAAATAATCCAGTTATTGCATTATATAGAGGTTTTTTGTTTTTTTTTTCCAACAACATCACATTAGTCACATATGACAGAGAATGTGTCTGTGTATGTATCAGAAATATTAGACACAAAACAACTCTCACATATACTTAGGGCATCTTGGACTTGAGGGTCAGTGAGATTATTATTTAATTTTAGTGCTAAGATCACCATGTCCTTGTTTTCTACAATGTGTCCCTTTTCCAGTTAGTAAGAGCTGAAATAAAGATTATTTTTAATTTTACCAATAAGCAAAACAGACACCATGACCAAAAAGACTATCAGTAACTGTGCAGCAGAAAGAAGTGGAGAGGTAACTATCTCCTTGGCGTGCCAGAAACTGGAAGCTTTGTCAAGCAGTTTACCTGCACTGCCATGGAGTGTAGTCACCAATGGTATCTGTTAAAGTAATCCCATTAGTGACTAGAGTTGATAAATTTCTTGAGGGAAAGGTGAACTATGATTTAAAAGATGTGTAGTATTTTCATCTTTAAATAAAGCCAGAAAAGCAGAGTAGAGTGTGTAGACAACAGGAGTTATCATACTGTTCATGCGGCATTATGCAAAGATAGTAGTAGAAATATGGTTCAGTAGAAACATTATTCTAATTACTGAGGAGTGTGTAAGTACCAATGAACTTTAGCCAATTCTAAGGAAAAAGAGTTTTCAGCATGGTGAAGCACATTTCTTTCCCCATGAGTAGCTTCCCTACTATTGCCTTTAAACCACTTATTCTATAAACAATATATATGGATAATCAGTAAAAGTTGTATGTAATGCATGGCAGATTTTGGGGGCTAAGAGAGTCACTAGTGGAAATGCCTTCAAGTTGGGAAGATAGAATCAGGGATGAAGATATTTTGCATTGTTCATGTGGTTACAGGCATGTGTGTGTGTTTGTGTGTGTGTGTATGTGTGTGTGATGCAGCTACCTTTGTGTCTCCAATGCACCTATAACTAACTTATACTCATCTAATAATCCCAATCAACTCAATGGTTCACTAAACTGGACTTGATGGAATTGATTCTTTGGTCTTTTTTGGTGGCCTGTTTGGGTGAATAGATGTGTGTTCATATCACGCTAGGAAAAGTCACACAACAAAAGTAAATGAAAGAGATTGAGTAGAAAAATAAAATCATGAAATACACATTCATCAGATTTAGAAAGCAAAGAATAAGCGTTCAATCAATACAATAAAGCAAATGCAAACAACACAGAGCACACAAAGACAATGAAATAAATCATTCACGAGCTAAGGAAAGATACAAATTGAAAGGTAAGATGTATAAGGAGTAAATCTGAAGCAAGCTACAGCTGTAAAGCTAAAGCATTTGAAAGAGTTGCAGTAGGTCATTGTTAAGGAGCTTCAAGTTACCAAATAAGAGCAATAGAGAGAGACTGAAAATCAGACTTCTATTATACAACCTTAAATTCAGGAAGATAGGAAATGGTGCTAGAGAGATGACTCCGCTATTGAGACTGAGTACTGTTCTCCAGAGCCTGATTTCCAGAATTCATAGCTGCCTCTAACTCTAGTTCCAGGAGCTCCAATAATGTTGATCTCCAAATACATCTGCACTCACACGCACATATCTACACACACACACACACACACACACACACACACACACGCACGCACACACACGCACACACACACTTAAAATTTCTTCAAAAATAAAAAGAACATAGTAGATGTACTACAGAGTTGTTTGAGATGTTTCATTAAAATTATATATATTTGTTAATTATTTATGCAAGTTGAGAACAGATATTTTTCATGTCTGCAAAGATGATTTTTTTTTTCCAGTGGCCCGGCAGGAAAGGTGATCACTCAATATTAAAAAAAAATTCCAATAATAAAGAAGTAGTCCTGAAGTTGAGGAGTGATAGAAACCATGGACAATTTGGAAGGAATAGAAATGATGTAAATATAGTACTCGTGTATGAAATTCTTAATAAATAATGAAATAAAACTAATTTTTAGTTCTATAGAATGTGTGTTCATATATAATAAGAGAGAATATTACATTTAGATTAAACAATACACAATTTTAAAACTAGGATTAAAGTCTTTTAAAATATACTAGCAGAAAAGTAAGCAAACAGAACATAAAATAAGCCTTCAGTAAATGTAAGCTAAGTTATTTTGCTTAATTATTTAATTACAAAGTCACAAGAGGATCCAGATACCAGCATTCCAACTCCCTTCCCCTCACTCTTAAACATTTAAAAATAGGGAAATGCTAAAAACTTAACAATGTTGTTCTTACTGGAGAAAATGCTTGACTGAACTAATGTAGCTGAGAGATTCAATATATAGCAAGCAGCGTGTTAGAGAAGAGGTGAAAACTCAGTGAATTGATTCCACACAGAGAAAGCATTAACAAGGTTCAGAGGGAGTTAGGGGTATCCAGAAAACCAAATGCAGCCTTGAATTCCTGAGCATAGAGACAGAGCCTGGGAAGCAAGGGATAGGGATGGCTTTCTGCTAGAGAAAACTCAACACATTAGAGACCTCAAAGAAGTGGCAGGAGTGGCTGTGTTCATCAGCCAGGAGTTATGAAAAAATGATGTAAAGATCCCAAGTAACACAAGGACAAACAAAAGAAAACTGGACTCTTACACATTGTCACTGTCTCAGATCAGGCTTGCCTAATCACTGAGCATCTGCCAGGCATGTCCAGCCTGAGGAGGCAGAGAGGACTAGCATTAGAAGGGAGAGCTGCTTCATATGTAGTTCTTAGAAAATGAAATCTACCCTTTAATCTTGTTTTTATCTTATACTCCATTTGGGTGTTTGTTTGAAAAAGGGTTTCCTGTGGCCTAGATGAGTCTTGAACTCATCATGTTGCTGAGGATGACCCAAAGGTTGGTATTACAGGCATGTACTAACTCTCCTTAGATTTCAGCCAAGTTAACAATTTTAATTACTGTTTAGTTCTTCGCTTGGTTTTATTTCTAACCCTATTTTCATTGCAGTGAATAGCTTGTAAAGAATATTGTGCAAACCTCCAGTGAGTGCTGAAGTTAGTTTTCTTTTCTTGTGGTAATATACAACCTACAGCAGCCTATCACAGAGGCAAGTCTCAGGAGTTAGCTAGGTTGGAGACTATCAGAACATCTTACGTGAAGCTCTAGGTGCTTTGGGGTACAGTTCCTTTTGAAGAAAATTAAATCCTTTTAAAAAAGTCATTTAATCAGTATAATCAAAAATGAATACCATGAATATTTTCTCCTCACGTTGCTTAGCCATGGTTTCTGCTTCTAAGTTGCTCTGTGTCCTAGAGACCCTCCTTTTATTATGCTTATATTTGAAACACAACTAAATGGGCATTTTCAGCAATAAATTACACAAATTTAGAGACCCAGTTAACAACGATAAAGTCCTATATAGATCTAAAAGTACTCTACCCAAATATAGCTCACTCTTGGGAGGAAGATAGCCAGCTGGCATAGACTAAGTAAGTGCACTGTTGAGGCCTTGTGACAAGAATGCCTCCATTTTAGATTCAGACTCCATGTTAGTTGGCTTAAGTTTAAGTTTAAGTTTAAATTTAATTTTTCCCTACCAAGGAAACAGGGCCCACTACCAAGGAGACAAGGGAGCCACAACATAACATGTTCCTTGTCCCTCACCTGCCAAAGAAACAAGGAACATAACATATTCTTTGGTGCTCACCTGCCCCTCTCTAGCCAATAAAAATAAAGGTCAGTTGCTGCTTCGTTGTTTTGCCCATCAAGCTTGGCTAATCTGGGAAAACACCTGCTTTGTGGTTTTTCCCTTTATAAGCTTTATGAAATTCACCCTCAACAGCTCTTACCCCATCTGTGTATGGTGTGTGATTGCTCGTGTTACACCAGGCTCCTGGTGCACCAGCATGTGTCTCATTTCTTTTCTTTTGCCAAATAAATCTTGCTTTGGAGTGAAATCAATGTGTAAGAGTTACTGTCTGGTCACAGATCCCAATAGCACCAAGCCAGGCACAGTGCAGTACTTTAATCCTTAGAATAAAATTGCAAAACAGTTAACTATGAACCTTCATTTTTGCAGATCAGAAAATAAAAGCTATGAAAAGTCAAATAGCTACTAAATGATGGATCTGTAATTGAAATTCAGAGCTGTCTGTGAATAAACACCTAGTTTCTATCCTGCTGATGTAACTCAAATATTCACTTCTTGATGCCTTCATTGATTATGCTGACCCATACCAAGCTCTTTTATCTGAAATTCTACAAGCTTACAGCTTATGCAGTTCAATTCACTGGAGTATGTACTTTTCTCTCATGGTCTAATTGTCTCATCTCGTCTACATTCATGCAGGCTGGCTGAATGCCCACAAACATTAGACCAAGTACCAGAGATTGCTTGTCATTCACGACATCCACAGTGTTTCTGATTCTGATCTGTGGAACACTTGCATAAGAAACCTTCAGCAGGCTACATTTTGACAGGATGATGTTGTTACATCTAATCTGAGAAGCACCGGCCTAGACAATCAAGTCTGTCTACTCACCTCAGACAGAAACTCTTTATGAAGCAGAAATTGTGTCACCATTTCTGTGTCTGTACTATCTTAAAGTTACTAGTGCACAAGGAATCTTCTGTTGGTCGCAAAATTCAAAATTACCAGGCATTTTCTCAAGGTTTCAGCTATAGAAAATGCAGTGGTTTTTTTCCTCTTTTTTGTTGTTGTTGGTTTTTGTTTGTTTTTTATTTTGTTTTTGTTTTGTTTGTCTTTTCGAGACAGAATTTCTCTGTTGTAACTCTGGCTGTTTGAGACCTCACTCCATACACCAGGCTGGCCTAGAACTCACAGAGATCCACCTGCCTCTGCTGAGGTTAAAGGCATGCACCACCACCACCCAACTATTGCGGTCTTTCTTAATACTTCTGTTTGTAAACTGTCTTCATTCATTCATGTCAATAGCAAGGTGATTTATGCATTATACTTCAGTTAAAAAAACGCATACCCATAATCTATCTTGGACTTAGGAAAAGTACAAAAGCTTCATAAAAGAAAAATGCATGCTGACTATGTAAGTAAAAAATTATATGCAGAAAATAGATCATTATAACATGAGAGAGTGTTCTGGGTACTAAAATCAGTATGATCAAATGACATAAACGTGAGGTAATACATGGAATGAAGAGCTCTGTGAGACTTGTCAGTGATGATAGATAAACTATATGTCACCTTTTTCAGGAGTAAAGGTTTGTGCCAGTTCCAAGCTTTCATAGGTGGAGTGCTTGAGTTTGTTTCTCAGCATAGATTTTGCATGTGTTCTTCACTATAACATATCCAAATCTCAACCTAACTTCTTGCATAGCCACAGCTCATGTTATTTATCCTCTTTACCCCTCTTATAAAATTTGTTTTCACTGCGCTACAACAAAAAGGTACAAATATTTTAGTCAATAACATCTAGAGTTTAATTTTTGATCATTTTATATTTTTATGTGAGCTTATATAAAAGAAAGATCACAATTTATTGTGAATAGAGAGTGGGGACAGGAGCCTAACTGGTCGAAAAATATCAAAGCTGTCTGATTAAATACTGGAGGTTCAGTGTGGAAGACTATGAGAATAAAGATGTCTTGGGTCTCTTTCATAAGGAGGCCTATATACTTCTATGAAGTTTATGATTCAGAAGTCCTGGGAAGGTTCACGTGTAAAGAAAAAATTTCTATGCGGGCTTCCAGTAAGTGGAATTAAATATGTTTAAATGTAATTAGTTGATTATGTATTCTTTCAAACAAACAACAATCAAAGCCTGACTTCAAGCACGGCAATTCAAGATGGCAGTGGGACAGCAGTCAGACTCCAATAGGGCTCTAGCCATTGCCCTCTGCCTCCACTCAAAGTGGCCTTGGCTCCCCATGCACTTATGGAACAGGAGATGTGACACTAGCACTGAGTCTGGCTAGGAGAACTTTGAGACTTGGGAGTGGTGAGACAGAGGCAATTTAGTGACAGATCTGTAAGACCTGCTGACTGTGAGTCAAGGGAAGAAGCATGATGGAATGAGCCAGCAGGTATGACCCAGGAGGCAAGCCAGGAGAGAGACTGGACACAGTACCTGGGCTTTTCCACACTACCTTCAGCTAGGGGGCTCCCATTCAGCCTACGGCTTTGGTCCATGGCATGGAGAAATGAGCCAGGAAGAGAGTCATGAATGGAGGAGCAGGGAAGCACTTCAACAGATAGATGCAGGACACCACGCCTACCCAATAGGAATGGGCTCTCACTCAGCCCATGGGTGCCACTTGAAGCATGAGGATGCAGACTGTGAAGGGAATCTAAAGTAGAAAAATAGAGCCATGTACAGGACTCAAGATGGTGGTGGGGAAGTAGATAGAATCCAACACAGCTCCAACCTTTGCCCCTCTGGCTCTAATTGGGTTGTTCTCAGCTCCTCACATATTCATGGACCTGGAGAACAACCCTGGTGCTAGTCCAGCAGGAAGAACTTTGTGAATTAAAAATGGTTGGAAAGATGCAGTAATGTTGATACACCTGGAAGGTCAGCTGGCTGTGAGTTGACAGGAAGGACAGAAGAGCAAACCTGCAACTGGGACAAACAAGTGGGAAGACAAGGGAGCTAGATGTCCCTGAGTGGGATGAGTGCATGTGATACAAGGAGGCTGAGGCCACAATTTGGCTGCCCTATGGCTAGGACTGTCATAAGATTGGAGCACTCACTGCAAAGAGGAGCAGTGTTGGGACACACATGAATGGAGATGGTGACAGGCATGGGTGTGTACCCAGGTTAGACCAAGGATTGGCCCTCAGGCTGCAAACAAATTCTCCTGGCCTCTTCCCTGTCTTCCAGACTGGTACTTCCACTCCTGTGGCCATATCCACTGCTTTTACTGCTCTCCATGATGTAGTGGGAGAGAGCATGCCCTGTAGCACTACCTGCAGGCTACAGACACAAAGACTAGGTAGCCAGACAGACAGTCATGATGGTACAGCAGGATATAGTAGTTTGGAGCTCTATCAGGTTCAACCTCCAAACTCACTGCCAAAGCACAGCATCACCCCTGATCCTTAGGATATCCCACCTGAAGAATGTCTCATTTCCTGGGCTGAGTACTCACACAAAAGACCTGTCTTCTAGTTGTCAAGAGATCCTCTCGGCCTCTTCACCATCTGCCTAGCCAAAATAATTTCTCCTGTGGCCATGGCCTACCAGGGGCCATGTCAGAAGTACAGAGGCTAGCACTGGGATCCAGGGAGTGCAGCTCACCATTTAGCAGGGTTATGATGAGTTTACCTTGAAATGGCAAGGCCTCTGGGGAGTTTGTCTCCTGAATGACCCTTCTGCTGCAGCTGCTGTTGGGCTCTGTCGTGCTAATTGCTATCATCATCATTTTATCTCTCTGGTAGTACAAGAATTCTATGGGGGTATCGGTCCCCTCAATGGGCACTGTCCCCCTTCACTGAGCAATGCAAATATAGTATAGTATAATGATTTCCCACAAGCAATACCACTAAAATTCAATTGAAACTTCAGGGAGAAACTGAGAAACATGTACAGTTAAAGAGATTAGATTAGGGTATTTAGCCAGCTGCTATGGAGCAAGTAACCTAGAATAAACTGGTGCCTACTAGATGTCCGTGTTTGGGCAATGAAGTCCAACTTCAAGTTGAACTTCATCATACTTAACCTCAGTCTATTATAGGCCAAGTGAGTATCTATGTCCTTCTGTTCCCAAAAATGATGGTGATGCCTGTGATTAATGTTCCTGCCGTATAAGCTGAACTTAATTTTCTTTTCTTTCTTTTCTTTATTTTGAGAGCATAGGAGTAGGGGGTTGGACCAAGAAGGCAAGGGAAGTGAGTATTATCGATATTCATTGTATGAAATTCAATTTATTAATAAAAGTATCATATTTTTTTAAAAATGCCTGACTTCAAATAAAACTACTTGCTACACAGCCGTAGTTCTCTTATAGGTCTCAACCGCTTTGGGGGTTTAATGACCCTTTCACAGGGTTTACCTAAGACCATCTGAATATGAGACATTTACATTATGATTCATACCCTTACGAAGGTATAGCTATGAAGTAGCAACCAAAATTATTTTATGGATGTGGGTCACCATGACATGAAGAACTGTATTAAAAGGTCATAGCATTAGGAAGGTTGACAACCACCAGAGCCTAATGAACTTGTGTTTTGTCAGAACTTAACTGACCAGGTAGAGGGCAAGGACCCAGCTGATGTCCCATCCATACTTCTGAACTCACCAAAGATAAAGAAAGAAGATGTTGAACCTCTTTAAAACCCAAGATTTGATCATAGAAATATAAAATGCTTCCCCTTTCTGTACATACCGATACTGCCACAATAACCAGACTCCTGTACAAGTGAGCACTACAACTGATAAAAATAAAAACCACAGACTATTCAGATAAGAGTTTCTGTGGAAATGGAAAACAAGGAAACAAAAACAAAGGCTTCTAACAGAGATCTTAGCTTCTGACATTTCAAGCTATAGCAAACTTTAAGCATGCTAAGCTTTTGCTTCCCCCCCCCTCCCCCAAAAAAAGACAAAATAGTACAGACTTTGTGACCTATTTGGCTCAATTTCTTTTACTTGCTGCATTATCTGGCTGCCAACTGAATATTGAGGCTTTCTGAAAAGCCAGTGACAAGGTCTGAAGACACAAAGCAATCGTATAACTCAACTAGGCATTAGCAGATCAAGATTTTAAAGCATTTGTGATGAATAAGCTAATGGCTTTTAATGGAACCTATGGTGACATAAACAGAGATGGAGACCTTAGGAAACCCATACTATAAGAATATCGGAAACATTAAAGCTTTAAGGAAGGAATTAGACCACTCATTTAGGGCTTTGATTGTACAAAGATTGCTTGTGACTTTTTTTTCTTCAGACAAGGACCACCTATTTTGCCTACTTGAGTCAGGTCCACATGGAAGAGGCTTACATACATCCCCACAAAACCCTGTGCCATTTGCATTCACTACTTAACAGTGATGGAAATGGACAAATTGCATTATAGCTTAAAGTAACGCTCATTTGTGAATTGAAACATTTGATTGAGGATTGCTAAGTTAATGTGTTATCCTGGAAGATTATGAACAAAAATCTTTTGCTCCCAATTGAAAAGCTAAAGAAACTTCAGAAAATACTTTTCTTTCAACTTCTGTTTCATACAATTTGCCAATTCCATTTCTGAGTTAATCCACAAGTCACTCAAGAATATTTCAGTTTTCATATAACATAATCTCTGACAGAACATAAGGAATTAACTGTCTCTCAATTCTTAAATCAAAAACATGTGGTCTCCTCTATACACTAACAAGTGTAGGGGAGTGCTGGCAACAGAGAGCAAAGGACTTGCTCCTTCTATCGCATAAAAGCAAATGGTTTAAGATGCCCTGTAGTGAACACAAATTATGCAATGACAAGACACTATCACACTGTTGCCTCTGGTTCAAGTAGTCTTACCTACGCAGACTACAATTTCCAAGGAGGAACATAGAGGACAGGGGAAAAAGTAGGACATTCATAAGTCCACATTCTTTGACTAAATTCAATATTTAACTCTCAGTAATTAATCAAGAAATTCTGAAGGAAATCCCCCAGCTGATCATAATTCCTTCTGAGTATGATTAGAAATTTCTGAGGGTTCAGCCATTTTGGGGTTTGTTGGGCCTTGTGTCAGCATCTGCAGCAATCATGTTGCCCCATTCATTTAAAGTAAGGATTTTTGCACTATGCTAGCCATGTTTCCTTACCAACATAAAACAAATTGCTATAAATTTTGCCCAGTGCAATTTTGTATTTATTGCAATTCGTTATAATTCCTCCTCTAATTGGTACTGATAACATTTATTGAGTGAAACACATAATCCTGGCACTCTTCTTGGATTTTAAATAAATTATCTAATCCAATCTTTGTGATGAATTTTATGAGATAAGATTTTATTTTAGATATGAGGAAAATGGAGCACAGATAAATTAAATCATTTGCATATATCATAAAGCAAATAGATCTTTCAGAACTGCCTAGCTTTTAAAGCTGTGTTCTCTATATTTAAATTATTAGCAGATAGCATATATTTGTGCTGAAATCATATAATATACCCTGGAAAAATTCAGTATACACTTATTAAGAATAGAATGAAGTCCAAACTGACCTATCTGCGTGCTAACAAGACCATCTGCTTCACTTTCCTAGGTGTTATTAGAAGACGTCGAGTCTTCAGATGAGAGAAAAGACAGTATATTATTTACAAAAGGCTATCACTATTTTTACTCTGGTTCCTCTAGCCCTAAATACTATAAAAATCTGTGAAGAGTACTTATGAATGTTGGCTGCACGGTAGTTTATTAACTCTGAGCTTAGGAAACGACTTTTACAGCTGTCAAAAGAATGATTGCCTCTCCATTGCTACCAGATCCCCCATCTCCACCCCCCCCAAAGAATGGAATTCCAGAAAAGTAGAAGTTACCACTTCACTTACAAGAGGGAAGAAACGCAAATGGTCATAAAAATTTTTCTCTCAACAACGTTTATTCCTAAAACATGAGTCTCCTCTTTTTTGTGTGTTAAATCTGTCATCTCTTTAGAAAGACATGTTGTATTGAAGACACCACTGGCTCCCCACCCCACTGCTCTGTTTCTGTCAACTGGCTCTCAGAGGGCATGCATATCTCAGGGGTGTGGGTCAGATGCATCCATGTGGGTCCCAGGTGAGGAAACCTAAGAGTCAACAGATCATACAGAATTCCAGGAGATGCCATCAGAGAGGCATACTTAATTTATTGTAAGGCTTAGGGCATATTTATCGGGGATCAGGGAAGGGTGGGTCCCCCAGAACCCAGGAACAATGCATTGGTTAAAACAGGTAAGCAATTCTGCCAATTGCAGCTGGGCCTCTGAAGAGGGTGGAACTTTGAAACTTTGCCATGGCCCTGGTCTGTCAATGTAGGGGGGAGGGACCAGATACTGCCAGCTCTCTAGGATGAGAGCTTTGCTAGTAAGTGTCCTGGACTGACAAAGGCATAATGCTACCTTTCCACAGGGTAGCACACTTCCTCAGCCTTAGGCCACTGTAGCAAGTTCTAAACCATCAAGTTCCAATGGTCATATATTCAAACCTTGTGTGTAATTTTAAGTGTTCATGATAGCTATAGCTTTTAAAAGTAATGGAAGAGAAAATAAGAATAACTGTATGGGTGGAGCTGTAATCCATTAAATTTAAACTATTAGCATTCTAATATAAAATCAATATAAATTATTTAAGATTTTTTTATTGTTTCATATTTAATTTTTCCATTAAAACTTTTATTGTGCGTGTGTGTGTGTGCGTGCACACCATGGTGCACATATGTAGGTCAAATAATTTGGTTCTTTCCTGCTACCATGTGGGTCTTGGTCTTCAGACTTTGTGGCCAGAGCCTTTACCCACCAAGGCATCTCACTGGACATCACATGGAGTTTTACAAATACAATACAAAAATTATTAAATCTCTCAATATAAATTAGATATATATCATATCACATAGAATCATATATGACAAGAGGCTGTTGTTGAAGACACTGCACTCAGGCCAATGACATTTGTGAGAAAGTGATCTGTTACATCTTTAAAGGAATGAAATGTCCTTTTCCTTCTCCCATTTGCTCCTCTACCTAAAAGCCACAAAGGAAGCAGAGCAGTGGGTGCAATGCAAAAAGAAAATGGCTGTATTTCAGAAAAAAAAAATCCAGAAGCCTTATGTTGTTTATTCTAAAAACAACTTAAAATGTTAAAGCAATCATAATTTTACTGCGTTTATAACCACTATGCTGGCTAGTTTTATGTCAACTTGACACATGCTGTGGTCATCTAAAAGGATAGAAATGCTATTGGGTAAAAAAGATTCCTTAAGATTTAGCTGATTTTCTTTATTACTGACTGATGGGGGAGGGCCCAACTCATTGTCAGTGGTGCCATCCCTGGTCTGGCGGGCCTGGATTCAAGAAGAAATTAGGCTGAGCAAGCCAAGAGGAACAAGTCAATAAGTAGTACTCCTCCATAGCCTCTGCATCAGCTTCTGCCCCCAGATTCCTGCCTTGTTTGAGTTCCTTTCTTGAGTTCCTTCTATAATGAACTGTAATGTGGAAGTATAAGCCTATAAATAAACCTTTCCTTCTCAAGTTGCTTTTGGTCGTGGTGATTCATCACAGGAATAGTAACACTAACTAGGACACTCAGTAAACTCTAAATAAAACAAATTATTATTTATTATCAATAAATTTTATCTGACCAATTTGTGTATTCTCCTTATCCAATGAAATACAGCCCCACGGGTTTGGCTAAGCCCCATTTATTGGGCTAAGATGTGTGGGTGCAGCAGTGCAGTAAATCACAATAAGTAACTTCTAATTGAATATAGTCAGAGAGTTGTGCTCATACTCAGAAATAATGTTGATCAAAATGATTTCTGATAATAGTTCAACAATACACAGGTTATTAATTACTGATTAAATAAATATAAGGGTGTATTTATATATACATAATAATTTAGATACATAACATAGGGTAACATGCAATCCTATGCTTTTTTATATACATAAACAATATTTCTATAAAAAAGTTAAATTTTCAATTATAATAATTTGAGACTTTTATATTGATCCTACAGACAAGGTCCAAATTTAGTTGAAAGCTTTCCCTGTTATATATTCTTAATTGAACCTGCTATTGTTTATCACCGTATTTCTGAAGAATATCTTGAAACCTATCTTAAGATACTTCCATGCCTTGGTCTGTACCACAGGTTTGTGTTTCACTTGTCACTACTGATGAGTAAAGATGATAGTAATCTATAAAGGCAAATTTTATGTATCATTAGAAAATTAATAAATTAAAAAATAGGAAACATGTAAAACTTAAATGAAATCTCACCATTATTAAATTATTAAAGTTATGCCTTTTGTCTTACAAGTATGTTTTAAATTATTTTTCCTCTTTGCACATATTTATTAGAATAATACTTTATATAAAATGTGTACTTTTAACATAATAAATTGGATTTTTATTTTATTCCATTGTACACCTTCAAAAATTTGTATGTGTATATGTGCAAGAGAGAAAGAGAGAGATAGAGATTGTGTACACCACATATGAACACATATGAAGCCCCCTAGAAACCAGACAAAGGGAAGCTGTAACTGGGATAATGGGAAATTATGAGCTGGAGGACAAGACACGGATGCTGGCAACCAACCTCTGGTCCTCTAAAGGAGCAGGAATCACTATCTGCTGAGTTATCTCTATATGTCCACTGTACACTTGTGAGTAAATATTACTTCTTTGATTATATAATACATAATCAGGTAGAACATATATTATTTATTTTAAATACTATATTGGCCTTTTTGCTACTAATTTTTACTTGATGAGTAAGTTTGTTATATTTTTCTATCAATACCAATCTTCTTGGTTTTTCACTAGTAGGGAATTTGTAAGAACAAATATCAAGGATCATTTTTCACATGTATTTCTTAATCTCTTACTCAAAATACAATTTGTTAAAAAAGTACATGCATTATCAGTTTCTTACCCTATCACCTATTTGGGTTCATTTAAAAATGATTTGTGTATATTTATTGTGCATTGTGTTGAGTTTCATAATTTAGACAATCTCTTTCAAAAATATCATATATTTTTGTCTATATTCATGGCCCTTTTATACCTTTGCTTTACTACCTCCTCTCTCTTCCCCACTCCACTTAGTCAATAAAATTGACTTGTTATTCTTAATATCAGTATTTGTAATCAACCTCCGTAATGTTAGCCTGCTGCATTCTTTAGAATAGAAGACATTCAGCTGGCAAAAGAATGCAAGGTCTTGAAACCAAGGAAACTAGTTAAAATTTACCTATGGGTCAGTAAATGCCAGATTGAAATGTGCTCTCTTATAAATATTTCTCTTATTTAGTAGTGAAGATTGTATTGACAAAAGACACCAGGGCCTCAGATAGACATACATCCTAGACACTTGGTATGTAAAATAAGTATAGATGTCTGCAGAAATTGGAATAACAGCTTTTCTGACAGTTTTGCTTAGCTGGAAATAAAATGTAAAAGTACAAGTTCTGAATAACTATGAAATCAGGACCGGAGACACGTTCATGAAAAACAGCCAAAGTGCAGGACCATGCTGACAGACAAGGGCCAAATCTTTGTGGCTTTCCAACCATGGAATCTTCTGAGGCCAGAAGAAACATAATTATACTTTACCTACAATCATTTCAACTCCATAGCTTCTGTTCTTTCACAGTATTTTTGCCTTAAATGTCATATACCATCCAATTTAGCATTGAAGATATATCTCAAGAATGTATGAGAAAGGCCCAAACTTCAGTTTCACATGAAGAGCAAAGTGTGTGTTGAGTGAAACCCGTAAGAGCTGGAAGAGAGCTTACATTTAGCCTAAGTCCATGTGGAGTGAAAAGTATTAGACTCAAAGAGCTCTTGGTCTTGTTTGTACAGTGAGTTAGTTATTTCATGCTGATTCTTCATTCACAGATGTCCAGATAACCCTTGTTGGGGCAACTCTTAGCAAACTGGGTTTTGGAAAGTGAGTCAAATCAAAATGCAATACATAATCACTGTGGTAGAAGACACACACACAGGAATTTTGGTGATGAACTCAGTAATTGAGTACAACAATTTGAGGATGTGGAAGCTAGTACTTGGTTTTACAGTATCCAGCGCAGTGTAAACAGTTCAAAACATTTAAAGGTACCTGGAATCAAAAATAAAAGCTTTACATCTATTTCCATTGTCTAGTATAAGTGCCCTTTTAAAAATGTACCCTATTTCACAATAAAAGTCACAAAACAAGCTTGGCAAATTTCCTTGACAACGTGATCCACAATTTTGAAACTAAGTGAAGAAAATACTAAGCTTATTGAAGAATCTTTCCCTATCGCTGTTCCCTCCACACACATTTCTTTTTTCCAGAGTGAAACATTAGTTATAAATATCAGTGAGCTGTTATTAAATGGGATGTATTTTTTCCTTACATTTTTACTTTCTATTATTTGCCTATTTTAGCTCATTTTTCTTAGGACATAGATAATGCCTAGTTTATTATAATACCATGTTAGGAAATAGTAATTACTTGCTTCAGTGTCATTTCTTCTTTAGGCTACTGTGCTATTTAAACAATTAATCTGCATTTGCAAAGAACAAAAATGTCAGACAGGAGTGGTTTTTACAAAAATTAGTGATAAGATTTTTAGGCTTTAAATATTGATGCCAAAATTATTTAGGCCATTTATCTTAATTGGGAACGCTAGTTGAAAAAGTGGAAGCTTTTATGGAAGGCAATTGTACCATCCTTCCAATTTACCTGCTTTTCTGAAATTACTTCTGATAGAATCTAATTCCGAGGTAATACATACAGAATTAGAAACTGCTTAATCCAGAGAGTATTTTAAGGATAAAAATCCTATGTAAGGAGGTAGTGATGATTAATGATGATTGCATTCATAATGATGATTAATGATAATGGGAGACACACACGTAGCACTGAGGCATGATGCCATTTGTCCTTTATCTTTTCTGCAAAAATTGTTTTACTAAGATATGCCTACAAGTTGACAGTCTCTTTAGTGATTGACAGGATCTTTTAATCCAAATCTAAGAACTTGAGATATTAAAAAAAAAAATTTAGGAAATATTTCATGTGTTTTTCTATAGAAGAATCTTCATATGTGTTATCTTAGAATCAGTTAAGATTTTAGCTGCAAACCTTATAATGCACGATTAAAAGTAATACCAATAGACACTTTATTGCTTCTTGTAGTTAATGATGTCTTAGATAGGCCTGCAGCAGTGGTCTTAATTAAATCATCAGTAACTGGTTATGTTTTTGTTGTTTTTTCTGTCTTTTCCTTCTGCCTTTGTCTTCCATCTCTGTCATCCTGGATAAAGATATGTGCTAGAAATGAATCACTAGTATGGTCCCAAGGAAATCACACTGTCTTCAGGACTAGTGTTTCCCAGATTTGCACCTAAGAGTAGGTGCAGCATCCTGAAGATTGTTGTAAGAATATACACTGACACTTATTTTATCTGTTTGAGACAGAAATTCAACTCACTGATAAGTTCACTGATTTGTTTTCCTGTTAGACCACAGCTTCTATTTCTGAACCAGAGAAAAGTCTAAACTTGAGCTTACTGCTTGGATGTGGTGGTAGAGAATGAGGAATACACACGAGAAGCCAGTTACAGCAAATGTTTACGACCATTACTAAAATTGGTTGCGGAATTTGCCTATCACATCCAAAGGCCTGTTTGAAGGGCTCACATTGAGAGCCTATGTGATCCAGATGGAATGCAGAAAGAATGTGAGTCATAAGACGAAATCATAAGATTAAAGGACATAACACAACTCCATTCTAAGGAAAATAAATTATGTCTGCTTATAAATCAAGATAATATGACACATAAATTATGTGATATATTGGTTGATAGAAAATTAAATACAAACTTCAGTGATATGCTGTATTACAAAGTCAGTGCTATTTTAAAAATGAACACACATTACTCTTCAGAAGGCCATCAAGCATCAAGATTCACTCACCTGTGACCATGAACAAAAATTTAACTAGCATGAAGGAAACATATTAATAAGCATAATCATAAAAACAATGAAGTAACCATCATAAGAGCTAAACATTATAACAGACAAAATTTTAAAGAATAATTCTAAGGTAATTTAAAAACACCAAGGCATGGGAATAAAATGAAATGATTTAGTATACTAAATCTAAGCCAAACATGGTGATACAAAACTGTAAGCCAGCATGCAGGAGGTGATGGCAGAAAGACTGCGAAATTCAGCCCAACCAGTGGTATCCAGTAAAATGCTGTCTTCAAAAGCAAAGGAAAAATAACTAGATGAGTCTAGAATTCCTTCAAACATCTTCATTTAAAAATTGTTTCTTTTCTTTTTTTGTTCAATGAAGGCAAAACAATTAAGCATGAGTTCTTCATGTGTTCATTGAAGAATGAGTAAAAACAGAGTTCAAACAGTTTTATTGCCACGGACAATATCAAAAACAAACATGCCTATGAAAATCACAGATAGTGTTGAGTTTTTCTCTTGCAAAACATCCCGAAGCACATATAAGACATGACATACTGTGATGGCTTGGTACCAGCTCCCAGGTTGCCTAGAGGAGACAGATGTTGCCTAGATAGAGACATGTCATGTTCAGATAAGACATAAATCACAATATATATTGGATATGGTGTACTGGAGATGAAGTAAATATTTTTAGGTTGAGAAAATAAAAAGGGGAGAAAAACGTAGCAATGAAAATATACCTTTTGGCCAGGTGGTGGTAGCACATGCCTTAAATCCCAGCACTAAGGCAGCAACAGCGGGAGGATCTCTGTGAGTTTGAGGCTAGCCTAGTCTACAGAGTGGGTTCCAGGACAGAGTTACAACAGAAAAACGCTGTTTTGAAAAAACAAACAAGAAAGGCAAAAATATACAGTTTAGAAGTTCACACACCAGTCCCTTGCTCATACGTTCATGGTGATTGGGAGTTCAGTGGAGTTTAGTACAACTGGTACAAATGCAAAGTACAGTACCATAAGGCATGAATATGGAGGCCTCAGAACATTCACAAATAAACTGAAGTACCATAGTTATTCATGCCATTCCATACGCATATTTCATGATTTCTTCTATTCTTCTGACTTCCAGAATAAAGGTCTTCTGTACACACACACACACACACACACACTTGTTTCTCCAAGTAATTCTTTGGAGAAAAAAAAAAAAACCAAGATATTCTAGGTTCTGAGTTATTTTTTTAATCCATTATTGTTTCTACACCCTCACAGTATCTTCAGGAATCCTTCTGTTTTCAAATGTCAAAAGACACCCCTAGAATCCTCTGCTAAAAAGAACCTGTTGGGGTTTGTTTGATTTGGTTAGTTTATGTTTTGATTTTGCTTTGTCATTTGAAACAGATCCTTATTCTCCAACCCAACCTGGCCTAGAACTCAAATTGTAGCAAAAGATGTCCTCAAACCAGTAACAACACTCCAGTTTCTTTTTCTCAAGTGCTGTGATTAAAGGAATGAACCACCATACCTGGGAGAAATTGCCATTTTAACTTAATATTTTAGCCTATGAACACTAGAGTAAAAAGTGGACACAGATTAACAAATGGCAGTAGCTGGATATTTATTGTACCAACATGGAACCACTCAGTGCCATTAAGTTTTTCTCCAATTCCTAAATACAATAAATTAGAAGGTAATTAAATACATGCCTGTCTTACTAAGGAGGGATAGGGATGAATGATGAGATAAAAGAACCAGGGAGTCGGGAGTGGTATTTTGAGGATTGACAGTGTTTACAATTGGTGGAAATTTCTCACACAAGGTAGAACTGTCAAACCAAGACAGGCAAATAAAAGAATTTATAAGAAACTCCCGTCAAAAACCTGATCCTCAAGTCCAAAAAGCCTTTCAGGGCAAGAAGCACTCACAACCTAAATGTAACACAAAGTGCTTCATAGCATTTTTTTCCTAACAGTCACATCTATGTTTAGACTTTGCCATACCTCTTCACTTGCTTGACTAGTATATAATGATTGAAAGACTTTTTGATTGTGCTTCTTTAATTTCTGCTTTTTCTACTCTCTATATTTGTGGATATTCTTCTGCAAAAAAAAAAAAAACACATATTATTGTCACATTATGGGATTTTTTTCTATGCTGTGTCACAAAAGACTTCAAATTTACCCACATAATCATGTTCCCATAGATCATACTGAAGAGTAAGAAGCCAAGTGTACAGATCAAATAATTGGTGGAGGGAGACAGGAAAGGAAATTTCTCATATTAATCTGCCATCTGGATTTTGTAACTAGTGTCAAACTGAGGGGAATAGGAACAAGCTAAAACAAGAAGAGCTCACTTACCTAGAAGGCCTAAAATTTGAGTTTATTTTATGAGGCAATTTGCATTTGTGAAAGGATGTAAAACATTCAGTTCATTCCAATGACAGAGAGGGGCTGAATTTTTCCATAAACAATATTTCAAGACAATTCATCCAGAAGCTAATGCTCTAGAGTCATGATATCATGAAACCTTATGGGAGAAAGGGATTCAGTGGTAAATTTTGAAACACATAACACAGTTACTCAAAAAACAAAATTGTTCATTAGATGCTCTTAAGACATTTGCTGAAATTAGAAAATGTGCTTAGGTTTTGAGTGTCTCTAAAACTCATTGTAAAGACCCTATGTTTTCATATGTTTTTTTAAAAGTCTTTTCTGTCATACACATTGAATTGGTTCATATTTCTAAATACAATTAAATGCATATGTGCAGGGACACCTGTCTTATTTGAACAATGTATCCTGACATCTGAGCTCATTTGGAAGTTATATTGTAGCCTCCAAAAAAGATCTATTCATAGCTGCAGTTCAGCCCCACTTGCTATGAAGTGATTTAATTACTGCAACCTAAATTGTAATTCTCTCCTTTTAATGTAGAGCTGTTTCTAGTCAGACCTTTAATGACTCTCCAAACAATAATGTTTGGCAAAGAGAAATGCTGTCAGTCATGCAGAACCATAAACATCTGTTTTGTTTAAAATAAACTTCCCCTTTAATTAAATATATGGATGTACTAGGAAATTTCCATGTCACTAGAAATTTTACTGGAGATATATATATCAGGTCTTCCAGAAACAGTGCATGCCTCCTGAGAAGTTTAACAGTTCTCACCATTAGGTAATGTTATAACATATAACAGGCCACCTTCATATTTCAGAACACTTAAGGCTATTACTTTATTTTCAAAGAGTAAAAATATGTATTTTAAATGCCCAACAGTTTGATTTTCACAGGGAGCCTTATTAATGAGAAGAGTGTCAAAGATGTTATATTATGGAAAATTCAATTATCTAGAGTCTGTTTGAAAACTTCTTTCATCTTATCTCGTTTTATAGCCAAACTCCAATAAAACAATGGCAATGTACTCTCAATTGTTCGCAAGTGTAAAAACAGAACATTAGCATGAATGTTAGACATGATTAAACACTGCAGAATAATTATTTTGTCCTGGACTACATAATATCAATGTTTCTTTCCCTTTAAATCATTTCAAACTTTTTAAGCTGTAAAATTTTACAAACTGAAATAATGAATCTATAAAATTATAGAAATATATTTATGGGTATATGTTAATATTTCTTTTAATTTTTTTCAATACTCGTCCAAATTACATAATTAATTTATGTCAGGGAGCAATTGTATTTAATTTCACAAGGCAACAAATTTTAATTATCCAAAGTAAAAAAATAAATTCAAATATAGATATATCCACTATCCTATAAAACTCACTTTTCAATAATACCAAATGGCTGAAATATGTTTAGTTGGTTATAATTTAAATAGTTTTGATTAACACTAAAAGAATATGTTAGAAAAATAACACATCATTAATAATCATAAATATTTGTATGTTATAACAATTCAAATCTACTTCACAGAAGTAATATATCAAAAATTTTGGCACAAGAGGCATCAATGTAATTCTTATTTAATATGTATATTTATTAACTTCCTAACATTCATGACAAAAGGAAAGCTTTATTAGCAAGTGTATTTTCTAGTGTGTTTTCATTTAAGACATGACACTATATTTTAAGATAGACTAAGCTGGGAGATAATTCGTAATGATTTTGTTCCTGCTTCCAACGAACAGGAATTCTGATAGCAGCAGAGTAAAACCAACACTCATTTGGTTTATTGGCTAATCAGTCTAAGATAGGATGGGGAACTTGGTTCCACAGTGCAGCCATCTGCAGATTTCCAGCTACCTTTCTTTTTATTTTATTTTATTTTATTTTATTTTATTTTATTTTATTTTATTTTATTTTTTTCAATGGGAATGTCTTCCTTTCATGGCTAGGGCACATAATTATCATGGACTTCTGGTGGCCTGCCAGAGACTTTTTACAGAGACTACCTGTAAAATGTAGTGATTAAAAAATAACCATTAACAAAGATGAAGAATATAATTTCAAAAGAATGTTACTACCCACAATGTGAGAGTTCCTGTCCATTCTTCTCATATATTTCAGAGCCCCTATCATACAGTCATTTCTGCAGCAATTACATATGTCCATCTGCCAGCGGTGGGATATCATTTAGAACAGAAACTGAATGAGTTAGTCTATGCTTATCCTGCTGCAAGCAAATTGCCACATATTTCTGGTATTAGCCAGCTATGTCAGGGATTATAAACTTACTTGCTGTTCTAGTTCAATTTCTCGTCTTCACCTTAGCCAGTAGCATTGCTACTTTCTACTTTTCTTGGCGGTTTATTTTAGGTTCCATAAGACTTCCAACTCCTCCTGCTGGCTAGTTCTTTTAACATTTCATTTGTGGCTTAGGCCAAATCCCTTTCCCAAAACTGATAATAAATCCAAGCATAGAGAATCATGAGATTTGATGGTCTCAGTATAAATACCTGCTTCATTCCTTGATAATCTCTCATTGAAAAATGAGCTTTCACATTATTTATATCAAAGCACTATTGAACATATTGTAGACTACTTTTGGAAGCTGAGTATGTGATGTGTTGCCTGTGCCAATCTCATTCTTGGCACTAAACCTACCTCTTTGATCCTATTTCTATCTTGCATTTCTCACTTCCTCCAAGTCCAAGTACTGAAGCATCATTTCCATAGTTAAGTCTGTTCTACAGACTGACCTAATACTGAGTAGTCTGCCTAGATGTCATATCCTTATATTTCAGGTGGCCTTTGTTGTTAGCTGTTACCTTTGTGTCAAAACAAATTCTGTCTATTGATCTTAGGGACCTCATCCAAGTTGTATCCATAGATATAGCCTGAGCTTTCCTTCCTCTGAAGCATAAATCTGTGTACATATCCTCAGGTCCTTCTCTACCCATCTGTCCACAGTATTCCAGATTTTGTTGTTGGTATTGAATGACTGGTGTTAAAACAAAGGCTCTGTAACTCAATTCAAAGTGAAGTATATGAAATTTGGAGAGCTGGTTAAATAAAAATTACCAATCCAGAATGCTTCTTTCATATTTTACTACAATTAGCACAATTGGTGACTGAAGTTTCATTACACAATACCAAACACCAGCTGCTTTCCTTTCAGAAATCAACCAAATATGCCAAGATATGATTGGGATTTGGGCTTTCCCTTTACCGTAGAATTACAGAACTGGAGAAGAACAAGTTCCATTTGGTCTACTTATCTGAAAACTTGCAGAGCTTATTCTGAAGTCCACTAATTCCAATCAGCTTTTACAGTTTCCAAGGATAAAGTATAAGCAAGGTTTGTAACATGTTTGAAAGAATACTGTTGCTTGTAAGGCTAAATATTTATCTTCCCATAGCAATGGACACTATTCTTAAACTCCTTTGACAGTGTTCTTGCATTAAGTAAAATTTTCTTCTCATCCTTGTAGACCTAGTGTCATCATTATTACTTCCCAGTGTGGAATGATATTTTCTCCTGAGTGTTTTATATAAATACACATTGTTGATCTCTGTAAGCCAACAATGATGTGTAGTAGAAAATGCAACTGGAGCTATTAAGGTCTCTGCTTCCCCATCACATTGTATTCCATAGCAAGGATCAAGTTAAACTCAATCAAGTTGCGTTGTGTTCTAATAACTGTTCATTGGTAAGACAGTCAAAGAGAAAATCTAAAATACGTTTCTATAGACCTGATGCCATGATTTGAAATTTAAATTAATTGTAGAATTGTTGATTGTTAGTGTAGAGGATAAAACGCATTTGAAGTCAGATTAAAGAGTGCATTGGAGATAGAGCAGTAAATGTTTATTAAAGTCAGCTTATAAATATATAGCATTTGGCAGAAATTGTAAACTCAACTCAAAAACAAAAAGTTAAAAAAACAGTGTTGGTGAGAAACAACCTACCAAGTTATTTCCCTTCTAGTATGTATTGCAAAAAAAAAAATTTTGATGTTGCAATTATAGAAAGATAAGCTTGCAGATATTTCAGAAGATTATATTGCTTTAACTCAACTAGAAGACATTTGAGAGCTAAAGTAAGTCATTGCCAAAATAAACTAATTTTCTTGACTGAGCATCCAAGCAGAATGCTGGAGCAAAAGCCAGTCACTTGTACTATTGTGGTTGCCATCTGCCTCACTATTTCTCAAAGCAAGACTGCTTGTTGATTAATGTGAGGTATGTAAATTCCCAGTTTACAAGCAGTGACCCACAATTACTCATGCAAGACTATCTGATGAAGCAATGAGGCAGTAAATCATTGCCAATAAAGTATGATTGCCGATTGGATGAGCTTGGGGCTACGGATTAGGTTTTAGCTACAGGGGATGAATTAGTGAGTAGAATAGCCCAATAATAAATTGAATTATGCCTTTTATTACTTTATATAGGGTTCTTGATGCCAGAAAGATCTATAGCCCTCTTATAAATTAATTAAGACATTAGAAATTGCTAAATAAAAGTGCTCTCATTTCTGCTCCAATAAGTTCATATTTTTCTCTCAAGAAATTTATCATCTATCAACCAGTTATAATTCAAATTTTACAAATAAATTTGGAGCATTGAACCAATCAGTGCATATTTTGTCCTTTAACTTTAAATAAGGTATGTCTTGGAAAATTGTACACTAAATCATGAGATTAGTATATATATTTTTATGTTTACATATGTGAAGCACTTAGAATCAGGCGGACATGTGGCAAGTAAAACATAATTAATTATTCTATTCTGTATATTTTTTAATATTGTTGGATTAATGGCCCTTTTCCTAGCTAGATTTTATGTTTGGTGAGAGATAAGAATATGCCTATGTCATTTTTACAACAGCACACACACACATTCTGACATAATTGCCTGAATCAATAACTCTGTTAATGTGTTAATAATAACCTTCATTATACGAATTAATAGCTTTCTGTATGTTCATTAATTTTTGCTCAGCATTTTTTAACTATGATATCTCTCTCTATCTCTCTCTCTCTCTCTTTCTCCCTTTTGATGGCTCAAGAAGTGGTGTCTCTGGCTGTACTAGAACTTACTCTGTAGACCAGGCTGACCACCTGCCTTCTTCTGCATCCCAAGTGCTGGGATTAAAGGTGTATGCTACCACTGCCAGGCTTAGCTCTGATATTTCTAAAAAAATAAAAAATACTTTTCAATGATAATAGAATAATAATGTAAGTTACAAAGTTGACTATGAAGGGGATAATTAAAATATAAAGTTTTATCCAGGTCATAATTAAATCAGGTACAACTGTTGCTTGTCCCTTGGATCCCTAATCTCTCCAAGACTTTTACCATGAATGAGTGTTGGATTTTGTCAAAAGTTTTCTAGGCATGTAGTATGATGTGTGTGTGTGTGTGTGTGTGTGTGTGTGTGTGTGTGTGTGTGTGTGTGTGTGTATGTGTGTTTATTTCAGTTTGTTTATGTGGTGTACTACATGAACTGATTATCATTTGTTGAACTATCCCTGCATCTCTGGGATGAAGCATACTTGATCATGGTGGATGATCCTCTGGATGTGTTCTTGGATTTGGGTTGTGAGTATTTTATTGAGAATTTTTGCATCTATGTTCATGATGAAAATTGATCAGTAATTCTCTTTCTTTGTTGAATCTTTGCCTTGTTTGAGTATCAGAGTTACTGTGGCTTCATAGAATGAGTTTGGCAGTATTCCTTCTGCTCCTATTTTGTGGTATAATTTGAAGAACATTGATCTTAATTCTTCTTTGAATGTCTGGTAGAATTCTGCATTAAAACCATCTGGTCCTGGGCATTTTTTTTTATTTGAAGGCTTTTAATGACCTCTTCTATTTCCCTGGGGGATATAGGTCTGTTTAAATTGCTTTTCTGATCTTGATTTAACATTGCTAAGTTGTATCTATCAAGAAAATTATCCATTTCTTTTAAATTTTCCAATTTTGTAGAGTACAGGTTTTAAAAGTATGATCTAATGATTCTTTGAATTTCCTTGGTTTCTGTGGTTTTATCCCCCTTTTCTTTTCTGATTTTATTGATTTGGATATTATCTACATACCTTCTTCTCACCACCTCATGGAACCTTCTCCAAAATTGAAGACATACTTGGACACAAAGCAACTCCCAATAGGTAGAAGAAAACTGGAATAACCCCTCTGCATCTTATCAGACCTCCACGAATTAAAGCAACACAACCAGTAATAACAGAAGGCCCACAAATTCATGGAAATTGAGCAACTGTCTACTGAATGATAACCGGGTCAGGACAGAAATAAAGAAAGAAATTGAAGACTTTACAGAATTCATTGAAAATGAATCTACAATATATTCAAACTTATAGGACACAGTGAAAGCTATGCTAAGGGGAAAATTCCTAGCATAAAGTGCCTACCAAAAAAAGAATGGAGAGATTACATGCTAGCAAATTAACAGCACATTTGAAAGCCCTAGAACAAAAAGAAGCAAGCACATCCAAGAGAAGTGGATGTCAAGAAATAATCAAACTGATGGATGAAATCAACAAAATTGAGAGAACACTACAAAAAATCAATGAAACAAAGAGTTGGTTCTTTGAGAAAATCAATAAGATAGACAAACCCTTATTCAACTGCTGCATGAAGTGTTTTATCATCATTAAAAGTAATTTACAGCAACAATTTATAATAAAAGACACAATGGGCAAAAAAGAAACATATTGCACATCTTCTTTTGTATATGAAAGATTATCGATCTGCCATTTAATAAATATCTAATCTGTATCATCTGTCTATCATCTAGGTATCTATTATGTATCCACCAATCATATATACATTTATCTTTTTATCTAATCTTTAGTATGTAACTTCCTCACTTTGAGAAGATTTTGAGGAAGAATGGATTTCTATGACTTAAAACTGTCACCCTGTAGAATGATTACTAGTTATAAAGGAGACAAAATACAGCTATTACATCAACAAACATTTGTTTGACTAAGTAATTAAAACTAATGTCTGCAATAATAAATAGAAAGTTATTATGTAATGCTATAACTTCGATATTATATGAAAATTCAGGTTAAACTCTAGCCTCCAATTTGATGGCATTTAGAGATAGAATTTTGAGGGGTAATGACGTTTAATGATGTCATGAAGATAAAGATCAGGTGAAAGTATCTGTGCTGTTACAAAAAGGGGTTTTGTGAGTTTGACAACTTGATGCATTCTTGGAATTCCATTATTTGGGAAATGGAGGAGTTACAATCATGAGTTTGATCCCAGTGAGACCCTGAATCAAAAATGTTTTTTTTAATAACTTAATTTTACTGTAAAAGAAGAAAGAATTGAAACTCCTCCCTGTGAATATATAACAGTAAGTTGGCTATCTAGAGACCATAAAGAATGCTCTCAGGAAAGGCACAGTCTGTTGGTATATTAATCTTCCATTTTCCAACTTCAGTAACTGTGAAAGTTAATTATTTTTCTTATTAAAGCTGTTCATTCTACAGTGTTTTGATATAGCACTCTTCATTAACTAAGACATTGTGGTAGTGTGAATTAGAATGGCCCACATAGGTTTATATGTTTGAAATTTTGGTCACTGGTTGTTGGAACTGTTTGGGAAGCATTAGGAGATATAACCTTGTTTGAGGAGGTGTGTCACTGGGTACAGACTTGAGGCTTCAAAAGACTTGAGTAAGCCGTTCCAGTGTCTTTCTCTGCTTCTTTGTGGATCTTCTTTGAGTTCCTAGCTTCTACAACGCCAAGCCTGCCTGCCTGCTGCCATGCTCCCCACCATGATGGTAAAAGACTGCTATCCTTCTCTAACTGTAAGCCTCAAATAAACCCTTTCTTCCATGACTTGCCTTGATTCTGATGTTGTATCATAGTAGTAGAAAAGTAACTAAGAAAGAAATGTAATACTTTGATGTAGCATTTATGATAAGCATCCTTACCTTATGTCAGGTGAGAATGGAAAATGGAAATATAGAAATACATGGTATAAAACATTAATTGTTAAATAAAATTTTTATTATAAAATGTCTTTATCACAAAAAGCAAATAAAGAGTCTGAACAAAGGGAAACTTGTGGGAAGGATGCTGTTTTTATGTTAATGACTCTGTGCTGGTAAAACGGGACATACAAATTCTCCCAAAACTTCCAGCAGGACCTGAAGGTTCGTTGTACCCCTCTTGTCTCTATGTTTTGGTATTCAAATCCCCTAATTGTTTGATCCAGTTTTTACAGTGACAGTTAAACAACATTGCCAAAATTGTTACCAATCAAGTTCTAGTTCAATATCAAGCCTCCCTTTATAAATAAAAAAGCAAAAGAGGAGCTCCTGGATCTGAGGTGAAGTAAAAGCATGCTTGGAACCCTAGAAATCTCATTCTAAGAGTAGAATGCTCTTGGCTGTTGCTTCACAGCCTGCTCTGACAAACCACAGGCTATGCTGCCTGCTTTCACAACAAGGCACCACTCCCTCAAAGGTATGCAACCTGGCAGGCAAATTGTTTACCTGGAGCTGCAACTTATTTCTCCCTATATGACCATATAAGGTCTATGTCTCTGGTCCTCCAGAAAATACCTATGTCCCATCTGCTGAGTCCCAACATGCAAATGGAGCTGTGGTACCTGCACCACCCTAACCAATGACTTTCCCCTTATATCCCTGGATAGCAGAGACCCTTTCTCTGCTATATATGTGACCCTGTACTTGAACTAAACTGAGTTACGCCCTCTGCTGTGTGTTTCCAGGAATTCCTTAAGTCTCACTGGCTCTCGGATCCTCCGATCAAGGACCTACCTGGATGCATAGACCTATACAGTGCATTTTCCTTCCCCGAAGCTGAGCTTGAGGCCAACAGCTTAGCTACACTCCGGGAGGAAAGCTGTCCGAGGAAACCCTACAGGCATGGTCATAATTTTAGTTGCTATGCAGATAGCAATAGAATTTTAAATGACACATAAAATAACTTCTGTTCCATGTCAGACAACTATAATTTGGAGACGAATCCTATAATACCAAGTGTTAAATCTGCACCCATTCAATAGTTACCCAACTGTTATAGTAGTAGAATATTTAAGATAACAATCTCCTTTATTTAATCATAATTTTAACATGATGCATAAATGCAAAATAATGGGCAATAAAAAGTGAAAAGATGTTTAGTGAAGGATTTCTTCTTTGTGTTTGCATTAACTCTGCATTCATTATACAAAGGACATGTACAAATTAATTGTTTGCTTGCCATATTTTTTAGAACTTTCTGAGAATTTGGGTAATTATTTCATTTATTTCTCTGAATCCTTGCCTATCTGCTATGGGCTGACTTTGAAGTGAAGGAGCAGGGAATAGAGATTAGGAAAGAGAGAAACTGTCTATCTTCTGTGAGCAATAGCTCTATTTTAATCTATTTTTTATCACATTTTCTGTTTGAGTGTCATTCATTTTAGACTGTAATTAAAAGCGATTAGACATTTCTTGTTAGCTGTCCCAACCCCCAGCTCTCTACTCTCTTGAAGCATTGTCTTGGAAAGGCATTGTCACACAGAAACTTGAAATTTCCACATGAAAGCACCGATTAAGCTGACATTAATAGCAAACATATGACTATTGTTTTGACAGAAAATTCTAAATGAATTATTAACGATAGGCCACTCAAGAGCATTTCTTCATATAAGACAAGACTTTTGTCTTTTCCTTTTAAAAACTACTTGCAAATATTTAGCATCATCTCCTTTGGAAAATTTTATCAAGTTAGATTCCTTTAATTATCATGTGAGGCTGTTAAAAATAACATTTTGGCTAAATAAAAACAAAATGAAGAGATATATTTAGTATAAAATGTTCCTCGATTTGAGTTTGTAGTCTTTCATCATTGGACTTTCAATATATATTTTTCTCATATGTCAGTGTATTTATTTCCCAAGATAATTCCTTAAGCTGTAAAAGATCCATTAGACTCTAATAATCACCAATCGAATCTTATTAAAAACACAATTATATTAAAGATTATTTTGTTAGTCCCTCAACTAATGATTTGCAGAAGGTCATACCACAATAATGTGAACTTCTTGGACATCTATTCAGAAAGTTGAATAGTGAAAGGAAATGAAGGCATGAGAAGGTATATTGCTAATCTTCTGAAGACCCAAGGCAGGAATTTTTCAGGTATTTGAGGTAAGTGCCTTTGCAAGATCACAGTGCAGATAACCTGATAGAAGAGTTGTGAATATCAAGTGATCGTCTCTATCTCCCATGGGAATCCACTGTGTGCAGTATTTATACATACCTCTTGTGATTCAACATGATAGTCTTTCTGATGATTCCTCCCCTGAGTTATTCTTCAATACATTTATAATGACTTCCATGAAGTCATTTTCATTCAGGGTGACATCGTGCAGATTTTGCTTTATTGAGCTGAAGATAAAAAGCTGATATTTTTCTCTCGGCCTTTGAAAGAAAGAAAATGAAATCATAAGTGAGCAATGACTTCTCTAATCTCCCATCTATCTCATCCCAGTATCACACTCCCTCTTTCATCTGTTGCCTCCGTGACAATTGTGCATGAAATCAAAGTACAGGCTTGTGTGGTTTGGTTGTTTTTTATTCTCTTCTCCCTTTTCACAACATTGCTTTTCAGGAGACGGACCATCAGTGCTTGTAAATCAAATTACCAAACCTAGGTGCATATCATGTGGGTTTATATATCCTAAATAGAAAGATACTTTAACAGTCTTTTGATCTATCTCAAAAGAATAATTTTGTTCAAAGCTATTGGCCTCACTAAATATTCCTGACAGTACTAAAATCATGTGAAAACAAAAGACTGATATATATTATTGAAGTTTCTTAATTATCTCAGGGAAATAATTAATACTTAAAGGTAAAAGTTTACTTCAGCAATATATAGACTACGCAAACAAAAATGGTCTTTTTATAATTCTTATTTCCCTGTGTTGAAATTACTCTCACTAATTGCTGTCTATTTAGTCTCTAGGGAAAAGATGTGAAATACAGTAAACAAATAAACTTATGGATATTTTTCCCCACGAAATCACTTTAATCCTTCATGGTTAGATCATTTTAGAAATAAAGAAAAACAAATCCTGACTGGTGGAGATTATAAGTCACAGGTCTTATTTAGTTTTCCTAATTGCAGTCACCTCTGTGCCTTTATCAAAGCACCTTTCAATATTCTGATAAAAAGAATTGACCAATCAAAAATTTATTCATTGGGTAAATATTTGTTTCCCAAAAACCATGGGTCAGAGACTTCCCCAAGCATTTAACCACTGCAGTAAATAAAGGATAATCCTTCTGGCCTCATGGAGTTTAATTTATATTCTACAGGAGAATAAATATTAAACAAATAAATATTAAATATGCCATTAATAATAATAAATGTTATGAACACAACTAGAATAAAGCAAGGAAATTGAACATGACAATACTGTAGTTATAAAGATTAGGAGGTTGATGCAGAGCTAAGACCTGAAGGAAAAGAGTGAGTCAAATGTAGAGATAATGAGGAGAAGAGTGGTCCAGACAGAAAATGTTTTTAAGACTGTCTAACAGTGGATAAAGAGGAAATTGAAGGGAAGAGGCACCTGGAAGCAGGAGGATGCAGTGATCACAGGCTGGTGGGACAAGATGGGAAGCAATAGTGGCTTACACCAAAATGGAGGGAGGGACAAGGGAGAGGCACAACTTTACTTGCTGTATGCAGAATTTTGAACTTAGAGCCAATAGAATTTTGCCAAAGGATTGGATCGATTTTGAGGTATAAAGGAAAAGAGTCAACAACTAGTTTAGATCTGAAAGACAAAATGGATGGTATTGCCAATAAAAAATACAAGAGATGGTAAAGGTGAAGAACTTGCACCAGGCAAAGAATCAGGAGTCATAGTCCAGGCTTGCTAACATAGAGATGCCTATTGTAAATTCAGGAGTAGAACTCCAACAGGCAAATAGGTTCTAACACGAAAATTCCCAGCAAAGTTTGAACCTAGTAGTTTAAATTTTACCACTATTACCTTGTAGTTAATAGCTAAAATTAGTATTTTAAGAACAAATCATTTATTTCAAGTTGCTAAGAGCAATTAAATTGAAGAATAGAAACAAACATAATATTGAACAAACCTATATTATTCTGCATAAAATACTTACCATAACTAGTATTTTCTGGATGCACATCCTTATTGAAATAAATGAATTTAAGAAGTGTTTACCAATGTGCAAGGGAATGCTCACTTAAATTTATATTTATTGTCTCAAATGCATATATAAGTATAATATTTAGTGTATATGTGTAGTAAATATCCCTATTTCATAATTTACTGTGTAGACATATATATATATAAAGAAAAACAAAGTGCTACTTACACACACATTTATATCAATTTAAACCCCATCACACAAAGTCTATAATATAAGTACCTCATTGCATATTCCATTGTATATGAAGAGTTTTGTCACCAGGAGAATAAATTAATTCAAATTAACACATCTTTTAGATTCTTGAATAGAATTTGAAATTAAAGAATTTGGTTTCAGAAGTTAAGTGATTCCTGACTATGCTGTACTGACTTATTGATCTTAAGAGTAGCAGCTACTATGACTTGTTTACTTATAAAACTATTTGATTGATTGATTGACTGATTGATTGATTTTTGCATTGTTGGAGATAAAATCAAGGACTGCAACCATTCTGGACAAGTTCACTACCAATGAACCATACTCCCAACCCTAAATAGCTTAAAATAGAAATATAGAATTTCTTCTCATTAAAATCGATTGACCCATAAAGAAGTAAGTTTACATAGATGTTAACAAGACTCTCATACACTGGCTCATAAAAATAACCCTGTAATCTTATGGAAGCATATCAGTTTCAGTGTCAGCTTCACTGAAATTCCATATGTCTATGATGAGTTCTCAGTACTCACATGATACTAAAAAGAAATGTTTAAAGACACAAAGTTTTATTACCAATAATCCTGCTAGCTGACTGCCAAAATTATACTTAACCCACCATTTTCTTCTCCTTTCTTGTCTTTCTTCTATGAATTCTTCCATTTCCATAGTGCTTCCTTTCAGAGATTGTGGGAGCAACCTCTAGTTCATATCAGGGTTAACCTCCAGGATGGTTACATTTTCCTAGGACTGCTCCTTGGTCTTTAAGGCTATAAGAGTTTTCCCTCCTTCTATTTAATAGTAACTTCTTAAAATATTCTTAAATCTTCATTTAATGAAACACCGATATTTTCTATGATAGCTGTAAGGATATCTCACAGGATTCTCAATAGCATGGTGTTTTTCGTGATCCATGCAGATGGCCATTTCCTCTCCAGGCACAGAAATATGTTCCTCAAAGGCAGGGCCTTTGTGTCATGATTTTTAAAATAGTCTCAACAAAATCCTCAAGGAAAAACTGTGTCAATAAATAAAATGTCTTCTGGTTTAAACCTCAATGGACATACTTTATTCTCTTTTTTACCTATACTATCTTACTTAGGATTGTAACATGCATTATTACAGCAAGCCTGTTTTTACTGTCATGATGATGATAATAGTTTTTACATACTTGGAATTTTAATCATGTGTATGAGTACATCAACGCTGAGGTGAAAGTTCATCTCATTTTGACAGTCTGAGAGAGGCCTCAGAGATTGCCTCTTTTTGAGGCTTTGGAGATCCTATTAAAACCAGGTCTTGAAGATATATAATTTTAAATAATCTAATGTAAAACATGACATATTTGATAATGAAGTTGGTAAAGTATCACTACATTTGGATAAGAACTTTTATTACAACAGGATCATGTATCCACTATTTCTCAAATGGAAGAATATTGCATGCAACCCAAGAAATGGTCATGAGTTTTAGTCATGAAGTCAGAATTTCCATTTTAATCAGAAACTTCGGATATATTTTTCTGCCTATCCAGAAAGAATGATCATATATGGTTAGCAAAACATAGCAGAAAACATACTTGTATGTAAAATGAAAAAGATACTGTACAAAACATAAAAGTAGCTAGTAGTAACCAGAATTTAATTCTTTAAATTTAATTTAAAGGCACCAATTTTATACAAAACAATGTGTGACATATTGTAAACATATAGAAAAATAAATAAACACAAATAACCTGTAGCCTCAAGAAATAAATGAACTAGCAGTAGTATAGATATTAAAAGAACTCACTGTAATGTAGAGTACAGCACTGAACAGCCACAGCAGAGATGAGCTTGTAAATAATCCATTAAATAACAATGATTCATCATTTTGGTAGTATAGTTAAGCAATAAATGCATAATGGAAAAATATCCAGGCAATTCAGTTTGACTACCCTAGTTCCTGATGTCTCTTAGATAAGCTTCCTAGATAGGAGAAAAACATGACATTAGTTCTGCCTGGAAGAACCAGGAAGAATTCACAGTGCATAGCTTATACAAAGATATAACAGTAGAAGACAAAATAAATACCAGTGCTATTTTTCTAACAATATATATGAAAAAATTTAGATGCATCAAAAAGATGATATTATAGTCCAGTGAGAATACATCCGTCCACCCATCCATCCCTCCTGTATCAATCCATCCCATTCCTTGATGCAGTTCAATATGTTACAAAAATGCATTTACTTACCCCTAAATAATATGTACATTGTTATCTGAAGTTCAACATCTAATTTCAGGTCACATTTACCTACTTGAAAATGCAGAGGTTTTAGGTATAACATTTGAGAAGTTTTTAAACTGGGTATACTGCATGACAAAAGTACCTTTTAAGCCACAGACTACTATCTCCATCCTAGAAACAAAGATTTTTGGGATTTGTATTCCCTCAGTCCTCTCACCCAGCCTTCCATGTAAGCATGGAAACCATTGTTCTGATTCTATGATTAATTAACTAAATCTGTTCCAGGACTCCACTTAGATGAAATTATATTGTATTTAATATTGTCTGTGTGAATTTTTTTCAATCTAAATACTGTTTGGAAGGAACTTAGCTATGTTTCCTCTAGCAGTACTTCAATTCTTTATATGGGATGTTTTTCAACACAAGATTATTTTTTTTTTGTTTTTATTTTTCATTTTCATAAGATATCTTCAGTTTTGAGTTTGTAATTTGAATACAAAATATCCCCCAGGCTCG
The DNA here is from genome assembly GCA_026225945.1 of Cricetomys ansorgei. Taxonomy (NCBI): domain Eukaryota; kingdom Metazoa; phylum Chordata; class Mammalia; order Rodentia; family Nesomyidae; genus Cricetomys; species Cricetomys ansorgei. The sequence goes on from JAMJFZ010001264.1 coordinate 5,148,065, forward strand.
TGTGTTTAATTCTTGGGCTGAGCTGTTAGTACTATTTTGGAAGGTTCTAGAAAGAATGCCTATAAGAAGAAGATCACTGGAGACATATGTTTGAATATTATATCTGATTCTCGGTCCTCTCTGCTCTCTCGGTTAGTGTTTTCTGCCACATGTTTCTGACACTATGATGGTCATGCAGAATGAACAAAGTTAAGGACTGTGAACTAAAGCTCTAAAAAGGTGAACCAAAATAAAGTCTTCCTCCTTTAAGTTGTCTATGTCAACTATTTTGTCACAAAATTCCTATGTCTCTTTCATTGATATATGGCTACATATATTGGATTAAGTAGTGTTTTCCTTTTGAAAAGCAGGTATATAATTATTTTCCATCAGAAAACAAGGACAATAACTTCAATCTGGTATTTGAGTATTAAAGTGAAATCCGTTTTAGCATTCCTAACATAATAGGTAGCAATTGTGTTCACGTAAAACATGTAAATTTTGCCCTGTAAACAAATGTTAAAGCGCTAATAATACTACCCACTAAAATTTTCCTCAAAATTCTAATAATTTAACCCGAATGTGCCTGAAAGAATATACCTGTCAACATTGTATTGAAGATGTCATGGCAGGAGTTATTTCCTTTTCACCTGTTACTTTAACTCTCCTGCCTAGCACAGTGTCTGATAAACAAATGAGTAATTTTTAAAATGCTAATTAAAAAATAATTAAGAAGTAAGAGTGTTTTTTTTATATGCATGAGTGCCTGCAGGAGTCAGAAGAGAGTGTCAGATCCTTCTGGAACTGGAGTTATAGATGGTGAGCCATCATGTAAATGCAAGAAATGGAACACAGTTCTTCTGTGAGAACAACACTTGATCTTATCTGCTGAGCCATCTCCCCAGCACCACCACCCATGTTCCTAACTTTGTAATCAGTTTCTCTGAGTATATGCCTACTGTCATTTATGCTTATACTTCATTCCAGAATACAAATTCAGGGAAAAGCATTGATTTAGCACCAACTATGCAGCATGAATTGTTATAGAAGGTTATAGAAGTAATCAATACGTATACACTAAATTTTATATTTCAGAAATAAAACAAACACATCACCAAATAAATTTGAATAATAGACTCTCCAGTGAGGAAAGGAAAATAAAAAAAAATAAAACAAGAGAACTCAGCTAGAGCGGGTAGGTGCACAGTGTTTTCTTTATATCCTTTTGCTTTCTGTTATTGTTTTTGTGTTTTCTTTGTTTTTGTTTTTGTTTTGTTTTGATTGGTTTTTCTTTCTTTCTTTTATTTTATTTTTTTTAAGAAAAGGTCTCATTATGTTGCTCTGGCTGTCCTGGAAATCTCTGTGTAATTCTTTTATGGTTTTGTGGAAAGTAAAAATCTCAGCATCTTGCTACTAAAACATTAGGAAATATAGTGCTTTTAACTGAGTGGGAAAGATAGGAATTTTGCTTAGGGCCACGCAGAGGCCTAGCTGCAGCTCTGATAATTGTCACAGTCAATTAGAGAATTGTCTCCTCTGTATTTTAAGAGAACCAGCATGGATCTGACAGCTGTCACTCAGAGCCCATCTAAAAATGGAAACTGAGGAAAGGTAATCTGCTGATGAGGTAAGATGTAGATATTTACTCTCTGAATGAGATACCAATCTCTCTGTGATTGTTTCAGAATTTTTGCAGACAGGGAGTTTATCACTCAAGGTACATTCTAGTCACTTCAAGTATTAAAAACATCCTTTCAGTTATCAGTGGCTAAAGTTCATGCTTAGACCTTTGACCATAGAGAAAAATTTTGATATCTTAATTTACTAAAATAGTAGTTTTGTGTGTGTGTATTTGTGTGTGTGATATGTACATATAGGTATATTTGTATACACATTTGTATATACAAATACATGTGTACATTTTGATAGAAATTAAAGACAATATACAATGAGGTAGTAGCTGATCAGATACCAATGTAAATATTTTGGTCAGATCTGCAGAGATTGATGCCTTATGCTGAAACTATTATACAATCATAAAGTAGTACATTGTCTTATGATAAATTCCTTATGTAATATGTTCTCAAATTTCTCACACAGGAGCTTCATCTGGCTTTGATTTCACAAGCAACTTATTTAAATCACGGAGAGAAGTACAAGGGACTACTGGGAAAGGTTAAACAATGATGCATCAGAACTGAAAGGCTCAGCCATGGAGGCTATGGGGAGCTCTGAGCTGGGAAGTCTCCTCAGCAAATCTCAAAGAGCCAAATACTTGTTTGGTGAAATAGCACAATTAAGCTCTATACCATGGTGTGGGCATCTGTTATGAACTTGATCTAACAAAAGTTGATGGACTAGTAAGTACAGTATAGTATCACTTACGTTTTTAGAACTGCTGGTTCATGGTGATAATAAAATGATATATGACTGTTAGTAAGTTTATTACTGGGTTTTCTCTACAGTCCACACATCCTTTTATTGCCTGCCCCTAAGAAGGCTTTTAAGCCTAAGAAAGAGGAAGGCTTATACTAAACTCATACTATTAGTAATCCTTCACCAAAATGGTAATATTTGTACAGGAATAGTCCTTATGTTAAAGCTAAGGTCTACATTCCAGGGGCAGCATTCAGAGGACTGCATGATCTGGATGGAATATAGACACACCTTAGTCCAGTATTCAGAAAGTGGTGGTAGCAAACACCTTTAATCCCAGCATTCAGAAAACAATGATAGTCCATGCCTTTAATCCCTAGTAAAAACAGTGCAAGTAGACACAGAAAGAAGAACTCAGAAGGAGTCACTGTCACACAGGAAGTAATGTCTGAGATAAATTAGAGTGAATAGTAGACAAAATGACTACTTAAGAGGAAGAGTTAGCAGAGTAAGGAATGCCCAATTCTCAAAAGAAAAGGCAGGCTAATTTAGGGGAGTCAGAGACACAGTCAGTAGACAAATTGAATCAGGTGATGGGTCAGGGTTCAATAAGAAGAGTCAGTTGGGAAGCAGGCTGAAGAATCAATGAAGAATCAAGCTGAAGAGTTAGTTGAACCAGAAGAATAAGAGTTCAGAAGGAGCTAGTCAAAATGACTCAGTCAAAAGTAGATCTCAGAAGGCTAATAATAAGCCTCCTATGTCTGGGCCAGCAGTTTGAATGTTCTAGATTGTACAAAGACTGAAGCCTTCCAATTCAAGGATTAAGACTAGATTGTAAAGAGGCCAAAAGCCCTCTGAGGCTCCAGGGCTCTGGATTAGAACCAGTGAGTTAATTAGGCAAAAGAATAAATTGTCCTCTGCTCTGAATCAATGTATACATCTGGTGAATATGCATATACATTCACATATATACCAACAAATACTAACTCCTACTCTGCCCTCCTGAAGCAATTTATTTCCATCTTTATTATTTCACTCATATATAGTCATTGGCAATCTACTAAATGTGTCAGGTCTGAAGCAAGCCTGTAATCCTAAACCTAGGAAGATAGAGTCAGAAAGATTAGGATTCCAAAGTAAACTTTGGCCCCATAGTGAATTCTAGGCAAGCCTGGGCTCTATAAGACTCCCTCGAGAACCCAAAGGAAAAGGAGCAACACGAAAGCCTACTAAATTCAAGCCACATCACAAATTACAAAATTTCTCAAAAGCTGTGTATGAAATTAGTACAAACATCTTACCAAACAACATAATTTTATTTGTTTTTTCTTTTTAAGTTTTAAACATATATGATTGTTTTGTCTGCATGTGTGTCTGTGTACCACATGCATGTGGTGCCCGCACAAACCAAAAAAAGGCTTTGTTACAGATAGTTTTGAGCCACTCTCTAGGAGTTGGAGAATGAACATAGGTCCTCTGTAAAACAAGCAGTGCTCTTTACCTCTGAGCTCTCTCTATAGGCCCAGTAGACACAAACAAAATGTTTGTGTAGATGATAAAATGTGTTTGTACAGATCGTTACTCAACTCTTTGCATTTCCTCTATACCTAATAATTATGTCAATGAATCCAAATAAATATTAGTTATATTTGAATTTTGAAAGCAGCAGGGGTTATAGAATTTCATAATGCTACTACAACCTTTTAATGTTTTCTCTTGCTGAAAAGAAACTTGATGTACAAATCCATACCTCTTGACTAGCCTTCACCAACACTCTATTGCAATTTATTTTTTTGAAAAAGAAATCTAATATACAATGGACTTTTCTAACTTTGTCTTCCATTCAAGGATAAAAAGAAAAGAAAATCTTAAATTTGATGACAGAAGCAAAATACTGTTGCTTTCATTCAATTGACAAGTAAATTTATAACTGAAATCATAGGCATTCAGCTGCACGTTCAGTTGTCTGTGAATGGTTACAAAATTATACATGTATTTCCTAATTTATGGATTAAAGCCTATAAATCTACAATAAGTTGAAAATATTATAACTTGAAAACCCATTTAATATCTTTTACCTACTGAATACTGTAGCTCAGCAAGCAATTCATCATACCGCATCAGCTAACTAATCTCTTGGACCCAACCCAGACTAAAATTGTGACTTGATTCCATTTCAGTAAATGGACCTCACCGTAAAAGCCAGTTTGAGAAGATGCACAAAGTCAAGACTTGAAGTGCCCTGTTTCCTGAATGCACATTGCTTCCACACTGTCAAAATGCCAAGACATCCCAATTTGATCAATTTTAAATCAGGAGTCATCTATGCTATAATTATATGCCTGAAACTGATGAAGACATGATTTTACTTATGTGAAGAATCAATTTCAGAGATGTGTGTGTCCAAAGAAAGTGAGAAATCTTGATGAATTGTGTTGAATTTGAGTTTTCTTATTCTTATGTAAAAGTGTATCCGAGGTAGATAGGAACAATCTAGTATCTTCATGACACTATTGCAAAGAGAGCATTTTCTGTTTGTTCTCTTAACACACGTTTAACATATTCCACTCCTGAGGTGGCTACACTTCCTCCAGACAACATACCTGTGTTCAAATCAGAACAGTTAAGAAAGGTAAAAGTGAGAAAAGGCAAATTTAGAAGCCACTGATTATGAATTTGGTCCCTTTGAAAGAACATCCAATTTGGCTAGTTTTTATGGTTCATTAGCCATCTCTGTCCCTTGGTCATCTTTATCCAGAAAGAAAGCACAAAACATGATTTTGAGAACAGTATTCAGATTTTTAAAATGTGTACCATAGTGGGGGCAAGAATTAGAATTAGAATTCACACAGGTTTGATAGTCAAAGTACCACCAAAAGTAGCATCATCTCAAAAAACTATTTGTTATAAAGACAGATACTGTACAAATCCACGTATAAAAGGTATCTACATAAAGCCACATAGAGGTGAAGAAAATCAAAGAGTAGTTTTCAGATGCTAGAGAGATAGTAGACAACTTAAATATTAAACAGGTTTTAAATTTCGGAAGATTAAGAGAGCTTTAGAGGGAGCAGGAGAGATAGTGTCTCGGTCTGTAAAGTGCCCATTAAACTGAGGATCTGAATTCAAATCCCAAGTATACATGCAAAAGCCATGCATAGTTGTGCATATCTGCTACCCCAGTGCTAGGAGTAAGGGACAGGCAGTTCCCTAAAGTCATTGACCAATCAGCCTAGACAAATCTTACAGCTCCATGAGAGCGTTTGTCTCAATAATGAAGACAGCAATCAAGGAAGACACCCAACACTGGCCTCTGGGCCCTACACGAGCACGTATGTCCTCTTGTACCTGTGAGTACATGTGCACACACCCATATGATCATGTACGTAGATAATACACACAGACATGCGTGCATAGACACACACACAAAGAGAGAGGTGTAGGCTGTCTGCACTGTGACTGTACATACAAATGATATTGAACTGTTTGATAAAAACTGAAGCAACAACAGCAGCAAAGATGGTAATTTTTAAATTGATGTCTATTTTAGCACAGTTTTGGAAAAAAAAATTACTCTACTTTATTATATTACTATACTTCTCAGTGCAAATAATCCCAAAGATAGGTTAATTGATAAATTTCAGTCATTTATAAGATATAATATTTGTTGAGTCTCAGGAAAGACACTTTTAAAAATGAATAGTTAGGTATTAATTTTAGATAAGTTAGACTAATGGACCACATAGTCCCGTGTTCATATGTAGTCTTAGGCATGAAAATTATATTTTGGATTTATATTTTTATTTACTTGCATTATTCCTAATACATTTGTTTGCAGAAATTTTGTACTTGATTGAGAAGATATATAGCATAAAACTGCATGTTTTCACTGTAAGTGATTATACCCAGTGCTTCAGTTTATATCCTGATTCTGAATTCCATTAGCAATCTACTAAAAGCAGTTTAATATCATTAAATTTATTAATCATTTAGTATTTTGTGGAAGTGATCTTAATTGCAGATTTTATCATTAGAAGCCTCAGAAAAACAGGCTAAAATTCATTCCAAGCCTCTTGGCACAGGAAGGATTTTTTTTTTCTAAAAGACACTAATATAGTTTTGCCTTGTTTTTTTCCCAGCAAAACTTGAAATTAACAAATATCTTTCATGACAAAGAAGAATTCTTTGAGAAGAGTTTATTGACATTTATTCACATAGAATTTTATTAGATAGAAAAAAATGCAGAAAATATAGTGTTTACCCATGGTGGAATCAGTACAACTTATGAAGAAGTCATGGAGAGTAGGTATTACTTATTCACAGATAACGTATTTCTTCAACGTGTTTTCATTTGCTTCTACATTTGAAATACACAGATAACCTCATGAATTAGCCATAGTATTTGATGTAGGACTTACTAACAGTCTCACAGTTGGATGCCTAATTATTGCAAGTTCACATAATTTATCTCAAATACCAGTACAGTTAGAGGGAGGAGCCAGGATCTGTTCTGTGGAGTTACACAGGGATCTAGATGTTCCTCCATCCCTCAGAGCCACAGAGACTCGTGTTTCACTCTCTGTTTCACAGGTGGAAGAGTCAGTGTCAGGTGCAGGCTTGGAAAGTACAGAAAAGTACACTCTTCCCACAATCAATTTGTGGATCAGACCCCATCTGGCTGTTCCTTTAACCTAAACTCTCATTGTACCACATCTTTTCCTGGTTAATCTAAGCTCATTTTCAAAATATCAGATCGAGCTGAACTGACTAAGGAAAACTTCCCCTGTCTAGGCTAAGGCAAATATCTGTTTCAGACATTCCTAACAAAGAATACACTCTTTTGTGGCACTTCCCCATTTGTAATGTTAAAATCCAAAGAATTACTTTCTGCTTAATACCTGTTTCTTTCAATCTAGTTAATGTTTGCATACATTATCATGAGTAGAAATTATATGTCAACATTTATTCAATGTATTATCTCTAGAGTGTGACACCATAGATGCCCAGGAAAGAATCTGATAAATACCTGTTGAACAAAATACTGTGTAGTAAATATAACCAGGATGAAAAGAAGAACCTGAATTCCAAGAATATGCAATCTAGTTTTCTTTCCACTAACTCTTTGCTTTTATGAGGTAATATTTATGGATTGGAATCTACCTTCAGAGTCCTATGAATTTTGAACATGATGAATCATTGGACCTTTTAGACACTAATTTGTAAATATGAATGTGAAGTATATATGAAGTAAAACTTTTGCCAGGCAGTGGTGGACCAAGCCTTTAATCCCAGCACTTGGGAGGCAGAGGCTGGTGGATCTCTGTGAGTTCAAGGGCAATCTAGTCTATACAGAGTGAGTTCCAGGACAGCCAGAGGTACAATAGAAAAACCCTGTCACAAAACACAAAACAACAAGAACAACTCCTCTGTTAGGACTGATGACATCTTTCAAATACACCATCTTTTCAGAACATTTGTGCCAAAGCTATTTGTATAAAAATGAATTAGTCCTTACAGAATGGATTTCTTACTCAAGGCTGAGATGTGAGTTCTGATTTAGAAAATAATAGCAGATAGTTGCAAACATCATTTTACAAAGGTATGAAATATTTATTAATAGTGCTGGAGAAATAGTAGCTTTAAATACTGAACCAGATGATTCTTGAGAATCAGACAGTTCTAGTTATGATTACTGAATGAGGACGCAAGTGTGTGAAGGTGCTTGATAAACACCTGCTGAGTAAATTAATAAATGGGACATTCTTTCATTCTTTTCAGAATGAAAAGATGTAACTAAGTCCCAAGTATGCTTAGTGTCAGTCCTGTTCTCCACCACCAACATAAGCAATAGAGCTAGGATATCTTAAGGAGTGTTTTTGTAACAAGGAACAAATCCAACCTGAAAAAGTTCTCAGTGACCATAAGGCATAGGTGACTAGCAAAATCACTGTGTATAGATCAATTATTACTTTCATTTAAAACAGCTTTGTTGAAGCATAATTTAAATTCATTAAACTTATGAAATCTAAGTTACATTATGGTTAGTTTTGACATACGTGTATACCCCCCAAAACAGTGTTAAAATCAAAATGACAACCACACATTACACTGAAAATTCCTCTGTAACTGTTTCTCTTTCCAGTGCTCTCATATGATCTCACCCACACCAGCAACAAAAAAAAGGAAACTTTTCTCTTGTTAGACATTAGTTTTGTGACACTGTAGGCTTTGAAAATTTATTAATTGAAAAATAATTATTGTATATAATTCTGAACTACAAGTGATATTCTGATTATATCCACACATTTTGTAATGATCAAATCAGGCCAATTAGTATATCTGTGTCCTCAAATGTTTATTATTTGTGATGAGAATGTTCAAAGCTATTTCTTCTATCTATTTTAAAATAAAGATTATCATTTTGTTTTTGTTTATCTGCTTATTTATATTTCTCTTCTTTTGTTTTGTTTTGTTTCTGTAACAGGGTCTTGCTATAAAGCCAAGCTAGTCCAGAATTTTCTATGTAGTTCAAATTAATTTCTAATGCACGATGCTCTTGTCTCAGACTCTCCAGAGCTGGGATAACAAGAAGGCTCTATCATGAGAAGCTTAAATTATAATGTCATCTCAAGGATCTTACATTTCTATGGCTAGTGATGTTGAGCATCTCTCCATATGCATTTTTCTGTCATATGCACATTTTATTATATGAAGTATTTGTTTAAGTATTTTGTCAATTTTAAAATTATGTCCATATTACCTACTTTTTAGGATTCTGCACTACATAATTCTATTCTATTTTATATAAATACTTTTTTTATGAAATGCATAATTTACTAGTATGTCTTATTTTCTAAAAAAACAAAAACAAAAACATCCTATTTTTAGAAGTACCTTTACTTTTTGTGAATCCCAGTATATGGATTTGCTGTTCTTTGAACTTCATTTAGGCATTGTTTTTAAGAAATATCTGTCTGCCAAGATGCATATATACATGCTCATGTGCGCACGCACACATACACACACACACATATGCACACATGTATACACACACATACACATATATGGTATATCATTAGCTTGAAATTTTAAATTTTAAAGTCATATATTTAGTTATAACCCATACTGGGTTATGGGTCATATATGATGAATGTATGGATCTATATTTCTATAGTTCATATAGAGACTTTAGAGATCCATAAAATAGAAAATAGCTTGTGGCAGAGATTTTCCTCTAATTTGGTGTAATGTAGGTCCTATACATACCTGTATGAATCAGAAGGTCAAGTTGCCACATTTCAGGACAATTGCAAGACTTTGATTGAGATTTACAGTGAAACTCTCAGGTTGCCACAATTCCTCATTAGATGGATATTTTGACACTGAAAGAATTTGTTCTACTGGAGTTTTAATTTGCTAGGAATTAAGTTTTCAGCAGAACCTGTACTCCCCCAAAGTATCCACAGAGAAATTCCTTTTTCCTTCATGCCTCAGATAATCACCAGAAATTCCTCCTCTTTTTTGTTTTATTAATTTTCTGTTCTCTGTAACAAAATGTCTGATAAAATCAATTCAAGAAAAGAAAAGTTAGTTTGGCTCATGGTTTCAGTGGGTTTTTAACGTGACATAGAAGAAAGCACAGTGGCTAGTATGAGGCAGATGCCAGGGTTCAGCATGAAAAATTCTTTTAGACATATCCTTCCAATCACTGCCTCCATCTTCAAATGGATTGTGTATCTATATGAGGCTGTGCCTACGTGCCTCTGCTTTTACAATGAGTAGACAGTACTGTTTTCTTAAATGCTAAATAACTGGTCCTGCTCAATGGTAAATTCTTTGATATACTTTCTATGCCTTTAATAACTTCAGGTTCCCAAATGGTCTATTTTCATTGAATGAGCTTTGGAAATAGTTCATGTCTTTTTGAAAAACATCATTTTGTCTAAATTGTATAAATTTTTTTTCTAAATTTACCTCCTATATGCATAGATATAGACTCATTCCTCTAATCTAGTATATTTTTAAAAGATTTTATTTTATTTATGGGCTGGTTAAGTGGGCCAAGAAAGGGCACTAGATCCCTCAGATTTGGAGTTATAGGCAGTCATTAACTGTCTGATGTTGATACTGGGAACCAAATTCAGGTCTCCTGCAAGAGGAACAAGAACTCTTAACTGCTGAACCATCTCTCCAGCAAAAATTTTCTATATTTTTATCTTCCTTTTTTTTCTTATTAGTGTGATTATGTTGATAAATTTTATAGACATCATAAATATTTGGTCGTCTTGATGTTCGTTATTGTGTTCTATTCATCACTTTCCACGATAGGCTTTATTATTTCTTTCTTTTACTTCAGTGTAATTTGTAGTGGAATAATCATTTGATCTTTTGATATTTTAATCTGACAGTATGGCTGCTCTAGAAAGGATCGCCTTCAGTGGCCTGTGTGATCTACCTTTCTGGGTGTAACTTTTTGGAATTCACAAAGAATGTTAGTGTTTCCTGGCATACTTTCTCCCTAGTTGTGGATTTGAAAGAAGAGTATTGACAGACATCATTGAAACTTCATGTCTCCTAGTAGTTACATCAGTTTCACAGTAGATATTTTCAAATTGTAATATTTTGTGTACAAACATTTACAATAACCATATCTTCATGATTGAGTTCTTCATTTTATTGGTGTGAAGTGATGTTTTACCCCCATAAAACATCATTACTTAATAAAATAAAACTAAATCTTTTGCTTTCAAATATCCTTTTCCCCACTGAAACTATTGCAATCATTCATTTTATTAGATGAGCATTCTACTTCCATTTTATTTTATTTTTATATCTTGCTTTCACCTTAATTTCATGGATATAGTTAATAGTTATTTTATTATAGGTACCAGGTAGGTGGACAACGATCATCCATATAATCTCTATTTTTCAAAGTAAATGTTTAGGCAATTTAGACCTATATGTAAGTTTATATGTGACAGTAATAGTTATATATACTATCTACATATATTCTTTTGCTCTTATCTATTTTGTGTTAATTTTCATCATTTTATCTTAGTTCTTTCAACTGAGTTTCAAAATATTTAATTTTAGCCAGGTGGTGGTAGCACATGCCTTTAATCCCAGCAGAGGCAGCCAAACCTCTGTGAGTTCAAGGCCAGCCTGGTCTACAGAGTGAGTTCCAGGACAGCTAGAGTTACAACAGAGAAATCCTGTCTTGAAAAGCCAAAATAAATAAATAAATGATTAAATGAATAAATAAATAAATAAAACAATAAAATAAAAAAAATAAAATAAAACGTTTAGTTTTATTTGTTGATTAGCTGCTACTTGTCTGTGTGGTTGCCTCAGAGTTTATAGTGTTGACCTGTAGCTTGTACACACCTGTCTTCACATATTATTATACTCTTTCACATGTGTTCTAACAGAAATTCTCTTCCTTTTCAGGATTGTGTACTACTGATATGAATTTACTTATAAACCAGTAATAAAACTCACATTTACAGTGTTAATGTTTGAGCAAAATGTTACTTGTTTCTAAAATATATTTAAAAATAACAAAAACCATGTAACTGCCTTTTCTAGTGTTCTTCATATTGCTGTGAATATTTTTTTGTCTTATATCATTCTCTTCTTTTCTAACACTTCTGATAGTATGATACTTCCTTTCAAAAGTGTATGTCTGAATGGGTTAATTTTTTTACAATACTTTTATTAATTACTTGAGTTTTGTACAATGTATCTTGATCACACCCTCTTCACATTCCTTCCTGATCCATCCTCTCACCCCTTTGCCCACAAGAAGAAAAAAATAATAGTAATAAAATTAAGTTTAGCCTAAGTGGAGAGAGAGTATAGATCACAGGCATCACCATGGTTTTTGGAGTCAGCAGGCCACTCTGATAATGGACATTCACCCGGTCCACATTTAGCTGAAGATCAAGCAAGACCAAGTTCGACCTGAAGTTGGGCCTTACTGCCCAAACACAAAGACACCCAGACACACTGCAGGTACCTGGACAACACACAGGCACTCAAACATCCAGCAAGCATCAGGGTATCCCATAGACTCCTGGATATCCTGCAAGTTCCAGGGCATCCCACAGTCACTAGGGCCTCCTGAAGGCACCCAGACATCACTCAGGCACCAGGACATGCCACAGGAAACAGAGCCTCCCATGGGGGCTATTTTATTCAAAACTTGAAAATTGTTCTACAGTCTTCTCCATTGTGTACCCTCCAACAGTTAAACTCTTGGTATATGTAAGTCTTCTCTATATAATATTCTGTTTTCTTAACATCTTTTAAGATTTGTTTTTCTCTTTATCTGTATAGTAAAGGTTAATTTTTATTGTCAACTTGATATATTGGGAATCTCCTTGAAAATTAGTAATGCACAACTCTGGATGTGTCTGTGACTTCATCTCCAAAGTGAATTAGATTATGAAGGCTCTGACCTAATGAGCAGATTAATCTATTGATGGATTCATAGTATGACATAATTGTGGTGTTCTAAAAAGTAAAATGTGGGTTTACTTATACAAAGTAGATCACAAGAGTAGGATGCTATTGGAATCACATCTAACCCTGGCCCTCTCTGCTTTTTTCTGTCTGCTATTTGTACTTACATGATGTATGTAATGTTCTTGACATGTTGTTCTGCCCAAAGGCATGGAGACAAAAATCCGTGGCTGAAAGAAAGCATCCATCTTCTTAGGTTGTTTTGTCATATATTTTGTCATAGCAATGAGACAAGAAACTAATACAACTAGCTGCAGTAGATTTGATCATGACGAATCTTAGCTGTGCTTTTAAATACCTCAGGACTTTCTGAGTGGTTTTGAACTATAGGTTTTTTTGTTTCTTTTTTACCAGCATTGGGAATATTTCAACCATTAATTCTTCTTATACTATCTCTCTTCATCTTGTACCACTGCACAAATTAGATGCATTTTAAGGCACTTGTGTTTGTCCTACAGCTTCTCTAAAAGTGAAGGACACAGAAGGGGTTCTATATCCACTCTGATGGTATAAATATAAGCATGGAGTTTTGGAGCTGCGGAGAATATAAATAGTAGCAAGGGCATGCACAGTGGTGAGCATCTTAATTATCTAAGATGAGCTGCCTTTGAAGGCTTCCAGAGATATTAATGAGATAGGGGAATCTGGGATGGATGCTGAGAGCCCATAGGTGTCTGCTGGAAAGAGACTTTGAGATGCTGAAGATCACATGTACCTATTAAAGTGAGTTAGTTTATAACCAAGAAATACTAAGATCTGTGACATCATATGCTCTTATAATAAAACAGAATTTGTGCTAGGAGAATACCCTGTGTTTTACCAACCAACTGTATTTCATAATGTCAAATATGGCTATTAGCATATTCACCCTTAGCTTCCAGTACTGGTTACTTGTTCCATATTCTGTGAAACTATACACTCCTTAGCAACAGGGCCTCTGCCTTTAATTGCTTTTTCAGACATGTATATGTGTGTGTTCCTAAAAATATATGTAGTGAGTAAGTGCCCAATTAATGTTTTGGGCAGTTCAAACATAAATGTATATGATAAAAATCACATATAAAGAGGCATACTATCAAAGCATTACTCAAAAATAAAGCAAAATATAAAATTTATTTTTTATTTTAATTTTTTTGCTGTTGTTTTTGAGATAGTTTTATATTACTCATCTGTCCTCTAATCTCTACATACCAGAACATAACTATAAATGCTGGTCTTCACTGGCTTTATTTCACTGAAATTACAAGCAAGCTATCACAACTGGCTTGCCACCCAAATTTCCATAAGCAATTTGAATTTTGGAAATTCGTGGAAAAAAGATGATTTTTTTTGTATATAAGAGTTTATAGATAGGAAATTATGCTTTTCTCTTAATCAAAATCTCTCTTAGTATGCTGGCTGTGACTACAATTAACTCATTAAGGCCTAGGATTCAAATTATATGTATAATAAAACTTAGATTAGAAAATATTTGAAATGAAGCTTTCAAAAAATTCAAAGTATTTATAGGTCAATAAAATTGTCTGCAGAGAGACCATTTTCAATCAAAAAATATGAGATTATGACCAATGATATTTATGAAAACCTCCTGGTACTGATAAATTGATATAAATATATATCTGTTTAATATTGATATGCAGTTTATTACATATATGAATTTATGTGTTTATGCATATGTATACACACAAATATGTTTGATATCTGCTTTACACTCACCTCAGGAGAGGGGAATGCTTTTATAGATATACTTTTACCAACATAGCACTTACATTATTGCAACTACAAAATATTTCTCTAATTTCTCTAATTAGTAATGGTCAGATAGAAGAAAAGAAAAATCTATAAAGCTGTTCCATAAGTCTTCAAGCAGTAGTGAGTTTCACTAAATGTATTTTAATAATGAAGTATATAGAGAGAATGAACTTACGTAGTAAATCCCAAATTTTCAACCTAATTAATAATTCAAGGAGTTGGACATTAAACAAAATGTTCTTTTGTCCGAGAAGTTATGTTGAACTGATCTGATTTCATGACAGAATGAATAAAAGCAAAGACAAAAAGTGATACACATCTCAATTTATTTTGGATTTTAGCCTTCGCCTCACTGGCCATGATTGTTTATGACTTTGTTGGTGTGTGCTACCTTTGGATGAGTAAAAGCTGATGCACTAAGTGCAATTGCTAATCATCACTGGCTGTGACATGCTTAGCAGTTCAGAGTTTGAAATGGGTACACCTGTACATGATGATATATTATTCAGCCCTAAAAAGAATAAAACCTTACAACTTTCAGCAAATGGACAGAACCCAAACACATCACATTAAGCAAAATAGGCCAAATACAGAAAGAAAGCATGATATATTCTTTCTCACACATAGAAACAAACAAAAGCCTTATCCAAAACATAAAATAATAATTGGTAGTGACTAGGAAAGATGTAGGAAGGCAGGAAGTAGGGAAATGATGAAAGAGGGCTGGATGGATATGTCAGTGTAAAGTGCATACATGTGTGGAAATATCATAAGTTTATACATGTTAATAAAAATATTTTCAAAACATTTCTTAAAAAGATAGAACACATCCAAAGAACATACAACAGAACCCTGATATGAAAACTCAGATAGCCTTTTTTGAGTAAGTGAAAATATCAATGAACTTGGAGGTTGACAGAGATAAACAGGTGGACAGCTACAGAGATTTGAGAAAAATGAAACACGACAGCACATTTAAAGTCCATAAGTAAGACGAAGTGTGACATTGCTGAGGAATATTTCTTAAAGCTTTTCAATTAGTAATTCAGAGATAAGTAAGCATGCGCTGTAGACATCTATTAAAATAAATCAACCACATTTCCTCATACATAATAATGGTTATATTTATCTAGGTGGAAACAGCCTAGGAAACCAATAGGGAAAAAGTGAATTTAACCAGGAAAAGTTATGTACAAACTTTTGTACATATGCACAAACTTAGGAGAGGAACTTTCTGAAAGATCTGTTTTTGAAAGAAGTATTCTAGTTTTCATTTATAATCTATTTTACTTATAATCTTCAGTCTTTAGAATGCTTGTCACAGGCCTTTCCTCTTAATTTTTATGGTTACTATTCACTTGAATTTTCTATATGGGAAAAGATGGATTTAGATACATTAGAAGATGCTTTGACTTAGCTGGTCAAGCTTACAGATTATGAAAAATAAACCCAGGTCTGAATGACTTAACTAGTCTTCCATGGACAAATTATGGCTCACTAAAGAAATAAATTGGATGTCAAATAATTCTAACCTAGAATAATCATATTGACTGTGAGGCACTTGTGCAGCAGGGACTGGGAACTATCAGAGGCAATAGCAAGAGTAGCAAAGACAGGATTTTCAAAACAACTATAGAACCACTTGTGGGGACTCAGAACCCCATTTTTGGACCTAAAATCCAAAAAAGTAAAAACAAAACAAGAAATCCAAGTACTTTTTTCTCTATGCTTTTTCTTCAGATTCCAAAGATATATCCCATCTCAATGCTGTCTCAGAATCCAAAGCATGTTTTTTGGTGTCTATTTTTTTTTCTATTTCTATTTCTATTTCTTAGCTACTCTAAGCCATTCAATTTGGCATCCATCTCCTGGACAGCTCAGAACTCCAGCATACCAGTGTTAGGCACTGATGCTTCCTATCCACTGGCAAAAGCCTCTTCACAGTTTTCCTTGGCCATAGAGGTAGCAACTCAGGCCCATGTTTTGCTCTTGCAATTTATTGAAGAGTATCATGGCTTCCCTTTGCAGAGAGGTAGGTCAGGCTTCACTGAACAGCAACTTGGCACTGAGAGAGAATCCAGCAGCTGTGGGGAAGAGATTCTATGGCCATGTCATGTCTGCCATCTTTCTATCCAAGACTCATAGACCTGTAGATGCCAGCTGTGAGTGAATCAAACCCAAAAGGCTTTTTTTTTCCATAATTCTGACTGAAAATGGTGAATTCTCTAAATAGAGGCTAATTAACAAGACAAGGTACTCAGCCTTAAACTCTGAGCCACTCACCTCCTTGTCTTCTGCAATGACTCATAATTCTTACTACTATGGAGTCTTTCTCTCCAGGTGAAAGTGGTTTTAGCTTGTTGGTGTTAGCTTGTTTCCTACAGATTAGACACTCTGACAGTCCATGGAATTATGAATTATTTATATATTATGAGATTAAGGATGAATGTAGCATTTCCACAGATGGAGTATCTATCATTTTCATAAGAGTATGAAAAGGTTGAAAAATTCTCATCTTCTCTGACAAAGCACCATTTATGTTCCAGACCCTCCATGTCTGAATCCAGAGAGGTTCATGCCTATGGACTTTTCACTGTGGACTTTTGTCCACATCACCATCTTCATGTGCCTTACCTGAAATACTTATCTTTTATTTTTTGACTGAAACATTTAGTACAAATAGCTGTCTTTATATTCTTTACAATTGTTATATTGTACTAAAATTATTTAATGTGCAATCTTCTCTAGCAATTTCAAGTGTATAATAATACAGTATTATTACTTGTAGATTCAACATTGTATGGTTAGTTACCAGATCTTAGTTGTCTTGTATAATAAAACCATCTAAATTCCCCTTAATTAACAGCATCGTATTCACCCTTGTCCCAACTCCAGTCATTGGTAACTATTAGTGTAATCTCTGTGTCTATGAGTTTGACTATTCGCATGCTGTTTGGGGTAGATTTATAAAATTCTTACCCTTTTGTAATGTCACATTTTACCTGGCATTGGTCATAAATGTGGTTACATATAAGAGGATTTTATTTGTAAGGCTAAATAGCAGTCCACTGTATACACAAAACACATTTCTGTTCATTCACAGATGTGCTTTAAGTCATTTCCACAGCTTAGACATTTTGAAAAGGAATTTAGTGAACAATGAAGAACTGACAGCTTTACAGGATACTCATTTCTGTTCTTTTGGGCAAATCATAGAAGTAGGATTGGTGAGTTTCATCTGACTTTCAACTCTTGCTCTTTTTTTGAATAACAAACAGAAATATTGAAAATAAATTAGAGGAAATTACATAGGTAGTCTATGGTCTTAAAAAAGAAAGACTGTTCATCCGGGTTTATAGTGGTGAGGCTACATTAGGGATAGTGACTTGTTTAAAGAGTTACAGTTCAACCCAGAACATTTTCTCAGCCTACAAAAGTCTAGAGAAACTTTTAAATATTAGACACCACACAGGATATATAAGCAGTTTATTTCATCTGCAAACATTTATTGACCAGTATATATACTAGGTCCTAGAGTCAGCAGTGGGCAAAATTCCTGGGCTACAAATTTTCTTTTATAAAATTTTCATGGATATGTATGAGACAATATTAGGATAATAAATTAATAGAAATGTTAGATTCATGAGTAGCAGAAACATGTGGACTGGTCAGATGGTTCAGGGAGTATTCTAGTTCAAACCCTGGGACACACTTGGTAGAAGGAAAGAACTCCTACAAGTTTCCTCTGACCCCAGCACTTACACTGCAGCATATGCATGGCCACACCACACATACACACACACACACACACACACACACACACACACACCCCTTGCATAGCACGCACAAACACTACACACTCATAGACACATACCACAAACACACACACCACACACAGACACACACGTACCACAAAAACCACACACCCATCAATAAATGAGTTAAAGTGGAATATTTTTTAAAACGAAGAGATACTATAAATTGTGTGGTAATGATAAATCTATATGCAACCTCTCTCTGTCTCTCTGTCTCTGTCTCTGTCTCTGTCTCTCTCTCTCTCACACACACACATACACATATAGTAAATTAATTAATAAATGAATGATATCAAAGTAAAAAGAGGACTACTGGACAGAAGGAAGAAGACAAGATAGAGTTATGAGACAATGAATAGGAGAAGCAAACAACATGCAATGATACATACAAATATATGAAAAGATCAAGAAGAAACCCCTTATTTGTGATCTTAAAAGTATCTTTTAATTCTGGAAATATTTAAGCTAGAAATAAATGACAAAAAGTAACTATACTGTAGATGAAAAATAGTAAGAAAACAATCAGATATCATTTATGAAATTCTTAATATATTCTGTCTGCTGTTCTAACTTTTTTAAGCATATCATCTTCTATAAACTTTTCTAAACTCCGTGTAGGAATTGTTTGTTTTTAAAAGTTTTTGATGAAAGAGATTTAATTACTTGGCAAATTCTGAGAGTGTTACAGAGTCAAAAATAAGATCAATCCCACTACTTCCAGAGCCTAGATCCCTTCCCAAAATATTTTTGGTGTCTCAAGATAAGAGTCAAGAAGGCACCAGTAGAGAAATCCAAAGGGAAAAAATGTGCTTTGGAGGCTTAGAAATAAATCCAGATGAAATGAATTATCATGAAGCTAGAGAAGGGTACACAGGTGTTGTCATATAGGGTCCTATATGACAGAGAAAGTCATGTGGTTTTAAGTGAGATTGAAGGTATGGAGTGAGAAGGGACGGAAACAGAACAGAACCACCTGTCTCAGACCTAGCCTTTATGTGTATTGTTATGGGAAGTGAAAATGGCTGAAGTCCTATAAAATGCTTAGTGATTTGAGCTGAAATAAAGGGACTGGTCACCTAATACCACACAATCCTGTAAATTAGAGGAGACAAAAAGCCAAGACCAATGGGATATAAGATTTAGGAAAGAAGAATAGATGTCATCACTCATTTGACCTTTAAGACAACAAAGACAGTGTACACTGTGGTAAGCCCTTACGACTCTGGGCCTAGACCCTGCTGTGAGCCTCTGGCTAAAATCGCCTAATTCCTTTATTGGGAGATCTTTTGAGCAAAACTGAGTCATGAAAATATTAATGACTGCCTCAGAGCTGCTTGTTTACGGGGAAGCCAAAACCCTCTGAAGGGATACTTCTTCTCTGGCTAAACTTTTAACTTCATCCAGAGAAGCTATTGTCCTAAGCATCTAACTTCACTGGAGAGAGGCTGTCTCCCCTAGGTAAACATCCCGCCGCAGCAGGGAAGTTGTTCTGCTCTGAGACCTATCTCATTCAGGATGTTTTTACCTATGCACTGTCTCACCCTGTAATTAACACCTTGGTTCTAATCCCTGTAGCTGCACGTAGCCCTCTGATGAAAGGGGTATAAGATTGGAGAGAAAAATGAAATTTCAGCTCCATTCCATCTGAGCTCAATGATGCTGTGTGTGTCTGGTCTATTCCCTTCCCTTCGCGTCTCTTCCCCCCTCCTCATTAGACCCCTCAGTCCCATGCCCCATCCAGCTACTATCTGACTTGCCAGGCCGGCCCTGGCAGTACACACACACACACACACACACACACACACACACACACACACACAAGCTTCTACCACTTTTGTTTCCATAATAGTTTTAGAATCCTGAATCTATTTTTATGAGTGTCGCCTGTGGTTATCTCTAGAGAAAGCTATAAAAGTAAACAAATGTCTTGCTTCTTACTACATATATCTATTTACCTTCTTCATAATAGAGTATTTATGAGGCCCTAAATGGCACACAATGCTTTTTCTGATACTTTTAATATTTACATTGTTCTTGATGTTAATTTTTTTTCTTTGCGTTACTATGTGACATCTATTAGAAACTTCAACTCTGGAACTTTCTTTCCAAGATTTCCCTTACCTAATATTAACCAAATATTAATCAATTCCATTAATCAATTCATAGGTATATGAAAAGTATTTTGAGATATTCATATATTAGAAAACATGCACTGTGAAACATTTTTAATGGAAAAATTTATACTTATTAGGAAGAAAAATAACAATTCAACTCTGAAGCTTTTAAATATTTTGAGGTAAAAAATGGCCCTAAACATGTGTCAAACACTGTTATTACAGACAGACAGACACACACACAGATATACACACACAAATGAATTTTCATTACGAATCTGTATTTAAATCACCTCCACAGTTACCTTTCATCTTACAAGACTACATGACAATGTAGTGATGAGAATGAAATTCTTATGATATATAATTATATAAAATTTAAGATATAACTATTTTTAGTATACACACACACACACACACACACAGCCCTAAAGATCATAGTAGCAAAGTTTAATATTGGCTCAAGAAGAGTTTTAAAGAACCTGCAGATGTTTCATGGAAGAAGGGAATACCAGGGAATCTCATTCATATTATTTCCCAATAGAACAGCAAAATCTGACATTTAAATTTGCGTAATTTCTGAGAAGAAGAGCATAGAAACCCAAAGGGTTTTTTCTAATATACCACAACCTAGAAGTACTTTTAAAACATTCAGCTATTATTTAACTAAGTATGAAGAAGGTGGATATACGTGTTAGAAAAAAAGACTAGTTCTGCATTGGAATCATGTGGTTCTATTTCTAAGAATGTAGGCAAATAATTCACTCTGAGTTTCAACTTTTATTTATATACAAAAAGAGGAATATAATGTAATATGTAAATGTTGAACCATAATCTGCTTGTGTTAACCACAAAGATTGCTTTTATCATAATGTTTCTATTTTAAAATTAGTACTAATATCCTGGAGTGACCAAAAGCTGAACTGCTCAACCTACTGGATCATCCTAGGTGGCTGAAGGCCTGTGAACTTGACTTATGCTAGGCTTCATAAAAATTCCATTTCTCTCAGAATATCTTTAAAATTAATACTGTAAATCTCTTGGATATTTTAAAACTGAAGTTACTTGGGGAGGAAGAGATGGTGCTAGCCACTTCCTGAACTCCCTACTAACCTTTACTGCTTGGTGAGGTGAGAATTACCGCTTGGAGAGAATTAGGAGAGAAACATCCAGAACTCCTTGTAGTAACATATGATGATACAATGGAGTTTTCAGATAATAAGCCAATTTTACTCTCAGCTGAGCACTTCTGCATTCACTTGTCTCTAAGGGAGTAGCCAGTTGAAGTTAGTTGGTGAAAACAAGTGCAGGTACAAAATTTTAATAATAATAATAGTAATAATAATATCAGTAATAAACCAGCATAAGAGAAGCTATTTATTAAATTGGGTGATGGTAGCTTTATTCTTGGTTCTTAATACAAAATATGAGTCCAAATGGTACGATTAATCAATGCTTATCATTTTATTAATCTTATCTATTTATATTTTCCCAGTGCTAGTGTAGATGTGATAATGGATAATTGCTCTCTAGATTTCGTTATGGATAGTTCTATAAAATTTTGGATAATTCTCTGCAGTTTTCACAATTGAGTTTCTTCTCCCAATGAGCCAACAAACATTTACTGACACAATATTGATAGAAATTAGCTACTACAAATGGAACCTGTGTGGAATTGATGCCGCCTGGGTCTCAGTAAAGAGCAATGTATAATGCTTAGCAGGCATCTTGCTAATATAGAGAGTTTTTCTTTTTTTGTATAGTACCCAAACATTTGAATATAATATACAGGTTAAAAACCTACTTCAGAAATATATAAATTAGAATCCTAAACGACTTGCAACACTTTTTCTTTTTGAAATCAAAATAAATATACTTTAAACACAGCATACATTAGTATAGACTATAACAATACTAATATATTGAAATAATCATATAGAAAATTTTAAATGCTTAATAGTAATATTATTTAGTGCATGTCCATGGTAAAGTTTATCAGCACAGAGAAGATTAGTTTACAGTATTGTTTTGTGAGCACACATAATTATATTACAATGACCATATAGCTCAGAACAAAGTGAGACTATATAAAATTATAGGTATGCTCTTATAAAAGGAAGTGGAAAGGTCAGGTGATACAATCATTTTTTGACTACACATATTCTATAAATCTTAATAAAACTGAGTTATATCCTATTATTAGTAAATATATATATATATATATATATATATATATATATATATATATATATATATATATTCAGTCAGAATGTTCTTTAAAAATCCAAACTCTGAGAGTCTAGAGAAATGGTTCAGTAAATAAAGTGTTTATAAAGATATATGTCTGACTCTCCAGAACTCATGTAACTCCAGACACAGTAGCTAGCATGTCTCTGTAATCCCAGTTCCTACATCAAGATGAGAGGCAGATATAGCAGAATCCTCTATAGCTGGTAGACCAGCTATTCTGGTGTGTGCAGCTTAAAAACATCAAAAGATCCTGACTCAAACTATGTAGAAGGTGAGAAGTAACATCCCAAATATTATTTGACCTGCACATGGATGCTGAGGCCCATATGTGTGCATGTGCATGCACACACACACACACACACACACAAGTCCTAGGGTGATACATCACTCAGGAATATTTCTTGGAGATCACAATTTTAGTGCAAGCAATGTAGTAACACCCGCTTACAAACTGATTCTGTGTACTAGATCTGCTTTTGAATTGTTACTTGAGGGCTTCATATACTATAATGTCTTCATCCAATCCCCATAAGATTAACCTTGTCCCACATTTTAGACAAGAAAACCAATTCTGAGAGTTTACGTGCCATTAAGAGATTTAAAGCCAGTAAAGAAGTGACTCTCCACAAGTTTAACATTCATTTTCTTTCACTTACAAAGGAAGAGTAAATTTTAGCATATCTATTGTGATAACACACTGACTGAACTTTATCAAAGTTATCTAGCTTCCTTTTTCACTAATAATCAACTATATTGTTTTACATTTCACAAAATTTTAGCCTAGCAGAAATCTGTCATTTTATGAGTAAAAAAAATAATTGCTATGAACAGAAATCTATAACAAGATGCAGACATTTACTCATTTTCTGTTAAATAAATCATTTATTTGTTGTCCTTTGTCTTCTTAAAGGCTGTCATGTGGAATCTCATTAGTTTTAATTTTTACCTCTGATGATTAAGGATGTTGAATATATATACAAATATTTATGGACCATTTGTCGTTCATTGGCTTATTTCTTAACTAGAAGATGCAGGGGCTGGGGGGGGGGCATTGTAGAGGCAAGACCGAGCCTGAGAAATAGACCCAAGGCCAGAGGCTTGAGAAACATGAAGACTATTCAGTCAAATTGCCTTCAACTTCAAGTAACTTAGAGCCATGTCTAAAATCTGAAAATGATGTGACACTCAGCACAAAGGAATAAACACCTATTTAAAATTTTTGAATGCTAATGAGTGTTCTAAATTAGCAGCACTAAGCAGCACTCACAAAGACTTCAAAAGAATATAGCTTCTTTCATTTAAGCAGCAGGGTTTTTTGTTGCTGTTTTTTTGTTTTGTTAGGTTTTGGTTTTGGTTTGGGTTTGAATTTGGGTTTGGGTTTGGGTTTTGGTTTTTTGAGACTGGGTTTCTCTGTTATAACTCTGGATGTCATGGAACTCACTCTGTAGACCAGGATGGCCTTGAACTCACGGGGATCTGCCTGCCTCTGCTGCCCCAGTGCTGGGATTAAAGGCAAGTGCCACTACCACCTGGCTTAAGCAGCAGGTTTTGTGCCATTTATTTTTCTTTTTTTTTAATTTCATTTCTTTCTGTCATAGCAAACTATGCATACTTGACTCTTCTATCCCTTAGTGACTAAAATTTTCACTTCATGAATAATTGAAGAAAATGGACTGGAACAATATTACAGCTATTGCTTAGTGACATGTTCATCTACTAAACTAAAAGAAATGGTTAATAAAGAATATTACAGTGCTAAATATAGACATTGAACATAGAAATATGCACTTAATAAGCTCTGTTAGGAATATCTATAACAGTAATAATTGTAGCGATCCTTAATTTAGCACGCAGCTAGCCTTGAGGCAGAGGTCGTCAGTCATTCCCCACTGATCACTTCTAGCTGAGTCTAAATGAGCAAGACTCCCAGTGCCTTAAAATGACTCACACCACTACACCTTCTAATAATATAGCATTGCTATAATTTTTTAAATATCCTTTTCTGCAAGTTGTCAGTAAATTATTTTTTCAATGGCTGTGACCTTTATATGAAGCTGTGTTTTTATAAGCAATGATGACTTTTGCTAGGCAATAAGATACAATAACTAGGCATGGGTTTATGATTTTGTCTTAAATTTTTACATAATGTTAGTGGTTAATGTTTATTTTTGCTTTCTAGATATATCTACTCCCATTAAATTACCACTAATGTCTTTTCCCTCTGGTTTGTGAATGTGGCCAAATGCCCCTAGAATTCAAAAAGAAGAGTCCATATTCACTAAAAGGATGTCTAAATATTTTAAGTGTTAGGCACTCAAATTTCCCTTTTTACCCTTTCATAATCTAGATTTTTAAAATGCCTTCTTTTTCAGAAACTTTGCATCTGCCAGTTTCTTTTGGAATTTTATAGATACAAGTTTACAAACCATATTCATGCAGCAAAATCACCTATTTCATTAATAGGTAATATTGCTTTCCTTAAGAAATTTTGGTGAACATAATATATTCCTTTGGCTTTGTAAGTCATATATTCAGAGCTAAAGTACGATATGTGCTATTATTTGTATCTTGTTTTATTTGTACTTATTCATAGGATTATGGAGTCATTTACTTAAGGGTTGTAAGTTTCTGGCTTCCATGTGACCACAGGTATATACATCTGTGCACATGTAATCCACAAACACACAAAATATATATGCACTGAAAGTAAAATTTTTAAAAGGTAAGTGCTATATATATGAGGGTGTCATTAATATTTATAGCCATGGTCAGGTAACACATCCAGTTTGGGAACTAAGGATTAAACTACTAGGATTGTACTCCCTTCTATACCTATGCCTGTTTCAGCTTGGTTTCTACTCTCTTCTGGTGCACATGTTGATACACAGAAACTATAGCTCTTTCCTACTCCATAGTTTGAAAAGTTGAAGTAATTGATAGCTGAATGTTTTAATGGGACTTCTAACCATAGAAGTGGATGTACCTCTGACCCATTTACCTGCCCTTGGGATCCTTTTCTTCTTACTGTGTTACACTGCCCAGCCTTGATATGAGGGTTGGTCCCTAGCCTGATTGCATCCTGTTGTGCCAGCTATGGCTGATATCCTTGGGAGTCTTGCTCCTTTCTACATGGAAGTGTAAGGGAAGAGGAACTGGGGGAAAACAGAAATGGGGAAGGGAGATTGGACTGAATGAAAGGAGAAAAAATGAGTAGGGATGTGTTGCCCAAGAGAAGAATAGATAGATAGATAGATAGATAGATAGATAGATAGATAGATAGATAGATGATAAAAGAAAAGCTGAAGAAGGATCTCTTTGGACCAATTTGAGTCATATACAAACAGAAATTCTGGACAGATCATTGTAACTCAACAAAAATTATAGCCAAGTTAGAGAGACTTGGCAGTTTCTCTATTGGATATGACTATTAAAAATGAAACACAAATGGAGACACTACCTAGCAATGAGTTGGACAGGTGAAACAGGCAACCTTTGTGAAGTTACTTGTTTGGTATCCCTAATAGATCCCGGAAAGCACATTTTGTGATGGATGGGAACATATTGAATTTCCTCATTACTTTATTACCTGACACAGTACCAGTAACATAAGAGATATTTGATAATTGTTTCCTGATTGAATGAATGAATATATGCAAAATTGTTTTGATTGATGAAAGAGCCAGAGGTTAAATGAGGAGGCAATGAACCCTGTTAGATAATCAGAATTTTCTGGTCTTATAAAAGTCAGAAAGACGATTCAACTGTGTGTGAGTATGTGTGTGTGTTCTCCTATGTTCATCTCTAGTTTGCCTGTTTGCAGTTTTTAAGTCTCACTTCAAGTAATCAACCAATGAGATTTACACTATGAGACAAGCATTAGATGAACAGATGTTACATTTCTAGTGAGTTTGTCCCGCTGGGATCAAATGAGTTATAGAGCTCTACTTTAAACCCTTTAAGCTCACTTGAGGAGATATCGAATATTCTAAGCCTTACTGCTCTCCATCTCTTTTGGTTAGGGCAACAGTAGTATATTTGCCACTTAGAATAGCCACAGGTTCTTCTCCTGTGGAGAAAATACCTCCCTTAAATACAAAAGTTTGTGGGTAATACTGACCTGACCAGCTTGATCATGAGAGCCAAAACCCTTCTGAGGATATTTTCCCTCCCTTGCCAGCATTGTATTCACTGCTTAATTGATTCTAATGTTTTCTCAGAAATCTGACTTTTGTGAAATTGTTAATCCCCATATACCTATGTAAGGTTATCCTTAAGACATAATCACTTTGTTCCTAACACTCTGGCCACTGCTACAGTTAATAACCAGGATTAAGATACAATTAAATAGGGTTAAAGAGATGGTTCAGCTAGCAAAGGAATTTGCTGCAAAACCTGATGACCTGAGTTCAATACCCAAAACCCACATAATGAAGAGAACAGACTCTCTCACTTTCTCCTCTAACCTGCACATGCGTACTGTGGAATGGCCTCTCTCTCTCTCTCTCTCTCACTCTCTCTCTCTCTCACTCTCTCTCTCTCTCACTCTCTCTCTCTCTCACTCTCTCTCTCTCTCTCTCTCTCTCTCTCTCTCTCCCTCTCTCTCTCAACAAATAAGTCTAACAAAAATGTTTTTAAAGATATAACTGAGTAAAGAGGACAAAAAGATGACCCCAAAGAGATAGAAAGAAGCATCAGGATTTATCAAAATTAAGAGGAAGAAAATTCCTCGAATCTACAATAGAAAAAAGAAAGGTGAAGAAGAGAAAGAACAGAAAATCAACTTTCTTTGACCACCTACTTTCTGGCAGAGTCTCACAGATAAAAACTTATAAGTATAATCCTTTCAGTGAGCAAGTTGCCTTTTATTTAAATGTGGCAGACAGGGAATGGAATTTCAGGGATGCTGAATAAAAATCTCATGTTCCTAATTTAGAAATAAGAAAAATAAGATAAAAAAGAAATAGAAAATAAGGTAGAAAATAAGAAGATAAAATAAAAACAGAAAATAGATAAAATAATAATAGAAAATAACATAAAAAGAACAAAGGGGAAAAGTGATTCAAAACCCTAATAAGTGTTAGTTTTAAAAGACACCAAGAGGATGTTTGGATAGAAATGTCTCTAAGTTAAACTCATTTAATCATTTTTGTTGCCCAGAACTATATAACTTTGTCAGACTAATTCTAAAAAATTATCTCAAAAGAGATAATTTACAAGAAAAGTCAGTTAGTTGAAATCATTGTAAGAGATTAACTTGCCATTTAAACTAGAGAATTTTTCTTGGTGGAAAAATATATGCATAATTAAATCATTCACATAAAATAAAGGAATATAAAGAGGACTTTAAAGAAAGCGAATGTGCATGTAGGTCTTAAGGAAGATTGCTAATCCCAAGTATAATATAACATGCCATGGAGCAGGCCCACTCTGTATAGTACAGTGATAACCCTGTTGACATAATTAGATGTTGCTATTCAGTGAACTCAGACTCTGCAGCTTCTGTTGTAATAAAGCAGTTTAATATTATGTACAATAATTACTGAGCCAACTTCCAAATGTGCTGCTTCTTTTCCACCTACATTTTTTCCCTTTTTCAAAATAAATTCCAAACTGCTATCATACTTGTAATCTAATGACTGATTCTTCAGGATATTTCTATGTTATGATCCTGTTCAACTATCTTACTCAGAAAGAATGTCTTGCTTTTGTCCTCTTTCCTTTACTTCACTGTCCACCCTTTAATGCTTTAGAAATAAATGTTTTGAAGTTGCATGCTGGTTAAATGACAGGCCCATTTTTACTCTAAGTACTTAGAAACCACAGCCAGAAAATAGTTGGCTCGGGATAAGTTTCAAATCTGTTGCCTGCCAGAAGGCAGAGGCTAAAGCCCTTGAATGAAATGCAACCCGAAAAGTACCAGTTATTGCAATTTGCAGTACCCATTGTCTCCTTTCTTCCCCTCTACTTGGTTACTCCAGTTTTGTTCAAGGAGAAAATGTGCTCAGCTCTCCAGAAAATTTAAAAAGCAGGATGTTTAAAAATCCAATGAAACAGGCAAACATATTTTTATGGTACCCATCAATTGTGCAATGCACAGCTCTACCACTGAATTCAATAGTCCTCTATACCCAGAACTGCTGTTCATTGATTCTCAGAGCATAAAACTTTAAGGTGATCATAGCGGGTAATTTTTTTCTTTCCATTATTTTCAACAGGTGATACTCTTCAGAGTTGATATACCTACCAGTAATATTCTTATCCCTGCTCTCCAAAGGTATACTATGAAGATAAAAAAGGAAATCTATCATGATCTGCTTAGGCTGTACTAACTTTACTGCATTTCTCAGACTTCTAAAATAGTCTTTTCAGTGCCCTCATTGTCCTAGAGGACAAACAACTAGGACAACTAGGAACAGCAGAGAGCATGGGGATTTGGAGAAGCAGCAATCTTACCAGGTCTAGTGAACAGAGAAGACAAAGAGTTCAGTTGGCCTCACCGCTCTATAAAATGTAGCATCAGTTGTGGGCACCTGAACAGAGCTGTAAAGTTATCAAGAATAAATTGAGTATGTGCTAGGCATGGAGAAAGAGCTAGAAACAAAGAAGACATGGCCTGTGCTTACAGGGAATTTATATTTTGCTGACAAAGGCCTTAAAATATTTTCAAGTGACACGTAAATAATTATAACAATTGGTACTATAAGGTCACAGAAGTGAGGCAGTGAATTACAATCTTGGGAGACCTTAATGTCACTGGCAAGGGAATAACAGCTTGCTTTGAACAGGAGGAAAATACCTGAAAGAATTAGGTGCA
Organism: Cricetomys ansorgei; assembly: GCA_026225945.1. Lineage (NCBI taxonomy): Eukaryota > Metazoa > Chordata > Mammalia > Rodentia > Nesomyidae > Cricetomys > Cricetomys ansorgei. The sequence continues at coordinate 5,177,686 of JAMJFZ010001264.1, forward strand.
GTAGAGAACACGAGGAGTTGGGGAAGCAGCAATCCTGCTAGGCAGGTCTGGTGAACAGAGAAGACAGCGAGCAGACATTCATAGGAAGGTGCAGTTGAAAAGCAAGGGCCAAACTACAAAGTGCCACCTGTCAAGGTCACGTGAATTTTGTATTTCAAATTATCATACAAAGAGGTTTTACTTGTATAAAGGTTTTCCAAACACAAGAGTAGAGTAAAAAAAAAAAAATGCTTGTGAAATGGAGAGGTTTTATGGAGAGGGTAACTGGAAGGGAAAGCTCCAAATATTTCCATTGTTTATAAATAATTTGGATTGAGTTGCCATGGCCAAAATTCTAGTATTTTGAGAAATGTTCTTCCACCAACATGCCGTTAGATAAGACTCAGACAACTGGTTCTCTTCTAACTGCTTGATAATGGTGTCTAATCTCCGTACTAAAGAACTGAACGGCAAAAATAAAAATGCAGATTGCAATTCTTTATCGTATGTTGGAGCTAATTTGCCTCCTCCAGGGTTTCCTAGTTACCATAGTCACTACATGAGTCAATTTCATAGAAAATGTTGAAAGAAACTACCCAGAAACTTCCAGGAGTCATTATTACAGAAATATCACGTTTATGTATAACTTTTATGTGAGATAAGCAAGCAGCTGAAATCATAATTGCTAATTGTATCCATTCCCAGGTATCGTACTATCAGTATTTTATGTTAGAGATGCAGACGTTCAAAAATTTGCTTAAGTACTTCAACCAGGAACTAATGGTACCAGGGTTTAAACCCAATGGCTAACTCAAAATCTACATCTGATTGAATGAGGACATGATTGCTCCAAGGTATGGTTAAGATGGATTTTATTGTAGATAAAAAGAAGAGTAGAGCCTGGGCAGCCTGGCATGGTGGTGCATGCCTTTAATCCCAGCACTAGGGAGGCTGAGGCAAGAGGAGCTCTGTGAGTTCAAGGCCAACCTAGTCTACAGAATTCCAGGACAGCCAAAGTTACAACCAAGAAACCCTGTCTCGGAAAAAAAAAAAAAAAAGAGTACAGTCAGAGGCAGGCTTCTGAGCATCTAGTTCAGTCTAGACTGAACATGGCCATGTGGAAAGGGAAGAGGGAGAGAGGAAGAGAAGGATCAAGTGGAACAAGAAAGCCAAGAGAACCATGAGAGCCTGTGGCAGAAATGGCAGGATTATATAGGAAAGAGAAGCTGAGAGAAGGGAAGCGAAGCCCATTTCCTGTTGAAGTTTAGGGTATGGAGCAGGGGTGAGAAGAGCTGAGAGATGCGACAGGTAGTTGCTGAGTCTAGAGGTCTGCCTGCTCTTTGGTGTGCCAATAGGCACCACAGTTAGCTACATGTCCTAGATGTTTTTGTTTGTTTGTTTGTTTGTTTGTTTTTTGGAACCTGACACTGATATGAGCCCTGCTCAGAGGCACAGCCTATACCTGTATCTCAAACACTGTGCCTCTGTTTTCCCCCTTAAATTCCATTAATCAACATCCTATGTCCCCAAGGACATAAGATATATTCACATGAAGATTTAGCATCCTGTGGTAGTGACACCTGTGTAATCTAAGCTACTCTGCTAGGGATAAAATCAGCAGTGGAATTGCTGGGGTTGTACAGGGACAGGCAAAACATAGGTATTTCATCCTTGCTAGAGTTTTCCGTGATCTTACATATGTGGTCACTGGGTATTTACAAAAGAAGTTGCATACTAGGCTGTTAAATGTTTCAAGTTTTTTTTTTCGTTTGCCAAGAATATAAATTTTTTGGATTCTGCATTTTGATTTTACTATTAAATATTTTGTATTTATTCTTTGAAATTTTAGTTTTTTCTTTCAATTATTAAAATTATTCTTTTATTTATTCTTTGAACATTTTATATCTATACATAACGTATGTTGGCTAAATCCACTGCTCACTGTAATCCAACTCGTTCTATGCCTTCCCAGTACAACACCCCTGAAACTTCATGTCCTTTCTCTTTTTATGTCTTTTTAAATATAACCCACTAAGTTAAATTCATCTTGGAAACAAATGGGAGAATTAACTATGATTATTTTTCTTTATCTGAAAGGAGGATTTATTAGATGATTATATAAAGTTCTATTTCTTTCTCTCTGAAATCTATAAATTTTATGAATCACATATATGTTGCATTAATGTATCATATAAGCAAATGTAAATGCAAAAGTAGATGAGCTATATGGTAAAAATGGTGATAACAGGCAATGTCTCTATTAGAGAGTAAAAGATAACAGATCATAACCCAAGTTCTGACTACTGCCTGATTTCATAAAAAGAATTCTGGATCACAATTACACATTTGTCTTAACTACTGTCTATGACTTTTTCATGACAACTTCAGGTAAGCACTTGCTGATGAATCATCATAAACCAACACCAAACTGTTTGACATGCATGCGCTATTCTCCCAGATACAATTAGACTTGTAGAGGTAAGTGTGAGATCAATGGAGAAAGTCAAGAGCATAAGTTTGGTATAGAAAAACCAGGAAGGCAAATGAGTATGCTGTCTGTAGACACAGCCAGAATACAGGATGTGCTAATTACTGAGCAGAGTGCAGCAAGGAACTGTGTGTACCTGAGCAGCCACCAGGACAACACTAGGTACCAGTGTCATCAGAGAAAAGAGTGCAGCCAGGAACAGAAGGCAGTACTGAGGAGGAAAGGACTTGCTAGAGGTCAGAGTATTAGAAGAAGAGGAAGCTGGGTATATTTAGAGACATAGGGAAGTCATGGATTTAAGGCTTGTCAAGAAACAGACTATATTTAAGAGGCTAGGTGATGTCAGAAGGAATAGTGGAACAGAGTATGTTGAGGATCTGGGTACAATATGAAAATATAGTGTAGTCAGGAGATCTTCTGTTGTCATGGACAAGTGCAGTGAGGGTGCAAGGTGGTATGTACAAGGAAGGAGGCGTATTTACAGAGGAGAGCATATATAAGAAATATGTATGTTGGAGAGCTGAATGCTGACGTGGAGCAGAGTGCAATCATGAGTATATTCAAGAGACTGAGGACTTTTGTGCTGCAGAATTGGTCCTGAACTGAACAGAGGTAGTGTATACATTACATTCAAGAAGCATAATTTCATCACACATAACACAAAATGTATTATAGAGCAGACTGTAGCAGCCAATACAGTGGTCAAGAAACAGAGGATAGCCCAAGAGGAGAGAGTTTTATAGATGTAATTCAAGAGATAGATGACTGTTGTCAGGCACACAGGTAGACTATTACCATGCCATAGAGAATGAGCAAAGCTGGGATTGGTGAAATTGAGGCACCAACTTTGGGGTTAATTTCTAGGTCAGAGTCTCTTTGCCCTCTGGGTCTCCAAACTTGACACAGCAAGGTGTCAAGTGCCTATTGTAAACTAGGAACTCTGATACATGTTCTTTCACCTGTCAGTTGTGCAATCGCCTAGAATTTAGGCCCTAGACCAAAGACAGGTGTTATTTTGGCCTAAAAGAATCACAGAACCATAAAAACAAAAACCAGTTTCTGAGTGATGCCAAGGAACTGGGATCATAGAAAGTGTTGGCACAATGTAGCTGTGCTCTGTGTTTATGCAAATAATAATGAGAATAATTATAAAACTCAATTCATATGTGCCTGTCAGCCTTACACATTGTATGCAGTGTTAGTTGAAATTCACTGTGTACAAAAAAAGAATAACATTATATGAAATGAAATATAATGCTTTATTCAACATGGTTTTTCAGCTTCAGAGAATAGCTATACCACTGTAATAAATTAAACCTGGAGTAGATGGAGGATTCTCTCCCCCAGACTCCCAGTTGTTAATGCAGTTTGATAATATACCTAATCAAAACCAGGTAATTTAATTGCCTCTGATGCATTCATAATTTTATTTACCAGGACTTCAGTACACAATCTACAATATGCATGTACCTTCATATATGTCATACAGAATCCTCCCACATATGAGGAAATAGAAAATAGTTTATAAAGGTGGTTATTAGAAGGGAAATTCTACAAGTTTTTGTAAAGATCATTTTATTTTACATGTTATGATATATATATCTTTTTTCCTCTTGTACCACATTTTTATCCATATGTATCCATTAAAGTATATGCTTGCTAATTAGTAGTTAATCAATATATATATATTGAATAGATCCTGCTATAAGGATGTATTTATAGTCTTATATATCAAAATAGAATGAGGTTGTCAAATGGAAGAGCAATTTAGTTATTAAATTAGTTTATTAGGAATGAACATTTTCTTGAGAAAAAAAAGGTGTGCAATAGTCTACAATTTCAACACAAACCTTAATGAATGCATAAACATCTTACAACCTGTAAATCTACGCAAAACTTGACACAAGAAAGAAGAGATTCAGCAAGATTTGGTCAGTGAGAGTTTCTTTGTGTTAGAAAAGCATCCCCTCTCTACAGAGCACATTACACTCTCTTTGGAGGGTAGATAAAAACCATGTGTCTTTCTGGAAAACCCACCTATCCTGATCTGAAATCCCTAAAACTGAGTTATATCATGATTCAGATGACGTATCTAAGCTGTTTTGCCATGTTGAAGAAAACCCTGCTTTCAATTCCCCCATGATTTAGATATGTTCGTTAACATATGTGGACATTTATTTCACACTTGAAAAAATTAGGATCTTTGTGAACATAAAATAGTATTAAACTGAGATAATTTTCATGTATTTTCCAATGTGAGATAGATATTTGGTCTGGCAGAGAAAGTTTGTCTGAATATTGATCTAAATTCATTGTAATCCCACAAAAATGAAAGTCCAGTTGACTGCAATGACTATAGTATGCGACAGAAAAGTACCCATGCCCGCTTCCATATTTGTGGCCAAGTTTACTCCAGAAGGTTATTTTTTTCCTGCAGAGCTGCAATTGTTTTCATTGTATTTCCTGAGTAGACTCAATCTGAGTAAGATTGTTTCTTATCAGCTCTATTTTCTTATCTGACTCAGTAAACTGTGTTTCAACAAATCTAAGATTCAAAGCATTCTTCTCTCTGGGTCATACCTCCCAAAAGATTTTCTTTTATATTTTTATATTAAAGCCATTATCAAACATCACACAGTGTGTATAGCTTCTATTTTTAAGAGGGCAATTCAAAATAATTTGTACAGAATCTTTTCTTTTTCTCATAGAGTAAAAAGGTCACAACAAAACTGCAGGAGATGCTGTGTGGAGTCATCCTGGACTATTAACACTGTCTGAACCTTATTTACAGTAACACTTTCATAGACTTCTGTCTCTTAGTCATGGAGATCTTAACATTGGCTACACCATTAACTTTTACTTTTTGTCTCTGACTTCATTCACCAACCTTCCAAAACCCAGCACACTTTTTCTGCTTGTACCTCTTCATTAGACAACAACCATCAAGGTGTTGCAGTCTAATTGTCCAAGACCCCAGAGGCACTAAGATGAGTATCCAGCATCTGCTATGATAAAGCTCAGTCTCAAATTAGGGAGACAAAAATGTACATAAATGGTACAATTTGATGGGGAAAATGCTAGAATAGAAATCCTTCAGGTATTGTGTGAATAAGGACTAACTAGTTTAGTCCAAGAAAAAGACTCAGTATAACAGATGCCAGGTGAGACCAAAGGAGATTGTGAGTGAATCATAAAGAATTCTACATATTCTAATACCATTCTTTTTTGCTACATGATGGCAAGCTAAGAATTAACATTTTTAAATTGTTATTTAAAGACAATATTCATATCTGACTTAGGACTCAGATTTTTGTTGTTGTTGTTGTTGTTGTTGTTGTTGTTGTTGGCTAGTGATCAAGATGAATGAGATCAAAACTCAGGGAAGGCAAAGGAGAAATTTAGGATACATTACCTTGTCCAGTACTGGAACAATGGAACTGACTAACCTATTGAACTATATGTACATTTGAAAGAGTAAACTATAATGTACACTATTAAAGGGTCTCAATGATCCAATTACCACACCACCACACAACTTGTTGAAAAGAAAAAGAAATTTTACTGAGTTCAAAGCAAAGCTAACCAGACTAGGGATACAGACTGACGCTAAATTCAGAGTTGTGACCCCAACTGGAAATTTTATAACATATTTAAGCTTGAAAACCGCAAACATCTGTGTAGAGGAATATAGGCCTGCTAGGAAGTGTCTATTCCAAGGGTCTATGTGAAGGAATCACATTCAGAGGCCTGTGTAGTCTGGATGGAATGTAGAAAGAATGTTAAGAATGTTGGTACACACCTTTAATCCCTGTGTTCAGAAAGCAGCTGCAGTACACACCCTTATCCCTAAAGCAGATATAGGAAGCAAAGCTCAGAAAGAATCAGTGTCACACAAGAAGTGTCAGTGAAAGACAGGAACATTGACTAATCAGAGGAAGAGTTGGCAGAATGAGTCAGAGTGAGGACATGCCCAACTCTCGTGATAGAAAGGCTGGGCTCTCTGTTCAGAATGTAGGAGTTATTGCAGGTAGTATGAGGGGATCAGTTTGGAGCAGGCAGACAGGGGACAAGAAACAGAGACAATGAAGTGGTCTGACTGAGCAGCAGAGAGGCTAACTGAGGCAGTATGGACTGATGAGAACTAAGGGAGAGACACAGAGACACAGAGGCAGCTTGCCAGAAGAAGTCAATTTCAGACAGGAAGAGTAAATCAGTTTGAAACCAAGCAGAGCTGCCCATTCTGAGACAGCCAGAATCTGAGTTTGGGCCAAAACAGCAGGTAAGTTGAGTTGAACCTGAAGTATAAGAATTCAGAAGGAGCAAGTCAGAGTGGCTCAGGAAACAGGATTGATTAGATTGTATTGAGGCTGGAATGTTCTAGATTATATATATGGAGGCTGAAATTGAAGCCCTCCAGTTCTAAGCTTAAGAGTAGATTGTACAGAGGCCAAAAACATTCCAGGGCTCCCAGGCTAGAACTGGTGATTTAATTAGGAAAAGAATAAAAAGCCTTTTGCTCTGAATATATGCCTACACATCTGTGCCAACACAAGCAATAAATAGTCATAATTTTTAACCAATCAGAAACTAACTAATAATTGTAGTCAGGGTGACCATAACCCAGAAGTGACATATCTCAGTTTCCAAAACAAGTACCAGACAATCATCTCGTTTTGACTCCATGGGTGTGTTGTGAAAGCTGGGACTCTTTACATTTTTCCTGATAACCTGAACCTTGAGTGTTCTTGTTTCAAAATGAAATACGTAGTTCAGGATAGCATTGGTTCTGCCATCTCAACACAGAGAAAAAACAAAACAAAACAGATGACTTATGAACTTTCAAACAAAGTAGTTTTTTTTTTAAAAAGTATAATCAATAAACAAAAATGATTTATAAAATATTGTATACTAGATGATGTAGTTGCTTGTAATAGGAATACAGATTAAAGATTCTAACACTGCCATGCAAGGGCATGGAGGAGATAGGTAAATGAGTGTCAGATGGCCAGATTTTTCACTGTTAGGGAAAGAGACTACGGATAAACAAGGGGAAAACAAAGCATCAGAAACAATGATCTCATATTTAGCTTAATAGGTATACAAAGGATAAGGAACAGAAATAATTACAGACATGAATAGATACATGTGTTGGCATACATACCTTCCTTCTGTAAGAGCTCATAAGTTAACTATTTCTGAGTCAATAAATCTATTGTTTTAATTCTTCTAAACACATGATAAGAGTCATCCCAAAAGCTGGGACAAGAGAGTTCCTAGAAAAGGTTGCCCCAGACTGTCAAAATTGTAGATGGATGGGATTGCAGAGAAAGAAACTTAAATTCTAGAGTAAGCAGTCAAAGCATTTTAGAGGTACTTGCGTGTAAAAGGTAACAGTAGCACAGATGTTTTCATTTACCCCATAAAAACATGGTCCAGGTGATAGAGTTTGGTGAGGCTTGAACTCGTTTGACTTCGGGCTAAGACTAGTTTCTATATGGTCAGTGACATAACTGATCTTTCACTATGTCACATAACTACCGTCATTGCCTCGAAATGTTCCCAGGATACTTACTGATCCTGATTCAGTCCATGTATGCTGAGAAAATATATAGCCAACTCATCACAGCAGTAAGGTTCTCTGCTTTTCCAAGATAAAAGAAGAAAGTGAAATATCAAGGTAAGTAAAACTGGGGACTTGGAAAACACCAATACTCAAGAGAATAGTTTTTCATAGTTGTCCAAAAATGTTAATCTTGGATCCTAGAGAAATGGCTGAATCTAAGTTGAAGGCAGAGAAAATACAATCTAAATCCAAAACAACTTGTACCAGTCAGTAAGACAATAATACTAAGCAAAAAGTACAGGCTTATGACAAGAGGTACAGAAACCAGATTGAAAACCTGCTACTGATCAAGGTTGGGTGTGGTGATACACATCTATAATCCCAACACTTAGGAGGTGGAGTTTGGTGGGTCTCTGTGAGTTTCATGCCAGTCTTTTCTGCAGAGATTCCAGGCCATCCAGGATTACATAAAGAGACCCTAGCCAAACAAAATGCCAGTGATGAAAATTGCAATTATTTAAACAAAATAAATAACATACTATTTTATTACAATCCAAAGTCTGAAATAAATAGACATGGATCCAACTTTATATAAATAAAAAAGAAATATATCTCACTTAGGAAAATTATCAAGCAAAAATAAGTTGATAATGTTGATACTGTTCATTGCTTAAAGAGATTGGTTTTGTATCAGTCTTCTCTGTGCCCCAACAAGGTCATTAGAGTATTTCAAAGGGAAATAAAAACTTCTGGAAAAGGAAGACTATCTCAACAAAGAACTTTGAAGTCTCTGAACTTAGTCAGCTTGACTACACCTGTTTTTGCACTGTGGGTGCTTATTTGTTCATGTGTGCCCAATTCTTTTTGGTTGATTCAGGAGTAATTTTATCCCTCAAACCTGGGAGAAGAGGGAAGAATTTGCTGATTTAACTTCAGATTAATATTTTTAACTGTACCTAATATAACTACTCAATTTAGTACAACTATTATTTAATTGGCAATTATTTCCTCGGCTGAACTGTGGAATTGTTGAGGAGTTTGTTATAGATTGACTTTATATTTCTTGTAAGATATGAAACAGTCATAGGTTTGGCACTCAATATCATGTTTGACCATTGGAGTAAGGGCATTTCTAGGAAAGAGGATGGTAGAATTCCCCAGTGCACAAGCCAGAAAGGGCAGTAAGGAAGTCAAGAGGAAGATGACATGCTTTCTTCATCTGGCTGGGGAAATAGAACCCAAATGTTTGTATTTTTCCATATTATAAATAACTGTTGCAATTCTACAGTTCTATACCAGGAATTAGGAGCTGGATTTTAATCAACAATTCCAACAGCATGCAAGCCTTCTTGTGGACTTTTCTCTTGTGGCACACTGATGGATGACAGCATAGTCTGTGGCCCTCTCAGTCACCACTTTTGAAAGGTGAAAGAGTCACTCTCTAATGTCTTTTCATTGGCAGGCATGTGGGAAACCATCCTTCACTTTTCAATAGTTGACAATTTCAGAATGATGCAAGTAGTTGAAGTATGTCCTCAAGGGACCATACTTTCTAGAGACATAATTGGCTTGAAAATTTATATTTCTTGCAGGTCTTTTTTTTTTTTTAACCATCAAGAACACACAGTGGTAAACAAGTAATGACTGTATAACTCTCATTGTCTAGTTTATATTTTGCCCTTTAGAAAGTATGTATAAATAGTGGCAAAAGGAGCGACAATCATCAGAGGGAAAGAAGGCATTTGAATGGAAATATTCTTTAACAGTTACAGGACAATGAAGCTTTGTTGCAGATGCCACAAAGATAATTATATAAAGAAGAAAATAAATAATAACACGAATGATACTAGTACCTCCCTCTGCATGTCACAAAAGTGACATGGCTGTTTTACTAGACACTGCACAATCGTGGACTATCCTGCCTTTATTGGACCTTTCTCGGTCCAATAAAGAAAATAAAACTAGTTTAAGTATTTAAACAAAAAGAATAGAGTTGAGAATAGGCAAATAGTATGAGAGATATGTAAGCTTTGCTAACATGAAAAGTGCAACTCAAGAAAGAAAGAGACACATAAAGACAACAATGCAGGTGATGCAAAAAAGCTGATCCCCCAGCATGGGCACAGATCAACAAACTGGAAGAAGGAGAGACGATAGTTCATCAGACTGGAAAATTTTGATGACCAAATGACCATTTGCTGAAAGAATACTGAGACCTCAACAGATGATCAGGACAGATAGTTGCTGCAGTTATGGAAGATCATCACATTGATAGTTGAAGTGGATCTTCAAAAGGACATTCAGATTGCTAGAGCTATTTTCAGCACAATTTATAGCTTAAACAGAAAGGAGGAAGATGTAGAGGAATATTTAATCTTTTATTCCAGCAACATGACTGCTTTGGGAAGGAATATACTCAAAGCCTGTGTGATTTAGCTGGAATACAGCATATGCCTTTAAGTAACCCAAGAAGGCAATGGTGGCACACACCTTTAATCCCAGCTCTTGGTATGTAAAAGGAGTCAGCTTAAAAGTAGGTCATGGTTCTCAGTTCATGGCTTTCAGTTCAGAGTTCACAATCAGTTCAGAGTTAAGAAGAGCAAGCCTAGAGCAAGAGCAGAAGCTTGGAAAATCATGATCATCAACTTCCTGGCTAACAAGCAGAGGATAACAGGGAATCGATGTAGCATGGATCTAAAGGCCAAACAACCAACTACAACCTAACAGAACTCCTTTTTTCATGGTATACAGTGAGTAATTTGGGTAGAATTCATGTTTTCCTGCCAGAACTATTGTGAAGTTCTGGCTGATAGTCGATGATATATTTACTAGGGTTTTATACTTACAGCAATAAGGCTGAAAATACCGTGTTTACATAGCTTGCAACACTAAAAACTATGAAAGAAATATTTCAAATAAAGAGAACAAGAAGGGGTTAAAGCATCATTTTCTATGATATAATGTAAATACTAAGGAACCTGTTGCTATCTAGTTGGTGCTATGTGATCTGGCTTGGGTCATTAGTAACAAGTAGTTCTAGAGGAGACGGCACTAGATCTCTGGAACCCCGAGGATCCCAGGGGCATCAATATTGAAATATTAAGCACTCAGTTAAAAAAGTACAACACTGTAGGAAATGAGATACAAATTTCCTGGTGCAAACACAAGGCAAATTACTTTTTCTTAACCACTTATTTCAAAGTATGCCCCTTTTCAAGCTTGTTTCTAGCCACAATGCAATGACATAAAATAATGATTAAGAGAAAGGTCTGGCACAAACTACCTGGGTTCTAGTCCTAATTCCACCAATTAATTATCCTGAAACTTCAATATAAGTACATGAACTGTCTGTATGTCAGTTGTCATTTATAAAATGGGAATATAATAATATTTTTGGATATACATCAGGGTCCTAAAGAGGGAATTCATTAGTGTATAAAAAGTACTTATGGCAGCATCTGTTACAGAGCACGCACATATCAAATCAACTATTATTCTTTTCTGTGACTGTTACAGAACTTAGGTGCAGAGCACTGATGTTTTGAATTTAGAAAGAAATTATTTTGATTTCTGTCCACCCTACTGAATTGCATTTTATTTTTCCTAAGCTTTCAAAGAATAACAAATTTGCATGCACATGTAAATGTATAACTATCACACTGGTATTCACACATGTAACGTATACTTCCATGTATGTAAAATCATGTGTACCACTGACTGGCATTGCAGCTGTCCAAATCTCTTTCTGCATTTGATACCTATCTTCTCTTAGAGAAAGTGAAGGGGAAATGTCAATAAATTATTCATTACAGCAATCTGATGATAGCTCAGCAAATAAGAAGGGCAATAGGACACTCTGGAAGAAAATTTATTAAAACAATAAAATTTTCCACAGATAGCCTAGTTCACACTTGATTTTTTCCAAGTGATTCATTTTTTCACAAATATATCTCCCTTTCCTAATTTGATGTTTATGGTATTAATCTACAAGAGAGTGCATTTTCTACAATATTTTTGCCTAAGTTTCATATTGATTTTCACAATGAAAATAAACTGTTCCCAGATATTAGCTGCTCCTGTTGTTGACATTTCAGCCACTTAAGTGTGTATACTTAAAAGGGGCTTGGAAATAAATAAACATCAAAACACTTTTGCAGGCTTTGGGAGGGAATAAGTTTAATAAGGCACTGTTTGTATGTTTTGTTTGTAAATGTCTTCGTCTAAAAATAGGACTCATGGAGAAAAATTTCAGTTCTTCAAGGGATTTCTAGAGAATTTTTACCTAATGAAATCTTTGTTAGTTCCTTATATGATGCAATCTGTCAAGAAAGGTAGATACATAGACTATTGTTAACTCACATTGCTGTGTACACTGTTGTCATGCATGTCATCATTTTTGTGCCCATTATTCAAAAAGGAGACCATAGCTCCTACCTCAAACATTCTAAAGCCATGGCAAATGCAATTCTGAACAGCACTGCAACGTGCCACAGAATGTCAACTAGAACTCCCATCTGAAAGTACTTCATTAAAGAAAACATTTGCAGCACTGCAAGGAGAATCACTAACAACAGGCCTTACATGGTCTTTTGACTATTTGCCTTCTGAGGAATTTCACTGATATCCTACTGTTTTTGAAGCAATTAAAATGCAAATAAACATTTAAAGGTGCTAGATTGAAGCTTAGATTTGAAAAGGATATTACTCTGCATTCACCAAAGCTGCCTGGTTTCTTTTAATTGAATGCTGCTTTATAGATGCACCTTCTGATTAATACTATTCACTCAGACTGTCTTTTAACCGGCAGATAGAACTTTTGTTTCTTTGTTTTTTATACTAAATCGCAATTCTTCTTCCTACCGTGGTTTGTAAGAGTATTCATTTTTTTAAAAGATGAAATTATGCTAAGGATAAACATCCTTTCTGAAATGGAAATTTAAAATCTCAAAGTTGGGTTTAAGAACCTCTCAGGGATGCACTAAAGAAAAAGGCATTGATGTTCTTGCAGATAAAAGAACGGTAGCAAGAAACTGTTGCATTGTGTTCATCGGCCAAATCTTCACCCATGAATAAATATGTGATGAAGTACATTAATCTGTGAAAGAGGACTTCTTAACAAAGCGATAGCCAGATGGTACCATGGCAATGTAAACACTCCTAATGGAATTATGTGATGCTTCTGTAACTGATGTCAAGGTATTTCACTTATCTGCAAATAGGCTGATATTATCTCAGTCTGTAATTATAATAGCTATCATAATCATTCAAGAAACTGATGAAGACAGAAGTCCTTTTATAATGCCGAGAGTTGGTAAATGAGAAATGTGGATTTCATGGCATTTTCTAGAAAATCACATTTATATGCAAGTACAATTTGTCAAATATAATTTTATTTCCTCTTTATTTCTATATGCAGTTCTAGAGTAAATATAGAAAGATACACTGTCATACAGGATTTTGTCTATTGAAATATACGATTTTTTTAAATGTTTTTTCCTTAAAACAAGTCATCTCTAATAATCACTAATGAGAAGACCAAAACGAGCAGTCATAAGTTTCTTAGTCAACTGGGAAGTCTAAAGGAGTAATTTGAGACTGTTGTCACTAGAAAGTTTTCAGGTGACTGGATATGAACCGACGAATCTGAGGTCATTTCCTCCATGTTTCTATCAGTAAAGTAGAATAGTTCCACAGAAGCTGGCTACTACTATACACATTCTTCAAAGCTTGAAAGAATGTAAAGCAGATGACTGCTTACTTAAACCAATGAACGGCTTAGTAGACACATAAATTGAGGTCCAGTGTCTGGAATTAAATATGCAATAGTCTGAAGTGGCCAGAATATACTACCATCACATATATCATTCTGCATAAGGATTATTTTCAGAAGAATACTATTGAGAATCACCAGCTTCAGGAAGTTCTCTGTCTTCTCCTTAATGGTGGAAAACCAAGCATGCATTTCTTTTCTTTTTTTTTTTTTTTTTAGATTACAATTACACCCTTTCCTCTCTTCCTTTCCTCCCTCAAACCTTCTCACGGACCTTCCCTTGCTCTCTTTCAGTTTCATGTCTTTCTTTTTTTTCATTAATTTTTTTTGCATACATATATATGTATGCTCCCTATGTGGACGTAAGACATGCTTAACACGAGGGAAATTATTCGTGGTATTGGAAATCTAGGGCTAGTGAAAAGGAACCTACAACTGCCACGTTACTTAACCAGCATAATACCTAGCTACACTACAAACGTTTGTCCTTGCGCTGACAGATGAGTGTAGCCCTAACTCATTGTCTAAAAAACATCTGTTTCAATAGACAAACATTTTTACAGAAAAACACAACCAATCAAAATGCAGCATTGTGGAGCCCAATCCAAACTGATATATCTATAATATAACTCCTTCACTTAAGACTCAGGGACCATTTCAGAAGAAGGCAGAAAGATTTTAAGAGCCAGAGAAATAGGGAGTTTTCTATGAACTTGTTTGTCCTAGGAAGGGCAGAAGCATACATTTCTGTTTGGTGTCCCATTGCATGAGGAAGAAGAAGCATCATCGCCATTGGATATTAAGTCATCTTTGAAATAAGACAGTGTAAACAGACCTTACTAAGACAATTTTTCACTTCCACAAACTGCCAATGCAGTTACTATTTACTTGAAGTGACTTATAATAAGTCAAAGCCCATATACCCTTTCATTTGTGAGCGTGGTATACCCGAATCTAACCACTATTTTGGATTTAAGTTATTTTCTGTCAAGTAGTATGTACAGAAAACATTAATAAAATCACACAGCTTTTCTCTTCTCAGATCCTTTGTTACTTTAACTTAAAAGGTCTCTCAGTTATTGTTCCCAAGAGATCAGAAGAATGCTTTCCCTCCTCAAGAACCACAAATATAGCACCTTCAAATTCAACACTCATAACTCCCTACATGTCATTAGTATCCTAGCCAGTGTCACCTGCTGAACAGAGAGCATAAACATCTTATCTCCTCTAGTTATACCTAGGATTCTTCTTTTGTCTGACACACCCTTAATTTGAATCTTTTACATTGTTACTTCCATCCTGTTCATTAAGGAAGTTTTTCCTGCTTCTTCCATAAACAATGACTCTGTTTTCTGAAGATTATAAACAACTGATCATTTTCACTCATTTACATACAGCATGTGTTCCCCTATACTATCATTGTTTCCCAAATGCTTTACCACGGTGATTGTGCTTTCTAATTCTGTATGACCTGCATGTATACATAATCCAAAACTCACATAATATTCAGAAAATATTTGAGTGGTTTGGTACATTACACTGACAAGCTTAAAATTCCATGATCTTGATTCCAAAAGATTTTATTTCAGTAATTATGTGAAAGTGGAGAAATTCTGCATTATGAAAACCCAGATTGTTCACTGTAAGAGCAGAACATCATCTGAGCTCAATGGTTGGTTCATGATGAGTGCACAGAATAAAATGTACACTTGATCTCTTTAGTTACCAGCTGTTAACACTACAAAGTAAAGACTGTTTATGGCATGACAACCAGCATCACCAAGTACTGTGGTAGATGCACTTTAATCACTCCCTTGCTCATCCATATTCAGGTATTTATTGGTCACTGTGGCTAGGGATGTAAAGATGTTATCAATCCTCCCTTCGAAGAGCTCAGAATCTGAGTCAGTCTGGAGCCAAGCTAAAAACACATCTTTTTTGTGCATCATGGTAAAACCACTTAGGAAGGACACAAGGGTGGAGCTGCATGAATGTTTAAACAAAAGATAAGAGAAATCTCAATTGCTTAAAAAAAAAAAAAAAAAAAATGGATTACCAGCAAGCTGTCAGTCAACCCCAAAGGAGATGCTTCTTTGAAACAAATGAATGAAGTGACTGCTCAAGTTGACAGGAAGGAAAATCTCATTCATTTTTGTTGGCATATATAACTCAAAATGATAGATTTCAATGTGGTAGTTTCATAGGTATACACGATGTACTCTGATCACATTCATCCTCACATCCACTCTTTTCTCTTTCTCCTGCTGGTCCCTACTCCCAACTGTTCTCCTATTGCTTGCTTCTCATTGTGATCTTTAAATCTAGATTCTGCATATGAGAGAAAACATGATATTTTTGTTCTAAGAGAGTCAGTGAGTAATTCAGGCATATTAGATGCCTGTAATTGATAAGGTACTAGATCTCTTATGGGGTGACAATGTAATAAGCTTTTCTTTGGGTAAAATTAATATCATAGTGATAAATATATAAATAGCTGTTCTATTTTGATAACAATTATGAAAATTACATAGAAATAAATGTATTAATTATGAACTTATTTAAAATGTTGGTGTTGGCTGGCTAAAAAGTTGAAGCTGAGTTTTAAGTGACTGAATAGTGGTTGCAAGTGTGATATTTAGAAGAAGTTAAAGACATTATAATGTGAAAGAAAAGTATGTGCCTGGGGGAGGAAAGAAATTGCCCTAGCCTATTCTTAACTGGATTTCAGTCACCTTGGCTATTCCATTTCCATTTTAGAGATGTGAAAGAAATTTGCTAAAGCAAATCTCTTTAAGGCTCCTGTCTCATGAGGCTATTCCAGGGAATAATGTTTGTGAAATGAATAAAAATAAAAGTTGAACATAGACATTTTCTTCATTACCTTAATTCATAACCTGCCTGAGTCACACTTGCTTTGGGAGCCATAATTTTAAATTCTTGGACTCAAATGCTCTTAAAAATTCTCTTCACAAATAGGAGGTGGGAAAAGGAAAAGTGTTAGGTGTAAAAGGCAGACACACAAATAGCTGCTCTGAAGGAAATATGACAGCATCACTGAAAGAACAAAAAGCAGTTTTCAAAATCATATTTAAAATATCTGTATAACATGAGAGTAATCCAGAAGAAAATGTCCTGGAGATTTTTCTGCTTGTGGTACATTTTGCCCCAAAGTGTTACTTTACAGCCATTTTTTTCTGAGATTTCATTTTAAGATGTTGGGAAGGAAATTGTGATATAAAAATTGTGAGTATATTTTTGTTTCAGACAGCTAGTTCAGTTATATTGTCTAAATAAAAACTGTACATTCAGCATCATCTATATGAAAGCATATTTTTGGAAACGTCATGATGGCATTTAATTCTGCTTGGAACTTTTTCAATGAATTAGTCAACTTGGATTCATTTGATTAAAAATTAAATATCAACTTCCTAATAAGGTTTTGGTGCCGTATTTAAAGAATATAGTCAGCACTAATATTATTATGGTATGTTGTCAGGGTGATTTTTATTTTTCACTAAAACATAATAAAATTGTAAAAATAATAGCATAGAATCTCAGTATGTTGCTATGACCTGTATTTCTCTATAGTATTATAAAAGTTATTATAACTAAACATTCCCCAAATTCCAATCAAGCTAATGAATTTACTCTTCAAAGTATTTTTCATAAATCCCATAGTACCCTATACAGTTTTGTGGTATTTGTAATATATATAGCTAAAAATTTTTAGACAACATCAAACTTTAATCATAACATTGGACTCAATATATAAAATGCTTTACCGCTTCTTTGGCACATGTATACAAGCTGACTGTTCTGGGTACTGAGTATATAGACATGGATTGATACAATTTGTGTCACCACAATGGCTGCATTTTAATGAGAAGACAGTCAAGTCTTTTGAAATCACCAAGATAATAATCCAGATAAATGACTATAAATCATATTAACAGAACAACTACTTTGGGAGTCAGGAAACTCCTCTGACGTGCTGTGTCAACTTTAAAAAAAAGGCTGAGAAGTTGCAAGAATTCCTCATTTGTTTGAAGAAAACGTAGGACATCATCATAAACATCTTTAACCCAGGTGCTGGCAACTAGAAACATGAGGATCTCTTGAGCTTATTGACAGCAGGATTATCTCCATGTTCAATGAGAGACCCTGTCTAAGGGTATAAGAGCAGAGCAGGAATCCCACCATCATCCTCTGGATTTTGTGTATATGCATATGCACTATACACATTCACCTCTCTGTCTCTCTGTCTCTCTCAAACACACACACACACACACACACACACACACATTCAGATCCACATAAACACACCTACTCACATACACATGCACAAAAGCAAAAGGGAAGAAGTAACAGCTTTTCATTTGGAAGAACTGGACTATGCAAAGTCATATAAAGAACAGAAAGAATGTGTAAACTTAGATTAAATTTTGGTACAAGTTGACTTGAGGCTTCAAATAAAAAGGAAAAAGTGCATCTACGGTATGGAGGAGATAAAAATCTAGATGCAGAAGTTCATACTAGGTACTTTGAACTCCTCTAGAAAGAGAGACTAAGCAAAAGTTAGAAATACAGTTAGATTGTTTTATAATTAACCAACAAAATAAACATGTAAGAGTGAAGATGACATTGGAAAGGTAAGAGACAATTAAGGATTTGTTATGAAGCATGCTAATTTTCAATCTGATTGTTTCCACCAGGGAACTCAGAAGCTAGACCACACACAGACTTGAGCTATCCAGTATCTACACACTGAGTCCCTTTGTTTATTAATTGAGATGAGTGTTAATTCATGATACTTGCAACCTATAGCACAGGTCTCAAGCAGACTCCAGGGGCTAAGAAAAGCCGTTAGTCAGAGAAATGCAAACACAGGAAGACAGAAGCTTATTGTGCAGTGAAGCAAAAATACACAGGGCATCAGTTGCTCCATACAATTAGCCTCATGCTTTAGTGTGTGGGTCACAAAGTGCTTAGGAAAAGGGTCATGTGGGAGAAATAGGCAGAGCCTTACTGATATCACGCTAACAGGAATGTGTGACTGTGAATGTTTTAACTTCAGTACACTTCAGTTTCCTTATTTGGAAAATGGCAAAAAGAGCTTCGTAGGATGGATTGAGAATAAACAGAAAGAACTCATACAAGGTATTGAGAATACTGTAGCACACATTAAACTCCAGGAACAATAATGCAATTGTTTCAGTCATCATGGGATTTCAGTCAACATGTGGTGCCATGACTCAATTTTATCTTCTAAGAGGGAAAACAGAAGTGACGTATGGATGTTAGTAATGTATAGGTCTGCATTTTGGCAATACCATTGTGAAGGAAAGAAAAGAATTAATGAATAAGATATTTTAAGGAAAAAATAGCTTATTGTAGGAAGTATTGACATGTTAAGAGACTGGATTGAATAAGTAGATTTGTAGAACAAAGTTTTGCACAAAAGATTCTTCCTCTAAAATTATATATATGTATATACATATAATAAATGTGTCTATATACAGCAATACAAAAGTCCAAGCAACTGTGAATAACATAGGGCATATATGTGGATATTACTAACATGAGTCAGGAAATTCAAATATACATAAAATATATAATAAATATAAATATATAGCATACAGTATGAAATATATATTTACTAAATTTTTCTTTATATACTCAATGAAAAGCCCTTCAAATTATAACATCAAAGTTTACATAAAAAATTACAGCACAAAAGTTTATTTTGAAGAAATGACAATTGTAAACTATTAAAAAATAACTAAGTGTATATAAAGTATATAATGTTAGAAGGCAATATATGCTTTTTACATGTATATCATTTTATCTGATTTTTATTTCTGTAGAATTCCGAAATAACTTCTAAAATATGAGCAATTGCCATTTCTTCCAATCTGTGTTATATAAAAATTTCCCCATTCCTTTTCTATTTCCTTTATTTTGAACATTTACTCAATTGTTTGTCTAAATTCAGATAGTGATTTCAAGACACTATTGCACAGAAAAACTATATAGACTTACATGCCATATGTAAGTCTCCGAAACTGCTTTGGATCTGAGATAAAGTAATGCTAACCTGAGTTTCTTGAGAACATTTGATACTTATATTTTTCCATGTGATAGACTTGACCAAATAGTGTGATATAGAAAGAAACCGACAGTCGGAAGTTAGCAAAATACTAGTTGCCAAGAGTGTTCTACTTTATAAAAGGGAACTGATACTGGACATTTCAATGCATAACTGCTAAAAATTCAAAAGAGCATAATAAAAAAAGAGAGGGAAAACTAGAGTTAAACGCTGTGTCCACAATTTTCTCTCTCTCCTTCATTATTCTACAGTTTATTAGGACATAAAATAAATCATCTTACTGAAATAATGGATATAAGCAATTTCTTACATTGGCAATCATTAATGGATCATGTGACGTAATCAAGTTTCATATGATCATCAGCAATGACGAATGTTAAAAGCCACTGTCATTGAATTATCATTTGAAAAGGAATGTAGCAGGCGCCCTGTAAGTAACACCCATCCAGGGAAATTTGAATATCCATTTTAGTTTTTATCACTTTGATTTCTTTTGAAGTTATGATCAGTTTTGAGGTTGGAAGACTAAAAAATAAAAGGAACTTCAAGTGTAAAAGCATGAACATAAGTAAGTGCTCTCACCCATTGAGCTTCAAAATGTATTTGTGGTAGGTTTTCTTTTTTTTTTAATTTCATGCATGAGTACCGTATTTACATAATTACCACTCCTCTCTCATTCTAATGCCTCCTTTGTCTCCCGTACTCTTTCTCAAATGACTTCTTTAATTAGTGTGTGTGTGTGTGTGTGTGTGTGTGTGTGTGTGTGTGTCTACTTCTGAGTCTACTTAGTCTTGCTCTTAGGTGTATGTGTTAATTACTGACCACTTGGAATTGAGACAACCTAACAGAAGTTTTGTTCCTTTAGAAAGTTGAAACAGCCCTGCATGCCTTATCCATCCTAAATTGCCTATAGTTCTTCATCTAGGGATGGACCTTGTGAGATTGCCCTCCACGCACATTGACATGTCAACTGGTGTTACCACTGTATGGTTCTTGTTATAGGTAACTGTATTGTTGGGGTATCATGGGTTCAGCTCTCTATCATACATAGAAGACACTGTCTTGCAGCAGATCTTCTGGTCCTCTAGCTCTTACAAACTTTCTGACCCCTTTTTCCAATGTCTCTGAATCTTAAGTAGTGGTAGTTTTACAGATGTGTCAGTAGAATTAGGTTCCACACATTTGTAGTTTTGGGATTTGGGCTGATGAAATAATGGACACTGAAGGAGAGTCTACTTCTTTTTTCATGAAAGACCACTACAGAAATCCATAATTATTAACATTTTAACATAAAATCCCATAACTCTCTTGTAACAACAGAGACAGAATTAAAAAAGAGTGAGGGAAATAACAGGAAAATGAAAAGGAGACTATTTCAGAAGAAAAGGCAGACCAGTAGGAGAGGAAATAAAAGAGGGTCTTGGGTGATGGGTATGATCAAAGAATGATGCATGAAAATGTGATAGTAAAGACCATCATTTTGTGCAGCTAGTTTATACTATAATGTCATTTTAAAACTAAAGAAGGTAGTCAATGTTCAGATAAGTCATTGGCCTTGGTAATGATCTGCAAAGTTTGTGCTTTCATAAGCACAGATTCACAGATTCACCTAAAGATGTCCCAAATCAGGACTGCGAGGCAAAGGGAACTGTGGCAGCCAGAGAGTCCTGGAAACTGTGGCAGCCAGAGAGTCCTCAAGGCCAGAGAGTGCTCTGCAAACTCAGAGGCAAGGGCTTGAGGGGCTGCTCTTGATATGAAAGGTAGGGTACCTTCCCCTCCCTTGACCATGCCACCTCATGCATGCCTTGCCCCCTCCTTTCCTGCAAGCAGGGCAGGGAGACTGTGAGACTGCAACAGACTAGAAACCCCTGGGAAGACAGGTACTGACAATCTGGGACCCAGCTGAACAGCACAATCCCTGTCCCCAGACTGCAGAGACTATAAATGGCTTTGTGTGTCTAGGGATGAGATGTGCTGGATAAATCCTGCTGTGCAAGTGTTATATTAGTGTAAATGTGTAGATAAAAAGTACCTGTCATGTATATAAAACCCTGTGTGCCCAAGTTTGTAGGATTCAAGTCTAAAAGTTGTAATTATATGTATTAGGATCTAATGAATCGGGCCTTTCTGCTATACAAATATGGTCTCCCTATATAACATAAATGTATGTTTGTATGTCTGGCTGGGAGCCTGAGGCTGTCCCCCTAGTTGTTCATCTAAGACACAGTACTCTAAAGCAGGTGCCTCTCTACTAGGGGAGACACACTATAATTTACAGCTGGCTGGTAATAATAAAGGTGATGTCCAACAAAGCCCCGTCCCCTTCAGGCCTCCTCTCTCTGGCTGGGCCTTTGTCTACTCACAACAACCAAGCCAGATGTGCAATGTCTAGAGAAAATTTTGGAGTTTTACAAAAAAAAAATAGAGTTTTGAAACTAGATATTTTCAAAAACAGCTCTTATAAGATTATGGGACATTTTAAGTTTATGAGATGTTTTATATTATTAATATGTGACATTAAAAATAAAGGGTTAAAAAAATCAGGACTTCCTCTATAAAAACCAAATGCTAAACCCCAGAAACTGGGATATTCCTATCCTATGATACAACAAGACAATGGCCTAAGCAGTCTGAAAAAGAACATGGAACAACAGTTTTAAACCTGTGGGTTCCCACATTTTGAGAGTTGGAGAACCCTTTGAGTCAATGGCCAGGGGCTGTCTGCATATTGGATGTTTACATTTCAATTCGTACCAGTGGCAAAAATTGCAAATGTGATTTTATGATTGGGGGTCACTGCAATATAAAAATTGTGTTAAAAGGGTCACAGCGTTAAAAAGATTAAAAACCACTGGCTTAAAAAATTTCTTTGCTTACCTAAGGTCTACTCAGGCATAAGAATATATGTTTATGCACTTTGTCTTTGACAACTTTGTTAAGCTTTAGCTATTTTGATGAATAAAATAGGATAAAAAATTATAACATTCTGTAATAATGGTACACTATAAAACAGCCAAGAAAGAAGAGTTCCCAGTCTCTCTATGGATTGTACTTATGAGTTAATTTTATTTTGATACTAAATGAACTTCAATTCAAGGATTGTTATTTTTTAAAGTTAAATGTAAGATAAGTTATTAAATTAAAATTTAAAAAGGCTACTAACTTTTTGTAAACAAAGATGTCCTATACAAATATGTTCATCTTAAAGTGGTACTTTATTTTTTAAAATCAGACTACGAGTAAAACAATAAGACAATTACATATTAGATAAACATTAAAAGTTACAGTAAACTTTTACAGTAAATGTGTATAAAAAAACATTTGTAATTTAATCTAATGATAATATAAAAATAAGCTAGATTCTTGAGATCATTAACAATTTAAAATAGCTAACCTTGGTTCACTATGTTCCTAATGATATAAAGGTTAAGTAACTAAAAATAGACAAAGTTTATTTAGATTCTGGTCTTCAAACTCTTCAGAGATTTGCTATGTTAAAACTGGCTATAATAAACAGAAATCCCAGATTGTAACAGTGACCCCAAGATCTCCAAAAAACATGATAGGGGCAGAACAACTTCACCTGGATTGTGATAACACCAATCACTGGGTGAACTGCCCCAAATTCCTCACTTTCTGCCATAAAGCCTGCCTAAACTGTGGACTAAGCAGGACTTGGAGAGTAAATTGCCTTCCTCTGACTAGACAGAATAAGGTCAGTCCCTCTAAGTCTTTAAAAAAAAAAGTCTTCTGGCCTTGCTTCTGAAGACTGGCATTGCCTTGGGACCTCTGTCACCAAGAGGCCAAAGACAGCAAAGGGGCACTGGGTCACCTGTTTAGGTGTGGATAAGTCTCTGTCATTTAATTGACACTGGCTGATTGGCTATTTACTACTATAATTTATTCTTCTCGGATCTCTGATGGTGTTGATAACTAACTGCAGTTTTAAACCAAGCGTCTACCAGCTCTTCCCCCAAGGCTACAGCTACCTTTGCATTTCTCCTGCCTCCTCAGTTCTCTTCATATGTAAAAATTAGGCCTTACTTTGCTAGAGTTATTCTAGGTTTCCAGCTGAAAAAGACAGTTTGCCTTGCTGCCAGACTCTAAAAGGAGACAAACTCACAAAACAGATTTCAAAGTGATTTTACTATTTAAAAAGAGCTTGCCTTACAATGACCTCTGTGTCTCTCATTAAATACTTAAAAAGTTAAAAAGTGATTTAAGTTTTAAAGGTCTAAAAAAGTATTCTAAGATGTAAAAGCTTAAATGTCTGAGGATGTAAAACTCTAAGTAAGTTGTAAAGAGTCTGAAAAGGTAATTTAAAATATAGATAAGACTTAAAAACGTGTAAGAGAGTGACTTAAAGATTTCAGAGGTTCAGAGTTCTGATAAGCTAGTGCTACTATTATCAGTTACCAATTTATTCAAGAATTTAAGTTTGGTGATTGTCCTTTAAATATAGACTTAGTGAAGCTTCTCACCAGGCTAAAATATTTTTGTCCTGTTTGTGTTCCCAACTCTCTAAATAAACAGGATGCTCATGGTTTTGACCAAGCACCATGCCTTTTGCTATGACTCAACTGTTTTACAGACACCTGTCAGCTGCTTTATCAACAATATGGATTTCAATACAGATTACAGACAATGATAATGCTAATTTTTATTTCCTTTGGTTAGCTAAAAATTCATGTGAGCCTCAAAGAATCCAAGGAGTCACAAGATTTAGATCAACCTCCCACAGGTCTCATACCTGTTTACTCCTGAGGGTATGATTTACCTCTCTCTCCTGGACTTTGGAATCCTTCCCTTTCCCAACTGCCAGAACAATAAACCTAAAAGTTCCCAATGTAAGCTTTTCCTTTAAGTTCCCTATACTTTAACAGTTTGAATAAATTTCTATCGATTGACAGATACCATCCAGGAATCAGCTATAGACTTCAAACTGCTTCAGATGACTTCCGTCCTTGGAATTACTGAAGCTGATATCGACCAGTTTAGTTGATGTAATTGTTTCCTGTTCTTTCAGCTGGGACAGCTAACCAAATGCATTTGATGAACTTTCCATTGCCTAAATCTCCTCCCAGCTTTTGACTAACATTCTAACCTTCCTGGGCCCCCTAAGAACCATGCCCTAGTTTCAGCCAGAAGCAGCTACAGAGGAATACAATGCCCCATTTCCTCACCAGGATGTAATACTTTGGTCAAAAGAAAATTCTCTGATATATTGGTGCCTATTGATATACCAAAAAAAAATACCTGTTATGGCCAAATAGGCCCAGATCTATCAACAGGTAAATTCATTTGCTACAATATGATAAAGCACTCAACCTGTTTTATGCGAAACAAAGAGTTATTGTATAGCTTCAATTACTGTCAGCCCTTACATTATACCTTAATTGTATACATAAATTCCCATGTTGGTACCATTAAACTGATCTCTAGATTCAAAGATTTGACTTAGATGCAAACTTAAAGGGAGGAATGAAATGGCCCTAAAAGAAAATCCAGACCAAGCAAAAGTACAAAGGGATCATGCCATTAGAAGGGGTGCATCAGGGGAAGGAGGAGGGAGCAGTCCTTGTGGTATGGAGTCTGGACACAACCACCATGCCTCTAGTGAACTCTGGAACCCCAGAGTCAAGTTAAGGCCACATTCTTGTGGAAAAGAGCTCAGTTCCCCAGGGTCAAGCTAACCAGGACCTCTACCGCTCCTTGATTGTGTGCCTTCTTGCAAAAACCAGATCAGATAAGGGGGTATATTTATAATTCTTCCATAGGATGTTTTCTGTGAATTGGTAGATTGTGATTGTTATTTACGTCTTGGGCTCAGGACGTTCTCTGTTATCGATAGACTAAAAATATGACCAACTTCTGCTTTTGTTGACACAGTGGTTGTGAATTTTCACTTGAACACCCCCTAAAATTCCAACCCAACCCCACATCACAGTCTTGAACTTCTCCCTTTCTCCAACCAGCTCTCATTCTTGCTTTGGCTAGCCCATCCCCCCTCCCTTTATTCCTTTTTCTTTGTTTTAACTCAAGTACAATTTTTCTTTATTAACAAGTGATGTAGTAATTGGATTGCCAGGAACTATAATAATAATAACCTGTAATAATATTTGCATGCTTAGCTTCCAGTTCATGAACTTTTTGGAAGGATTGGGAAATGTGGTCTTGTTAGAGTAGGTGTTTCCTTGTTAGAGGAAGTATGTCTCTAGGGAAAAGCCCACAACAGGCTCTGTATCTCTCTGCCTGCTACCTGTGTCTCAGGATGTAAAGCTCTCAGCTACTACTGGAATGCTTTATCAAAATGCTGCCATACTCCCCACCAGGATGATAATGAACTAAACTTCTGAAACTATAAGCATATCCCCAGTTAAATTCTATCATTCATAAGAGTTGCTTTGGCCGTGTGATCTCATCATAGCAATAGAATAATGGCTAAGATTGAAGTTGATACCAGGGACTGAGATATTGCTGTGGCAGGCCTGACCATGCTGTTTTTGGAGGAATATGGAAGACTTTGGGACTTTGAACAATAAAAGTGGTTGAATGTTTTAAGGGGGACATACTACTAAGCCATCCCAGTATAAGAATGGAAGACAGTGTTGAAACCTACTCAGGTTTCAGAGGGTAAAAATATCAGCAAGTGGTCAAGAGACCATTCTTGGGATATGCTAACAAACAGCTGCTTGCCCTACTTCTAAAAATCTGCTGTAAATTCCAAATCCAGTTGAGAATAAGACCACCACAATTTGAGCCAAATGTGAAGCAAGCAAGATTTAATTAAATTATTAAATATTGGTCAGGAAGATGGACTCTGAGGTACTCATCCAGTGGACCTGTCACTTACAGAGCTCCCAAAAAAAGGCCCCAATCACATGGCAAAGGTGCTTAAAAAGGTAGAACCTGTAAGGTATGCACTTCCCACCAGGTCTAATCAGTGGTAAACATCTATCCTGATGTACTTCCTGTCCGGGTTATCTCCCTCCTTACAAGGGATCAGGTACATTTTGCACATGGAGCACATACAATGCAGTAGTATCAGTTTGGGATCTAGCCACACCCTACCCCAAAATCCAAGAGGGTATATCCTTAGGCAAGGAAGATTCAAGTCTATCTCACCTGAACATCCCCATCTAGCACTCCAGGAGGTTATTTGTTTTTCTTTTAAAGATATTTTAGGCACAGTAGCTAAAATTTAAAACCACTTTTGCTCTTATACTGCCTAAGGCTAAATTGAAGACTTTGGGATTAACGTCTTTGGCAGAGAAGATTTCTAGACAGCCTAGTATTGACTGTGTCATGTGGCTATTAGTGATCACTATTATGTAGATCAACAATAAAAAGAAACAAGCAGGGCAAAGAGAAAAACAGAATGTATAATTTGCTGTGGAAAAAGAACACCAGGAAATGTAATGTTGGAACCAAGTCTGGTGCTCAAAAAGATAAAAGAGTTTAAAGAAAGGCCTGATTGAAAATGGAATAAAGGGAGTGGTACCCTCAGGGCAGAATTCCACCCAGCTAAGTTTCCAACTTTTGAAAAGTAATTAAAGGAAAGCTTAAGGCTCAAAGGAAACCATCAACAATGGAAAAACTAATTCAAATTCAGGAAGAGGCCCAGGTTCTACCTCCAACCAGCAGAAAACTTGGCAGCTTGGAGAATGTGGTTCTGGTTTTAGAGTCAAGAAGAATACTGGAAAGGGGTTACGGAATCTTCCTCCACAGTTAATAAAAGCCAATGAAGATGGGCATTTATTTGGCAAGGTAGTTCCAGCATGGAGGCCAGGAAAGGCCATTGCATGGAGCTATGAAGGGAAAGCCTGGATTGTGCCGGAGTCCCAGATACTTTGGAGATGCAAGAAATTCTGGGATACAGGCCAAAAGGAGCTGATAAGTGGGTATGGAACCAGCTCCAGAGATAGAAGTGTGTTCAATCAAGAAAGCTGAAAGACGTTAAATATCTGAAGAGTGCTTTGACATCGACATGAATTTGCAGAATTTAAATTTTGCCCTCCTGAGTTTCCGTTTGGTCTAGTATTTCAACACTGTACTCCCTTTCATCCATTTTGAAATGATAATGCATACTCTGTGCTGTTGTATGTTGAAAATATGTGAACTGCTTTTTTGTTTTGATTTTAAAGAAGGTTCAGTTAAAAGATTAGGTTGCTTTGAGTCTCAGAAGAGACTTTGGACTTTTAGACAATGGGGACAGTTGAAATTGGACTGAATGCTTTTTTCATTAATATATGGCCTCAGGCCTCTGGGGCAGGAGGGGAATGTGGTGGTTTGAATGAAATTGTCCCCTATATGCTAATATATTTTATTAATTAGTCACCAATTGATGAACTGTTTAGAATGATTAGGGGTGTGGTCTTGTTTGTCATAGTGTGCTTTGTGGTTTCAAAAGCCCACAGCAGGCCCAGCCCCCTTCCCTCTCTCTCCTTGTCTCTTTCTCTGCTTGCTGCCTGTGGCTTGCAACGTAAAGGCCTCAGCTCCAGCACCACCTGATCCTGATGCCATATTGCCTGCCTCGATGATAAAGGACTAACCCTCTGATACGTGTAAGAAAGCCCACAATTAAATGCTTTCTTTTATAAGAGTTGCCTTTGTCATGACATGTCTTAATAGCAATAGAACAGTGACTAACAGGAACTCTATCAATAGACTGGCTGAAATTATTTTACTCCATCTGGGGAAGTAAAAAGAACAAAAAGTATTCTTTAAATGCTGGTCCATAGAAACTTTTGTCCCTTCAGTAATTGGGAGTTGCCACGGCCAATGAAAGCAATGCTAAGGGGCTCCCTCTAGTGCCTTAGATATTGGGACCCTGGGCCTTTGGCTCAGCTTAGATTTTGCAATCCTTGGCCCTCAACATTTGACAGCTCTCTGTAACTCTTCTAGTGCACAGTGCCATTAGATTTTTTTTAATAATCTAATAATCTAATCCTGACTGTAAATGATCCTATTTTACTTCCCCAGTTCTCCACTCTTTTTTGCCTCTCTCTGTTCCTGTCTCTGTGTCTTTCTCGTTCATAATTAGCTGCCACCAAGACTTCTCAGAGTGTCTGACTCTATGAGAGCTGTGTGTGGTGCCTAAAAGCTGGAACCATTTTACCAATCTGACGTAAAGTGAATGTGTAAAAACTATAAAACCAGACACATCATCACTGGGAATTAAATAAACTTTAATTATTTTAAATTTAATCATAAAGAGTATCAAAGCTGCTTTAACATCAGAGATATCTGTGTACCGTTTGTACAAAATAGTCTTTTTTGAACCTAGAAGTTTTAGTTTTTGTTTTCCTCTTTAGTTGATCACAGGATGAAGTTGTTACACATATTAACTCTGTTAGTCATTGCTAAAATTACAGTTTAAGAATTCTGGGCACTGGGATGCTAGAGAATCAGGGCACATGACTGGTTATGCTGTAGCTAGGTGTCTGATACTGCCTCCACTACCGTGGTGAGAGGTTGTTCAGGCACAGGGTAACCTCTGCAGCTTCTTCAACTATCAAGGATCTGGTTATCTTACTGTTCTCAGAGTTTATAGGCTAGCTGCTCAGTTGGCAATGTCACTGACACTGCTTTTCTCTTCTGTCTCTTTGCTTCTTCCTGTTACCATCTCAGACTACACTAGGAAAAGTAGGAACGATACACCCACATAAGGAAGACTTTCAATTAGCATGATGTTACAACACACAGTAAGCTGCACAGAGGAATATCTCCTAGCCAACTAACTGACTTACGCCGAGTATGCTGCTTACATAGCTTAAGACAGGTGTTTGGACTAATCACAGCCATCTGTTTAGGTAAATCATAACCTTCTCTCCTAAGATTGATAGCATTCATTGAAAATTGTGTTTTGGACCATGCACACACTTGTTTTCTTACACTTTCACAGTAGTCCTTCTGCTAGACCACCAGGAGATGTGCTTCCTTTTTTGTGGAGGTAGAAGTGGTTACATTGTCTTCTTAACTTCACTAAAACTTGCTGTACCAGAATGTTGATACAAACAGCCTTGCCAGAGGCAGTACTTTTAGTAGAAAGTTAAATTAACTGTAATCTGTCTCAAGTTATCCACAGAACATTCTGGATGGCTGGTACTGTCATGAGGATAGTCTAGCTAGCTGTTACACACTGGTAGTATTATAGCTCAAGGAACTCAGGGCAGCAAGGGATAGTACAGCAACTGATAATCACAGAGTAAAATTGCCTAGGCCCCAACATCTTTGTTTATTTTCAGAAAGGTGACTATCAGGAGTGCTTATAATATCCATTTAATGACCTATCACCAGCATGAAGTGTCTTAGTTAGGATTTCTATTGCTATGATAAAACACCATGACCCAAAGCAGTTTGGAGAGGATCATCTCAGAGCTCATAATCCATCATCCACGGAAGTCAGGGCAGGGACTCAAAGCAGGAACCTGGAGGCAGGAACTGATGCAGAAGCCCTGGAGAAGTGTTGCTTGTTGGCTTGTACTTGAATTTCATCAGAAGCTTTTATCAGCTTTCTGTCACACCCTCAAGTGGTGCTTTATTTCTCTTTTAAGAAACAAGTGTTCTGAAATTTTGTTCACTTACTTGCTTATTTTTGTGGTTTACCTGGAAATTGTTTTTAATATTGTACTTTAATTACATCCCCCACACCCAAGTCTTTAGTTCAAGTCCTAATCTCATTTTTTTTTTGCTCAGACAAATGTTATAAAAACTTATTTGCTGGCATCTTACACTCTAGATTTCTAATATAAAGGTCTAAAACTTGTTTTAAAGTCTCTTCCCCATCATCTCTTTTCTTATGAGTTTTCACTAGTAAACTTTACCTATAGACATCAATTGCCAGAAACCAAAACTGGAAAATTATCTCGTCAGCTATTTCTTTCTCCTTAGTTCCCACATCCAACAATTCTTCAAATCCCAATGACCACTCATCATAGAGTCTCTTCAGTTCATCTGATCCATTCTTTTTCAATTATTCATAGTTTCAGATATTTTTCCTAGACTGTTTTCTAGACTGCAGTAAGGTCCTGAAATAGATTTCTCTACTTTGAATTCCTCTTGTTTATTTCATGTGTCACACAGGTAGCAGAGTTGGAAGACTACCTGACCTTTTTTGTTCAATGGGAAAATTTACTTTTTCCTGCAAATATGTTGAATAAATACAAACCCATAGCACAGCATTATAATATTACTCTAAGTTACTAACCATGCTGCATAGTTCACCCACTTCCTGTGTTTCCTACTGGACATTCAAACAGAGGTGCCCAGTTTCATGACTGTTTCATACTATGGGGAGTTTTAGTTAGACAGGATGAGTACATTCTAAAGATGCATTGCATAGCATAGTGAACATACTTAACACTGCATTATTCAGTCACTAAGAAAGTAGATTTTAAATTCTCTCACTATAGCAGAAAAAAAACATAATTATGTGAGGAATGGAGACATTAAATAATTTTATTAAGTAACTATTTTTGCTTAAAGGCAGTGCATTGTACACTATAGCTATACACAAATTCTATTTAACAACTAATCCTTGAAAACACTAGAGAAGTATATGCCATGTACAAAAAAATAAATGTAAAAATGAAAGTTAGTAAATAATGCAATATTATCTTTCTTCAACTTCATACATTAGCAGATTCTTTTTCTCATAATGTTTGCATAGCCTGACAATGCCATTTCCTTCCCAAAACACAGTTCAAAAGGTACACAGATTATTAGCATTTCCTTGTCTTTTTTCAACAGCTGTGATTTCTTAAATATGTTTCAAGGACGTGGATTATTATCTAATTATATTATTAGTATGCAGTTGTTAGCTGCTGTGGTGGCTAAGGATGGAAGACACGGAGGCATAGGTGTGAGCACTGCCAGGCCTCAGCAGAGGGAACCACCATTATGGCCAGTGCCATACTCAATCACCAGTGGAAACCTGAGAGTAAAAGCTCAGGTGTTTTTAAGTCTTTCAGAATGCCTCAGGTGTTCTACTGATATCTTACACAGACCATTAGCAATTAAACATCCCCCACAGAAATCCAACACCTGCAGATAATACAAAATGCCAAGGCCTATGTATCGCTTTTTCCAACAGTGCACTAAAAACAATTATTTTAAACACAACTAAAAATAAACTTCCACAACATTAATAT
The DNA here is from genome assembly GCA_026225945.1 of Cricetomys ansorgei. Lineage (NCBI taxonomy): Eukaryota > Metazoa > Chordata > Mammalia > Rodentia > Nesomyidae > Cricetomys > Cricetomys ansorgei. The sequence goes on from JAMJFZ010001264.1 coordinate 5,209,744, forward strand.
TCACTTAAAATATTGTTATCTTATTACATTGGTGTAATAAATTAGATAAATAGACACAGGAGTCTATTGAGCACTAATCATTAAAAATATAAAATTGGGCCAGGCAGTAGAGGCACTCACTTTAATCCTAGTCTTGGGGAGGCAGAGGTACAGATATCTCTGTGAGTTCAAGGTCAACCTGGTCTACAGAATGAGTTCCAGGACAGCCAGAGTTATAACAGAGAAAAACTATCTTGAAAAATCAAAAAAAAGTAAAATTTGATCCTTGTACATTAGATGATATACAATGAGTTCATTATAAATTGGTGATTCTGCTAAGCACACATATCATAGATACAGAGAATTATTCTGTCATCTTCATATTATCTAACATACTTATAGCTATTATTAAAACTGAAATAAAAATAGTACTAATCAGACATATGAGGAAAATTTGAATATGAAATGAGGACCTTTTTTTTTCTTTACATAGTATACACAGTAGATAAATTACCCTATATCAGCAGGTTTCCTAAAAATAAACAGAGCTTTAGACTACAGTTTGTGTTTTTATACTTTACAAAGGGACACAGAGTAAAAAAAAAAAAAAAAAAAAAAAAAAGTCTAGAGGCAGAGAAGCACAAGAAAAGCAACTAGAATATAAGAATGTACAGAGACTCAGGAATAGTGGACTATACTGTCCCATATCACTGTCTTCTGACAGACAGAAAGCCTTGTTGTTTCTGAATGCTTTGTTCCACTAAGAGAAGTAAAAGCATCACTGTAGACTCTCATGCTGTGCATGTGGATTCATGGAACTGGGAACCTGGCTGATAAAGAAGTCTCTCAACAGAGATGGACCAAAGCAAGCATGATGGAAGACATTGGTTCTCTTCCTTAGTACTGTTCAGTCAGCATTGTGTGCCAACATTATTTAGATGGGAACACTTACCCTCAACACTCAGAGTTAAATGTGACTAAGAGGATGTGTACCACATCTGTTTTTGTGAACAAAACGTGAACTTTAAAAATGTCTTTGTCTTCAACTTGACCATTTTCTATTTCCAAGAAAACAATGCTCAAATATTTTCTAAAACATCAGTAAATGCTGAATCATCCATGTAATGTCAATATACAACAATGATTGACATTGTTGATGATCATAATTCTCATTTATTTACTTCAAGGCATTACAAATGCTTGCATTAAGGTACACACCAGTGAAAAAATAATCATTCTTCTAATATTTACAAAGGCCTATAGTCTGTACAAATACAGCACTACCATTCCTGCAAATAGAAAATGAATAGGTCTAAGTTAAAATATTTTGTAGTAATTTTATACTAACAAAATTTTAAGAGATGCAACTACCATATAGTTTAAAATATATGGATAACTTTTGGAAATTTAAAATCTATTGACCTAATTTGCTGCTTACAACTAAATCAATCAATGTGAGACTGAGTGATATCCTAAGAAGTTCATAACAATCCACTTCTAAAGCTGTAATATTTTGGTTTAAGGAGATTTGGTTTGTTATGGGCAGTAACAAAGAATTTAAAGCTATTTGCATTGTCAAATAGTATACATATCACTAGCAATGACTAGGAATCAAAATATCTCTAACAAATAAGACAATTACCTGAAATGAACTTTTACTTTGTTGTTAAAAACACATGTTTACTTTAATAACTCAATTTATTTTCTGACACAGAAACTACTAGAAAGAAAAATTTCAAATAGTAAGTGACAAGCATCTATTAAGCCAACAGTAAGGTAAAATTATTCAATATTTGTTTTAAAATATTACATAGCTGGTGATTTTAAATAAGTCACTTGTCCTCCTCATGCCAGCACACATGCACAAACACATTCCCACATATATACATATGCACACATACACATATATGTGAACATTTCTATCATGTCTTACATTTGATAGTTTCCACAGTATCTCTAATATTATAGAAACATAAGATATTCTCATTTGAAAACAATATTGCTACATTTACTAGAAATATAATGGTTCAGTTGGATGATGCTAAGTGGTTGTCTTTTGGTAGTTTTATTTTTGAGAATATGATATAAATGCGTCCTTTCTCCCTTCCCTTTTCTCCTTCCAAATCCTGTTATATACCTGTATTGCTGTCTTTCAAATTCATACCCTCTTTTTCAGTAACTGTTGTTATCTACAGATATGTATGTGTGTATGCATATGTGTATATATACACATATATACAATATACATATATACATATTCTCATATATATATATGAGGCCTGCTCAGCCTGTATAATGTTGCTTGCATGTATGTTTTCAGGGATGACCATTTGGTATTAGATAACCAATTGATGTGCTCTACCCTGAAGAAAGCTGTTTCTCACTCTCTCAGCATTCCTTAGTTAACTACAGGTCTTTGTCGAGGGTTGAGGCCCTGTGGGTTCTCCCCATTCGCCTTGGAGGGTTTGTCTTGTTCCTCTCCAGGTAGTGAGGGAATCTACTGTGTGGTGATGTGAACAAGTTTGGATGGTATCCGCATGTGGAAAATCCAATGGGAGGAATCCTACACTATACTACTTGCAAACTTCATCACCCTTCATGATTTTATGTACTAATTCAGGATATATGACATGACTTTCATGAATTCATTGTCATAACAATACAAATAACACTGATATTGTCAAGTACATATAAGTTAAATATGCTGTCTCTTGTGAACACTGACACCAAACTGTAACTCATAATTGAAAATAACCTAATAATTTTCAACAGCAATTTTTCTTATCTGGGAGCAACTCTAATGTCAGTATTTACCTAATAAGTAATAGTTCTAAAGTTCAAAAAAATCCAAATAAGTATAGTTTGAAATAATTTTAATCACCAATAATGCCTTTATGTGAAAATAGAAAAGTCCCCCTCATCTCCATATTTCAAAAGATTTTGTCTGCCAAACACTAAATTTATGAAGTAATAGTTAATGTATTTTCCTTTTTTAGGTAATCATAATGATGTATCTGCCAAGTATATTTTGTGATTTTTCAACAATGAAAAATATTACTGTTAACACACTGTACAATTGCCCTATTGTGCAATTGCTGTCATTTTGGCATTTTGCTTTGTTGTATATAAATATATGGCTTTTGAAATACTGAAAATAGCACAAAGCCTAGCATTACTATTTCATGAACCCTAAGAAACCAGAGACACCATATTGAGAATCTTGGTACCAGAAAAATATATATTTCTGAATTATAATTAGTGCTCATGTGGCATCACAGGTTAATAAATTATGCTCTGGTCCACAATTTAGAGCTTCATTTTAAAAATTTAGATATTATTGTTATAATAATAAGGAAATGTGAACACTCTGCAAATCATTTATATTTAGAAGGTATTCTATACTGTTGTGCATGTGTAGGAGTTAGAAATTCTGAGTATTCATAGAACTTCAATAGCTAACAGCTAATGTATACTGCAAATATCAGATTGGAGCTGCATAAAATTTTATCATATACTTATTTTAACAGCTTATTTTTGTACTTTTTATTGTTCATGGGATAATATTGAAAAGGGCTAAATAACAAAGATATATGCAGTGTAAACTAAATGTATTTCTAAAAGTGGTACATGTGTGTGTACATATCTACAGAAGTATGTTTAAATGTATAAACTTAAATGTATAATTGTTAGAAGAAAATGAAATAAAATAGCAGTAGCAACCAATTGGTTTTATATACAATTCTAATTATGTTCTTCTTTACATTTATGGTTAAACAATTAGATACCAGAAGCATATGTACTTTATGACTGTAATGCACATTATTAAAAGATGAAACCTGGAAAAACTAGTTTCATTCTGAGTCCTCATCAAAAACTCTCACCCTTCTTTCTTGTCAAATAATCACCGTAGTCTCAGAAGGCAGAAATTACTTTCCTTCCTAAATGATTTTTTTTCACATGGTCAGAACGATTCATGATTTTAAAAGAGATATTTGTTGTTTCCCCTTAATGAGGCCAAACTAATTTATATATGTGGCAGAGCTGTTGATTATGAAATAATATTCCCTATGATATGAAGATATGGTTAATTCATCTCTGTATTCCCTGTGTGTTACATATCTTATATACTCAATACTAATTCCTCAGAAATACTTGAAAAACGGTTCTTTATGGTGCCTCTATCATTTTTAAATGATCACCACATGTCATTTTACTTTTATGAGTTTCATCTTATACTTTATTTTTTTCATTCTATAAAATATCTGTATTAGTCAGGATTTTCTAGAAGCACAGTATATAGGATTTATTAGATCGTCTTGAAAGTTGTGGCCAAGATAATACAATGATGGATTATCACACTAGAGAGGTTGAAAACTCAGTAGTTGCTCAGAATTTGAGGTGAATGTCTCAGCAGACCCAACCTGGCAGGAAGGCCTGGAGTATCCTGGGAAGCTACACTCAGTCGATGCCCAAAGCCCTAAGAAGCTCATTCTAGTATGAGTGAAGGAATGCTGCTGTAGGAGGGATGAACTAGAGAGAAGGGAAGCAGGCAAAAAGCAAAGCCTTTTTCTTCTATGTCCTTCCATCTATGTGGCTCCCAGAAGGCACTACCCAGGTTTAAGATTGATCTTCCTTCTTCACATAATATGATGACCAGAAAATTCCTCACAGGGATGCCTAGCAACTTCTGTTTTAATTAATTCCAGATCCAGTCAAGCTGACAACCACTATTGGCAATCGCAATATTTTATGACTTTTTGTGGGAATTCACAAAATCTTTTACAATCTCTTAAAATACAGTGTTTAAGCATGTTGTTTGGATATGTATAACAATTCTTTATTGGCCTGTGTGTGTGTGTGTGTGTGTGTGTGTGTGTGCATATATGTATGAGAGAACACATGCATGTACGTACATATGCATGTGCAGATCAAAAGTTATAGTTAGATGTCTTCAATCCCTCACCATCTTCTTTTTGAGACAGAGATTCTCACACAATTTGGATCTCACCTATTTGACTTGAGTGACTGGCTGGTTACCCTGAAGATATTCCTGTTTCTACCTCCCCAGTGCTGAGATTATAAGTATGCATTGCCACACCTCACTTTGTGAGTAGATTCAGGGAATCCAGGCTCAAGGACTTATGTTCATATTGTAATAACTTTACTGACTAAGCTACTCCTCAGTCCCTTATCTTAATTCTTTATAACGTATCATTTAACTAATAAAACCAATCTCATCAATTATATTACACAATAATTCTACATACTATCTGTAGATAATTTAAAGTAATCTATCATATGAATTACCATCAGAGTTATAATTCAATCTATCTGATTTTTCACTTGAAGTAGATACACAGGGGTATTGGATTGGCTATTTTTAAATCATGTTTTTACATGCTTGCTAAATGAGATTCACTTAGTTAATCCTTCTGTGCTTCAGTTTCTTCCTTTACAAGGTAGACATGATAGAATGTACTTCTTGAATTTATGTAGATTAAATAGATTGCTTTCAAATCTTTTTAAGATGATGGTTAATTCATAATATTTGTTGAATAAATGTCCATTTTAGTTATAACAAATATGTCCATAAAGTTCTAAAAGAAAATGTGATCTCTCCTTCAATGGTGCTAGACTACTTGAATATATATGTAGAAAATATATATCTTAATCACATAAAGTATAGCATAACTAAAAAGTAATTCATGATAAATTATAAATCTAAATTCAATGCCAAATTTGATGTATTTTTGAGGTGTAGATGTAAGCACTGATTTATCAATTATTCTCATGGGTTCATGAGGCAGTTTATTCTTTGCTAACTTACTCCTCAGTCCTAGAGGGTTTCAGTTTCCACAAACTCTAATCTTAAGTTGAGACCAGGAAGGCTTCTGCTTCCATACAATCTAAACCAAGATTCAAACCTACACATAGATCATTTCAGCCTCTGAGACTTACTGCTGACTCAGCTCACTCTAACTAGCTGTCTTCTGAATTCCAAACTATAAATCGTAAACTACTTGCTTCTATCCTCTGACCTCTCTGCTTCTCTTCTCTGAGCTCTGCCTTCTTGTCTCTTTGAACTCTGCTTCTCTCTGAACTAACACTTGTGAACTAAGAGCCTCCTTTTATATCCTGAAGTTGGAATTAAAGGTTTGTGTGGGATTAAAGGACTATATCACCATTTCCTTCTGAGCTGGGATTAATGGTGTGTGCTACATTGGAATTAAAGCTGTGTACTAACACTCTTTCTATCCTAGAACAACCAAACTGCCAGATCAGAGATCAAATATCTATTACACAGGCCTTCCAGTGTAATCCTTTGCTAGAACAGCCATGCTGCTGAATTAAAAAATTAAATGTTCCTCTACATAATTTAGGAAGGAATATGGGAAGAAGTCTTCATGACCTTGATGTAGACAAAAGTTTCTTAAATCAAAAATAATGTGCATAAGCCATAAAAGAAAAATGTAAATCTCCTAGCCAAGGACATACCTTTAAGTGCTTGGTCTGGCCATACATATTTGTAATCTCAGTAGCAAGATGGTTGATGAGGGAGTATTGCAAATTTGAGGTCAATCTAGGCAACGTGGTGAATTCCTGGTCAGCCTGAGATAAAACATAAGACTCTATTCAAAAACAAGAACAGAAAAATTTAACCAATAAGAACATAAAAAGGTATATGACATGTCAAATCTAATAAAATACACAAAACTAGTGAAGGGCATGTCCATATTGTAGGGACCAATAAGAAAAAAATATAACAAATCAAATACTTTATCAGTTACAATGCAAGAAAGGTAACAGCATAGCCAATAAACACTTGAATATGTAACCCAAGTCCTTAGAAAACACAAATTAAAACTACAACAGGATTCACCACATCATAATTGGATAAAATTAAAAAGGCTTCTGATAAAAAGTGTTGGTGAGGTTAAAGAACAAGTATGATGGTCATATACATTCCGTTACAGAGCATGCATTCCTGAGAATATGTCTCACAAATCCAAAAGCCATTTTAATTAGTCAGAACTCCAGCACAGAACTCCGAAATCAGTTGCTCATTTGCTTCACAGCTCTGCTTACCATGTACTTCATAATGTCTCAAAAATGTCCTTTAAATGGATTTTGGTTATACAGTTACATACATGAAAATGCATGTTAAAATAATGTATAAAATTTGCATGCTAACATCACAGCGCTTTTTTTGTCTGTCACTTAGGAAATGGAATAGTAAAATACTTACATGACATATATGGATGAAAACAGTTTCCTTTTCCAGTTTAATCTGTTTCTTTAGGTTGTCTGGCGCTAAAGTAATTTTGTTTTCTGAATTGCTATTCATCTCTTCAATTTTTGGCTTTAACATCATTAATTCAGGAATACATGGGATGTTATAGAAATAACTCACTGATTAAGTGCACTTTTTTCTCTTACAGAGGACTTGTGTTCAGCTCCCAGCATGAACATGGCTCACAAATATCTGTAACTCACGTTCCAGGGATCCAATGCCCTCCTCTGATCTCCGAATGTACTGGATGCATACATGCCTCACAGACATACATGAAAGCAAAACACTCATACACATAAAATAAAATATTTTTTTAAATGCATGTAAATGAGAATCAGCAAGAAGACTCAGTAGGTAAAGACACATGCTCACACTATGTGAGCTTGATCCCTGAAACCCATACAGTGGAAGAAGAGAACCAAGTCCTGAAAGTTGTCTTAGGAATCACAGAGAGAGAGAGAGGGGATGGAGGAGGAATAAATTAATTATAAGAACATTTTTTAAAAGACATGCATGACAAGGAAAGAGATAAGTGGGTAATCTGCAGGTGAAGACACTGTCCTGGGAAAAAGGTTGTGTCAGGAGTTTCTTGAGTGCCATGCTGAGGAAAGCCCTGATATGTTCCAGGAGGCAGATCCAGCAGTTATTTTTGGCACAGCACTCATCTCTAACTGCAGGGAACTGTATCCCATTCAAGTAGGAAGCTGCAGCCTGACATGGAATGACAATTGCTGGAGAAGTAGTAGAAATGCTTGTCTTTCAGGGGCTATAACTGGGCAGATATATTTTGAGGAAATATATGTATAACTTCCTTCCTTATGTCTTGTCTCCTGTCAAATTTTTAAAAAGCTAGTCAGTTTTGAGCTTGGAATAGCCTAGGAATCCTGGCTCTTTTTATTAAATAGAGGATTGAGGTCTTTTCTTTCCTTTTAAAAATTTTTCTTTCCTTTTTTCTTTTTCGCTGCTGGAGAGGATTTTATTTTTAAATAATAGCCATACAAGATTAATTCATGTCTTCTTAGGAGTTTAAGTGATTTTTGTACTTAATATTGATAAACTGCTTAGAAATGACAATAAAAATTATTTCTCTCTGGGAAAGATCACTGTGGTTATTAAATACACTTGCCTTAAAGAGCCTTCTTTACTTGGATATTACATTTGAATCTTGCTGAGCAATCAGTTATTATGAATTATATAACATAACAGTTTTCTTTAAAAGATGTTGGACTTGGAATGACTATGCAAAGGTTCTCCATTTTCATTACCGTCTGCCATCAACATAGAGTCACCTTGACAGTTTCAGGATGCAGCCTACCTTATGAAAAGCATGTTGCATTCTTCAAAGTCATAAAGAAAGAAAGATATGTGGGATTGGAGGAAAGCCCTGAGACAATGATTCTCACAATGTATTCAGGAACAATTTCTTAATCACCCAGGAATTATACTTTCAGATTCAGTGCCCTCCCTACATCCTCCACTCCATACACAAAAGAACATTTATGGGCACAGATACAGGAAATTCACATTCTGGGTTTGCTTGTAACTCAAGTGGTTCTTTAATATAAGATTTCTGTGTGTTTCATTTTTCTTTGCACTGTCCAAGCGTAAGTGTAATGGTTACTCTCCTAATACAAGCCTTCATTGTGCTATCCTCATAGTTTAAGGCAGGGCCAAAACAGTAATGAAAATCAAAAACTAAGGTGCAAAATCTAGAATGCTATTTGTAATTCAAAGTGAATCTTTTAAAACTCCATTTGTTAATACTGCACCATTTGTTAATACAGTGAACAGCCATATTTCTTTGTACTAAGACAAGAAATCTTTCATAGTCATATCACCTAGTAACACCTACAATGAAGATCTTAGAAATATTTCAGAATTTAAAAAGTTGATCCTGGCTGTTGACTTTGTACCAAACAATGAAAAACTTGATTTTTAAAAATAGAAACTGAACAAAGTAGCCACCATGATATGTCTTCTCTTTTTAATATTAATTCAAAATAATGTTCATAAATTTGAGGACTATGTATGAATCACTTCTCTGAATTTCTTACTTTTACAGATCAGTGGAAAGATGAAAATCTGAGAATTTTAACTTTATTTCTACAGACATGATTCAACTTCATGTCTCAAAAATCTTAGCAAACTTAGGACACATTTTTAAATCCAAAATGAATGTGAGAAATGCAGGCAAAACATCTCATTGTGGAATGATATTTCCCTTGGATTTTGAAGTTGGTACAAGTAGAACTGTTAAATTTTACCAATTTAAGACATGAGAGACATGTCTATTATTAAAAATCCAGTTCACCTTTCACAGGTTGCTGGAGAGACAGCCAGTTTCTTTCCGCTTCCTGAGTAAACAGGATAAAAGCAGGAGAAGGAGAAACTTTTATAGGATCCAAAATTCAGTATCTTAACATTTTCCAGGTTCAGACCTACGTACTTAATTTGGGTAATACTGCATACTGCATATTGTGCATATATGAACTTGATGATAAAATGATAGGAATATAACCAGTTTGCTTCCTAACATTAAAATGTCGTACAACTCTGATGTAAACCAAAATTTTGAGATAAGATAAATAACTAAATTCCTTATTATATCATTGCTATCATGATGAATTATTTGTTGCTGTTGTTTGAGAGAAATGCAGGCATCTCTCTTTAACTCTTCCTACTGCTACTGCTCACACATAAATAATAATATTCTGGTTTTGTTGATAGAAGGTATTGTCAATCCCATAAGTTTTTTGAAACTTCAATTTTTGTTAGAAAATTTAGTAAAATGTAAACATCACTTCTAAAATTTGTTTGAAAGGGTTCTGTGACATAAAGGAGTGACAATAAACATCCTTTAGGATAAATCTACCTGAGTGTTAATATGATTTACAGTAGTCCGTGGGTTTAAAATTGGCTGACTTAAATATTGGTTCCAAAATGTGATAAGATATTATATATTTATATGCTTATAGACTAGTATATACATATATGTAATACATTAAAGCATACTTATATATAAAATATTCATATAAATTATACAGCTATCCCTCTGGATCTAACTGTAGAATGCATTATCCCAGTATTCTCTCTTCTTTGGGACAGAGTTCCCTTAGACAGTCTGAAATGATCTTTAGAATCAGTCTCACATCCTTAACTTTCAACATTTACATTTCGGCTGCTTGGATCTAGAATAATCCAGTGACACTTCCAAATAATGCCTAGTAATAATTGTACTTCCGTTGTATTTGAAGTTTCATACCAGGTAAGTAAATTAGTAACTTAAGAAAAAGATGGCATAATTTGGCTTACAGTTTGAAGGGTTATAGTACATCATAGAGGGGAAGTTATGGAAGTGGAAGACGGAAACAATGGGTCGTATTGTATCCATTATTAGGAAGAAAAGGAGAGATAAATTCCAGTGTTCAGTTTGCTTTCTCCCTTTCCTCTTCATATGCAGTACAGGGCACATGGGTTAGTGACACCTGCTTTCAAAGTAGTTATTCTTAGTTAAATTTCTCTAAAAAATATTCACAAAGATGTCTAGGATGTTCACAAAGACATCAGGTATGTCTACTAGATGATTTGAAATGTATCAAGGTCATAATCAAAATTAACATCACATCTCAGAAATAGTCAAACATTTCTATGAGGAACCAGATACATGAAGAAAACCTGGAGATTATCCATGATCAAGCCCAGTATCCCTTCCTCATTCCTTAGTTTTCAGAACAACTAGGATTTGCTCCAGGTACGCTGACTCAGGATGGACTTCTCTATCTGGAAATCAGATAGATATTTTTAACAATGTTTCGATTTAAGCATTCTCTTGGCAATACTTCTAATTTTGCTTTCTCTACAGATTTAAGGGTTGAAGAAAACACAGGACCAACTTCATAAAATGTGGACCATAGGTAGAGCTTAAGTAGAATGCTTGTGGCTACATGATATCTGGTGCTGTTTGAAAGGATGGCAATTTTAGAGAAAATACTGGGAAGAAACATATTCTTTCAAAGGAAAGAACAAACTGTTCTATCATTGACTATAAAGTCCTGTTTAGAAGAAAATATAAGATATTTCTACTTAATCAAGCATAGATTATCTTATTGTTTGGGGTAGAGACTGGTATGAGCTGGGTTCCTTGTTCTATTGCTGACAGTTTAAAGGGTGACTTGACCTTGCCATACTTCAGCATCTTTCTGAATAAGGAGTATCATTTAAGACTAACCAAGCATGTGGTAATGGCTTCTTCTTCATAGTTTTGCAAAGATTCAGATAGCTGATAAAAGGTATATCCTTAGAAAACTGTATGGTCATGAATGTGCTTACTGAAATATTTTGATGATATTTTCCTTTTTGTGATCAGCATTGTTGGTATTTTGTTGAATCACATCTATCAACATTCCATATAACCCATTTCTAAATCTTTAAATAGTAGGTGGACTGGTTGGGGTAAATCACAAGAGAAGAGTTCCTATAATATTTTTTGGAGGCAAACTACAGCTCTATGTCCCTAGGTCATAGGTGACATTGTAATATGTGGTGTTTTCATCTTCACCAAACATGAAGTCATAGTAACTCAGAGTGTCCTAGAGGTGACTGTGGCTATTTTTCTCTGCTTTTCAGTCTTTTTATTAGCTTCATTTTTAGAATTTTTTTTAATTGTTTTATTTTAATAAATTTTATTAAAATATACTTATATCACTTTTCTCCCCTTCCTTCCCATGTCCGCTCCCTCCAGCCTGTCCAATGCCTTCCTACTCTAAAATTGAAAGCCTCTTTCACTTTGAAAACTAACACAAACCCACGTGCGTGTGTGCTCGTGCGCATGTGCGCACATACACACACACACGTATACAATCTGCTAGATCTGTTTTTGTTGTTTGTGTGTATGGTTTTTGGATGACCGCTTTGTATTGAATAGCCAATTAGGGACTCATCTGATAAATTATTTTATAATTACTATATTTTTGGCGGGTTTCAATAAAGAGCTGTGATAACTGTGATAACTTTTCTGAGGTGGAAAACCTAGACTGCCAAGGCACAGGTTCTCACCTCACATGGCTGACTTACAAGCCTCAGCTTCCGATCCTCTGATCTCTTCTCCTGGCGCTGACCCCCAGCACATGGCCTCCAGGTATTTTATTGAAAATGGTAGGTGCACCCACCATCACACAGGCCTTAATGTATAATGAATAGAACTTTTACAGTGCACCAACCCCAATTTCATCCTTCTGACTTGATGCCATTTACTGGCCAGTCAAATCCCCAGGTACTGTCTTAACCTACCTGGTGCTTAGGTTGAGGGAAGACGCTGTAAAGTCCCTCCATTAGCATTAATACAATCAGATGCTTTTAACACAAATATCTCAGTGGGCAGACAACATTAGAATGACAGTTGCTCCAATCCAAGGCCATTGAGTAGACAACTGCTGGTGCTCCAAATTAGCATGCTTCCTACATTCCAGAGTTCACTCCTAAGATGCTGTTTCCAATAGCTAAGGAAGGTGACATTCTAGGAATGGTTCAGGCTGCTTGATAAAAGCTTAATATGTGAGAATAAGTTCAAATATACCACAACACATACCTGTGAGAGGCTAATCCTTACTCTCTAGGTGGTCATTTCAAGAAAGACTTTTGTTCTTTGTCTAGGGGAAGACTCCCTTGAGATATTTCCCACTCCACAATAACATGCCTATTGATATTGTCAATGTATATAGTACATAATGCTCACCATGAAAAACCCGGGCCCCACACCCCATGGCGCAAGCCCCTGTCAGGGTCTACAGGTGAGAGACGACCTCCAAAGAAAACACACAAGACTTATGATCGATGCAACCGCATGAGGCTTTTAATATCCAGCGCGTCAGGGTCCACCTTCCGCGAGTCTCCACGCAGGGAGAATGGGAGGTGAACCCCGATTCCTTTGTCTTTTGGCATTTTATGGCGTGCAGAGAAGGGGGCTGGGGATAGGGCATGCATAACTTTGATTGGCACAGATTCCCGAGCGCAGGAATCTGCCTTTGTTATCTTTTAAACTGATTGGCTCTGCTTTTCTGCTGTGGGAGTGGGTGGGGGTCCCTTACGAGTATGTCACAGCTAGAGTGACAGCTAGCACCTGGGCAATGAAGCCTGAGGAAGTTTGTTGCTTAATCCTGAGACTTGAAGGAGTCATCGTTTAACTCAGGAATCTGATCCTGGTTCTGAATCTGAATCTGAATCCCAGTTTCCCAGGCCCTTTCAACCACAAGAACCATAGACTAACCAACCCTAGAACCAAGCATGAGAAACCCTTCAAGTGGTTGGACAGGGTAGTTAACATGGCTACTAAAGCAATATACGCTATTGCCTTTGTCCTTGGTTGCGTCTCAGTAGTTGAAGGTAAGTCATTATTGCAGAAAACACCTCAAACTTAGGACACAAGAGTCAGATGATTCCTAGCTACATTGTAACTCTTGTCCTTATATTCACAGATAGGTCCATCACCCCTTATCAAAGAACTTTCTCTTTACTGTAAATGAATACCATTACTGAAAACCACAACTGAATACGATGTTGAGGCCAATAGGTCCTAGGGAGTCAGCCTCACTGGACACAAAGTCAACACAGCTCCTGCATCTATGACTCAGGGAACATCGTGGAAAAAGAGGAGGAAAGAGTATAAGAGCCAAAATACCAGTAAGTCCGCTGTGGCTTTGAAGAAGAATTCTGAAGACCATCTCTTCTAGAAATTGCATAAACAAGACCTGCACAGTGACAATATCAATTGTAATCTTTTGAATTTCATGTTTAATTTTTTTCTTAAAATTTAATTTTCCTTCTAATATTATGGTATTACTAAAACAGTAGTAGAATAAACTTAGTGAGTAAGGCATTTGAAAATTTAGTGTGAATACTAGTGTAAATTTATGTAAATATACTATGATATGTAGTATGCTACCTCAAAATTTACTGAAAGCAACTATAATGCAGCAAAAGTATTAATATTATTTCTTTGTTCCAATATTAAGGAATAATTACAGTTAAGAAACTTGCTTTAGCTAGGTGGTGGTGGTGCACATCTTTAATCCCTGCACTCAGGAGGCAGAAGCATGCACATATCTGTGAGTTTGAGGTCAGCCTGGTCTACAGAGTGAATTCCAGGACAGATGGAGTTACCACAGAGAAGCTTTCTCTCAAAAAACAAAACAAAACAAAAGAAAATTTGGGTTAGCTGTAGATTTATTTTAACTCTTGAATAAAAGAGGCCTCAAAAGATTCCAGGGTTCTGAGCCATTACAGAATTAGAAGGACCCAGTGTCATTGTAGAGCAGTGAAGGACAGAAAATACTCAAAGTTGACTATGCTACACCATGTTGAAAGACTGTAATTTTACTACAAGAATTTGACCGTCTTATCACATGTGATTGTCAAAATGGCAGCATGGTTACAAGTGATTATTTCAAACCCTTTTTAAGAAATTATATGTGTTGGGTGTGAAATTTGCCCCCTTCCCAAGGACCAACGAGTATATATGTCTGTAAAAAGTATGTTAAAAGCAAAGGTGCTTTTATTCTACAGAGAAAAACCAGCATGCCGGGTCAGACACATAAAGATGACTGACCCAGAGCAGAGAATTACAGCTTCTTTTATTGACAGAAAAAGAGGTTTTCCACATAGTTGAGGTAGTCTGGTTTCTAATTGGCAAACTTCTAATTGCAAGGTAGAGTTACAAGTATCCAAGTAGCTATGTTTTTGGGCAATATCTGGCAAGTTAGTCATTAGAATCAGACATTTGCTTTCATGGGCTTCTGGGCTATGCTATCTGTCAGGATGAGCCTTCAGGACTATCTGGCTGGATGGGGCTGATTACCCTTAGTATGGCCTTCAGGGCTATTTAGCTGGATGAGTTAATTTACCCTTAGAACGAAGAATTAGCAAGGTCGGGCCCAGGTGGAGGCCTCAAGCATGTACACAAAATGGGGTCTCTGAATAGGGGCTTTGGTTTCTACTAAAAGACCGGGGCCCCACACCCCAAGGTGTGAGCCCCTGTCAAAGTCTACCGGCGAAAGACAACCTCCAAAAAAAAAAACCACACAAGAATTAGGATCGATGCAACCACATGAGGAGGAGGAGACGCCGATTCCTTTGTTCTGCATTTTTATGGTGTGCAAGGGAAGGGGGCTGGGAATAGGGTGTGCACAACTTTGATTGGCTCAGATTCCCACGTGCAGGAATCTGCCTTTGCTATCTTTTAAACTGATTGGCTCTGCTTGTCTGCTGTTGGGGGGGGGGGGTCCTTTACCAGTATGTGACAGCTAGCACCTGGGCAATGAAGCCCGAGGAAGTTTGTTGCTTAATCCTGAAACTCGAAGGGGTTATCGTTTAACTCAGGAATCTGATTCTGACTTGTTATCACCCCGGGTTCTTGGCCCCTTTCACTACAATATGTAAAGACATAAAAAGATACACACACTATATCATTCTTGATAGATTGCAAATGTACATTCTCTAAATTATGATGCTTCACAACTTCTAATAAAAAAATAAATATCTAGTTTATTGTCTGAAATAGCACAGTCAGTAAAAAGCTTGCCATGCCAAAAAGAGGATTTGAGTTCAATCCTTAAAATTCACATTAAAAAAGCTGGGCACATACTTATGTTCACAATCCTAACATGGGGAGGAAAAACAGAGGGTTTCTCACAAACTTTCTGGCGAGCTATCCTAGATTATTTGAAGATTCCACGCTAGTTGGAGACTGCTTCGACAAAGAAAAGGTAGGCAGAAGTTAAGTAGAGACAACTGAGGTTGTCCACTGTCATCATATGCACACACGTGAACACACATATAAAGACATACATACACATTTGACTATACACAAAATAGTTATCTAATAAAGAATAAGATAAAAATAAATAATAAAAATAAAAATGACAAAAAGCAAAATGTTTCACTTTTATGTATTCATTAGGAAGTTTAGGAGCACAAATTTAAACAACCATTTTCGGAATCACAAACAACCAATTGGAAACAGTTGGATTCATGGACAAGTAGACTGTTAAAATAATTTATTCAGATAAAATTTACAAAACACAAAAGTAACCATTTCAAAGTAAGCAATTTAATGGTGTTTAACATTCACCATGCCTTTAAATGTCTCAGGTTTGAAAACATTTGCGTGACTCCAAAGTAAAACTGCCCTGTACAAACATTTTTTACTTTCTTCATCCATCTTCACAGACTCTGGCAACTACTTATCTGCATTCTGCCTTTATAAATTTGTCATTCTTGAATATTTTGTATAAATTATAACATTTAACTATACATATCATGTGTTGGAAGTTTATATTCGGTATTTCATTAATGTCAATCATTGAAAAATACTTCATTTTATTCGTTGTGTTGGCTATTTCTCTTGTCATTATGACCAAGTGCCTTACTAAATGAAACTTACAGGAAGAGGACTTTATTTTGATGTATAGTTTGAGAGGATAGTGATTTTAATGGCAGGGAAGGCATGGAAAAATTAATGGCAGAAAGAGCATTTCCCTTGGTGAGACAGGAAGAAAAGAAAGCAGAATTCGTTTGCCGTGTAGGTTGACTACCTACCAGAATTAGGTAGCAAGACCTTGCTGCTGAAAACAACACATCCTTTGGTTGTAGGACATAGAGAAATCTAATAGGAATGAGATGAAATTTTCCACCCTGATGGCTATCTTGCATAACACCAGAGAATGCTGTATAGGCTATGTAGGGAGAATTGTCATCAAAAGTCCTTCTCAGCTATGGACACAATAGGCTATGCTATCAACTGGCCAGGCAAGAAGTGTCCTATGGTATAGCCATTTACAGATTTTATTTGAGGCTTACAGTATAAGAGGGAATCCATGTCTGGTACTGTAAGCATGTTGAAAAGCTGGTAGTTAAGGAGGTCATAGGTCATAGTGGAAAAAAAAATCTGCTATGGTTTCACTAAATGGATATGATATGCTCATCAAATTGCCTTTGAGATATCTGTATATATATTCACATTTTAGTACTGATGTCAGCTTTGTTCAGAGAAGCTCCTTTTTATATTGGGTAGAGGTAACTGCAGTGACTCATAACTAGCTAATGTGGTGAGAACAAGAAACTATTAAATACACAGTCATGGATGAGATATCTTTATCACCCCTTCCAAGACCCAAGGAACATCTCAAAGAAGGGGTAGAAAGACTGTAAAAGCTAAAGAACGGATTGGAGTGAGGTGGAATGTCATCTTTGGAGCATGATGACACCATTGCATTCTTGTGGTGAGCCCTTCAGATTCTGGGCCTGGACCCTGCTGTGAGCCTCTGGCTAAAATTGCCTAGTTCCTTTATTGGGAGATCTTCTGAGCAAAACTGAGTCATGAAAATATTAATGACTGCCCGAGAGGGGCTTGTTTACAGGGAAGCCAAAACCCTCTGAAGGGATGTTTCTTCTCTGGCTAAACATTTAACTTCATCCAGAGAAGCTATTGTCCTAAGCATCCAACTTCACTGGAAAGAGGCTGTCTCCCCCTAGGTAAGCATCCCGCCTCAGCAGGGAAGATGTTTTGTTCTGATACCTATTTCCTTCAGGATGTTTTTACCTATGTACTGTCTCGCCCTGTAATTAACGCCTTGGTTCTAATCCCTGTAGCTGCACGGAGCCACTGGAAGAAAGGGGTATAAGCTTGGAGAGGAAAATAAAATTTCAGCTCCATTCCATCTGAGCTCAATGATACCATGTGTGTCTGGTCTATTCCCTTCCCTTTGCATTTCTTTTCCCCTCTCCTCATAATGCCCTTCAGTCTCACGCCCCATCCAGGTACTGTCTGACTTGCCAGGCCGGTCCTGGCACGTTCTTGATCTCATAGAAGTTGTACTTACTAGAACAATACATATACAAATTGGATCTGTCAACATCTTACCATGAGAAGAGGGGCATGAACTGTTGAGGAAGTTTATTTTTAGTTGTGTTTAAAGTAAATTTTTTTTCTGTACTGTTGGAAAAAGGGATGAGTAGGCCTTGGTGTTCTGTACTGTTTGAAGGTGTTGGATTTCTGTGGAGGTTGTTTGATTGCTTATGAGCTGCACTTGAGGAGTCCTGAATGAATCAAACACCTGAGTTGAGACTCTCTGGGTTCCACTGTTGAGGATAGTGCTTGCCATGATGGTGGTTACCTCTGTTGAGGTCTGCCAGGGTATGCATTTATGAAAATGCTTCCTTGTCCTTTGTGCTGAACACACAGCACTAACAACTACAGTGAACCCCACCTTTTCCCCAAGGACTTGTAGACTGATAAGAGCACCTAATGATGGAGAGATTCAGCAGCATATAGGTATAATCATATGAGTAACCGCAGCTGTGCCAAGGACTGTACTGCTTTGCATTCTCACCAGCAGAAAGTGAGAATTCTGGTTGTTCCAGTCCTCTCCACCATTTGGTATTAGAGCCATTATTATGGAACTAAGCTAGTATCTTCCATAATTAGCATTATATTGATCATGAAAATTGTCATGCTTACTTCCATTTGTTTATTAGCCAATAATGTGCCTTCTGTGGGAAGTTCTTATTTAAATTATTTTTCTCCATTGTCTTAATGGCCTTTTTGCATTGTATGTAGATGTTTTATATGATCTATACATATGTAAATAAACATAAATATATATGCATGAATATACATGTACATATACATATGTGTGTATATACACACATACATATGCATACATATATATATTTACATACAAATACATTCTGGTATTTTATAGTTATAAACTCTATGGAGAGTACTCTGTTAAAATTGTTTCTCAAAATCTATTGTTTGTACTTTTAATGAAGTCTTCCAAATAAAATGTTGCTTTAATTTTAATGAAGATCAGCTTACCAAAAGTTTTATGTTTAGTATTTGGTTTCCTGGGGCATCTTTTTTATTTCATAGATTTCATAGGTGATTTTCTTTGTAAGGATCTGAACTCAGTATTTATATTTAAGCACATAGCACACAACATTTTTCAACTTTCATTAAGTCATTTTATCATTTTATCTTTCTCATTTTGTTTAATTTACTCTCAACAAATTTATTTTTATTAGTACAAAAAACAGTAACATATTTTGTTTTAATGTTATATTTCAATATATGTGTGCATTTTGTAATGCTGAAACCAGATCAGACACATCTATTTTTTCTTGTACTCTTTTTTGGAAAGATGACTTTCTCTAAGAATAAAGCATTGTCTATTCCAAATGGCAGAAAAAATTGAATATTTTTCCATGGAGAAATTTTACATATACCAATACTTTTAGGAGTAGAATATTTCCTATTATTCAAAAAGCTTGTCAATATAATTGGCTCTTTGCTAGAAAACACAGCAACATTACTGATAACATTGTTTTTAGATAGGCAGTTAGAAAAAAAGTCTCACAACTCTGTGGATTAAATAGAATATGTTATTTACTATAGAATGTTTAATGTCTCAGTTTTTATTGTTTAAAACTTGATGGCATTACAGGTGCTATGTAAGTAGAACTGTATTCATTTTCAAGAACTTCCCTTCTATTTAACCATGTAACTCAGTTCATAGTTCTCCTGCTGTGATTTAAAAGTGGGAAAATCAGATAGGAATGGAAAAGTAGTACATCCTTTCTGCAGAGAATTTATCAGTATTTCACTAAATAATCTATGCATTTACCCTTGAGCCAGCAAAACAACTTTTGCTATTACATTATAAAAATAAAATAGCAAAACACAAAAGATCTTTGCACAGATCAATTATTGTAGTACTATTGTCATAGTCTGGAAATAACTCAAGAATCAACTAAGAATTTCTTGAAAGCCTGTGGAATGTCTGGGAGCCTGCAGGGTATCCTGCTGCCTGTGGGATATCCAGGTACTTGTGAGAGGCCCTGATACCTTTGAGATGTCCTGGCACCTGTAGTATGCCCAGGTACCTGTGGGAAGTCTGAGTGGCTGTGGGGTGCCCTGGTGGTTGAGGGATGGCCAGGTGCCTTACAGAAAGTCAGGGTCCAGATGTGATATACTGGTGACTGCATCTTTAGGCTGTATGGTCCAACTTTGGGTTGAACAGGCTAATATAGGCCAGGTGAATATCCGTGAACAGAACTGCTTGCTGCCTCCAGGAACCATAGTGATGTTTGTGATCCATGCTACCTCCACACAGGCTAGATTCAATTTTATTTTATTTTATTATTTTATTTTATTTTTTTGAGGGCACAGAGGTGGAAGGGTGGGCCAAGGAGGAATAGGAAGATGGTATGATTTAGATACATTGTATGAAACTCAATTAATTAACAAAACATTATGAAAAAAGATTTACTGAAAAAATGTGGTTCATCTACATATTTGATACAGTTATTAAGCATATAGGCATGTATTTGCATCTCTGCACAATAGCACATTGTTAAGAGAAAGCAAAGATACATGGGGAAAGAAGTATATATACTTGTGTCCTTTTATGTAATGAGGAGATACAAACAAAATACTAATAAAACCATATGCACTAAAATTTTGTACTTACATCCTTTTGAAAACAAAATAATAGTATAAAAAACAATTTTTAAGAGGGAGAAATAAGCTAGAAGAATCAGAATTATAAAACGTACTACAAAGAAAATGTTTTACTTCATTCATATGTTTTTGAGACCTGTATTTCCACATAGTCATTAGACAAATCAAAATGCTACAGCACTTTGAAATGGGCCATCAGGTAAAGAAACCAAAGGCTGAGCATGATGTCCCAAAGCCCACATGGTGGCATGAGAGAACAGGCTTCTACAAATGGTCCTTTGGTCTGTACATGTGTGCCTTGACATATGTGAGCTCCTGCACAAAATATATAAATAAAATGTGATAAAATAAAATTTAAAATGTTAAAAAGCAGCTTTTACAAAGCAAAAATTGTGTACAAAGAAAAAAAATTAACCTAAAATTTTTTTGAATGAGTACTTGAACCATGCAAGAAACAAGACTGTTATCACCATGTAAAAAAAATATAGTAATTTGATTGTGAATTTCCAGGCTATATAACAAAAAAAAAAAAAATCCAATAATACTAAAAATCCTACAAGTAAATAAATTTCATTGCTTTTTTCCAGAAATCATATTTTAATAAAAGTGTACACATTTTTCTGAAACCATACTATATTTATGGAAGAAAATAAATGCACAACATTTTGAAGATATGATTAAAACTTTTAGTCTTAAATTTGTACATCTGAATTTAAAATGCCAGCAGCAATTGTGGTATTATGTTTCTCTTTAAAAAAAAAAAAACTGCTAATCTATACAGTAAGTCAACATAAAAAAATAATTAAATATTACTAACGGTGTCTCTAGAAACCAAGACTGAAGTTTCTGTTAAAGGAAGTAAGGCTTTCTGGAGACAAAGCTGACTGTATGCATGGGTCCAGGGAATAAACCACAGAACCTGTGAGATCATGCAGCAGAGACCAGTAAAATTATCAAAGACCCTCAAAATCAGAACAAAAGGCAGTGGAAAGCAATGTGAATAAAAATAAGACCCTGGAAAATAGTCTAATGGTGAAACAAAAGAACTACAAATAGCAACTCTCCTTGGATGCATCAGTTCAAAATGAACTAAATTCTCCCTGATCATTGCATAAATCATCTACAATATATTATCTCATAAAATAAATCTCCCAAAGGTTTTATTTTCATTAAAAGATTTGTGATGTTTGGACAAATAAGAATAATCTAATGTGTGTTTGTCTGTGTTAATGGTAAGTGGTGAAACACAGATCATATTTATGTCACCCTTCTTTGACAATCCAACAATTGGTGAGATATATTTGTCTCATCATAACAACATAAGAAAGCAAACCCATACTAGCTGGGTGGTAAAATAGGCTTTTAATTCCAACACTCTGGAGGCAGCCACAAGCTGTTTTCTATAAGTTCCAGGCTAGCCTGTCTACAAAGTGAATTCCAGGACAGCCAGAGCTACACAAAGAAGCCCTGTCAAATAAAAAAAAAAAAAAGAAAAGAAAGAAAGAAAGAAAAAAGAAACAAACAAACAAAGTTTCATCATACAAGCACATTTCTGGCTTTGTTGTTAGCCAGTCTTAGGACCAAACCTGAGACAATAAGGAGAAAAAAGCTCTTTGTCAGCTAACATGCTTTGAAAAATAATGTAGCATAGTGTAGATACAGACAGGATGAAGGATTAAGGTCAACTATTTTCAAAATTCAGCAGTCACCTGTACGCCCTTTTCTAGAACACCAGTCAGTATATTGAAAACCAGTCGGTAAAGCAATATTTCAAGGTATGTTTATTTTACCTGTGTAGTAAAGCTGTGCATGAAAACAGTAAAAAAATTCATAGGAAATATTTTTTTTCAAATACATATCAAAGAGAGAATAATACAATTAGAATATAACAGTTAGAGATTACTCCAAAATAAAGAACTAGGGAAAGGTCTTTGATTAGACTATGGGCATGATCAACTCCAGTCACTATATCTTACCATGCAATGATGGGCTGTAACCTTGAACTATGAGCTGAAAAAAATCCTTTTCCCATTAAGTTTCTTTTGTCAAAGCATTTTAACATAGCAACAGAATAAGAAACTATCGTAGTTGGAAGCAAGCAGTGGTGCCATTGCTGTGATAAATCTAAGACAGTAGTTATTAACTGGAATGTAGAAGAGTTGGTACTTTGGGCTAAAATCCCTAGCATTCCTGTAACAGAGCTTAATGAACCATTGTTGTCGGAGACTGGAAATGAGGATAGTGAGCTGTGGCTTTTGAGGTTTCAAAGGGAAACAACTACTCTACAAGGAATGGGAATAAGTGTTATTCATTTGATATTTGGTCAAGAATTTGACGTCAATCTGTTCATGTTCTAAAAAACTGAGAACCTGAGTGAAGATGATTTAAATATAGTGTATTATTGTCTTCAGTGGAGAAAAGGTGTGTGGAAGCTTAAAGATTCAGCCAAAGAGAGCGTGGTACTGGTTTCAAAGGCATGGAAGATTCAAGATTGAGAAGCTTATTGATAGAAGCTAAGGGTAAGCACCATGTGGCAGAGTTGCAATCCCTACAAAGAGGTCTTGAGAGTCTATTGCATGAAGTTGGGAAAATAAAGCCTAAGTTGCAATTGAAATCCCAGGGTATAGAAGATGCTAGGACCATGGACATCCAACAAGGAGAAATGTGAACAGCACAGTGGAGCTGGTTTAAGAAAGAATATGTGTGCATTACTGATGGTAGAGCTGAAGAGTGGGGCTATCTAAGCCATTTGGAGCCCAGAACACTACATTGTGAACTCTAGATGCTGGTCAAGAAACAATTTAGCTTTGTTTGGCCTAATCATTCATTCTTTTCCCCAATTCTTCTATTTTAAAATAAAATGTTTACTATGTACTATATGTTGAAAGTATGTAACTTGATTTTCATTTTGCAAGGAGCTCACAGTTAAGAGGCTTTTGACTGTTAAAGTATTAAAACTGTTGACTTGATGAAAATGGAGATTTCCAATGTTGGTATATTTTATAAGATGGATATTAGGATATAGGGGAAAGAGGTGGAAATTTCTAGCTTAAAAGTAATGTGCTTAAAGTACTTAAAAGTACTTAAAGTACTTAAAAGTAATGTGTTTTAATGTAAAGTTGCCACGAGATAGATCTGTGAATGTATTGTCAACTTGACAGACCTAGAATCACTAAAGAGGTGAGATTCTGGGTGTGGGAATCTGCCTATGGGAGATTATTTTAATTACATTCAGGTGGAAAGACCTGCCCATGTATGTGATACTATTTCCTAAGTGAGATCCTAGACTATACAAATGAAAAAAAGAAATTAAGTAGAGGCAGTTACCAATTGCTCCCTGCTTCTTGACTGTGGGTGTGATATGATCAGTTGGCATAAGCGCCTGCTGCTGCTGTCATTGCCCCAAAATGATAGAGCATAACGATAAACTGTAAGCTGAAACAAACCCTTTCCTGTTGCTCTTGTCAGAGCATTTTCTCACAGTAAGGGGAAAGAAATAAAGACAGGTTTCTTCCTCTTGTTCTATAGAGGTAATCTGATAAATATCCTAATTGTACAAAGATAATATGGCTCTAAATTAAACAGGCAAAGATTGCTATAATGTTTTACTGAATCTCTTACTGACTTAGCTTCAGAGATTGATTTACAAATGGACTTTTATGCACCTTGATTACTCTAAACTTGAATTTTCACAGAAAACAATGCTACTTCTTAGATAGTATTGACTTTGAAATAATAGCATTAATTAACTTTGATCATCCTTTTGATTGATAGTAGTATGAAACTTTGATATTAAAATATGCAAAAATTTTTGAATTATATGTAAAGTACACCAGTAATGTGGAAAAGAAGATTGAGGATGAAGTCAAAGTTTATCAGAATCCTTAGGGAGATTAATGGGAAGGGGAAGAGAAAAGATGAAAAGATTCATACACATAGGTACATGAACAATGAGCTCGTCTTCTATTGGTAAAGATCAACCACATGAAAATTCTATTAGGTTCAAAAGATAATAATCAGGTGACTCTGCTAGTGCCATAAATAGTAAGCTTGTGTCCTTTCTGATCTCCTGCTCTGTTCCCAGAGTAAGAGTATTCTCAGTAGAGATACAGATGTCTCTGTATGACTGCCACTCTCATGTTGACAGGATGTACTTATAGCTATAAATGTATAATATGAGCCATATATTCTCTTGAGAAATCATCAAAGAAAAATTCAAATTATATTTTTTGCTCATCCATGATTCTTCCTATCAATCATGCTTGTCCATTCTTTTGCTATTAATGAAGTTGAGACAAGTGGTCTTATGAGCCTTCATATTTGGACACAAGTTACTAAGTAACAGAGTCCTTGGAAGACAGGATGGTCCCCAAAACTATTAAACTAAAACCAGGCAAACAATATCTACAACAAACAGAAATAGAAAATATACTCTGTGTTTAGGACCCAGAGAATTGTTCTGGGATAATGGTTTGAAGAGATGGATTCTTAGACTTTGTCTTTAGAAAATTCCAAATCTCCTAAGTATGTGGTAGGTTCTATAATTCTATGTTTTGGCAAATATCACAGGTAATTTTACTGCATGTAATTCCAGGTACATGATTCCTGTAAATACTAATGAGCTAAAACATTATGACAAGAGGTAAATGTTTAAAAGAAAATCTCTGTTCCTCACCGCAAGATTTAAAGAAAATAATCACATTCTGAAATGTCAGGATCTATAGGCATATGCATAAGCATGTGCAGCCATATGAATTCTCTGATATATGTTTCTTCCAAGGGAAAAATACTTAAAATACAGAGTAACTAAATGACCATTCAGTAATTGTTGCTTTCAACTAACTAAATTTCCAAACAGCAAAATTTAATTACACAGATTTGAAGGGTCCCCCAAATGGAAAGAAGTATTAAACAATATGTCGAATCTTTTTTTACTGGCTGTTTTCTGTTTTGTTTTCCTTGTTTATTTCTGTATTTAAGTTTCAATTTTATTTTGCTTTTCTAAAACTGCTATTCTAAAAGGCTCTATTTTGAACCAAATAGTTACAAGTAACAACATGGCATGGTGCTAAAATGACAAAAGCTATAGAAAAGAGATTTTAGGTCCAGGTACATATTTTTCCAAGAATGATTCTGGGACAATCTGCAACAGAATTTAGTTGGTGTTTATTCTAAAACATGGAATTCTAGATAGGAACATTTCATATATTAAATAAGAATTTGGGGAAGGATGCTTATCTCTCTATAATTTCAAGTTTTAGATTTTGATCCACCACATAAAGGTCAATCCCTTTTCTTAAGTACTACACAGAGAAAAAATTTCATTTCAACAATGTCTCCTAAAATCGTTTCTTTCTTCTCTAGTAACAAAAGAAACCTGTGCAATCCAGCACACAGTGAGGGATACACTTGCTTTGAGCCCAAACACTTAAAAGTGGGTGCTGCTGAGACAGCTCAGTGGGCAATAGCTCTTGATGTGAAAGCCTGACCTGAGTTCACAATCCCAGAATCTACAGAAGAGCAGAATGCAGTAGCACAAGCTCCAGCCATCCCAGCAACCCCAGGGAGATGGCAGGTGACACAGGAGGACCTGCAGAAGCATTCTAGCCAGGTAGCCTGCTTAATCAGCACCAGAGACCTGGTCTCAAAAAAAGATAAAGGTGCAAAAGCAAAGACCTACACATGTGCTATGACACTCCCCACACTGGTACTCACATACACTAAAAGCATTGAAAACATTTATTATTATTTATTGTGGATATTTTGTTTTAACTTTGTTTCTATGCTACTAAGCTGAAATATTGATTATCTTAGTTAATGTGAATGAATAAGAATGTCCCCCTGTAGAGTCAGATATTTGAACACTTAATAAGCAGGGAGTGGCACAACTTGAGAAGGATTAGAAGGTGTGGCCTTATTGGAGGAAGTGTGTCACAAGGCATGGGATTTGAGGTTTCCAAAGCCTATGTAAGGCCCAATGTCTCTCTCCCTCTCTCTGCTTGGGGATCAGGATGCAACTCTCATCTACTTCTCCAGTACCATGCCTGCCTCCTGCCGTGCTTCTCACCATGATGGTCATGGACTAACCCTCTGAAACTGGAAACAAGTCTCCAATTAAATGCTTTCTTTTGTAAGAGTTGTTGAGGTCATGTTGTCTCTTCACAGCAGTAGAACAGACACTATGATAATTACTGTGTTTTCTGCAATTTATTAAGTTTTGTACTAGTAAAACATACTCCATCAGTATCTCCTGAGCTCTTCTCCTGACGTATGCACGCTGCAGAATGGGATTCCATTCTGGAGCAATTTAAAAGCATGATTAGCATCCAAAAACAATAGATTGTTCCATTTCTGGGGTAAAGGTGTTTCTGCCTGAAGGGTAGACTCATCATGCTCTCAAAGTCTAATCATATCAATTATCAAGTAATACAGCAAGCAAAACTTATGCTTTCCTAGACTTAAATTAGAGTGGGAGTGCCATGAAGTGTATGCTTTGGTTAATCACTTTTCAGATTGACTATGTACTAAAATATAAACAAGGAGGGAGGATGCAGAAAGGAAAAAAAAATGCTGAATTATTTCCAGGATTTTAGGTGATGGGGACATCACTGTGTGTTCAAAGGTTCTATTTAATTGTTACTTTTGGATTTTGCACGGAAGAGTTTTATCTGAACAATATGCTTTTGAAGTCTCATGACCAAGAAGAAACTCAAGCCAACTGTTTGATTTTCTCTTAAGTACTTGTTGTGACACTTGCTCACAGAAGCAGAACTTGTCATATGGCTCTTTCACTACTGTAATGTCACTATTGTCTTCATTAGGCAAGAACAGCTTGTTTAAAACCTACACATGGCAGGGCTCTTTTGGAAACTGTTTGTTCAAATGGGGATAGAACCACAGACCAAAAAGAAAGAAGGCTGTAACAAAAACTCAAGGTTAGCCTTTTGGGAAAAGTTATTGGTGTCAGAATTCAGTTAATTTTGGTCACAGAAATAGGACTGATGAAATAGACATGTTAGTGACTTATTAAAAGCTCCCAAAGGAAAATGAGGAAGAGTACTATATCGTGAAGGAAGGACACACTGAAAGGACAGGATCACTGAAATGTGAGTTAAGTCATGTAATGACTTTCAAAGATGAAGTGTGACTAGCAACAAAAAAAATTATCTGAACTATGACGAAAATATCCCATATTTAAACCAGTAAAGTGCAGTTTGTTATGAACATACAATTTTTTATGATAGCACCGGAAAATTGTGATATTTAATGATGGTATAATGCTACACCTCAAGAACTAAGTTAGAAGTGTGTTTTAACCAACAGAAAATGAAATAACAGCACAATGGCAGAAATAAATCAGTTATAGACACAAATATATAATAAAAAGTAAAAGACTGACTCTCAAGAATGAAAACCAGTAACTTCTTTGCATAACTTATATAGATAAAAACAGAAGGAAAAAAAAATTTACTAATACCAGGAAAACCGGAGCATTTACAGTGCCTTTCATATGAATAAAAATGTGTGGTCTGAGCTTGGATGAACTTCTAACAACTCAAACATCAATAATTCAATGAAGAAAACAAAAAATGAACATTAATGATAAAGGCATTTGGCAGAGAAGAGAAAATGACAATAATCTCATCTTGTTTTATAGGATGGTATCAACTTTTCTCCAAGTTACTAGCTATGTTCATTCATAAATTTAGGCCCAAATGTCCTAATTTAATTATTCTTAAATAAAATTAATAAAAAGTAGCATACATGAACAAATACGGTGTATGAGCACTTAAAAATGAATCTTAAAGGGGTTAGCACTTGAAATTTTAATGGTATAGTTTATCATATTGTAATAGAATGATAGAAAATTATATAATTCTTTCTCTCTTATTTTTTTGTTATTTTGAGACAGGGTGTCTCTGTCGTAACTCTAGCTGTCCTGGCACTCACGCTCTTTAGACCAGGCTGACCTTGAACTCACAGAGATCCACCTGCCTCTGCCTCCAGAGTGTTGGGGTTAAAGGTGTACACCACAATTTAATATTATAGACTGGGATTTTGACAAACAAAGGAAAATATATGTAAAATTATAATATACATTATGCACAATGTTAAATTAGTAAAATTTGTAAGATACAATTTTACTGATCATTATTAAAAATTTCACTGGTTTACACAGCAAAGATGAAACATAGAACAGTGAAACAGAATGATGAATAGATATACCTTCACTTACATGAGCCTTTACAAAAACTTAACCATATTTTTAATTACTTACTGTGCATGTGTGCACACATGGGTGAGTGGATACACAAATGTGGAAGTCAAAGGACAATGAGGAAGTGAGTTCTCTCCTTCCATGCTATGCGACATGGACATTGAACACAGACTTGCCAGGCTTGGCAGCAAATGTCTCTACCTGCTGAGCATTCCTAATTGGCCCAATGAACATTTTACTTTTGAAAGTTTGCTTATTTATTTGTTGAAAGAAGTTTTCATTGTGTGCCATGATAGCCTTGAACACATGATCTTCCTATGTCACCCCTTCATACAAAATATTTTGATCATATGCGTTCCTCTTCCCTAATTCCACCAAAATATTTAACCCTTTCTACTCATGCAACTTCATATTCTCTTTGTCTCTCCCTCTCTTTTTCTCTCTATCAAAAACAACAAACAATAAGTAAAAACTCCACTAAACCAAGTCAAAACAAAAAAAGCATACAAAACATAAAAAATATAGAGTCTGCTTTTTCCTATTTCTATTTATGTGCATGTGAGCATGTCTGTATGTGTGGGTACCCATGGAGGTCAGAAGAGGTCATCAGATCACCTTGATATGGAGTTTCAGGGGTACTGTGTCCGACTTAACCTGGTTGCAGAAATCTGAACGTGGGTCCTCTAGAGGAGCAGCAAGTATTCTTAACTGCTGAGCTATTTCCCCAGTCTGACATTTGTTTTCTAATAAAGAATAATAAAGAAAATTTTCTTTTGTGTTCATTGGATATTTTTGTGGAGAAAAAATTGTTCATAAAAAGTTGATCTAAAATTTTAGGATTTTTAAATCTCTGCAACGAAACAGAAGAATATGTCTTAATATAGATAAAATATCTTAAGCAAAACACACACACACACACCAGTAACCAGAAAGGAAAATATTAATAAATTAGATTACATTAAATTTTCTGTTGGCACGCTGGCTGGAGAGTCAGGAAAATATTTTGATGTATTTAACTATAAAATGAATTATATCTACAACATATTAAAGACTCCTGTGATTCATTTTAAAGGATAGGTAATTGAATAGAATAAAATAGACAAAGGACTTGAATAGGCTGCTTTCCACGGGGGATAAACTAATGACCAATGTATAACGCCATTAGTCATCTGGAGGCTAAGAAATCAAGTCATAATGAAAAGGGAACATGATCAATTAGAATAAGTAAAATTGAGATGACTAATTCTTATTTATTGGCCAGAAGGTGAAAAACTGTCACACATTTACTTTCAGAATAAAATAACAGATCACGCAAACATCAAGTTGAGCAAAAGAGACTGCAAGAAGTAACATTTTAATGCACTCACATGCATCGAAAAGGTAGGCAAAACTAAACAACAAGAAATGGAATAAATCTACAGAGAAGAGGGTAAAAATAACTGCAAGTAATGTGAGCTTAATATTCTATTTTACCTTGTTAAAAATGGTATCAGTATGTTTACCTTCTGAAATTTATCAAGGTCTAAACATGATTTCTATGTTGTAATTTAAAATTAAATGTTTAATTTTAATATATTACTCCTAATAAAAAGAGGTAATTTAGTATGTGGGACTGTTCTGGAGCTGAGGTGAGGTAGAAGACATGCCTAGAAAGCGTAAATTCTCATTCTGAGAGCAAGCATTGGGCCCCTCCCCTCCGCCGCTCTGACAGGCCACAAACTGTGCAGCCTGCTCACAGCAAGGCACCACCCCTTCCAAGGTATGCGACCTAATCTGGAAGAATTGTTTATCTGGAGGTGTAGCAATTCTCCCTTAAAAACAAAAAACAAACAAACAAAAAAAAGTATAAGTTCTCTCCTTCTGGTCCCCTGGAAAATACCTAAGTCCAGGCTGCGATCCCCCATACGAAAATAAGGCTGCCTGTCCTAAGCCAATGGTTTATCCCTGACATCCCTGGATACCAGATATCCTTTCTCTGGCTATATATGTAACTCCGTTTCCCCAATAGAGTTGACTCACACACACTGCCATGGTCTCTAGAGAATTCCATACATTCTCACCAGCTCACAGTTCTCTGCTCGAGGACCTGATGGATCCGTGGTAGAACCTGGCAGAGTGGCTTCCCTCCCTGGTGCGCCTCGGTGGGACTTTCGAAAACTACACTAGAATATTCCTTTTTCTTGTCTAATAGCTTATAGGGAACCAGTTTCTCTTTGCGTTGCTCACTAACTTCTTTGAGTTTAGTGAGATGTGATTTATTTACATACAACACACTCCATTGAACAGAATGATTACTTATAGATATTCATAGCAATAGACAACAGAAGTCCAGGACTTCCTGGGAACCATTTCCCAGATGTCAAGAGTATTGTCTAAAATGGATGAAGTTTCACTTACATGCCAGCTTAGAAATTCCAAGGGTCAGCGTGTCCTGAGTTATGTACTCAACACCAGTAGGACCCATTGAGACCCAATTTGAAGGTCTGCTTCCAGGGCTATCTATACCAGAGAATCTTCTCTGATTCAAGATGTTTACATTCCATAAGGGGAATACTAACAAGACTTAAGCTGTCTCAAACCTCCTATCTTAAAATATTTCAGCACCAGCATACTCCACAGTTATTTTTAGAACCACAAGCAAGGAGATAGAACTGAATTGGTCTAAGATCATTGGAGAACTGCCTTGCACCATTAACATCTATACATTCCTAAAGTGAACTGAGATGTATGTATTCTGGATAAGGTCCTGTTTATTTTTTATTCCCAAATATGCAACTCTTAAAACATATAAGGGACTATACAATAACTATGCATTATATTTTGTAGTATACTATTTTTGAAAAGCATAAATGACAGAATGGTAGAGTGAAACAAAAGAGATTCTAGTTTCCTATCTGGTCTTCTATGTGAATGTCTATACATATTACACAAATATAAGGTATGTATCAGTTCACCCAATGTTACTGTTGATATTTTGGAAAGGGCAAAGCTCTATTCTGTTTTTCATGTGTCTTCATCACACACACACATACACACACGGAGGAGAGAGAGAGAGAGAGAGAGAGGGAGAGAGAAAGAGAGATATGAGGGAGGAGGGTGTGCGACTATTGTTCTAATTTGCGAAGTTCCAGTGGGAATAGCTAATATTTCTTTTATTGTTAAGAAATTGAGTCTTGAATGTGTGCTTGACTTTGTACTACCTTTACCAGCAAGGATTTCATTCATTTGCAGCAGGATAAAGAAAGTCCTGAAAAAACAATGAGACTGAAAATTATAATAAAAAGGAGTTTTTAATTTAGTTAGTAATTTAAAAAGCAATGAGATAGGAAATAAACAAATACTCTTGAACAAAAGTAAACCAACATAACATCACATAGTCTGCATTTAAAGAGCTAACCAAAAACTTATTTGAAGTCACATGACAGGCAGGTGATTTTTCTGATTCTTGAGGCAAGAAAGAAACAAAATGAAGCAAGGACACACTGAGTCTCTAAATTTCATTGGTGTCTAAGGATTCAGTTCTAACCGCTTGCTCTTCTTGTGAATTAAGATAGGGAAAATTAAATATGGCTAAATAAATAAATTGAAGGGATGGAAGAAGATAAGTTGGACATTAATCGAAGAAAAAGTTCCTTTCTCAGAGTCCAGTACTTGGACTCTGATGCATTGAGTACAGAGTGGCTTGGTGAAAGGGCATCAAAGAAAGACTCGTGTAAACAAAGCTAGAGAGTGGGTAACGGTGGAAAGCTCAAGTGTGTAACTCGTCAGCACGAGAAACAAATCCTGGTGGGAATTTCTTGCAAATTTACTTTAGCAACTGCTATCCTTAACAGAAAGATTTTCTTTCACATTATGAGTCAAAATATGAGTAGGCATGGTAGAATATACACAGGCATCTGTGCTGCCCTAGATTTAAAACACTGTCCATTGAACATACAATAGTGAAGTTCCTCTAGCAGGTGTGTCATTTAGAACTTAACCACTATTCTCAAGAACCTCCCCATGATGTGTAGCCATTTAGAAATCTCATTCTGCCTTCTGAATGCCAAAAAATTAAGTACTCATATGAAAGCAGTCTAATCTACTATGCTGAATATTGTTTCAAGTACAAAAGTATTTTACGTACTGTGTTTGCTTAGTTCTTCCAAAAGTAATGTAGGAAGTCCTGGGAAATTACATGGTTGTTTTTCATATGTAAATCTTAGTAGGCTTATCTCAGTTTATAGCTGAGTCCAGTGTCCTAGATGTGATTTTATTTCCTTGTATTTAAAAAAAATTAATTATTGTATAAATACAGTGAGGTTTACACATTAGTATGTTCAATAACTATCGGTTTGTCTATCAATCAACATCTGCTAGCTACAAAACTTTTATCCACTTATATAAAGCAAACAAGTTAGGAACATTTAACTACAAAGTTACAGTGATTAAATTTAATATTAAAGGAAGTTGTGAACTAAACAATAGCATTTCAATTATGCAGCCATGATTACATAAGAAACTAAAATAATTCATTATCAATCTGAAACTTAACTGAAATATTATATAATTTCATCAGAGAACTAGGGTGACTCATTTTAAAAAGTGGCTTCAAGGCTGGTGAGGTGTTTCAATGGGTCAAGATGCTTCCACCAAGCCTTATGCCCTGAGTTCCATCCCATGCTGACTCTTCCACATTGTCCTCTGATCTCCACAGGCAGCTCCACCCACCCAATACCAAACAAACATATAAATAAATGAAAAGAAATTATAATAATAAAAATGGTCTCATTTTTATCATTTTATCATCTTATCACAGAAACAGAAAATTCCTTCAGAGCAATGAATCTTACTCAGTTCTTTTAAGTCATATCTCTTATTAAGTGAAAAGGTATTTAATGCATAGTAATTGATATTTCTCCTCATAATTACCACTTATGTCTCTTTATATCATGTTTTTAGTAAGGGTAAAACCCCCTTCTAATTTAATATCCATCTTGGCATTCACGGGTCTCAAAGCTTCCACTTTGCCGCCATGCTAATTAAGAAAGTACGTGTTTACACTGATTTCCTAATGTTAAAGCACAAGCTATGATTGCAGCAATAAACATAGCTTCCTCTGCTGCCTTCATTTCTCAATCAAAAAAATCACATCACTTAGTTTTATTTTTAGTGTAGAGTGAGTTTCCAAGTTAGTGTGCCCACTAATATTTAATAATGTATAGAAACATATTTGTTTGGGGGATCATGGGTTTCCGTTTTCATTGTTATAAAGTGTTTACTAATGTAAGAAATGAGATATTATTTATGTTTCATATCTGGATTGCCAGAATTCCTCCCAATCAGACATAATTGTAAACAGCCACTTTGATTTCACAATTATCTCATTTGTTCTGAGCAGTAGTCGGAGCTGGAATGAAAATCCTTTACATGATAAATCAGTGTTAACATTGGTAGATTCCCCAAGGTGATCTGGAAGAAATTAATCTGAGTTCGAACTTTCTAGAAAAGTACTCAGTAATTGGATTATCTGGAAAAATGTTAAATTGCCTCAATAGTCAGGCATGGTGGCTCATGCCTTTTATCCCAGCACTCAGGAGGCAGAGGTGCTGGGAGCCCCAATACCCTGGCAATGTGGTTGAAGTCTGTCGAAAAGGTTCAAGACTCCCTGGCTGGGAATTTCGGCTTATCAGCCCTTTCTCCCCTTTGCTGTAATGGTGACAAAAGCCCTTCATTATGTCTGCATGGCCTAGTAATACCTTAGCTGGCTGGTGTTAGCTGAGAAGGAGAAGCGGCCATTTTTTACTCAAAAGTAATTGTCATTGTAAGATATCTTGCAGGCTTATAAGTCCTGGCATGTGTAAAGCTACCTATTCATATTGATAGTAACAGATAGAAGCAAAAGGAGCCTAGATAGAGAAAAATTAATATGCACCTAACAGCTAAAAACTATAAAATAAAAACCTTCTTTGCCTACATGGCACTCTGCTCTGTTTGAGGCAGAGAGAGATATTATTCAGCTAACAGTATTAAGTCAAATGTTCTTTCTTAGCAAAACAAGATAACCTAAAAGTTTGTAAGTCTGCAGGAGGAAGGACACCCGGCTCCTCCCTGTTGGGCGTGACTACATCTACATATGAAACCAGTTTCTCTGAAGGCCTGAGCAACATCTGCATATCAAAAAACTGTACTTGGCTTTTAAACTTCTTCCCAGAGCAATTTTCTCTCTTTCTGGTGTGGTCCCTTTCCCTGGTAATGTATATTGTAAGTCTCTCCCTCTTTCTCTTCTTGGTGTGATTTTTTTCCACTGACAAGGCACATGGCATTGTCAGTCTCTCTCTTGCCCCTC
Source organism: Cricetomys ansorgei (assembly GCA_026225945.1). Taxonomy (NCBI): domain Eukaryota; kingdom Metazoa; phylum Chordata; class Mammalia; order Rodentia; family Nesomyidae; genus Cricetomys; species Cricetomys ansorgei. The sequence goes on from JAMJFZ010001264.1 coordinate 5,245,073, forward strand.
TCTTTTCTTAATATGTACACTGTTAATTCCCCTATTAAAAACGCTCCTGTGTTTTACTTCTAAAGCGTGTTCCACGTGTCATTTTAAAGCGCGATCATGCGTGTCATTTCCTCGGGTCCCATAAAGGAACGAACTACCCTGTTTGTTTGTCATTCTTCATTTTTCCTACGCTCGTACTCCCTCCTGGGTAGACTTTCCGTGAACCCATATGTGGGAAAGGCTGGTTCCTTCCACACAGAGGAAGGTCAATCTCTATGAGTTAGAAGCCAGCCTGGTCTACAGAGTGAGTTCCAGGACAACCAGAGTTTCAACAGAGAAACCCTGTCTTGAAAAAAAAAACAAAAAAAGAAAGAATAAAAGAAAGAAAGAAAGAAATGATAGCCCGTAAAGTTTAACATAATTAAATAAATGAAACCTAAGGTGTTTGTCTTAGCTACAGTTTCTATTGCTATGATAAAACACCATAGTTAAATCAATTTGAGGAGGGAAGGGTTTATTTTAGCTTAAATTTCCATGCCCCAGTGTATCACTGAGGGAAGTCCAGTCAGGAATTCAAGACAGGAACCTGGAGGTAGGAATTGAAGAAGAGGCCACAGAATGCTGCTTGCTTGCTTGTTGCCCATGGCTTACTAAGCCTGCTTTCTTATACATTCTAGGACCACCTTCACGGGGTGGCACTATCCACATTCAGCTGGACCCCCACATTAATCATTAATCAAGAAAAAACCCAAGGCTTGCTTGCCTATAGGCTAATCTGAGGGGGCTATTTTCTCAATTGTGGTTTCTTCTTCCCAGATGATTCTAGCATGTATCAAGTTAAAAAATTCAAACAAAAACAAAACCAACCAACAACAAAAGCATCTAACAAATACAATATTAGTCATTTAAAATGACATTATGAAATTTCAAATTTTACTGTTTAATTTCCTAGATTTTTAAGTGAAATTCTAACAAAATATGTATTTGTCTATGACTGAGCAGTAGGCATTAGATCATTTGCTGAGAGGAAGAATCAACGTGGTCAGGGATGGTCCTGTATTTTTATTGTTGCTTATAAGTATCCACTAACTTTGTATCTTTGACTTTTTTTGGTTAATGGCTTGCTTAATCTTGTCATTGGTAAATGAGAGAACAACTGTCAGACTGGAAGCATTGATGCAAGGATTAAGTAAATTAGTCCAGTACTGACAACACTGGCTGGCATAGAGTAAACCCACAACTGACACTCAACATGACATAGTCCTAGCTCTGTCTAATAAAGCAAGGTGCTGTCATTCTCACTTTACCCGTGAAGAAACTCATGTTCCTAGATTACAACAAGTATACAAACAAAACCAAACCACTATAAATATGGCTTTAGAATAAATTAATATTCATCATTAAATTATACTGTGATTTTTCTTTCACTTTAAGTAGATGTTGATAGTTTTCCCTCCATATATTTACTGAAGGGAAAAAAGATGACCATGTCCTGTTACTTATACTAGACACAGTAGATATTTGTGCATTTAAGTATTCATTTATTATTGTGTTACTGGGGGAGGTGTTGAATACAGGGCTTTGTACATGTGTGGTAAATGGTCTACCACTGATTTCATCTTCAGCCATTTCAAATTTTATTTTGATTCAGAATATTAGTAAGTTGTCCAAGATGGACCAAAACCTGCAGTACTTTTGCCTTTTTCTCTCAAATAACTGTGATTACATCTATGTACATTATATCTAGTCAGACAGACAAAAGTTATTTGCTTGTTTGCTTGTTATGAGACAGGATCTCATAATGTAACCCTGCCTGTCTTGGTCTTGGAATTTATTGTGTAGACCAGTCTGGCCTTGAACTCATATAGATCCACAGAGATGTCTCCTGAGTGCTGGGATTAAAGCTTTTTGACAGACTAGCAGTAAGCACTTTATGTCAGATAACTGCAAAGGAGATTTGTTATTACACATGGTCTTGTCCTTTAATTTACATACAATTTGGGTGTATTCAGGGAGAGTGTGAGTGCTAAGAACTTTTTGTTTTAAAATCTATACATGAAGCATAAAAATGCTAATTGTTTTTGAATATTTTTTTTTGTCAGAAAACTACAGAAGACAGATGGAAGAAAACCATGACTCACCAGAAATATTGCTATTATTGAAGATAAAACCAAAATACCCAAAGGCATACCCAAAGGCGCAGGTCTGTAATGTTGGCTATCCAAAAGGCTGAAGTAGGAGGATTGTGAGTTACTTTTCAGCTTGGGCTAAGAGTGCTTCATTGCCAGCCTAAGCATCTAGTGAGACCTTGACTTAAAATGAAAAGGTAAAAGAAGGAAAGGCTATAGCTTTGTGGTAAATCACTTGCCTAGCACCTATAAGGCTCTTGGTTCTGATCTCATAATGAAAATAAGTAAAGGAATAATCCAAATTTGCATAATAAAAGTGAAATTGCCTAAACAGTTATTCAGATCATAGATACTTTGGGGGCGAATTTGTTAAAGGTAGATGGACATCTGTTGTTGAACCACAATTTTTACTGAAGAGTTTCCACAGATCTTAAGAGTATCATGAAGATTTCTTGAATGAGATTCTTGAATATATCACGTCCATTCCATTTCTGGTTCAGTTGTGGCCCATTTCAATTTTGGTGTGTTGTTTTGTATCATTTGCTCCCAAGAGACAATCAGCAAATGGTTGGAAAAGCCCTGAGTCAAGCTGAAGACATTTTATTCCATGACCACATATCATAACTTTAGAAAACTTTCATTTCTGAGATTTGGCTATGCTTTTAATATTTCACTTGCGATTTAAATACATGTGAACATTAACAAATTCTGAAGAACAAATTGGCTGTCACAATTTAGCATCCGCCACTGAGTCAGATAGGATAGAGTTGGGTTGGAGTTACTCATCAAAATAGCTAGCAATGGCGTAAAACACAATTCAAAATACTTCTGTGCTCACTTACTTATTTTATCTTTACATTAAATAGATTATGATTATGCCCGTTTTATAAACTAGGTGACTGGGGTATCATATGGCTAGGTGTCATGCCAAGGTCACAGCTAGTAAGTGTCAGAGATGGAACTCTTTTCCAGCCAATCTGATTCTGTTTTTCTACACATGTCATCACTAGATGAAACTGCTTTTCTAAAGGCATTGAAATATTCATTAGCCTGTGTTTTCTACATTTAGGTTACTTAGATTTTTGAACAAATGTATAGAAGCGTAATCACTCTAATTGTAGGAGAGAATTCTGGTTTTTTTTGGGACGGAAAAGAATCTTGGATTTAAAAGGCTTAAGGCTCCTGAATTTGCCTAGCTCTTACATTCTTGCTTTAATGGCCTGAAGGCAAAAAAACATTCTTACTTCAGCATTTGAGGCTAAGGTTATCAAGTCTGTAATGTTGAAATAAAAACATCTGGTATTTCTACTCTAAAACTAACCTGTGGTAGAAATATAACAGGGATAGGAATTTAAATGTCCACAGAACTCAACGCATAATTTAAAGCCACAGACTCCAGACTTCTATCCACTTTGTCTGTAAGCTTGCTTAGAGTTAACTCCTTTCTTACCAGACACAGAAATGCCTACTGGGCATGCCCAATTACACACTGAGAGAGCTACACTTTTTCCAGGTTTTACCGGAGGCTAAAGGAAGGAATCGATGGAGGGAAGAGTTAAATAGGTAGAAAACTTGGTTTAGCTCAGGATGCCTACAGTGGAGACAGAAAACGGAACGCTGGAGAATGGAGAGGCTGCCAGGAATGCACCTTGTCAGATGTATGAGTCTGTTCTCCAACTTGGAGCAATAGCCTGGTGGGTGTCTCTAAAGGCCTTTTATCACAGCATAGGCAAATGGCTCAGGCAAGTGCCACAGCAGTGGGTGGGGCAGGATCACTGCTTATTGTAGGAAGCCAGTATGGGTATTGAGTCCCATCTGCCCCTGCATTCCTCGAAGAGCTTCTAGTTTTGTAAAGGTTCAGAGCAGGAGAGCCAGGTGCACACAACAGGCAGAGCTCATCTTAGTCATCCACTTCTCGTTTTCTGCTCCTTCCCTTTAGCTGCCGAATCTTTTCCTGGCATCTTCTCAGGTACCCCCGCCCAATCACGACTAAAGCCCGGAGAAGTGGAATCTCCACAAGATTTCCGTGGGTCTAGCAGGGGCCTGGGCATGCTCAGTAGGCTACGTGACTGGTTCTGGTTCCTCTCTCTCTCTCTCTCTCTCTCCCTCTCCCTTTCCCTCTCTCTCTCTCTCTCTCTCTCTCTCTCTCTCTCTCTCTGTCTCCCTCCCTCCCTCCCTTTCTCTCTTTTCGGAAGGGAGGGTAACGAGTGGCTAGTTAGAAGTGCTTGTGGCAAGTCTCCGTCCTTAGGTTCTCCTGCAAAGGGTCGATGCAAAGGTAGAGGCACCTTGCTTCTCACCATCTGAACTTGGAAGGGGCTGCGGCTGCCAGCTGAGGCCACCCGTTCCCCAGGCTAGAGGACCGGCCGGCCGCTCTCCATGGTACTGCGGAGAGCTCAGCTCCGCCCTTCTCTTTCAGAAGGACAGCACCCGGCGTCACGTAACCCAGCCTTCTCGGGCTCCACCACCGCCTCTTCCTTCCCCTCTCCTCCTCCGCCTCCTGCTCCCCCTGCTGCTCCCCTCCGTTGCATGTTCTTCCCTCCCGCACTCCTGGAGATAGACGCTCAAGCCTGACGCCTCGGAAAAAGGCAGCAGCAGTCGCCTTATCCTTAGACCTCAGGAAATTCGCTTTGAACGATGCATGCTTCAGGCTCTGGCTCGAGCTAAGGGGAATAACCAGGCAGGTAAAGGAGCTCAATTTGGGTTGGGGGAGGGGATGGGCGAGGCAAGCTGGAGAAGGGTATCTTTCCCTGTTGTAACTGGGCCAGGATCTGCCACAAATACAGAGGGAAGGATGGGTGGTGGGAGGGTGAAGGAGTGTAGATTTGGGTTGTTTTGCATGTAGCCTTTCAAATGGCAAGAAGATGAGATGATAGAACTAGATAGTAACTTAAAGGCTAAACGCAGTGATTTATTATCCAAAGGAGGGGGGGCAGTTAGAAACCAAAATAATAAAATAAAGCATATCTAAATCTCTTTCTTTCTCTTCCTTCCCCATCAGTCCTGACTGTGCCCATCCTTAATTTGTGCAGTAGACTTCAGGCTCCAAGAAACTGCACTGGTGTTAGAGATGGTGCTTAGAGACTGGGCGGGAAAGCAAGGGAGAATTTTGGGTGTGCATTGGTATTGAGATACTTTGCAGCAAAAGGATAAAACTAGTAAAATTTATCTCACAGATTTCAGATTCTTTATGGAGATATATATTGAAAGGTTTTATGGTAAGGGGTGTGTGTGTGTGTGTGTGTGTGTGTGTGTGCATGTGTGTGTGTTACTGACAACATGATAAAACAAATGCAACTGCAGCCGATCAGCATGGTGTATTGATTCTCCAGTGACTTGAGAATGAATTTTGTTCTAGAAATGAAAGAAAAGAATAATGAGGCTGTTAGGCAGCTTTTGAATTAGAGCGCTTCTTGTTTTGGCTGCAGTATGGTTCTTTTTCAGATCCCTTTATTTCATCCTCTAATTTGTGAACTCACCAGGTCTTTCTGGATACCCAGAGAGAATCCTCTTTCTCCATATAAATACAGATCCTGTCTCACACAATGAGCTTCCTCTAGGAACTGGGAGAGCCAGTTGACCTCCCTTGTGATAAGAATATATACATTCTACATTCTTCTAGGCTTTCCCTCCTTCCCTCCATCTTTTATAAAATGGTCAAGGTGTGCATTAGAGGAGGAGGGCAGGAAAGAGTGGGCAAAAGGTTATGTGATATATGTAAAATGAATACATAATAAGCTCTAACAGCTAACCAGGCTGTCTCTCTGTCCCTTCTCTCTCTCTTTGTAAATGTATATATACATATATATATATATACAGAGAGAGAGAGAGAGAGAAAGAGAGAGATAGAGAGAGAAACAGACAGAGACAGACATTTCAGACATGCAAGCTGATAATGGGCTCAAAGCACTACTCTTGTGATAGACCAGACTTGTTTTGCTAAATCCTGAACATTTACCATATTCTCCATCCTACTTAAAGATGAAAGTATACTGAATAATATGCTACTATTGATCATTTTTTTTAAAAGCACCTTTCTTTGGATTTGCACAGGAGTAGGGGAGATATGACTTGTAATAGCTGATGGTGAGGAATGTATTAGCGATAATAAATAGGTAACTGAGATTTTTATTAACAATGGTAGGGAGCAGTGTATAAGTGTGTTATGTCTATGTGGTGGGTGTGTGTTGTGTCTGTGATATGTGTGTGTTGAAATAAGAAAGCCAGTCATCAATTTCATCTGGGGAGGAACTTGAAGTGGGATCCCCTAGCTTGATGGCTCTCAACTGACACCTGTAGGGATTGCTCTGAACTGAAGAGAAACGATTTCAGCTCCCTCCACAGAGGAGCAGCCACAATGCAGTGCCATAAATTACTGCTAGTTTCAGCTTGTAGAGGGAAAAAGTGTTAATTGGATAGTGAGCTCTGTGTCCAAGCAATAAACTTGGAGTGTGTGTGTGTGTGTGTGTGTGTGTGTGTGTGAGTATCTAAGTGGGAGGAGGGGAGATAGTGAGAGATGGTGAGGGTAATCTGTTCTCTTGGTATGACCAAATGATATATTTTAATTTTTTCTCAAAATGTGAATTATTTGGTTTAAAAAATTCATAGTCCCCCTTCAAGATTTATGGCTTCTTTACCATTTCAAAAGCCTGTCAGATTAGAGTTGAATAGAAAGAAGTGATTTAGTAGTGTAGTGAGTGATTCAAAGGTATGGCTTTAAATTCTAGCATTCTGGAGCCATAATAGCTGAGGTGACATACATGCCAACTGCTGTTCTGACCACACAAATACTAATGGATGACAGCCAGATAAAGACTTGATGCAGAGTCAGATCACTATACTGTTAAGCAGAATATTAAATACCCATTTTTGAAAGTACTAATGTTATGATGCAAAGACATAAATACTGCCCAATTTGGCTCCAGTTAGATGTTTTATATTATAACAGAGTATATAATATATTTGATAAAAAGGAAGAGTACATTTGCTTGAAATTTTAAAGAGATTCCCAAGAAGCTACCAAATTCTTGTTGTCTGGGAGACAAGTAAAGTGATGGGAATGGTATGCACATATAAGCTAGCATCTTCCTGCTGATACTTTGGTATATTTTGCCTGTTATAAAAATTGCTATTATCCAAGGTCTGAATAGGTTGTATTAATTCTCCATGAAACTAGCACACAGTGTAAGTAGAAAACCTTGAAAAAAGGCTTTTCATTTCTCTCCTTATACATTTTAGAAATTAAAATTTTCTCGGACAATTGAAAAGAAAATCATAATCAAATCTGTTCTTAAAATTCTGGTCACCAATAAACAGATATGGTAAATTCGAAGTTGTAATAGCTTGCTGCTAAGAGTCCGACATTAAATACTAGGAGTCTCTCACACACACACACACACACACACACACACACACACCTGGATCCAGCAAGATTAATTCTTTGGTTTAATAAAACCATTGGTTATATACCTGCTTCCCTAGATGTGTAATGATTTGTATGATACAATAATTAACTACAGGCCTTAATTTTTATTTTAATTTTCCACAGATTTCTGGGTCCTTATAAAAAGACAAAATAAAATCAAAATGTATCAGCAACATACAACCAATTGACAGGCTGGCATCTTAGTGTGGCCTCGCAGAGGCGGAGAAAAGAGAAGAGCTATTGTGATTTGATCTCACCATCTCACAGCTTTCGGCTGTTCCACAACAGGGTTTGAGTCCTGCTGTCAGGGCTGTTAAGTGTAAAGTCAGTGAAATCAGCCTGGGAGGGCATGCACAAAAAATTTGGCATTGGATTCAGTGGTGTTGGAAGCTCGTGATATAACAGAAGAAGCAGGCCTCTGAAGCTATCCCCGTGTTGCTTACTAGTGTCCTTTCTCGGTGCTTGCGGACAACATCTGGAGGAGCTTCCAGGCCTTCCAAACAGTCAGAGACACTGGCTCACTGTTGGCTTCCTGTCACTCCCTGAGAAAAGCACGTGTTCCTTCTTTACTCTGCCTTCCTTTTGCTGGCACCACGCTGGGGGTACACTTCAGATGTTAGTTCCAGAAGAGTAAAGTATTTGTTGGCGCTGCCATAGATACCCTTAGTTTACATCATTGGATGCAAATGGGTCAGTGATTTTCCTTGAGCCTCGGTGGCCACCTTTATCAGAACTTTGCTTCCAAAGTGTATCCTCCCTTTGGCCTGGAAGCTCTGTGGCTTCCCTGTACCACTGGGGTCTCCACTTTCCAGTTGGAAGGGGACTACTTGGAGAGAGGAAGGGGCTGCTGGAAGAGAAGAAGAAGGAAAAAAGAGTTAAAGGAGGGTGTGCCCCTCCCACTTCCACCCACCACCTCCCTCCCACGACTCCGTGAACCCCTATTTCTCCGTGGCGGTGTCCAGGACCGTTTTGACCCTGTCGCCCCCGGCTCCCCCCCGCCGCACCCCAGCCCCGAGCATGGGGACGGCGCTGGTCCAGCGCGGGGGTTGCTTTCTCTTCTGCCTGTCGCTGCTGCTGCTGGGCTGCTGGGCAGAGCTGGGTAACGGGCTGGAGTTCCCGGGCGCTGAAGGCCAGTGGACGCGCTTCCCCAAGTGGAATGCCTGCTGTGAGAGCGAGATGAGCTTCCAGCTGAAGACGCGCAGCGCACGTGGCCTCGTGCTCTACTTCGACGACGAGGGCTTCTGCGACTTCCTGGAGCTCATCCTGACCCGCGGGGGCCGCCTGCAGCTCAGCTTCTCCATCTTCTGCGCCGAGCCGGCCACACTGCTGGCGGACACGCCGGTCAACGACGGGGCGTGGCATAGCGTGCGCATCCGCCGTCAGTTCCGCAACACCACGCTCTACATCGACCAGGCCGAGGCCAAGTGGGTGGAGGTCAAATCCAAGCGAAGGGACATGACGGTGTTCAGCGGCCTCTTCGTGGGCGGGCTGCCCCCGGAACTGCGCGCTGCCGCACTCAAGCTCACGCTGGCCTCGGTGAGGGAGCGCGAGCCCTTCAAGGGCTGGATCCGCGACATCAGGGTCAACTCCTCGCAGGCGCTGCCGGTGGACAGCAGCGAGGTCAAGCTGGACGACGAGCCGCCGAACAGCGGCGCTGGGAGCCCGTGCGAGGCGGGCGATGAGGGCGAGGGTGGCGTGTGCCTCAACGGAGGCGTGTGCTCCGTGGTGGACGACCAGGCCGTGTGTGACTGCTCGAGGACCGGCTTCCGTGGCAAGGACTGCAGCCAAGGTAAGGCCTGCCCGACCCCGTGGAGCCTCGGCCAGGGCTGGGCGGGAGGCCGGTGCATGGGGCCTTCCTCCTCAGGACGCCTCCACGTGAAGGCCTGTCCCTCAAGGCCGTGCTGCCTTCTGCAGACAGCTCCTCCCTTTGCAGCCTCTTAGTGGGCAAACCGCCCTTGCTTCCTGAAGCCCTGTCCATGCAACTCTACCTCCTTCCATGTGGCCAATAGAATGGGCTCCCTAAAACCCCAGCGCAAGGTTGGCAGCTCCCTATGCTTCGATGGCCACTGCCTACCGAATTGGCCCCGCACAGCCAGTACCACCAGTAATTCTGTAGCACACAGACCTTGTATGTGCAATATTGACAAGCAGCTAGAAGACTGGACAGGTGTTTGGTGAGAAAATTAAAATCAGAGTAAGCAGCCCTGGGCCACGGTAGTGCGGTCCACATGGTTACTGGTCAATGCACACTAGACACAGTCCATAGGCCCTGGATACCTTTGCAGATCCAAGACCTGCTCCTACTTGTGGAAAAAGAAAATGATATTAGATTCCATGGTTATGTCCGAATCCCAAATTTGCCATATATAAGTCAAATTTTGTGATTTCTTTGGTTTCTTCACGTGTGAGACAGGTCAGCTAAAGTTGAGGAACGGTAAGAGATGACATAATTTATTTATTGATTAAAAAATGCTTGGTAACAAAAGTACTAGAGTAATTTAGATGTCGCAGAATCGAGAAGATTGTCTAGGCAAATGAACAGGATGCATGTGAGCGATGGTAAGAGATTTTCCAAGGATATTCAGCTGATATTTATCTGAGTAGCAGAAGTTAAGTTGTTTCTGTGGCCCTAGGGTTTCAAACAAACAAAGCATGTCTAAGCTGTATTTCCACCCCTTCACACCTGAAGTTCAGTTTTCTGTGTATTTCTTCCATGTCTTTTTTATTGTGTTTTATTTTATTTATGTTAGTGACCAAGGAAATTATTCCTGTGCGAGTACAGGGAAACCTAAAAAACAAAGTGAATGAATGATATGGTTGGAATGAAACATGAACATATTAGAGGCTAAGCAGGAGTGATGTTTGATTGCTGTTAGGTACATACCTCGTGGGTCAAATCAAGGCAGCCAGTGCATCAATATATAATATAGTACTTTTGGTTGAAATGCGAAGAAAGGTAAATCTGATTTGGAAAGAGAGAGATAGAAAGCTCTATGTATGTTTATGTTTTATCATGTGATATCTGTTTCTCTCTCTCTTTCTTTCTTAGTTATTTTTTGTTGGCTGGTACTGCTGAGAGGAGCCAGCCTTTGTAATTCTTATTAGACTTGGCAGCTTTCTCTCATTTGGCTTTAAAGGAAAGAAAGACATGATGAAATCTGTAACTGCTTAAACAGCAAGGAAAGTTAGGGGGAAAAGTGGTATGCAGGAAATGTTCTGTAACTTTTGTGGGAACAGTATTGGGGTGTTTAAGAGTTATTAACTGAGCTTTGCTTTCATATGGGTTTGTGTTAGGTACTTTGGTATAAATAATTAGAGATGATTGTATCTCATGCCCCATACTGCACTTGAGCTCTGCTGGTAAATTTCCATGAACATGAGATCAGATTCCATGTTTTACAAAAATAAAACAGAACAATCTTTGTCTTCTATCAAATCTAGCTGAATTGTAAATCATGAATATGATAGTTAGATGAGATGAATTCAGTAGTACATTTTGAAGTTACATACATTTGTACTGATTAATAGAAATGGCAAATATTATTTTAATGGGAAAATACTTCTGTAGGCATCCCAATGCCACTTTAAATGATAAAGAAGGCAACTTAATGAAATGTAACTTCCTTTCTTAAATTAGGAAACAAATATGACACAATGACAGCTTGTACTGTGTGGGAGAGTGTTTTAAATGAATTTTAAAAATATTTCTATGCATTTTAATGTAGGGATCCAAGGATCATGCATAATCAGGAACAGTTAAGACTGAAGAAAGCATGAAAAAAGTAATGCTAAAGGGAAACAGAATTAGATGTTTCCAAAATACATTTTGTTTTGGCAAATGAATAGTTCTTTCTGTAAAGTGCATAATTTGGAATTAACAGGATGGCTATTGGAGCAGTATCTGATGCCTAAGAAAAATCATCCTAAGAAAGTAAATCCATCAGAATTGTTCTGAACATTGATTCCTTTTGACAATTTGAGCTGAAAGAGAATGCAAAAATCACCACTAGTCATGGCAGGAAAACAAAAGGCTGGATTCTTGTGACTATCAAGGAAGTGGGAGATGGAATGATTAAGGCAGAGCTGTCTTCCCAGAAGCATTGGCTTCACTTTGCTTATTTCCTGTGTTTCATGTGTGTCAAGTGACTGTTGAATAATTAATTGGAGTAGATGCCTCTCCCAACACCGATCACGCATTGAGGACTGGGGGAGATGATTTCTATTGAGACAAAGTGTAAATAAAGCTCTGTTTCCACTCAGTATTTACACTGATAACTACATTCTTTATAAAACCAATTTAAAAACAAAATAATAAGTATTCATTAAAGAAAATGTGAGGGAAAGGTATCAGTTAAGCAAATATTAAACACAGACTTAAGGCAACTCCAGTTCCTACAATTCTTTTTTACACTAAATTTAGGAAATACAATATTATTTTAGTGGTCTTCTACTTAAGACAATTAAAATTGAAAAAAATGGTAATGATACAGTGAGAATTATCTGTCTTTATTCTCCCCTTCTAGAATGCCTGAGGCAATCTGTATGTGTGATTTTCTAGAATATTTTTGTTGAATGAATTCTGCTTCATTCTTACTGTATTTACTTGGGCTTAGTAAGAATTATTTACTTATTTATATGTTGTATACTGATGGAGAGGTAACACTGGAAAAGTTATCTTGATTGGGTTAATGGCAGAGCCTACATAAGAACATCTCTTCCCTATATGCTAAGTAAGTTTTCTTCCTTCAGATTGACTTTTTTTTTTTTTTTTTGGGTGGGAAGGGGATGAGATGTTTTTCAAACTGCAAAAATTGGAAACAAGCACTTTATACAACAGTGACGCTTTTGACCATTAGGATTAGTCTCAGAACTCAACTGCCTAACAATGTCATCCTTCTTGAATGATGGATGCTTATGGAGCGCATAGCTTTTTCAGTGGATCATACTCATCTAAGTGCGTCTGTGCCATTATTATTTAATAAGTTTCTACTTAAAGTACCGATAGTTTCCTACTAGCCTCAGAAACTTGGTGAATCTCATGACCATCAAACTTAAAATTAAGGATAAAATGATGATTAATAAGAAACTAAAATTATACTTGTGATCTCCAGATCTAAGAAAGTCCAAACATTTTAGGATCACATGTTAAAATTTTATAGTAGATTGTGATATCATTTTCTTTTAGTTTCTCTATTTAAATTGCTGTAAGGATACATTATTGTTTAATATTATTGGACATGACAGTGTAGCAAGTGTCTTTAGTCCAGCTTTAATGAAGCCCTTTTATGTATTTTACTGAGACCAGAGATTTGACAATACGCATTCATACATTCATTTATTCATCTTTCTTTTTAAAATAAGTGCATACTGACTACTTCGTACATGTCAGAGCATTAGGCTGATGCAGTGAAATGGTGACTATGCTTAGAAATAGATCTTACCTCAACATCCTATGCTCTACTGAGAAGGAATATTATTTAAAAGAATATATATGGGAATTAAAACTTTTAAAAAATTTAAAATTTAAAGAATGGCTACATAATGTGTGAAATTTTAAAACAGTGTGAGGAGACCTATTCCAAGATTTTCTTGGTTATTAAACTTAAATAACAAAGGTAGTTTTTAAAGTGAAATCTGAAATGTGAGGGGGATTTGCCAGGTAAATGTGGTTAAGTATTGATGAGGAAACTCAGAGGTGATGAAGTCTGTACCAAACATGGCACAGCCCTTTCATGCCACTGGCAGGCATCCTCTGTGAATGGAGCTCTTAGTCTGTACTCAAGAGAGTAGTGGGGACAGGCTTTGCTAGCTTTTCTGAGCTATTCAAGGATTTAAAGCTTCACAAGAATATAGCGTAGGAGATGAGAATGGCAGTGTCAAATTTATATTACACTAATGACACTTCAACAACAGTTTATAAGACAGGTTGAAAGGGGGCTAAAGGAAGTGAGAAAATATTATTTTATGTTTGTTATTCAAGAGCAGTTGTTAAGCTGTACAAAGTGTTGAAGAGAGTAAAAAAAATATATGTATATTCTTGAAAGGAATCCTCTAAGTTAAGATTTATGTTTTAAGCAAGTTAAAAATCTTTATGGGCTTAGTTAGAGATCTAATTTCATTTATTATTTAGAACGCCACTCTAACTTGTAAAACTATGATCTGAACTCTGTATGGGGTGTTACTTGGTTTCTCATGACTGTTCCAATTGAGGCCATAGGCTTCTGGAACTCAGTAGCAGTTCCATACTGTATCATACCCCAAGTATAATACCTTGTAGTAAGTTTGTCTTTTAACAAAAAGTAACATATACTGGCTGTCTGGTGCAACATTGTGAATTACTTTAAATGACATATATTATATATAATATTCCTACTGTTTCTATAGGAACCTAAAATGCTTGTAAGATTTTTTTAAAAGTTAAGTTTGGACACAAATGATACAGAGAAATTGCCAGAGTTTTATTTGAGGTCTGCCAATGTAGAAAAAAGTTTGGTCACCTCTGCTCAAAAAGGTTTGAGTAGGTCAGTGCTCATGAATAGTTTCCTTCTTTGTGAAACAAACTGGAAATTTCTTACTATAAGACAGTGAAAGTCTACTTCTGACTATAAAATGACCACAACATAGTTACCATTCCAGAATTCCACACTTCCATGGAGTTTGTTATTTTAAAAGTTTGTTTTCCTATTCTGTTGAGTAATTTTGGTTTAGGTGCTAAATTACTCATACTCTCTGGCAAGACTGTCCAAAGATTATAAGTAGAACACTCAAATTTTTGTTATTTAATTTAGGAATTGGCATAGGAGCAGTATTTGCTTCGTAGACCTGTCATGAAAACTAAGCTGCAGACTTAGTAAATACAGAGAACAGTGAATAACAGGGGCTGGGCCCTGGGTGGTATCTGCTTCCATACAGACAATAGTGGGTGATATGGGCAGGGTCCTGGGTGGTAGCAGCCTCTCTGCTTGTGCTTCTGTTGTTGTCTTGTCATTGATACCATTTTCTCAAAGGGCACTTGCACACAAAATCTAAGTATGGAATTTTTAAAGTCTAGATTCCAGTGCAGTAATATTCTTTTAATTGTCAAAATTTCAATTTATGAAGAAAGGAAATAATGAAGGCAATAAACTTTTGTTTCTATTTTTGCAGTTGTCTTAATGTTATCCTTTTTAAAGCTGTGATTCAAAATTAAAAAAAAATATTCTATGTAAGAATTTAGTGACTCAATAAGTGTAATAAGTGTCAAATGCAAATCCCCTCCCACAAAAAAAAAACAACAAAAAATAATTTCCAGCAACTGTCTTTCACCCTTAGATAACACCTGCATTCTACTCCAATCCTGTACTTAAATAGTATTTTTTTTCATTTTTGTCAGTTAGTTAAATAACACTGGGCAGAGACTGCAGTTCAGTGGTAGAGCACTTGTTTGGCATGTGCAAACATTGAGCTGGATTCCAAGAACTTGGACAACAAAAACAAAGGCAAGACAATAGCACTATTATCTTTGGAGTCTACAGTGTTATTATCTCTATAATAGGAGACTTTTAAATAGCCAGCATAAGCACAGGTGTCCAATTTACAATTTGTCTTTGAGGTTTTCATATAAAAGTTAAATTTGCTTACATGTTTGCTGTAGATAGGCTAGTAATATATTTGAACTTGAAAATTTAAAATAGATGTCATAGTTATCACAAACAGATTTTATTTTTTTCATATACATACATATATAAGACAGTATAATTACATCCCAATTTTGGCCATCATTAAGTGAAATGTGACAATTAAACTGATTACATAAAAATAATCACCTCATTGGATAGGAGAAAGTACCAGAATTGTGATAACATTTCTGTTATTGTAGTTGTATTGTTATAATTAGGAGATGAGCCTCATGGGTTCCTGAACAGTCACCAACCACTTCTGTTTCTCTAGCAGTTTGTATCTTTCCCAGCCAGTGTCTCTCCCAGCCAGTGTCTCTCCCAGCCAGTCTCTCCCAGCCAGTCTCTCCCAGCTGGCTATGCTCATTAAACTAGAGCACCAGATAAATATGGATGAAAATTACATTTTTATCATAGACAGTCAAATTCTGTTTTATTATGGAGATAATAAAGTTTCTCTTAAATATCACTTAGCAAACAACTTTCAAAACAGCCATAAACATTCCTGATATAACTTGAACAAGTTTTTATGCTAAAAATGCATCTTATTAAAATATTATGTAAAACCTACATATATATTATTATGCATTTCTGTAAAATTTTATGTCTCAATCCTTTTTTTTTCATACTTAGAAGTTTAGAAATAGATGAATTTGCATAGTTTTCTGAATGGAAAAAAATTTAAAAACTCTTAATTGGGTTTTGAAAAATAATCTTGCTTGGTCATTTTCTTTACAGTTTTTTCCATGACTCCATGGCTTTTGTTTTCCTGTCTTCATCCTAAATTCTAAATATTTCTACTCCAGTACAGAAATGGGGATAGGCAGAGTGCTTTCTCAGATTTCTTTTCTGCCTTATTATTTGCATGATTTTGTATAAATAGAACACGATTTAAGATCTGAGGAAACAATCAATTTCAGGCTTAGTTTTGCCTTTAAATAGATAGTAAATGTAGGATAAGGCTACTAATGGTCTGTGGTTCAGTTCGCAAGACTGCAAATTAAGAAGCCTAATAGTCAGCCTACTAAAGCTTTGATAGCTCCTGCAGATCCACTGCGGAGAGTGTGTGAGAGTGGTTGATGTGTGAAAACTCTTTAAAAAGCCTGAAACTACTCAGTACCATGGTTGTTGGATTTTATGAATATTCATGGTCAAAGGTTAAGGGCTATCTTACACAATCTTACTTTAGGATTAATTTGATGTGTTTTTGATCACTAATGCACATATTTGGTGGGATTCTGCTACTGCACTTTGATACATGACAAACAGAGTAAGCATGATACTAGTTTCCATGTTAGGATACATGTTTCCAACTTAGGGCAATAACTCATATAAGTTAATATTATAATTCAATTTCTGAGAAGAATTAAAGAGATACAAATAATCTATGACAACAGATGTCAGAATGAGGAAAACGTTCAGTGACACTAACAGAGAGTGGAGCTTTAGGCCTAGGTGATGGTTATTTGGGATACATTTGTGATGATTTCCTGTTCTATACACTGAAGATCTACGTATGTTATTATAGGTAAGAGCCACAACTTAAAGAAAATAGTTCAAATTAAAAATGATTGCTGCGTAGTGAAAAGCACTACATTTATAAATATATAAAAGTTAAGGTTTGAGGTAATCCTCAGTGGGTATCCACATTAAAAATTTTAGGCAAAATATCTAGTATTTGTAATATAAATGCAAACATCATTCCAGAGAGCAGACACATTTATACATAAATAAATTAGTAGCAAATAGAGTTCTCTGTTTAAAATACCTGTTACAATGTTTGAAGTTGAGTCATTTGTCATTTTCTGATTTCTTAATAATGCTTAGAAATAAAATATACTTTTAATTTTGATTGGTATTGTTTTACCATGTATCTTGCCCTTACAATTAATCAATGTAAACCTTCCAATTTGGACAGTCCAAATAATGAAATTATCAAGTTGCCGATTGAAAGGTTTGAAAGAGCTCAGTCAATCTTTAAGTGAGTAATTGGATATTGGAAAACACATTACTAGGGAGTCCAATCAAATTCTCACAAATCCTCTATGTCTATAAATAAACATAATCTCAAAAAATGTTGAATTTAAAGTTTACTAGCTGACTTGACTGCAGATACCTCTTAAACATGAGAACAGCTTAAAATTGTTCTGTCTGCAATCGCATTACTTCTAATAATCACATCTTTGCTTTTGCTTGGTGAAATCACATTGTATTGTGTTCTATCCACCTTACTTCGGTTATTTCTTCAATAACTTTATTTCACTGACTTTATAAAATTCCCATTTTACTTATGAACAAAGTGCAGGTTAGAAAAGTTCACTTTCTAAAATCCCCATAGGGAGTTAATGGCTGGGCTGGCATTTGAGCCCAGGTGTCAGGCAGGCAGCTGTGCCCCTGCATGAAGAAGCCCACATATTCATTTACCAAAGGGCTAAAGGTTGCTGGGATACTTGTCAACTGCTTGAAGTGGCTGACTTATAATAAAGCCTTAGACTTGAGGGGCCTAACAGACAGATTTAGTGTCATTTCCCAATCTCAGGATGCTAAAGCAAACAGTTTTTCAAAATCCATCACAGGCATTTGCTTCCTTAGTTGACCTTCTATTAATAGGATGCTTAGAGAGTCAACTATACTCTAGTAATCAGAAGAAAATTCCAATATGTTGCACCAAAAGAACACTAACCTTTGCCATTTTGAGTTAAAAGGAATGAATTTTTATAAATTAAGCTACACTGAATTTCCCTCAGTTTTAAAGTTTGGGAAATAAAAAGTTTGAAAATATGGAAGTCCATGGTGGTTTGTTAGGAATGTCAACACCTACATCAGTCAAATAGCAGAGACCTACTGAGTTGGAACATGGTTTCTGAAGATACAGATATTGGATATTAAAACATTACTAGTTAGTCCATTTGTGAACACAGAGGGCAGTTAAATGAAATTACGAAGTGAGAAAGTAATGTTTCTTTTAGATAGTGGTTTAGCTTTCCAACACCTTGTTCAACAGTAGTTCTTACACTTAGAAAGATATATTCTTTATGCTATTCCTGGTAGCTGTAACAAGTTATTATTAGAAGGAAATGGGAGGAAGACAAGTCTTAGCTGGCAAGCCAAAATGCTGACCTGGACTCTTGTGTGTTTACTTGTGCTGCAAACTGTGTGGAGTACATTAGCAGACTCAACATTATGAGGACAAGTGCTGCTTCTAGAAAACATCTATAGATTGTTTCCCAGAAGGAACTGAAAATCTAAAAAATTAGAAAAGAATAGTCACTTCATTAGCATTTTGCTACCAGGAGGAGATTTCTGTTAATTATAGGCAATGAATTTTATGTGGATGCTCATTGCAGCCCAAGTAGGAATGATCACAGAGAGCTCAGGAGGAACTGTTGTTCCTGACCCAACAACAGCTGGGCATCTCTGTAGAACCATCTACAATGTTTCTCAGACATTGCTAGATTCAGCAGAACAAACAGCCTTAGCCCAGGCAAAGCAAGGAAATTAAAGACTCGTGTTTTTCTTCTGAGTAATGATGTCTCTCTGTAATTAAGCATGCCTGGATTCTCCTTAGGGAAGTAGCTGGCATGGTAGCATATGACAGTAACTACTGCCTGGAATGTACCACTTCCTATCGTTAGCTCTTTTTCTTTAGTGCAAAACTGAATTTCCCCTAAAATGAATATTATTATTTATTTAAAATTCTATGTGATACTTTATATACTATGTTTAATTTACTGAATTGAAAACATTATAAAATAGGGAATTATATATTGCATTTCGTTACCTGCACTGCACAATTAAATGTGTGATAAGATACATTTTTGAAAGCCTACTTGGATCAAGTGTAGTGGAGTCTTGGGAAGTGTAAAAACGATGAGATATTTATTTTGCTCCATAAATCTATATGTATGTATAGCTCTTTAAACAAAGACAAGCAGAAAAATAAGATTTGCAGGAAAGGGATATAATTCAAGCAAAAGTAGTTTTTGAAGTCTTAAAATTTACATTAAAATCCTTAAAAACATACGTATTGCTTAATATGTCATTAAAGTATAAGAGTCTATATGGCCTAAAGTAGTTTCTGTCATTTTTTTTTTCCTTTTACAAGACCCTAGGAAACTAAAATGGTCATTTTTAATCTAAAATAAGCAGTGCAGTTTTTTGATTGGGAATAGTATTAAAGGTTATGTTACTTTCGCATTACAAACTAGTGTCATCTCAAGTGCTGTGCAAACAACAAAAACACAAACAACTTCAAAAACACAAACATATGCTTGCCTAATAATAATGAAGATTTCAATTTACATACACATGAAAACTTAGAAATTGAACTAATTTACTAAGCTCTACACAAGTTTGAAATAAGTAGAGACCACTATCAGATGTGGAGCATTTTAAAGTAAACTTTTCAAAAACAAATTCCCAGAAAAGCATTTTTATGAAAATAGTGTAATCTATAAAAAAATCTTTGTTTTTAATAAATGAGTAACATAAGCTTCATAATGATATTCATTGACAAGCTTCTGTTAAATGATTTTGGTGCATAGTAGGTCATTAGCTTCTTTATTTCTCTGTCCTTATAACCTTTAAGTTCAAATGATTGTACTAAAGTAGTATGTACTTCTATTACAAATTACATTGTTGCATGCAATTATATTTAAAGACCACCCCTTGAAATAAAACAGTCTTCTACTCTGTTGCAGAAGTTTATTTTTTGTTAAGTTTAAAATGGTTGTTTTGTGCATTGTTGGGTAAAGGGCTGACTAGGCCTTGATCTTTTGCATTATCTGCAGATGTTAGCTTTATGTAAAGGATTCCTCATAATTTGCACATGGTATCCATTGAACACCTGAGGAGCTTAAGTATCAATAAAAACCCCTGAGATGAGAGGCTCAGGGTTCCACTATTCAGTATGGGGCTGGCCCTAATAGTGGTTCCCTCTGCAGAGGCCTGGCAAGGTTTGTACCTATAAGTATGCCTCCATGTTATTTTTGTTGAGCTACCACAGTAGGTGTAACTACTACACTACTCTCTATTGATTCCTTCACATATGTTCATATACAGAATTTCAGGAATCATCATATTTCTCCTGGGACTTGTACTTCTCAGCGAAGTGCTGTGTGTACTTCTCCGGATACCTTTGTAATAAAGGAGAGTGAGGGACAATTCCCCTTCTCAGCACCAAGACGCTGTTTTGAACACAGTACTTACTTCTGTGACACAGAAATACTTGCATTTTATTCTAGCTGGAGAAAACAAAGATTTGGACTGGTGACAAGCATAAAGTGTAGGGGTTTCTTTGCTCCAGTAGGTGGAGGATGAAGGGTGCTGGCGAATGAGATAGGAGACTGCGAGATAATAAGAGGGATAAGACAATAAAAGAACAGAATTTTGGAGAAAATATTAGAGAAAAATATGTAGCAGGGGGAAGAATGAAGGTAGGAAGGGAGAGAAAGATAGATAGATAGGTAGATAGATAGATAGATAGATAGATATCAGAATTTAATGAACTTGGCATATTGGTGGAGAACTGTGGTTTTAAAGTAAGAAAATTCACACATCTGTTGAGTGGGAAAGAACTAGAATGTTCATTTCTTGGTGTCTAATCCTTTGGGATACAGAAGTGAAGGGAGAAAAGAAAAGGCAAGGGTAGACATTTAATTGTTTCTTTAAGACATGTAATGTATAGCCTTCCTTCATCTTACCATATCCTATTGTTGGAATTTTCCCCACTAACACAGTCAACAGCCATAGCAAAAGCCTTCAATTATGAGCCTATGCATTTTGCATTGTTTAAAGGACTTTACACACATTTTTCACTTAATTCACCATAGATTCCTATAGAGTAGGAACTATTTTAACTATTCTATAGATGAGAAAGCTAAGGCTTAGATAAGATTTGAAAATCCCCTACATTCATACAGGAGGAATTTTCAGAATAGGAGTGAAACAAAGCTGTGTGGCTCATGAGGCCTTACCCTAAACTTATAATTCTTCCTTAGAGACTATTAGAAAATAGTAACTATACTACTAATACTATTTATAACTATGGTAATTATACTATTAATAGTAAAATACTATTAGAAAATAGTAACTATATATCTTCTACACACATCCACACAGAACTTGGTATTTCAAAACTGTGCGCAGTGTCTAACGTGATTTTATAGTGGTTTTTGTCATTTTCAGCATTCTATTTATTCAGTAACTTTAGGTGCTGAATTTCTTTTCTCAGTTTAATGAAATCCATTTCACTGCTGAATAGATAAACATCTTTCTGTTATATATTCAGTGGAAATGAAATCCATGTAGTTAGTATCCCCTTGGATTACCTTTATCTGAGGAGAAAGAGAGAGAGAGAGACAGAGAGAGAGAGGGAGAGGGAGAGGGAGAGGGAGGGAGGGAGGGAGGGAGAGAGAGACAGAGAGAGAGAGAGAGGTAGATATAGAAACACAGAGAGAGATGGGGAGGAAGGAAGTGAGGGAAGGAGAGATGAAGGGGAAGAAAACTGTCTCACTGAACAAGAAGTATTTCAGATTTCCCCTCATTTACTGTGGTCTGGCAGGAGGCAGAGCATCCTTCTATTTAACTCTTTATTTCTAATTTGCCTACTGCCCACAAGCTAGCGCTCCCGGTGTGCTCCAGCTTTCCCATCCACACAGAATCTTTACTCTTCTTTCCCCATACCTTAGAAATTGCTTAACAATTGGTTCACTAGATTCAAGAGCTATTGTTACCCAGTGGCTCAAAGAGTGCTTTTCTCTGGTGTTTGTAAATAAGAGGTCCAGAATTGTGTAAAGGAAACTGTCTTGGTAGTATAGTTAAACAGGAAAAATTTGCTGGAGAAATATGAACTGACAAACTGAAAACAAATATTTTGAACTAAGGAATCACAATTTGGTTCATGGAAAATCAATGACAGAAATGTGTCTGAACAAGAGTATATAAGTTTTGGCCAAATAAATGGACAAATGCATTCTGTTACAAACTTATGTAAATATGAGAACAGGAAAAGAAGTGATGGGTAAATCTTTCCTAAGGGATACTTAACAATACTTTTGAGCTTAGACAAACAACCACCCATTGTAAATTCTCTAAAATCCCCCTTTCTGTTCATAATGATCTCCTCAACATGACTATTATTTCTTACAAGCTGATAACTGAATACAATGTTGTCATCACATAATGTCAAGTGACCGATATGAGCAGTTGGCAGTGGCACTTGCTAAACATACTCCTCTATTCTAGTTAATACTCTAAAATGCCTATAACACAGCATATATACACAAAATTTCTTTCAGTTCTGCTATTGTATAATTATTGTACTTCCTGGAAAACCTTTAGTGTGAAATTTTCTGAGTTTACCATAGCTTAACACAAATGTACTTTTTATACACTTCCAAAATTATCTCTTGTCAAAAGAGAAGAAAAGAATTCAAATGCTGGAGCAACTGTTACAGGTTCCTGAAGTCCTGATCCCGCCTGCCTTATTCTGGTTCTGCACATCAATGTTCCAGGACTACACTCTGGGCAATCTCTCCACCCACACATTTAAGTTTGCTCTGAGCCAACTGTCCTTGCCCTCTTTACTCACTGGAATGCCCAGGCTTATGTTTCCTTGAACTCAGGTTACAGCTGATGCAGGCATTTCAGACTCACCTCGGGCATCATCCTGCTTTTTGTGCCATCTCTGAGGTGTCCCCCATGCTGAGACCCAGTAGGACCCTGCTTCTGCCGGGCAGCACACTGCAGCACCATCTGAGAGTGGTATCTCATACTTCACTCCCTTTATAGACTTTGCCATTTTTCTTCGGGGAAATATGACTGGGTGAAAGGCACTTTGTCACTGGTATAAATTCTTCCTAGAAAAAGGTGAAATTGAGGGCTGAATAATTGTCTGAGTTTCAAACAAAGCAAATAAATTTAAAAAAAAGAAAAACAACCAAAGTAGTCACTAAAATTAATTCTGGATACACTGTCCT
Source organism: Cricetomys ansorgei (assembly GCA_026225945.1). Classification (NCBI taxonomy): domain Eukaryota; kingdom Metazoa; phylum Chordata; class Mammalia; order Rodentia; family Nesomyidae; genus Cricetomys; species Cricetomys ansorgei. The sequence goes on from JAMJFZ010001264.1 coordinate 5,268,237, forward strand.
GTTCTTGGTTTCATTGACAAAATGGATACACACACTAAAAGTTTATCCTCATCTTTGACCTGTTTATCATTACACTGTTATAATTCTAAGCCTGTTACTAAAGAAACAATCATATGTAAGGAGGTGAAATATTAGCCCCAAGGCATTGTTCACTTCTGTGCTTCTGGCACCAGAAGGCTGTATGTTTGGTAGCAGACATAAAGAATTGAAACCTAAACATGTTTAAAAAAGTGAGGTTTCAAAAATATGAGCAAAATTCATTGTTATTCATAGTATAAGAAGATCTATAATAGAATGCATGTATGTGCCATTAAGTGTGTTATTAAAGATGTATTACTAATACTAGTAAAATAGGGGTTAGTGTTTGAAAAATGCAAGTTAAGAATAAAAAGTGTGGATCATTTAAAAATGAGTTAATGAATTGTTTGCATTCCTAACAAAGATACTATCATTTCAAATTACTCGAATCACTGTATTTTCCATATGAGAAGAAAACAGTTTCCAGGAAGCTTCTAGGGTTTATAGAAACTGAATAGTAAAGCACTCATTTAACAAATACTGAGTTTATTTTGTCACAAATGTGAACACAAAGAAAGTAAAGAAACATCATGGTTTAGGTTTGTCTGGGATAGAACACTATGTTTTGATGCAATCGGAAATTGAAGTTGTCTTCTGATAGAGTGGGCTGGCTCAGGCATGGCTTCACACAAAGCAGTAAATGCTATCACAGAGATGAGTACTAATACAAGAAGTTGGATGATCAAGAAACTTATCACATGCTATTAGCGGCTAAGTTCACTTGGTTGTTTTGATATTGTGTCATGTTAGGCTCTCATTCTTGCTCATCAAGTGTGTTGTAGCCTCCTTAATATTTTCTTAATCTAGAATTACTTATCCACCACCCAAAGCTGTTCCTCTGTGGTTGAAATGACCCTTTAAAGATTGTTTCTCCCTTGGCTAAAGGATAAAGCACAAATTCTTAAGAATGTCAGGTAAGCACTTTTATAAATTGGTTTTCTTATCTACCCTTTTCTCCCATATGAAACCCTCTGATCCAAGCCAGTCATTTTTGATGTTATGAGCAGTATTTACATTTATGTCTTGAGGCCTTCTGTAGTACTTTTCTCTCCAGACTTCATGCTACAGACTTCATTCTGATCTCTGTAGAATGAAATTTTACCTGTCAGTCAAAACCCATCTATTAAACATTCTCTGTAAAGTCCTTCCTGAAACCCCTTCCTTGCCATCCCTAACACTCCGGCAGAGCCTGTGCTGCTTTGTATAGACCCAGTTCCTTCCTTCAGTGTACTTTGTTACAGTTATCTATTATATACCTGTTTTTTTCAATTGACTCTAAATCTTCTGAGTAGCACTTATACCTTCCAGCTAACAGAGCTTGGTCCACAGTAGGGAGTTCAATAAATGTCAGTTAATCTAATTAATTCCAAGACGTTAAGGAGCTAGACCATTAAAGGCAAAGGTCAAGTAGACCGAAAAAGAAGTTCTTTAAAGAAAAATCCAAGCAATTCATGAATGTGTAAAGGGAAGCTTGACCTCAACATGTGAATAAATGCACATTAAAGAAAGGCACTACAGCCTGCACAGCTGGTAGAGATTAAAAAGCATCATCACATCTAGCTTTGGCAGTGGTGTGGAAATACTGACAATTTTAGGCTTTTGCATGTAGTTGGGAGGAATGTAATTGCTACAGTGGGACAGATGAGTAGTACTTATGGAAATTTTTGAAGGCCTGTTGGATAGTATCTATTGAAATTTAATATTTATTAATTATTTATAATTATTTATTATTATTTAGGAAAGTACTTTTCTTTCCTATTTTTTCCCAGAAATTTTTGAGCAAGTGTGCAAATGTGTAGCATTCATACTGCTGTATATTGGATTTGGTTAAATAGACCATGATAGAACAATTTATGATGACTAATATGAATACATATATAAATTAGCATAAATGCGTAAATATTTTTAGTGAGGATAATGAAAGACGTATACAACATAAATAATACATGTACTTATGCTGAAGGAGGTAAATAGCTTGTGAAGTTTAGCAAATGGAGTACAAAAGGTCTATATAAATTGTTGCAAAAATGTAATATTCAAGTTCAGGACCATATTAACAAAGAAAGTTGGAAATTCTCATCTTGTGAGATTTTTCTATTAGACTTTTTTGAAATGCCAACCAATAGTCCATTTCAGAAGGTGAGACCTATTATGTGATTCCCCAAGGATTTATATCATTGTATTGGATAAAATATCCTGTTTTAGAAAAAGTGTTCATGTTATTGAAACAGAACATGACATGAACTTTGCAGGATGTACTCTGAAGCATGACATAAAAGAGACTTTTGGAGTTTAAATCCTGTATAATTCTGATTTTTTAAAATACCTGTGTCTAGAATGTAACTCAAGAGTAGAACACTTGCCCATCATGTGCAAAGTCACATCCCCGGACAAATGTAAATTGAATTCCACTTGGATGCATTTGTCAAGTTGTTCATTCTCTTCATAATTAATTAAAAGCTACTAATGAGATGCAAAATTTGGAACCCTATGTAAGGATTCCCTCAGCATAGAATTGTTTCATTGTTTTTTATAACATTTCTTCCTATTGACAACCTCTCTGTCATAAATCAGAGATAGCCGAGTAGTCAGAATATGGTCAAGTTGGTTTTGTAAAAAGATACATTATTCTGGCAACATCTGCTTACCAAAATGGAAGTTCTGAAATATCTGAGAAGTTCCAAATGGCTGACAGAATTTTCCCATCTACTTTATATACATTTATGTTATCAGTAATTGCTTAATTGGCTCTTTAGTTTGTCTACATTTGTGCCAGCATAATGCAAACTGATAACACAAATTTCCATTGAAAATTGCAAATGGATGACTAAGCTGAGCGATGTAGCACTTCCTGTTCCTTTTATATCCACATCTTAGGCTACACCACGATTTCTAGACTTTGAGGATAGCTCATCTGTATTGATTCATCAGTGTATATATGCTGATTCGCATGTTTGCTTAGCAATTTCCTAGTGTGCATTTGTCATGCAAAGTTTTCCATCTCTAACCCAAAGTGACACTTATTTCTTCTGCAGAAGTGTAGCTGATGTGAGGGAAGTGCATTCCAGATTATTTACAACTAGATACCAACAGAAATCACAAAAGTATTGAAAATTAAGGCTTAACTCCTAATGCAGATCTTGTTTCATTTATTCAGATTGCTAGGATTGTCAGCTCAATTATACATATATGTGTGTGTGTGTGTGTGTGTGTGTGTATGTGTGTGTCTGTGTGTATGTATATGTATGTATACACTGAAGATAGTATATATGATATATTTATTATATTTATGATATTCATTAGCATAGTTAACTACTTGCTCTTCCTCATTGGACCTTGGTTTCATTAACTGTGTATCTCAAGCTTTTTTCTAGTCTACTAAAAATGCTTAATACTAAAATTATGCTATCTCTTGCAGCAAATGAATCTAATTTTACTGCTAAAATTTTTTTGTTACTATAAGCATTCATGAAGAATTGTAGTGGGGGCTGGAGTGACTCAATGGTTAAGACCAGAGGACCTGTGTTTGATTTCTAGGACCCATATCAGGCTTCACACAACTGTCTGTAACTCCAGCTTCAAGGGATCTAACACTTTCTTCTGGTCTCCAGAGTATCAGGCATGCTTGTGGTACACAGACATATGTACACAAAGGACACACATAAAATAAAATAAAATTTAATTGAAGAAAAGACTTAATTGTTTTTTAAAGAAAAATTAGTGATTTAAATTGAGGAATTATTATTTGATGGCTTTTTATATCTTCTGATATAGTTTGTGGTAGGGTAGGGAAGCTGTTAGTGGGACTGTGAGATCTGGACCATGTACCAGGTTAGAACAATCAAAGGAAAAGGAAAATGGTAGAACTGAAACCACTACAATTAAATGCTGTGGTATTCTTAAACAGCGAGATATAAACAGACATACATATTGTAATTACTCCCAGTGTGTTACCCTTTACCTTTTTGAGGACATGATTCAGTCATTAAAATTCCACTGCAGCCTAAAACTAGTATCCCTTAGTACCTTTGCCCTTTCTTTGATCTATTCTTATGCTTATCAAGCTCACTTTACATTTTCGTCCTAACAGCCCAACTTTTGCAAAAACAAACAAACAAGCAAACACCTCCCTCTCCCAATCCCCGGGGTTTTTAGATAGGAGAAGTTAGTCCTTTTTCATTGGCAAGCCTTTTTAAAAACATGAGTTTGCATCAACACTTATAGATGAAGGGGTGGAAATGATAGCTAGGTGTTATAATCCCAAATTCTTTAAAACTAATGTTTGCTTATGAAACTGTATACAAGTTACTCCATGAAACTCAAATTTCCTAAATGTCCAAATATAATACTGCTTAAAGTGAAGAAAGAAATAACCAAGAAAAAAAGTGACCTGTGCTGGATATAAGGATTTACTTATTAAATTGCAATGCTTTAGGAATTCATAGTTGGTTCTTTGAAGATGCCCGACATTGTTTCTTTGATTCCTGAAAGCTGCACACCAGAGCTGCTCAGATGAGAATATTAGCTATCCCAAGTGTGAGGAGGTAAAGCTCCTTCTTCTCTGTTCTTCCTCCCACGGTGCCTTCAGCTGGAGTCATCAGTGTCTCAGTGATATGAACACAAATTTGTCCTAAAATTAAATACGATTTACCAAGTAATGAAAATACAATTGAAATACAAATTATAGGATTCATAGCGTTATAGAGTTTGAAGAATCCCTGAAGGGTATCAACTGCAGCCACTTCTCTTTGGAAATGGAGAAACTTCCATGAAGAAAAGTTAAAAGATTTCTCCATATTATAAAAGTAGTTTCACAGATATAACAAGGACATGGGCCCAGTACAAATTTCCTCATTCCATTTTTAGATATCAAAGAAAACTCCACTTCAGAAGTCGTACATTATCATTTGCACATATGATGTAATATTTCCGATGACGCATCTCCCTTTGGTCTCTTTCTGTCCTCCTTCTGGCCTGATTTGGTGACTTCCTCTTTACTTGTAAGTTGAAGAGATCTTCAGATTCATAACAACGCTCCTTATGAGCTCTGAAAAAAATAAATTTGACTTTCTCATGGAAAGTCACTTTAACAAATTCATCATTATGTGAGTCTTACTTTGTGTTTGGAGCACAAAGACAATCGTATACTTCAGCAAATAAATCAAAATCTGCACAATATGGAGTATGATTCTGTATTCTAGGAAAGTGTTGTCAGTTGATGAAAAGTGCTTTTCCTAGAAGCGTAGCATTTTAATAGTGGATCTGATTGTGTCATAAAATTCAAAACTTAGTTTGTCTCTATTTTATTGGAAAACATTAGAAACTGCATAGGATGTGAAAGGTCCTCCTTACCTCTCCTGGGCTCTGACTGTGATTCCTGAAAAAGAGAATAACAAGAAAAAAGCACACATATCTTTTTAACACGTCTGGTTTTGGGGGGCAAATTTCAGACACAACATCTTTCAGGACTCTAAAGCCTTCATAAGGACATGAAGACTCGTGTGTTTTTATGGGAGATTTGATGAAGAGTATGGATAGCTGTAGAGAAATAGGACACAAAAGATATGACAACATAGTAAAAAACTGTGGGAAACAGCAAGGCCGGTTCAGATTCTTCTCTGTGATTCTTTGCACAGAGGGAAGTTAGGGAGGTCCTGTGACCTTTTAGGCATGGTTCATGTATCTTACCTTAGGTTTTAAGTTTTATGACCTTCTTCAGGAGAGCAGGTCAGAAGAAGCTGATTTCAGTATTTTAAAGTGGCATATTTGGGGTGGGGGTAGCATGTCCCCAAATGAGATCATTATTAAGTACAAATTTTTAGTTTTTCATATCAGGGATGAAACAGGACTATAGCCTATGTTGAAAGAAAAAAGCATGAGTAGTGGAGAGTTCAATTTTTATAATGTTTTCTGTGCTTAAATTTTAATAAAGTGAACTACAAATGCTGTGTCTGAGAGTATTGTTTGAGGAAAAAAAAATGCTTACTTGATTCTCTTTAGGAAAGCTCTCTAAAACTATTATACAAGATCAAAACCTAAGTGATACATTCATTACAATTTTAATAAATGTGTGGATCTGTTTTTTTATTTTAAGTATGTTATAGTAGCATAATGAAATTAACTTTTCAGATAAAAGAGTTGCAGGAGCTCCTTTATCAAATTGATGTTTTGGAAAGACACCAAAGAGATGATACTCTGAGATGTATTTTATTTTTTTGTTTTGCTCTGGTTCACCTTTGAACTCTTACTCATTTAAAGTTTTAGCAACACAATTGCCTCTTCTAGGAAAACAACTTGCTCCTTATTTCCCTCAATCTACAATGAATTAGCATATGGGTTTGGACCATATGGAGGTGGTAAACTTGATTTGAGCTTTACTCTGTTTGCTACACAAAATGTTCATTCAGCCCTGAATATATGCAAAACAAAACATAAAGACTGCTCAACCACAAATTGGGAATGCATTATATTCCCTTTTCGCCTCACATTCCCTGGGCTCCTCTGCTATAAACTCTGAATCCCTGCAAGCTTTTCCAGCTCTCTGCTCCTGGCTTTCTGGCTGTAATTTATGTCTGGCCTAACAAGGATCAAAATCTGCATTTGGCCATGATACTGAAATAGATACATTGAATAGAATTAAATAGTAGAAAACAACAAAACTATATTTTTTCTCATTTCCTGTCTTCCATGAATAATGATCATTGGTTACAATGTTTAATAAATGACTAAAAAAATAACAAAAGGAAATTGAGATTACAGAATCAGAGACAATATTTTTTCCAAAGTATATGTTTTGTAGTTTTGAAATTAAAAGAATCAAGAAATTAAATCCTCCCAAAGTAAAAAGTTCATTATTTTCTTATCAATCCATTTTTAGGCATTCATCCAGTCCTCAAATGGGAGCCCCATTTCCTGGATCCTCTAATCTCTTTCCAGAAATGGTTGTGTCATTTGTTTTTTACCTTACTGTTTCGTCTATAAATAGTAATCATGTTAGTAACTTCTGGGAATGTAAGGAATAAATAAAATATTTATTCTTTGGAAAAGGATGCCTTAGCTCTTTCACTAAACAGAACAATGTCATAGGTGCCAGGTAAAAACAAAGCACTACTTTGATGGATGTGCTCTGGCAGGAAGTAAAGTGATAATGAAATAAAGTAATAGAAACATTACATAAGGTAACTGATGTCAGAAAGTGGCAAGAGCTAAGTATGAAGGAAATTAACCATGGGAGGGATTGCATTAAGCCTTCTGAAGGTGACATTTGAGGTAACCCCACAATAAGGAAACATGCATTTCTGATGCAAACCTGAGTATGAGTATACAAGGCCTAAGGTATATCTGTGGGATAAAGCCCTGCCTCTGGCTTGGATGCTGAATAGCTAAACCTTAGCCAAAGGGAGATGAAGAGGTGGAAGTCACTGGGCCCAGGTTAAGTAGAATCTGTTAGGTCACAACAAGAAATACATTTACTCTAATTTTAACAGAAAACATTGAGGAAATTGAACAAAAGAGTGATAGGATTGCTCCTAAAAGATTTGTAAGGAGAATAGAGTGATTATAGGTCCACAAGAGAGTGAGAGAGGGAGGTGAGAGACCATTCTTTTGGTCAGATAATTTTTTGGACAGTATGCATGCAAAAGAGGTGCAAAAACTGAGATTGGGGTTTTGGTTTAAATGTCTGAAAAATGTTTGAAAGCTACATGGATAGAGTAGTTTTGCTAATAGTTTTCACTGCGAGTAAGAACAGGAGGACATCTTTGAGATCTGTTGCCTCTTTTCTCTTTCATTCCATTTTAATCCTTCAGCTCCCTCTAAGAACCATCACTCCCAGTGACCTGCCTTTCTGAACTCAACTGGGAGGACACAGTGGCCATGTATCAGTCCAGCTTTCCATGAGGTACTCACTATGTATGGTGGGAAATAGAAGCTCAGTAAATGTATTGAACAAAAAATATTTGAGGATTGGAGAAATGGCTCAGCAGTTAAGAGCTGCTCTTCCAGAGGACCTGGGTTTAGTTCCCAGCACCCACATGGCAGGTCACAACTGTTTGTAAATCTAGTTCCAGGGGGTCTGACACCCTCACACAGACATGCATACTGGCAAAACAGCAATGCACATAAAATAAAAATAAAGCAAAACAATAAATAAATGAATGAAAATTGTTATAGTGACCCCAATAAAGGTCCAAAGCACATATTAGTGAGTTAGCTAGCTAATGCAGCTTCTATCATCTTTCATCAACTTGTGAATATCACTTTGAATGAATTGTTCAAAATGGTAACACCAGCAATGAAGAGCCACAAATGTCAGTTTAGTTTTAATCTTCTGGGAAGATCTTTCTGTTATTAGCTTAAACATATAATTTATGTAGTTACTTTTCTGTTGTCACTAATAAAATATTTGTTAAAATCAATTGAAAGGATGGAAAGACTTGTTTTTCCTGATGGTTTTGGTGTTTTCAATTCGTGGTTCCTTGGTCCTGTTCTGTCTGGGCCTCTGGCAAGGCAGAACTTCTTGCAGGGAACTCATAGAATAAGCTCACTACATGGCATACCAAAATCAATGAGAGAAAGAAAGGGCTTGAGTCACCACCATATTTCATCAGGGGCACATCACCAATGACTTAATTTACTTGTTCTAAGTCCTACCCTCTACAGGGTTCTGCCAGTTTCTGATGCATACGCTAACTTGAGACCAGACTTTTACCACACAAAACTTGGAGATATGCATAAGACAAAAATATAAAATATTTTATATCTACTTACTAAATACCTAATATATTTCAAAACTATATCTAATATTGTCTTGACTACTTCATTTGCTCATTTCTCAATTAATTTTATATTTATCCAGTCGGCATTGTGCTATAAGTACAAAAGAAGTTCTATATTTTGAAAGGGTTCACATTATAGTGGGGGCTGCATGCATTGTGCAAAAGCTTATAAAATACTTTGAAATATCCCTGACTCACAGGATGGTAAGATGTGTTTCTGTCACCAGCCCCACTTTATCAGAGATTACTTTTCTAAGTATCATATTTATGCTGTCATTATTGTCACAGTCAAATATGTGCAAAAAATACAATATAGTCTAAATGCATATACTCATGTGATTGTTATCTTAGTAGCATTTTTCTGTACTGTGTCCAGCCCAAGTTATATTTTAGAAACCTATTAGAATCAAACATGCCAAGATGTGAGCATGACCCATTATCTCTAGCATATTAAAACATGATCTGTGAATAAAAATGTTCAAATCATTTTGACAGCTGCATTACTGTAAAAAACGTTTTGATATAAAGTATTTTTCTTGAATGCTGCAAAAAGAATATTGTTCCTACATTTTGTTGTCCTGTTTGTGGTGATAATTCTAGTTAGTATAAGAGATTTTAATTTTGGATGAGCTAAAAATGTCTGATAATTACTTTATTGTATGCATATATGTAATCTTTAGTGATTGATAATTATTTACATGTCAGTGCTTCAGTGTTAAAGTTATGGAGGTTTTTGGACTCAATAGCAATTTAAAATATTAGCATTAACAATAAATGGATAGGATTTTATGAGGGAAGTTTGGAGTGCAATGTAAACATTCAAAGACATTGGGAAGAATTGTTGATTCAATAGACTTTGTTCTTTCTTATGGTGGCTATTGTTGATATTAATCCTGTTTCCTTTACTGGAGCATATTGGCTTTTTTGGGGAATGTTAATCCTTCAGTTTTCTCTTTTTTGTTTTTTTCCATTTTCAAATTCAGAAATCCTCATGGCATTTCAAAATATTAATAATATAAATAAATGTAAGTTTAAACACTCTACTTTTATTTAAGACAGTCTGTTGGATGTTGACCTTCAGAAATATTGTACAAATTGTTTAAGTTATATAGATGAAAATTATTTTCATTTTAAATATTGAAGATTTGAAAATGCTGCCCTGGGAAAATTTTGGTTACAAAATAAAATCAGGACAATTTAAAGAAATTGTGATGATTTTCTCTGAACAATATATTAAACAGTTACAATTTCAGTGTCTTGTAACTTAAACTTCATGAGCAATGTTATAGGAGAAAATTTTTCATTGACTCATTTCACTCCTTGAATGCAACCTACAGCATAAAATTATGACAGGGAGAAACTCTGCTGTGACTCATTGTGTCACTTCCCACTCCTGAGTGTATAGGACCTGAGTCATGTGAGGGATTCTGATATGGAAAGAGTTTATCAATGGTGGATTTCCACTGAGTTGGACAGACCTGCTTCCTTAAAATGATTTAATTTCTTTGATACGTAAACTTAAGCCCACCTTTCCCAATCCTGTTATTGACTCCAGTTCTGTCTATGCTTTCTTGAAAAGACAGTATGAGTTGACAATTTCTCTCATATGAATATTGTTCAGGAAGTATATATCCATTTTTATCATTGTACAACAAAGTAGTGATTAAAAGCAGCTCTACCTGGTCCTGCCTGGGCTGACATCATTCATCATCTTCTACTCACAGAAGTGATTGATTCCCCCCTTCCATCTTCATTTTAGCCATGGGAATTCAGTATTTCTAAGACATCTCCTTGCAGATCTTGTTTACTATTCACTATCAAAGTCATATATATTCACATAGCCAAGATATTTTTTCCTCTGTAATAGCCTTATTAGGCAATGTTTGGAGTTTCAGGACCACTTTAATATATATCTACCAAAATAATCTGAAATGTTTTTTTTACAAAGCTAAAAATTATTTACCTTTGAATTTCCTTCCTACCCCTATAGAGTACACTAGAATGACAACATGGAGATCAAAGCAAGCAGGTTGTAAAGCACAGGAAGCATTTTCTTAGTCATATAAGAGTTATTGCTGTGTATTTGTGAGCTGGCTTGCATCAGAGAGATATGCCTCCTGCATGTTTGCATGACTGACGAACAAGCCGCTGTATAGGATGCAGCATTTATTTAGAGGCCACCGACATCTTTCAGTATTCTCACATTTTTGGGTGCAGTTCTTTCAGATTCAGACCCTCTGAACTTTTATTTCATCTCTGCCATTATTCCATGGTGTGTCCTTGAATCACTATTCCACTCTCAAAGACTTCATCTACAGAACAAGAAGACTGGCTTAAAAGACCTCTATGACTCTTCTCAGCTTGACAAGTCTTTATCTTTCAGTTTTCACCTTTTAGTCAATTCTTGAAGCAACACAGTTCTCTCCCAAATTAATACTAAGTCACATATTGATTGATGGCTTTGGCTTTGGTATGAACACTCCCATCCATGCGTTTCTTGATAAAATGATCTTTTGTATTCAAGATTGTTGCCCCATATGTCTTCTGAACTGAGCACAAACATTTTCTTCAAGCATGAGTGACTGCCATATTTAAAACTGAAATCTTATCGAGAACAAATTTTGAAGAAATGAATGAAAGGCCCCACATAGCCACATCACTGTTCCTATTTGATCAACAACTAGGGTTCCTGTTATTCTGTGCTCTGTGCTTTCTGTAGCTCTCATGTACTTAATTTTGCCTTTGTTGTTCTTGTACATAATTTTAGCCCCAATTTTGAATTGCACTTAAAAAAAAGTACATGTATGCCACATATATAATTTATATCATCTGTAACTTTAATACTTATCTGTTCATATTTATTGATTGTTTCTTGGAAGGATGATATAGTGCATATGCATTTACTAGGGAAACAGGGTAGTCATGTACTGCATAATGATGTTTTGGTCAACAACAGACTACATGTACAATAGCAATCCCGTGAGAATATGTTGCTTAGTGATGGCCTGGCCTTCTTGCTTTGTGTAAGCACACTCTTTTATGTTCACACAATGTTACTGTGAATGATGAATTTCTTAAACCATATCTCTTTCATTAAGCAACATACCCCTAGATTTAAGAGCACAGGCTTTCAAATCAGACTGCCATGGTTTAGCTAACAAAGTGATCAGCTTCTTTAATCTACATCTGAGTTTTTTCAGCTGTAAGCAGATCAGTGTCTAAGACAGTCTGTATCTACAGAAAATAAGCATGGAATGCTTAGAATGAGACTGTCATGAATAACATGGCAAGTAAAATAAAAATAATAAAGCCTTGTTCTTTAGGTTTGGTGGTATGTATGTTAGGGATGGAAATGGGTATTCTTGAAGTATATAACAACAGTAAGAAAATAGAAAGGCATTAAAAGTTAAAATATCAATTAAAGAACCAATATGCAAAGAGAATGGAGACAGTTTTAGTCAGCAAAGTGCCCTCATCTAGAAAACCAGAATGTGGGATTAAATGACTTCTGGATACTTTTCAGTTTGGAAAGTCATTATATTTTAGTTTGTACCATTTAATCAACTCCTGAAGCAATGCAGTTATCTCCTAAATTAATAGTAACTCATATATTGATTGATTGCTTCAGCTTTTCAGACTGAAAGACATTGGCTTCTAATGTTACTACTGTGGAAACAGAGGCAGGAGGCTCTCTGAGATTCACTGGTTTAACCTACTCAGTGAGTTTCACAGCACAAGAGACCATATCTCAAAAAAAAAAAAAAAAAAAAAGATAGTGTCTGAAGAATAACACTAGAGCTTGTTCTCTGGTTTCCACATGCACATGCCCTTGCACACACCCACAGACTTGCACACACCCACAGACTTGCACACACCCACAGACTTGCACACACCCAATCACTTGCACACACCCACACATTTGCACCTACCCACACACTTGCACACCCCACACACTTGTACCCCTCCCACTTGCACACACCCACGCCTTTGAACACACTTATGCTCTTGCACCCACCCACAAACTTGTACAGAACCATGCCCTTGCACACACCCACACACTTGCACACACCCATGCCCTTGCACACACTCATACAGTTGCATGTACTCATGCCCTGGAACTCAAGAGTTCCCATACAGACACTCACACACATGCATACTGCTCTCTAAAAAGTTGCAAAATGTTTGGTATTCCCTTCCTTACCAAAATTATAAATCATTCCTCTTGCCAGTGAATGAGTTGCCAAGGAAAGAACAAAGAAAGGATGTTTTCTATACATATTGGTGATGAAAATGTTTTGTAAGAGCTGGTGTGGGTCAGCAGTAGAGAGATAGACTTATCTGATCCATAGCAATACTGGGGTAAAAAGTATTTAATAATGTGTAATGGAAATCACTATGAATCACAGGTGGACTATCAAGTAAATTTTACCATCTGGAATCTAAACTTTGTTGACACTGTACTTACATAGCATTTTATTAGGAATGAAAAAATATTTTACAGTGAGTTATGAATATGTTTAAAATAGATTTCACAATGAATTTGAGTAGTAGTCTGAGACTAGACTACTAGTCTAGTTGGTTAGAGAATTAGATCTTGATTCATAGAATACTGCATGACTGAAACATGTTCCAATCACTGGCTTATGAAAGGAAAGTATAAAAGATTCAGTTTATAGATATAAATTAGAAGGTGCCTTTATATTTAGATTTGTTAATATGATGTGTAATTCTGTTAACTCACAAATATAATTAGAAAAAACACTGCCATAATTTTTATTTCCTGAAAAATTTTGGAGGCAGTTTGCTGTGTAGAGAACTCTAGTGTGAGGTTATGAGCGTGCATATTGCAAAGATGACTTAGGCGTCTATTTGCACTCATATAATGAAGAACCTGGACTATTTCATACAGTGTCATGCAATCTGACTATTCAATGATTATTTTCTATTATAAACAATTAAAGAGTGACTGTTTTCTTCCATGGCCATCATTTTCCTTTATTTCTTATTAAAGAACCCCTCCTTACAAATGTTAATATTAAGTACTTTCTAAGGAATAATGTGTTCCTTTTCATCTTTCTTATGTAGCCATATTTAATTTTCTTGTATGGGGTATTTTACAAGTCTTCAGAGGAAGCTTAGTTCATGCAATTCTCAGTGACAAAAGCGATGAAGTCATTCTTTCAATTCTAGAACATGATAAATTTTACTTTCTGCTGTATCTATAAGCTTCTTGATACCATCTAAAGATATTTATTGAATTTAACACCATATGTTATACTCAACTCATCTGCCTTCACTAGTAATCTATCTTTTTATAGCCCCTATCATCTATTCTGGTCTTTTGCTTCACTAAAGAAGCATCAAGAATTTCTTAATGATTTGGAAACTAAAAGCTACAATAAGAAAATAAACTTAGTTATGAGTATACTAAACACAAAAAGAATTGGAGGGGAGGCAAAGCATATTGAATTTATTTCTCATTAAACCTGCTTGCTGGTTGTCATTATACCTCTTTAATCCTCATGAGGCCCTCCCTCATTTCTTTCAGATCCTGCCAATGGCTTATTTTTCATAATAAGTAGTTTTCTGGCTAGAGTAAGATGTGCTTATTATGAGCATAGAAATTATTTCAGATTCTTCAGATTCACTAATGGACTAGTTATCATTGTCTATTATATGCCTACTGTGTGCTAACTGATAAGGGAATTAGCATTTTAAAGTCTTATTGTGCATAGCTAAAGAAAAGCTTTGAGGCTAGACTATTTGCTTTTAATTTGTGTTTTGTATTGCCTGCTGTGTGTGTGCCCTTAGACAGGTTATTTACCTTCTGTAAGTCTCAGGTTATCTTCTGCAAAATATAGATAATGCTCATATCTACTACAGAGATTGGTTTAAGGAATAAAAATATCATGCAAAAACTTTACATCATGAAACTCATACTAATGCAAGTTATGTTAGTTTGGGGGAATATACATGTATATGTATACACACACATACACACATATATATAATATATATATATATTTACGTATATATGTATATGTGTGTGTGTGTGCATGCATGTATGTGCACTCCTTTATAGGCATTTTAGAATATTAACCATAATAGAGGAGTATATTGGGCAAGTGCCGCTGCCAACTGCTCATATTGATCACTTGACATTATGTGATGACAACACTGGATTCAGTTATCAGCTTGTAAGAAATAACAGTCATGTTGAGGAGGTTGCTATGAACAGAAACAGAATTAGGTTGCCTTCGTCTATTTGCCTTTCCTTCTTTTCCTGCTGTTTTCTGTGTGAACTGATTTGGTCAGTCATCCTCATGAAGATGAAGAGAAACAGAGTGGCTTCTAAATTTCGCTATGCTTTTACTTGGCTTCTGTGCTAGGCTGTTAGACTGAAGGATTGTATTGGTAGACATTTTATCTAAACTTTTCTCTTTGGACCTGGTGATATAAGTAAAACTAGCTAAAATGTCTGGAAAATAACTCCATATATGTCAGAGCATTTGGCACATGGAGAATCATGGCTAATGGGCTCCTGAAACTGAAACACCTTGAAACTGAAGTTGTAAGAATGGGGTTAACAGTAAGAAAATCATGTGCTGCATCTTTGTCTTTTAATAACATGTACTGTGAAAACTATTTTTTTTATCTCATCATAGTATTCCCACTGACTCACATTCCCAAGATATTAGACAATCTGTTTTCTAGAAATGTAGAACATACTTAATACGATGCTATTTTCTGGTCTGTTTTCCAATTATTTCTTCTTTGAGTGCAAATGGCATATTGGCACATGTAACATCTGCTTATGGTGGTGGTGATTTAATAAAGCAAACTTCAGAGAGCAGTGAAGGCAGGATGAGTGAAGGTACTTTGCAGTCAACTTGATGCTCTGAGGGATTATCCCATAGTTACTGTCCTAACATTAAATGTATCATCAGGAATATACCCAGAAGGCCTCTTTCACTGTGCCTCTTTTTATAAGGAACCCCCCACCCTCACAAATGTCCCTGTAAGATAGGATCAATGTCCAAATTTAAACTGGAAAGTTATTACCAATATAGAGGAGGGATAAACAAAGCAAAAGTCTATGTCTCCACTCAATGTCCTAAGCTGAAACCATCAAATAAGTAGTTTCATCTGTACTCTGCACAGCAAAGTATTTATGCAAAGATCTGCCTTCAGATAGTAAGCTGTGTGGCAAGAATACACAGGCATGTGTGTGTGTGTGTGTGTGTGTGTGTGTGTGCATGTATTTAGATATATGTGTATGTGTGTGCTCATTTCTGTGGAGGCTGGAGAGTGATGGATGAGTGTCCTCTGCAGTTTCTTCTCCACCTTAATTTTTTAGACAGGATGTCACACAGAGTCTAGAGCTCATTAGTTGGCTAGAGTGGCTGGTCAGGAAGCCCAAACGATCCTCATGTTCATGTCTTCATAGCACTGGGTTAGAGGTACATGCTACTACACCCAGTTTGTTCGTTCGTTCGTTAGTTCCTTCCTTCCCTCCTTTCTTCCTTCCTTTCTTTCTTTTTCTTTTAATTTCTGTATGTGTGTATGTGTCTATGTTGGTATGTGCACCTGTGTGCAAGTACCTGAGGAGACCAATGGCATTGAGTCTCCTGGAACTTGAGACACAGGAATCTGTGAGCTGCCAGATGTGAGTGCTGGGCATCAAATTCCTTGCTCTGGCAGGGCAATACACCTGCTTAACTTCTGAGCCACTTCCTCAGCCAGGTTTTCGACCAATGTTAGGAGTCAACACTGAAGTCCTTATACCTTCATTGCAAACAAGTTAATTACTGAGCCATTTCTTCAGTCCTGAGTTAAGGATTTGTGGTCTTTCTGTTGGTGTTATAGTAGCCAGAAAAAAAATAATGTATTCCTGAAAGAACCTAAAGTCCCAAGTTCCAACATAGTGGTAAAATAATTATGTGTATTTCAGATAATACATATCAGAAAAGTGTTTGTAAGATGAGCTAAAATTTTTGAAAACTGCATAGCCTTAGATTTTTCACTAACATTTGCACAGAAAAAAAATAAGTGTGACATATTTCACATTCATAAAAGTAGTAGCAGTAGATTTCAGAGAAATTTATTAGGAAATAAAATGTCAAAAAAGAAAGTATTACAAACTTGTTATAATGAACTTGTATCCCAAATAAAGGGATTTAAAGCTTAAAATATGAAACTAAAGAAAACAATATCAAAATGATTTAAGAACCTAAGCAGACAATTTCCTAAAAAAGATACATAGATGATACATAAATATATATGTAAATATGTTCAACCTCATTTGTCACTAGGACAAAAAGATTTGCTGTAAGTACCATACTCATAGTACCTTTATTTTGCCATCACATGCACGCGCGCACACACACACACACACACACACACACACACACACACCAGCTCTCATTTCAAAGGGAATTAAGGGATAGTTTATTCTGGGCCATTTTTAGTGATCGTGGCCTGGGAACACAAATTGAATTACCCCAAACTCCATGTTCCATCATGGAAGCAGTTTCATGAAGTTTTATAATTTCACAGAACAAAGAAAGTCATAAATTGAGGAAAGTTTAAATATGTTGGTGGGTACATCAAAGAGTATGTTATTGTCAGATGAGGGAAGCTTTAGAATAGGCCTCATTTGTATCTCATGACCTGCTTAGCTTTTGGGTTGGAGGTACCTAATCATAGGATGTTAGTTCTGACATAGAGATGCCCAAGAAATTGCTATTCGGGGTGCTAGAGCTAACCTAAAATAGGGTAATTAGCTTCTGGAACTGCACTGTTCCAACCTATCACTACAGTTTTAATCAGATGATCAGTCATTGCAGACAGTTTCTTTTTAGAATTCTCTCTTACAATTTGAATGATTAAACTAAAACTGATATGTAGATATGTTGATAAAATTATGGAGCAACTTAAATTCTCACATATTGCTGGTGGAAATGGGAACTGACATCATTTTGGAAAACTGTTTGGCAATGACTAATAAAAGTACACATACTGCTGAGAATTCTTCCTCCTAGATATTTAGCAAAGACAGCGAAACTACTCCTAACCCTTCATCATAATTTAGAAGCTGTGCCCAACTGGCTTACTGTGTTTTGTGTCACTGCTAAAAATGCTTAAAACTTATGCTTTACAAAGGAAAAATAATCATTTAGCTGTGATTCTAGAAATCCAAGAGTTGGTCTGGTACCCAGGCAGGGACACCTCAACTATGTCAAAAAATGGTAGACATTGGAAACAACCATGTTCAGAAAAAGCCAGGAGCCTGAGTTAGCCTCTCTTTATAAACCTCCCCCCCGACCCCACACACACATGGGAACTAACTAAATCTTGGCAACCATCATTGATGTTTATTGAGGCTAACATTCCCATAACCTAATCCACTAAGGACTTGCCTCCAAAGGTTCTGTACCACAATGAAGGCCAAGTTTTCACAATATGAACTTTTGGGGAGAGTGCACTCAAACCATGTCTAAACCACAGGACTAATGTTCAGTATTTTTGTTTGCTTTGTTATGTTTGCTTTTGACTTGGTAAAATCTATAAACATCATGAATTTCCATTAGTCACTGCATGGATAATTCAACTAGAGTGAATTCTTATAGTTTGTACTCACAAAACAGACAAATCCAGCACTCTTATGCACAACTAGACATGTGAGTCTCACATGTTTTACAACTGAAATCCACTCACAGGTCTGTACACTGTGCCATTCCACTTATGTGACACTGTGGAATAGAAAAACATTTGGGAAAAGGAAATAACAGTGGACCGTAAGTTGTGGCCTGACTGGGAAATTGTTTATGTCTCTATTGTGAGAGCGGTTCTGGCTGACAAAGGAAGGATTGGTCCTCACTGCAGCAGGATACTGTGAGGAGCACAGCACATAGCACTATATGAGGACCCATGCCTGCACAACACTGTCTTCTCAGAACCCTCCCAGATCCCCGCATAGCCACAAGAAGTGTGTATACTTGTATGTGGTGAGTTTCTGGACTTAGATAATAACTTGAATAAAATATAGTGAACTTAGACTAAAATACACCAACTCATTTTGATTCCTTACAAAAGAATGTTCAAGGAAGTAAAGTCCAAAATCTGTAAGCCTGTGGTTTGTGAATCTCCTTTACTGTAGCTGCCACAAAATGGACAGAGACCAATTGGCGTTAATGATTTTGGGCATGAACAGTTCTACTTAGTCATCCATTAACCCCCAAGGACATGTCCAGATCCTAAATTATCATTGATTTATTGAAAAGCTCTTTCACCCTAACAAATAATACTTGCCCGGAAATAATTGAGGCTATGTACATCCTTTCTCCAAGCCAAAGTGTACTCATACAGATTAAGAGCAGAGAGGTAGCCACTTCAGTGGCCATAAAGACCAGACCACACTTGGAGGTTTTCCTTGGTGAGACTCTTACTTTCCAATAAACAGAAGAAGGTATGCACAAAGCCATTCAGCATTTTCATCTAAGTTTGTAATAAAAGTCTCTGGGATCATGGACTGTGTAAAAAACATTAGCACAAATCCCAGTTTCAGAATGTGGGAGACAGTCTCTCAAGTTCCACAGTACTGTGCTAACGCCATATGAGAAGGAGAAGGCCTATGAAAAAGAATGTAAGAACCAGTGATTTAAAAATATCTAGATTAGGGAGGTACAATTTTAGTTTCCATTCTAATATTTATATTTTATGCTGTATAACTTGATAAAATGCAAATTTTACCTGATACATGATAATCAACATCTGAGGGATCATTGCAGCCTCAAGTTATGAAAATTAAATGAATATTAGCACTGACTATAAAAAGATGACAATTTTGATCTTTTAAAACATTTTATTTTTTTCTGTTTTAATTTAATCTACTTAATTGTACAGTTCTCACAAGTACATTTTCACTGTACAAGATCAGTAACATACTGGATGCACTGTGGAAGAACAGATTCTTTCCATTCCTTCACCTTATCACTCTCTTACATGAAGTTAACCTTTATTAAGACATCACGCCGCAGTTTTTAAAAATGATCTTCTATTCGGGATGTTTATATTTAGTTAAGTTTAAAATGTTTTTATGCATTGTTGGGTGAGGGGCTGCCTAGGCTTTTGGTGTTTTGGTGTTTTGTATCATCTGCAGCTGTTGGATTTAAGTGGGTGATGTTGATTGGTAATGATCTGCATGTGCTATTATAAGTAGACTAATTGAGGAGTTCTGTGAAAATAAATACACCTGAGCTCAGACACTCCGGGTTCCACTGTCGATCGATTATGGCATTGGCCAGGACAGTAGTTCCCTCTGCTGAGGTCTGTCAGGACTTCCACCTATGCAAATGCCTCCTTGTCTTCCTTGGTTGGAGATGCAGCAGCAACTTGCTATTACAGCCTTCACTTCTGTTCATTTACATATATGTACACATGCATTTAAAAAATATTTACTTTTTATTTTTAAAATTAGGTGTATTGTTGTATATGTTATGTGTATGAGTACAGATGCCTACAAAGATCAGAAAAAGTATAAGATAGGTCCCCTGGAGCTGGAAGTAAAAGCAGTTGTGACATGGGTAATAGGAACTGGGGTCCTCTGCGAGAGCTGTAAGCACTCTTCAGTTCTGTGGTTTTTTCCTAAATATATTTCTGTGGGTTGTATTTTTCCATACCCTAGGTATTAGAAATATGATGTTTCTTATTTCAATTATAAGTGTTCATAGTGTTTCCTTGTATGTGACAGTGGTTATTAATTGATTTTGGTAAACATTATATTCTTTCTGTTTTTCACTACTCAAGAATGCATCCACAATGTAATGTTCATATCTAGCCCACGTACACACATAGTTTCTAACAAAATTTCTGATTCATAAAAATGAAAATGCTTGAAGCTAATTACTGTCAGATTACTCTAGAAGAGAAACTTCTAATATATTCACATTAACAGAGCATGAAGACCTAGATTCTTTCCCCAGCATGGCATTGCCACCATAAGGTGAAACATGCCTAGCACTTGGCAGCTGAAGGCAGAATTACTCAAAATTAAGGTCATTTTTCCCCACGTGGAGAGTGAATTCAGAGGCCAACCTGTGTTTCATGAGACCCTTTCTCAAAATAACCACAAGACCTCCTTATTTTAAAGTTTATCATTAAACTTTAATATCATTATACTTTTCTTGGCCTAGATATCATGGAGAAGAAAGCCTGGTTGTGCTTTATTTTAATTCTCCTGATTATTGGTGAGGCAGATCATCTGGTCCCACATTTTAACACATTTATCATTTATTTTCTGTTGTGATTTGCCTATGTGTTTATGCTTATTTCTGAACTTTTCAAACCATTTTATGAGCCATTTGGTATTTAGCCATTTATATACAGGACATACATGAGTCATCTAAAAACCATACATACTCTTTTATACTGCAGTTTGTCTTCCTATTTTAAGTTTTCAATTTTTTTTCATTTTCATGTGAATAAAATTGTTAATTCCTTCATTTCCTTGGATTGTATTTCTCAGTTGGCACCATCTCCTAATTTCTGATCTATATTCTTGGTAAAAATTTTATGTAACACACACACACGCACACATTTTGGACTGATGCATTTTTTACTCTCCATTACCTTTTCCTTGTGCCCACTTTTCCCACAGTACAGTAGCACACTTCAGTGCATTCTTTCAGAGTGGCATTTTGAATTGTCTCAAACATTAAGAAAAGTGGTACTCTCTCTTCTGCTGGATACTGGACTGCTTATGCAAACATATATTAAAAAAATCACATGTTTGAGGTATTTTCCTCATGAATTTTATGTTAGTGAATGTTGAAGGAGATCAGTCTGGTGTCAGGATGCTTCACTTTCAATATGTAGGTAACTATACATTACCCTCTCCTGGAATCTTTGTATTTACAAAAAAAAAAATACTGAAAATTATTTACTTTTGGAAACAATGTCTCTGGGTCATTTTAACTGCTGCAAACTTTTAATAAGATATGTAAGTATTAATTATTTTTTATTAATGTACTTAAATTTTATTGAACTGGGAAACAGAATTTGTACATGTAGTTTGAAGAAATTTATTTTGTCTTTTGTGTCTTTCATGCTGAGCATTTATTTAGATGGATTAGAATTCCCTGAACTGAACTTTCGTTTTGTCAGCATGCCCTCATTTACACTTTCCATCAGGCTAGTCTCATGTCCTGCTTCCTAAGGGTAGTAGTTCTCAGCTCGGGAGTCTGTAGAGTTCACTAGTTTCAGCCATACTTTTGTCAAATTTGTTGAGAGACTTTCTGTCCAGAATGACTTCTATTTACTTTTAGTGTCTTCCGTTCTTCTATCTTATTTCATTGAAAGATTTCATTTATTTCTTCAAATTTATACATATATTTGCTTTTACTTTAATTTTTCCGTTTTCCGTTTTCTCCAGTATGAATCCGTTTAGTTGAAATTGATGTATTTTTTCATTAGTGATGTTCTTAAAAATTTGGTACTCGCTAGTTTTCTGCTTGTCTCCATGTGAGAGCATGTCATGGATGTGGGTGTTGACTGTCAGTGTGTATACTGTCTTTTTAAAAATAAAAGTCTGTGTTCTAGTGGTTAAGTAATTTAGTGTTTGAGCTACACTAATCTATGATTGAATTTAGCTCTACAGTTTCACATCTGTAATCTGGGCAAAGCTTTTAAACCTGTCCATGCGTAAGTTTTAAAATGTATTACATGGAACTAGTGATGACCTACTTTATGGAGTTAAGGGCTTAATAAGGGAATATATATAAATGACTAGATGAAGTACCTGGAATGTAATAAGCTTAATAATATGGTTGAGGATGACTAAGGTGAAAATGGTGGTGGTGAAGACTGTGAGGGAAGAGGGGTAGCATGCAGTGCCAGTTATGATAGTAAACTCATCAGAACTATTGGTGTCCTGAATCCATGTCCTCACCAAATCCACTGCCTACTTTTGCCTGTAAGTAGCTACACAGTGCTCTTTGTCAGCACAAGTGAGGCAGAGAATAGATGTTGCTAGTGGTCTAATGCCCCTGGAACACTGCCAGCTTCATGCTTTCATGCTCAAGTCTACCACACTTTGGTCTTGTGTATATTCTAGTTTTGGTGGTCTTTGGATTTATCTCTGGGGCTGGCCTAAGCTAAGAGAGGGTTGAAGTGCGTTTTGAACTCTGACTTCTCACCCTGAGAGCAGAAAGTGCTTGGTCGCTCTCCTTTGTTACTCTGAAAGACCCCGGCCAGCATTAACAGCTAGCAAAACTCCTTTATGTGCTGACATGCTTTATGTCATGAAGCACCTGATACAATCCTGCCCCTTCAAGGTATGTGGCCTGGTTGCTGTTATCTGACCACTGCAGCTGGAGGGCCCCCGGCTGGACTTCAGCTCTCCCTGTATGACCTTATAAGGTCTTGGCCCCTGTAAACCTCCGCTAATACAAATAGAGCTTTCTTAGTACCACTGCCGTAGTCAGTAAGCCACCACATAAGGCATTACCCCCTCTTCCTCTACCATATATCTATATATTTATCTATCCCTATCTCTATCTCTATCTATGTCTATGTCTATCATTCCTATTGCTTCAATAAATGAGCTGTTCACTAATGCGGCCTCCTGAGAAGTCTGTTTCTTGTTGCTCTCAAGCCTCTGCCCAAGACATTCTTGCCCTAAAGGTTCCTGATTGCATCTACCACCTTGAGTCTGGGTTGATACACAAAGGCTTGGCTTCTCTGGGAGGGGACCATGAAAACAGGGAACCACAGTTACCTATTTTTAATTTATGTTTATGTATTTGATTTAGTCTGTAATATCAGTCATCTTTTGCTCTTACTCTCTTTTGTTTTCTGGTTCTTTTCTAGATTTTTAAAAATATATTTGTTCATAGCACTTAGAGGAAGAGAAAGACTGACAAATGTTGAAACTATAATTTGGATCCAATTTTTAGTTTTTATGGGAAAATTTAAAGTTGAAATATTGTATATCTGAAAAGTTTTGAAAACAATGCACACAGTATTTATACAATGGATTTTATAGAGATATAAATAGAGTTTGATACAAAGTATAAATCAATTACTCCTTAAAGGGTTTCTCTGATCTCATTTTCATTGCTGTGTAGTTGGTTTGGTAATATGGGTTAAAGAAGCCTCTTTAAGAGAAGCTGAATTTTGATCGAAGAAGGTTCCAAGTTTAGTGCCTTTTTCCACTGAAACATAAAAGTAGCAGACTTTTTTCTTTTAACACAGACTCGGAAAGGTTTTAAAATACTAGGAATGTTCATCCTTCCTATCCCAGAGAGAGAGACTACAGTATAACCTGTGATTCAACAGGAAATATCAAAGTCATTTCTTTTTTATTCCCTTCTTCTGGGAATTAAATACTCCGTATGTTGCAGGCAAATTTAGTTTTCAAAGTATTTTTATAGAATTGTGATTGCAGGCATTTTTTTCTGGAAAGATAGATAGCAAATACTTTAGTCTACATTACATTATCCTTTATTTTACTTTCTACAGATCTTTCACATACAATGAGACTGGGAAGCATAAAGAGAGGATTCCACTATAGCTATCTGCATAGTACTTTTCCAGAGGTTTCAGTTAGTAAGACAATGCTGTTGGTGTCTTTGAATAAAGTGAAGCCTAAGACTATGGTCCTGTAAGACTGGACTTGAACATGAACATCAGCCCAAAATGTAGACAAATAAATGTGTGTCTACCACTGGAATCAAAGACATTTTTATAATAAATATACATAAACATATATTATTTCAATATGTATTAACTGTGATTTTCAAATGTATTGAAAATGCACTATCATTACTAAACATCTAAACACTTAAACCTGAAAACAATTTGTAAATGATGATTTTTCTTGCCCATTTTTCAATTTAAATGACTTAAAAAAATCATCCAGTTTTTAAAAGAGTGTTCTAATTCTCTTAATAGTTTGTGTTTACCTTCAATATTTAGATTTTTCATTTTGGAAACAGGCCTTTAACCAACACACATGTATAGGTAGTTTCATAATTCTTACTTATCATTCTAGTCAAGGAATTTGTGTAAAAACTAGGTGTTAATTGCTACAAGGTACTTTCTGAAATGCAAGGCAAGTTGATGATCATTATAAAATTTGTTTTCATTGATGATATTCATCCAAAAATATTTAAAGGATGAAGTACACTATATTGGTATGAATAGGCTGGTATTGTATATTTTAAATTATTTTTCTATTTTTATTTTTTAGATTATAATATGATTACACCATTTTCTCCTTCCCTTTCCTCCCCCATATCCTCTCATATACTCCTACTCACTCTCTTTCCAACTCACTCCTCTGTTTTCATTGTTATTATATGCATATCTACATGTCTATTCTTAACCTACTCAGTCTGCATAATGTTTATAACAATAATTATTAGCAGCCATTGTCAAGAAACAGTACTGCACTGTTGCATTGGAAGTTGGTAGGCTAATTTAATGCTAAATTTCAAAGGTTACCTCCACACATTTTTGCGTATTTGATGTTAAGTTTAATGTAGTTTATTCTTGCATCCATGATGACATTAGAGTGACAATAAACTAACATGAGAGATGAAAATGTAAATGTCCTCCCTCCCCCCTTTTCTCACTTGGAAATAAACCAACACACACACACACACACACACACACTCTATACATTCATCCTCTATACAGATTCTTATTAGGTTCTGGGCTTTAGAAATGTCTGCCCCTAGAAGAAAATCCACACTATACTCTGGAATTCTTTGCTATTATTTATCATTTCTCTAATTTCTGAGCCTGGAGCTATCAAAGACATTCCTTTGTTAAAACTTTTGGATTACCTTATTTCTGAGGAAAAATGACAAAAATATAAACGGTATCTTAAAACATAACACAATTAATATGCAATTGAAATGCTAAAAAGACTGTTTTCTCCATAGATAAATTAGGCTGGCTTCTGACAATATCAGGAAATAAGCCCTTTAATTCAGAAACTTGTTCCACATTTGTGATATTTCTTTGATTTTGCCTTTCAGGTGGTCAGATAGAGGAGATGTCTGTAGTCGCTCTTTGACACTCATTTTGTGGCTATACATAAGCATTTTTGTACTGTACCCAGAACCACATGTAGAATTATTTAGAATCATTTCTTAGAACAGCAGGACATTGAAATTCATATAGAAGTTCTTCCACCATAGGTAATCTGTAAAGATGAAAAACCATAGAACATATGGTCTTGGCTGACATGAATACATTGTAGAAAAATGAAGAAAAGCTCTTTGGGATAGTAGATTTAACAACTATGATTTTATTACAAATTTAATGAGTCCTATAATATATAAAATACGTTGTTGCCATCCATAGATTTTCTTGATGTAACAAAAGGAAAGCATTCAGTTAGTCTTATCTTCAAATTTGCTTCTTAAGTTTCATGCATTAAGTGATTAGCACTGTGCTTTTATGTTCACAATAATACTATGATTCTCAATCAATTAATATACGTTACTTGTTTGAAAGACAAAAAGTACAGACACTCCTTAGTGGATTAGAGTTAGTAATAAATCAGAATCCCTAAATATGATAGAATCATTCCAATAGTAGAATCACTAAGAATAATATATAAAAGCAGCTTTCATAGGTTTAGATTTATTTGTGGTTTTGGCTCCCTTTTATTTTTCTTATTACATTTTTAAAGTTTGCTAAAGCATTTAGAGAAGAAACAAAGTAATGTTCAAATATGTGGCTCGTAATCATGAGCAAACTTTTGTTAAATCAGGATAAACGTGTTTAAAACAAGTGTGTGTGTTCTCCACTCTGTTTCAGAAACGTGACTAATGTGAGGAAATCATACAGGAAAATATTATTGCATATATTGAGTGGGACTGGTTGTTTCTGAACAACCTCTTAAAACTTAAACAGAATCCCTTTTGAGACTGTGTCATATGCTCATTGTGAAACTATGGGTGTTTATCATCAATGAATAAGATTCTTTACCACTTATAACTTAAATGTAGAATAGGCTTTTTGTGTTTTTGTTGTGTATGGTGTGCCACATTGTAGGCAGAGTCTTTAGAACATTCCACTGAGCTTTGGTAGATTCTGTCAGTTTATGAAGTAATTTACATTTGAATATGTAACCTATTGTTCCATTATCATAAATCAATCACTTGGGAAGTAATTCTTTCTCTTATGTTCTGTACATCTGACTACATATTTTGATTTCTGTGCTATTGACTGTCCAGTTTCCAAAAATGAGAAAACTTGGAGCCTGGAGAGTGTCCACCTTATTTGGTAGATAAGATGATACTGTGCTGGGAATAGGGATAAAATTGCTGTCACATTGGCCCTGGGAGTAGAAGTTCTGCCTTTCTTACAGCTGGTGTAAATACGGCATCTAGCAATCTCACCTGGAGAAATAACCACATGGTCTTTTCTCATAATGGAGAGGACATATTTTGTTATTTATTTATTTATTGATATCAAATAATGCACTGATGGCCACAGAAGATTGCATTTCAGGCTTTATGGATTATCCATAGTAACTAGGCATACATGCCAGAAGATACTAAAGCCAATTTAGAAAACCCCACGAGACATGAATTATATAGAAAAGGTGTTTTTCAATGTAATTCTACATACTTAATATAAGAAACAAAATTTAAAATTGTAGGATGCTGTCACACCTTGCTTTAAACATTAGTAATATCTTCTTTTGCTCCATCAGACTGTTGGTTATATATATTATCATCTCGCACTAATACTGGATATATTTAAGGTTACATGTATCAGGGTAGCATCCAAGGATAAAAGCCATTTAATAGTCCTGCATATTTCTCTTTATTAGTTTTCAAAGTGAAATATCTATGAAGCAACTTAACTCAATATGATTGTTAAATGGGTCTGATTCTTTAACTAATAATTAGAGAAACCTATATTAATTACCTATTTATTCACCTGGCTATCCATATAGCAGATGGTTATTGACTTGTGCATGAGGCAAGCATAGTACTCAAATTCATTCTCGAACGCTAAAATACGATATTAAAGTTAGAAGAAAAGATCATAGGTGACTGATGGAACATTTTTTAAAATTTTTTTAACTAACTTTAATATAGTCATTAATAGTAGATTGAACAGTATTTTAAACATATATGCAGATCATAGACATATACATTTTGTCATAGAAATGTATTTTTATTATTACCAAGAAAATAAACCATATTATGGAATAGTATGAAAAATACCATTCCTTTTAAAAACAAAGCTATTTATATATCAGTTTTGTATCAATTTTCACAGTTCAGTCTTCAGAATGGTTTGTACCAATATTTTAACTGTGTTTTCATCCTGAAAGCTGGTAACATCTTTTGTCCTATCTGTTTTTCAGTGTACTTAAAATGAAAGTGTGTTGTGGAAGTCTCATAAACCACTCCAGGACACATAGTTATAGTTTTGGTAAGAAAAATTATGCTTCCCTTGATGTCCAGCTTCCAGTTGAGGAAGTGACTTGGTCACCAGCATGATGCAACAGTCTCCCAAGAGGAGACTGTCAACTGGTCTAGTTTTAGGTGCTGTTTTGTTTTCCTCTGGATCTGCTGCCATATTAACACTTTGAAAAAAAGAACAAAAGAAAGATATCTTTTCTAACAATGAACCATGTTGGAGTCAGGCAATATGTGCTTCTCAGATTTGTGTGTGATGTGACTTATTATTTGATAAAAGCAGATTTGTGAAGTGTCAGAAGAGGAGACATTCCAAGTGCACACTGCCTTTGGATTTTAGATAGATAGATTTGAAGTGATGGAGAAAACATGTTATAACTTGTCTCAGATCCTGGGAAGTAGGTCAGAAAAGGGCAGGGGTGGGTTAGTGCCATAGACAGGCTTCTGTTTCTTTCCAATTGTATAGCATTTCTTCTGACAGAGAAGATTTCATTGCCATTATTTTTGTTTCATTTAAACTTAAAATTTTTCTGCATAATGATAAACAATTTTACTTCTTATTCTTTACCGAAGCATATGTAGATACACATTCATATGGTTGATACATACAGATAGATATACTTTAAAATATTTAAGTGACTCAAATAAAAAGCATATATAATATACAAGTTAAAATGTCACATAAAATTTATGTAATATTATGACATATTTTATGTGCTCGTGTTAAATATGACTGAATGCATATCAAATGCTTTGCGTGCAGTATAAAAAAGGACTTTTTTTCACTGTGGAAAATTAAGCAAAATTACCATCTCTGACTCCAAAATATGAATATAATTATGTTTGTAAAATTGACACAATAAATGCACTTATGATGTATGCTCATGCTTGCTTTCTCTCTTTCTCTCTCTGTATGTGTGTGTCTCTCTCTCATATGTGGTAGTTTCAATGTTAATGAAGCATCCATCATGGCTGATGGGCCAAAGGATCTTAGGATATTGAGCTTCACAAATTACTGCTCATGTCATTTTAACTAACTGTCCTTTTTTCACAGCTTTTTTGCAGCTTTTGAAATTAAAAAGAGTTAATTCTACAAATATTAAATTATTCTTTGAACATTTCTAATGGCCCGTTAAATAATTAACTTCAATCTGAAAGGCATATTTGACCTTTGCTTAGCATTCTTTTTTAATTTCCAAAGGAGTTAATGGAGTTTCTGAGTTGTTCTAGAATGTTTTAACTGGGAATACCAGGCACGTGCAGGAAAGCCTACTTACTTAAGACATTTAAATGATATTTCATTGGTGACTGTTTGTGGAACTCTTCGTTCATCTCTCAGAAATGCTTATAGGCTTACAATTCCTGATGGCATCAATCTGATGTCATAGATTAGTTCTTAGGTTTTTATTCTTATTAGTATGAACCTTAAATAATTGGCTTAATAGTTTTAATTCAGAGGGTGCATACATTTCCTACTTAGAACTCAGAGACTCCACAGGGTAGTACAAAAGTTACGAGCATATTGAGCATAGTATCAAATTAGGAAAAGAGATCATACATAGATTTCTAGGTCAAGGGGAGACATCTACAAAATCTTTATTATAAAAATGCAGTTCTTTTACATTGTTCCTAAGCCATGCTTATTCAGTCTACTTTTCTTGTTGCCTTTTTGATCATGAGACATCTCATAGATAGTAGCATGATTTCTTTGTTTGGGGCATTGACTCATCTCTCTGGATAGCTCTTGGGTTGACTCCTTCATATATTTTTCACACTGCCATTATTGTGCATAAAGATGATTGTGTCCTCTGAGTAACTCTCATGAATCTTTAGTGTTATGGGAGTTGATAGGCTTACAACTTGTGTTACCATATGAATCCAAGAAGTCAATCCTCGAAAGTCAAGGACAGTTTACATTTCCTTGGCATACCATAGAAATTTATAGAAAAAGAGAAAGTACATGTGAATTTGTGTGTGTGTGTGTGTGTGTGTGTGTATTTTTGTGTGTATATGTGCATAATCTAGATAGTACTTCTGAAATACCTCTTTTAGCATGTAGTTTTAAAAATTTTTAGTCTCACAAAGTATTTAGGGTCTTAACAATTACTAAGAAGTCCAAAGAGCTTTATGTATATGGTCATGTTTATTGATATTTGCTGCAGTATAAATCAAAGCCAAGAAAGATTTTTCTCAAAGGCATAAGAACTGTATCTTCTCTTATCCCCCAGATTGATCCATTATCACACCATGAGAAAGTGAGACTAAATAACATCTTCATGTCAATATAAATGGATGCTCTGCTCATAGATCTCCTAAGAGATTCATGGTTTCCCTCAGGGCCTACTGAGTCATATTTAGAAAATTCATGAAATCAATTTTGTAGCTTATGATTTGTGTTTATGGGATGGAATGAGCAAAATATGGGTGCATATTTGCCAAAAGATGTTTCTATGTGTTTTAATTATTTGGATATTCATATATTTTTGAATATAAGCACATATGCATTTTGTCAGAGTATAAAATGTTTTTATTTTCACAACTGTTGTTTAACAAAGATGCAATATTTCCTTTTAGAATTATATTCATGTTACACTTATTCTATATTGGGATGAAGGTCGGAGTTCAAGGGACAGGGGCAAGCGCTAAGAGTTACCCAGGCATGACCTCAAGGGATATGTTGAAATGATGCCACAATCAGAGAGAACTAAGTTGATTAAAAAGGGATTTCTTCTAAATCTGCCAGGAGAATAAAAATGTGAGTGCTGAGAGGGATGTAGAAGTTCTAGGATCGTAAAACTAACTGGTCAGCAGTTATAGGGCAGTCTTTCCCTAAGTAAAATAGTATCTCATATTCTGATAGATATGCCATTCTTTGCAGTTACTTAAGCACAAGTTCTGACCTCTTTTCTTCAATACTGCTGAGTAAGCATGAAAACAGAACAATCTGGAATGCTGATATCTTTTTACCTTTCAAGACTAAGATCTGTCAGGAACATGTCCTGTATATGTGAGTGAATTACAGTCAAAATGAGAGTAATATGGAATAGAAGCTCATTTCCTTTTCCTGACCTGGCATTTTGTACAAGAAAGTCCTTATTAATCATCACAGCCTTTATTGAAATAGTCAAACTGTATTCACATTATGTGGGAAAAAATGGCAGTTTGAATAGCCCAGCAAATTTCTATTAGAGAGCTTTGTATGACTGTCTCCACTCTGCTGGGGAAACTGGAATCAATCAGAGGAGACAGAATGTCTGTTTTGTCTCCACTGTTATGTACTAGTTCTCTGACTGTTTCTGCCAAGTGGGGTGTCATCTCAGGAGTACATAGGCTATGTACTTTATTCTTTCTTTATGCTTACATTGAATGACCTAGTTTTAAGTATACAGGACTCAGGCTTTTTCAATATGCAAAACTAGAGAACTACAATAACCATGATGCTAGCCATTATTTCTTGGAACTCTGCAAATAATAGCTGGGATAAATGACAAACCTTAAAAAGATAAAATTATAAATTAACGTCTATGATATAGATTTCATTATGCCCATTCTTTCTAATTGTATAGAAGTTAATTAAGATAAATGTTCCTCATGTTGCCACTATTCTTTGAAAGCTTCAGAAGCCACACAAATTACCAGCAACAGAATCATCATTCATAGTTATAGCTTAAGTGTGTGTTTTTCCATACTCAAATGGTTTATGCTACAAGGGCAGAACTAATTCAAAGAGTTGTTGAAGGAGATGATGATTTTACTCCATTCTGAGTTAGTTTTACTTCACTCAGAGTATTTCTGTCTAGTCTTAATACTTTTCATTCAAAGGAATGCTGGGGAGAATTAGAACAAAACAGACAACATGATTAAGAGACTGTAAAATTTTGATATGTGATTAATGACATAGGAAATAAGTGGTAAGTCAAAAGAACATACTCCCGAATGAGATGATAGCTGTTTGCAAATGTGAGGATGTAGCTAACTTTCTCTTTTTTCGCTCAGTTCTATGTCCTATACTGTGGACTGGTACCACCAGTATTAGTTTTTCTAATTTTTCTAATTTTCTGACCTTAATTCACTAAATCAAAGCTTTCCATCACAGACATTCTCAGAGTTATGTTTGGCTCAGGGGACTTTTAATCTGACTACGAATATAACAGACTAAATTTATCTTATAGGAAATGTAGATTAGTATTTTAGGACTGAAATTTGAAAACTATTAGCCCTGGAAAGTTGCCTCCTAGTGAAGAATTCTGCAGTTACTTTATGTGTAGTTTTTAGATACTTGTTTTAGCCAGTGTTTACTATTGCTTATGGTGATAACATAAATACATTTTAAGTCTTCATAGTATGTTCTCATCTTTTTCATTGGAACCTCAAATACAGGAATAATGACTGTGAAAAAATATAATCACATAGTTTCAACTAAATAGTTTATTTTTAAAAATAGGTAGAGTAAGCACCAGAAATAGAGTTTATTATATAAATGTAAGGAAGATAAAATAATTGTCCTATAAACTGGTTTATTTGTATCTATATGATATTGGAAGAGGCATTTTCCAGAAAAACAATTAAACATCAGTTCTATGATATTTATAGAGTTCTACAAATACCACAGGGCCATTCACAAAATGTTTATATAAAATAACAAGTGTTGTCAATGACCCAGGGTAAAGGGAAGGAAATCTCTTATATTGCCAGTAAATATGCAAACTATTCACTATGGAAATCAGTATGGATGTTCATCTAAAAACTAAAAGTAGAGCTACCATGTGATTTGATCATTCCAATCCTTAATATGGACATGAAGGACTGTAAGTTGGCACCCTAAAGCCATGTTTGTAAATCCACGTCTACTCTAGCAATCATAAAAAAGAATGAAATTATGTTATTTTCAAGAAATGTCATTTCTGGATGCTATTGAATCATCATTTGGCAGTTACTGTTGTTTACTAAACAAGATCTAGAATTATCTAGAGATATAACTCTTGGGAATGTTTGTAATTGAAACCTTTGGTTCAGTTAATTAGGGTATGACAACTCACCCTAAAAGCGAGAACAAGCTAAGTGCTATCACTGATCTCTTTCTGCATCCTGATTGGGAATGTAGTGTTACTTGTTACCTCTAGCTCCAGCCATCAAGGCATTCTCCCATGATGGAATACACTCTTGAACTGTGGTACCATAGAACCCTTTATGTGACTTGCTTCCTCTAGCTTTACCCACCAAGGTATCCTCCCATGATGGAACATGCTTTTGAATTGTGGTCCTATATGAACCCTTTATGTGACTTGCTCCCTCTAGCTTTACCCACCAAGGTATCCTCCCATGATGGAATATGCTCTTGAACTGTAGTACCATATGAACCCTTTCTTTAAGAAGTTGTTTTTGTTATACATTTTGTTATAGCAACAAGGTAATTTTATTATTCAGAAAACTGGCACCCAAACCTAGGGTTGCTGCTAGATAAACATGATTATGTGGTGCTTAGGCCTCTGGAGCTATTTGTTGGAGGATTGTGGAAGAGATTGGAAACCCTCAAATGCTGTAATCTGAGCTCAGCTGTCCAATCTTGTGAGAGTTTGTAAGACCAAGAGAATATAGACAGTGCAGGCCCAGGTCATGATACTTCAGAAAGAACAGGTGCTCTTTAGGGTCTAGGAAGCAGGCCATTTATACTTCCTAGGGTTCAAGAAGACCTTGGTTGCATACAGCCACACCCTGTGAGCTTGAATGAAGTTGAACTCAACATAATAGGCAAATTAGTTATTTTTAGTGAGTGAAATTACAAAACAAGATAACTTTTAGGCATTAGTATGGTCACTACTGGTTCTGATCTAGGTCTACAACAATAAAAAAGAGGGAAAGACAAGGAAAATGTACCACTTTGTGCCGAAAGGATTGAGTTTAGTTGCAACAACAGAGCTGAGAAGGCAGATGTAATTGTTAATGAAACTGATGTCATTACAGAGAAAATTCCTGTTTAGTGCTGAACTATAAGAAAAGTGTGCCAAGGATAATACCCCACCCTCTGAAGGCCCATCTTGTGAAGACAAAAATGTATCTGAAAGGCAAGAGTGTAAAATGATAGTGTCTGTATGTGGGTTTCTGCTTAAAAACATATGTTTAGGGAGTTAGGGAGGTTTTTTGTTTGTTTGTTTGTTTGTTTTCAGGATCAGTACACAAAAGGTTTTATAGCAGTGGCCCAAGAGGGTCAATCTACATACCAAATTGCCAGCAGAACTTGACAGAATAGTCCAGTAGGTACTGGTTTTGCAGGTATGAATGACACAAGATGAGAGGAGTTCTAAAAAGCCTCCAAAATCAGGAAACTTGCAACAGATTTGGAATGCCTATAAAGAGGCCCAGAATGAAGTTGTGAAGTTGAAGTCTGACTTTCAGTAGAGATCATAGGATTGTGCAGATGCCAGGATTCTGGGATATCCACTGAAAAAAGCTGCAGACATAGAGTGGTACTGGTTGAAGAGTAAGCCAATATAGGTTGCAGAACACAGAGTTGGACAGCAAGTACTACGTAAGTCTTTTGGAGCCCTGATAATTACATAATGAATCTCAGATTCTTAACATGTAGGAGAAGAATTTGTTTTTTTGTACTGCTGAGTTTCAGCTTGCTTTGATTTAAAATTTTCCTGATATGTCCCATTTCTCTGTTTTTTAAAATAATATTGTTTACTTTGTACCATTATGTGTGGGAATTGCATAACGCAACACAACAAAGAAAATACAAAACAAAAAACAAAAACAAAACCCAAATAAATCCCAGACACTGTTTGCAATTGATTGCAGTTGTGAAAGGAAAATCAGTGTCACTGAGTATGTTAGTGATACTCCAGGGCAGGCCCTGTGCGCAGGAGTAGTTGGCCAACACAAAACAGATTCTATGTTTTTTATTTGTTTGTTTTTATTGCTGTTTGTTTGTTTTTTTGTTTTTAGAGGGCACCTTTTCTTTCATTTTGCTTTGTTTGGGTTTTTTTTTTTTTTTTTATCTTATTGGCTTTCTGTTGGAATTTTTTTATTTTCTTTTTTTTATTTTGTTTTGTTTTTATTAGAGAAGCATGAAGTTGAATTGGAGAGGGAACTGGGGAGAATCTAAGGAATGTTGGGGCAAAGGAAATAATAGGATCAAAATATATGAAAAATGCTTTTAAATACAAAATAGTAAGACTGAACAGAAAATAACCATCGAGAGACTCAGAATAGTTTCAGAAGAAAAGCTGTATTTACAGTTTGAAGTGTAAGGAGGCTGTTTAGGAAAAAAAAAGTACTTGTGGAGTTGAATTGGAAGTATTTTGGATTCTACGGTGATCATGAGACCATGGGGCCAAAGTCTGGATCCTTGTAGTTTACAAGTGATTTGTTGAGTGGCAAGATGACAAGGGGTAGACTTGTGTTGGTCATTATTGTCATCCTGACAGGATCTACAGTTGTCTAGAAGTCAATCCTCAGGACATGTCTATGAGAGAGCTGATAGCATACATTAACTAAGGTGGGAAGACTCATCATAAATGTGGGTAGTATTATTCTTTGCAGTGGTTTCCTCGACTGAATAAAATAGGAGAAAGCAAGCTGAGCGTCCGTGTTCATCCCTCTGTTTGCTGATTGTGGATGTAATGTGACCAGTCACCTCAAGCTTCTGCTCACATGATTTCCCCTCCACAATGGATTGAACCCTTGAACTGTGAGCAAAACAAGCCCTTTCTTCTCTCCTTAAGTTACTTTTGTGAGATATTTTGTTATAGTAACAAGAAAAATAACTAATAGAATCATATTAACCAAAATACTTCAGACTGTGAAAAAATACTGCATGTTTTGTCTCCTTTGTGAATCTTTGATTTTTATACAGATACATATATACATACATATACATAAAATATATGAAAGAATGAGTGAGAGATTTTTAGGGAAGGAAGAGGATTAACAGGAAGTGGTGGATAGGATATTGGCATACAGCTGAGAATATTGCTCTAGTACATGATATATTTAAATGAAACTATTTTTATGAAACAAATCCCTATATACACTGAATATATAATGGTAAAAATAAAGAAGCACTATCAGCAAGAAGAAAGTTGTATGCATGAGTGTATGCGAATGTACTGACTGTGTTTGAGGCAATGGAGAGAATAGACTTGGGAGGATGTCTGAGACTCAGCATTTCAAGATGATGAAAATATAAAGAAGAATGGAGTGTTTCTCAAGAAAATTTAATTAGACCTTGAAATACTACATTTATCAAGAACATAAATTTAACAAGTGTTACAGTTATATTATTTACTAATTCCTCAGCAATGCATTCACCGTCTACTCTGCCTTTATGGTAGGTATTCCTTCTGTGGTATAAACCGACCATGCCTTCTGAGTTTTCTTTCAAGCAATAGAAATGTACGTGTTCAAACACGTTAAACTAGCATAAAATTAGTATTTGTTGTCTATTCAGATCTTGATATGCACTATAAGTTTTGAGTCACTTTTTATACATCCTAAGTGAAACACAATTTTTCAAATATTTTTATTTGCCTTAGGGAAAATTGTAATGCTAGTTCAGAACAAGCAATTCTTAGAAACAAAGATAATTTAGACATACGAAGACTTGAACCATTCAAGTATTTCTATTCTGTCTGTTGCTATAAATTCCAAAGCTTAACCAACATATATTAAACATCTACTGTGGATATGGTATTTGAAATAATAAGATGAGAAATTTAATGGAACTATTTTAATGGCCTTCTTTGTGCTAGGCACTGATCTAGTCTGAAACTACAGAAGTAAAATTCATCAAAACAACAAAATGATTTTTCATCTTATGATTTCATTTTACTTTGGAAAACCAATGGATAGTTTAATCTTATGTTAATTAGTGGAGCGACCTGTAGAACACCACTTGATTCATCTGAAGACTGTCATTTAAAAAACAGGAAGGAGCCAGTTGTGTGAAGGACAGAAAAGAGCCCTTAAGTGAGGACATGTGCGGGATATGGACACCAAGTGGGAAAGGCTTGGACTTGGTATAACCTTGGACTTTGCAAGGACCAAGATAGGGAAAGAAAGTAAGCAAATGCAGTTAGACACAAGGGCCAGGGCAAAGCATTCAGAGTGTTAACTTTAAGCTGAGACAGTGGGTTCACTGACAAGTTCTAAGAGCAAGAGTGGTGACAATTTGACACAGAAAGAAATATGACATTAGAGTCAGAGATTTTTTTTTAGTGACTTTAAAGAGATCAGTGAAGGAATTGGAGCAAAAGCCAAGTGCAGCAAGCCTAGAAGAGAATAGAAAGATTCAATTGAGACAACATACATAGAAAGTCTTCCATACAGAATAATATGAAACAGATAGTACAAAAAAAGCTTTGGTTCAAAGAAGCTTTTGAAAAATGAGATAACTATATATTTCTGAATGTTTATAGAAATGAGCTAAAACAAAGGGAACTTCTTGAATTAGACAAAGCACGTTATTTAAGTAAAGTCCAGAAGAGCCACAAAATCTAGTGGGTAAAGAATGAATTTGTCAGACATAAAAGAAGAAATGGCAGAGCACAAGTTACAGATGGAGGAGGGATGAAAGCATTGGTGGTCAGAAAGCTGAGGCAATCACTGAACGGTATGTACTATTTTACTCCCTGACAGTTGACGATGAGTGAGCTAGATCCTGAAGAAGTAGTGGAGAAAATAACTAGAAATAATTGTTATCACACAACACATCTGTAATGAACGCTTGAAACCATTAAAATGATCTGAAATATACATCTTACTTTCTCAGTAGGACTTACTTTCTCATATAGGAACTCATGTAGGAGTTACTCAAAGAGAGTGGAGGTGCTAAAGTTTCTCCAGTGTTTTGTCTGATTCTCTTATCCACCTATCAGAAGGTTTTATTATTACTGAAATTAGTATTATCTTCATTGAATTTTAAATCTCAATATTTCCTGTAGAATTAATTTCTAAGAGTAAAATCCCATCACCAGTAAGTTCCTTGATATTTCCTAAGAGGTACAGTCATTGCTTATGAGCTCCAAGTATTTCTGTTATCTCAGGCCAAGTCAACCCTTTTATATTTTCATTTCATAAGTTTAGCCTATCTGCAGTGAGAAAAACAGAAAAAGGCAACTTCACTGATACACTCAATATAGTTCTGGGAGTAATGACCTAAAAAAGTTCAGATCATCTCACTTGGTCAAAGACAGAAAAGTGTCCAGAAGGAGGATTGACTGACTCACTACTCAACATCAACACTATTCACTGCAAAAAGGAGATGGAAAGTATTACATCTCCCAGTCCTTTGAACATCATCTATGTAGCAATTATTTATGGTAAATAATTTGTTTGAAATCACAACAACTCTATAGATAAACACTTCCCCTATTTGGGAGGAATTGTTAGTTACTACTGGGCTCTCTTTAACCTCCATGACATTTTGACCGTGAATAAAATAGTCTACGTGACTGGATATTAATTGTTTGCAATTAGAAATGGGGCTGCTAAAAAAGTAGAGTATGGAACATAACCAAACTCAGGAAAAAGTAACAAGGCCTGGCATTTTCATAGCATGTAGGGACATTTATTGTTCACAGTAACCTGCCATATACCTTCTCTGAAGATGTCAAGAAGAAAGATTCAAAGGCTCCAAACATAGGAGAAGGAGAGGGAATTCTCATTAACCTGTTTTGATCTATGCACTCGATGTGCATGTGTTAAAATATCATACTGAAACCCACTGCACAGTTAATACAAGCTAATTCAATAAAGACAAATCTATTAAAAGGTTACCTGATAACAAATTTTATATGAGAAATAATATATTGGATATTTATTTGGATTGAGTGAGAGATAAATTAAAGTTGTTAGGCTTGATTATGAAATTCAGATGATACACTTAACAAAATTTTCTCTAAAAGAAATTAGAAATTTATTTTAGAAATTAGAATTAGAAATAATTTTGAATGGATATGCACTGGGTAAATACACTACAAAATAGCCAGAGTCTATTGATTATCCATTTGATTATCACAGATTTAAGTTATATTTGGTGTAATATTGACAAAAGGCCCAAACCTTATATGGAATTAAAATGTCTGATAGAATCCAGCAGGAACTAAAAACAATTGAAATAAATATTTTCTTGAAAAAAAAATTTTAAATAAAGGGAATAACATTTCCATTTTGTTTGCAATTTGGACTGATTTCCAGTTATGCATAGCAAAGGATAATGATCTACCCAGGCAAAACAGTCTCAGTAATCTAATAGAGTTTTGATTGATACAAGATTACATTCCTATAGGAAAGAGTGCTACCCTCTTTAAACAATAAAAAGAAGTTTCATTTGTTAATGCACAACGGAGACATATACTGCACATTTCCAAACAGAATGAAGTAAACAGACTCCACCCCCACACTGATTCATTGCTTTGCATTACTGCCCATTCATTTCTACCCTTCTGTGGCCAGTCTACTCACACAGCATGTGACTCATTTCTATTAAGTGCTTTTGGGCAAATCACACTTTTCATTCTTATCAGAGGACAGGCAGTGAACTTTAACAGTCATGTGAAAATAATTTCTAATTGGATCGGTGTATCAAAGGCAGCAGAGGTTTCCATTTGACTTTCTAATGTTGGAAGATAGCTGAGGACTGTGCTCTTTTCCACAGATGGTATGACCTTTCCTCATCAAGCTTAATAAATTCCCAAGGGAAACAAAATAATAAGGTCTTCCATTATCATCACGGGAAAACTAAAGTATCAGGCTAGACCTATAGGCTACAGGAATGCTATTAATCATAGATGTTATTAGTTTTTTATTTTTTTCATGTCTATTGGGAGAGGGGAAGAAACTAAGGTGGCGCCACGAAAAAGGCTTAATTGGCTTATCCACAGCTCTGTTAAGACTTTCCACCACCTGACATTTCATAACAGCTGAGGCACATGCATCTATGCTGTTCTCTCCCATGCGTGTAATATGCACAAAGGCTTTAAAGCCATGGAGTTTGTGATGCTAATTTTCCAACTGTATTTTGCAGGAGTTTCAAACAGCTAGGTTAACTAAAGAAAAATACTTTAAAAATTGAGTGAGTTTTATACTGCATTGCTATCAAGGGCAACCATATGAAGAACCGATGATGTTGTATTATGTTTCTTGTGTTTTAAATGCCTCCTCTTGTTTTAGAAGAAGATATATGTTCAGAGCAACATTTTATAGGGAGATAAGGCAGCTTGTCAAGGAATGTAGTGTCAGGCACTTCATTGGCCTCTCACAGAATGTTCCAAATAAATACAAACTGAAACCTAGGATTATGTAAAAGTTAAAACTCAAATGAACTCCAAGATGAATTTTAACTCTTACAGAAAATTACATTGAGAGACAAGCTTGTAAAGCTTTTCTCTTATAAGGATTCATATTTTCTTTAATTGACTGTATCAGTGTCATCATTTATGCATGGCATTTGTTATGACCCACTAGTTTGTCAGCATTACAAATTATTGATTTTACTTAATAATGTTCAGCATCTAAAATCAACAAGAAATTTCATTAGTTCTATAAAATTGCAGAGAAATCAAATTTCTTTTTTGAGACAGGGTCTCTGGAATTTACTATGTATTCAAGACTTCGTATTCACAGATATCCTAATCCCTATCTCCCGTGTGATGGGATTTAAAAAATGTGTCACCATGTCCAGCAAAATCAAAATTTTTAAAGCTTTCAAGTAAATGTTATGTGAGCCGTTAACAAAACATTCTAAATCTCTTTAAAAATTCAACTGTGAATCATATAAATCAATGAAAAACATTAGATTGAAATTTATCACTGTTAAGTATAAGTGAATAGCTGTAATGCAGAGTCTTCTAAATACTTTTTCTCCACCAGCACTGAAAAAAACCTATATAATTTTTCAGCCAATATGGAACCACCATTTTGTAAGAATGTATTACATTTCTAAGCATTAACATAGCTAATTTTCTCTATTCATTCAACCCAAATGTAGTACTGTGTCTTTTACAATATGGGCTTAAAGATCTTATAATAAAAATGGATTATCAAATAATTATATATTTTCTCTGTAAATATATATAAATCACATCTGTCTCAAAGGTAACATACATATATATGTGTGAGGTTGTATGTGTAAATATTCAAGTATACATTTCCCCCCTTTTTATTTTTAAAATTTTTTCTTTTTAAAGTTTTTTCACATTTTTAATTAAAATAAAATTATGTCAGTTACTTCTTCCCTTTTCTTCCAGTTCCTCCCATGCTTCTCCCAACCTCAAATTGATAGCCTCATTTTTTGATTGTTATTGTTGCATTTATATATTCATAAATATGTAGATACAACTTTTTGAGTCCATTTTTGCTATCTGTTATTTATATTTTATTACAGTTTCAGCAATTCCACGAGACTAGAATAGCTAAGCATGTTATGTGATACCTATGACTCTTAGGAGAAATCCAAACGATCTTCACAATTTAATAAGAAGCACATGTAATCAATGTGTACCTAGTTCTTCTCATTTAAATTGGAAGTTATATTTATTATTCTTTTCTTTCCTTAAAATACAGTGGTGTGTTCTCATCAAAATTCCTTTGGTCATGCATGTTTCATGATTCATTTCTGTGGCTAGAATGAATATTAAATGCTGTTATGTACTTCAATGGGAATTGTTCTCTAAAGTAAATATGATGGAAGTCAGAATCAAAACAGATTTAATACCTGATTATATAACCAAGTTTTTATGTGGGAGTGTACCTCATGGTAAAAATCCACCCAAAATCAAATACTTATGAACATTTTCTACATTATAATTTCTAATGAAAATTAGATAAAATGAAAAATTGTCAATCAAATTCATATAAAATTAATGATCTTGAACTGTACATTTCAATAGAAATTTATGGCACCAGCTTTCTCAAAATGCAAAATTGTTTTTGAGACATGGTGGCTAATTATTTTATATATTTGGTTATTTGCAAATCAGGTTATCACAATATGTAATATATTGGCGAGAACATAATGAAAGTTGCATCTTTTAGCTGGAAAATGCAGTCTAACATTTGTGTTCTCCATCCTCAAGAGACAGAGTGTCATTTTCTTTGCTACAAGCTACTAACAGGAGTACGCTGGGAATTACATTATTATATTATTATAGTGGTCACATGACATATACGAATTCATTTTCAAATGGTCATAGTTCGTTGTTTCTCAGCATTAAATCCTTCTGAACTCTTAGCATCATTGTGAGTCTTATGACGACATAACATTTGGAATGATTAACAGTTTGGAGCCTTTTCTTTTTCATGTTCTGAATGTTCTACTGACAAGAAGACTTTAAATGTATCAGAAGCTCAGATAACAGGGATTTTGGAATGATTCCTGACTAAATAACTGGACCTAATTTCTTCCATTTCCTACTCTTCTGCAGAGTTGGCAAGTGTAAAATGCTGATTAACATATTACTGTATTATTTATATGGGCAATTGAAATGGCATATATTTTGTCTAGTATCATTTGAAATAAAATTGAACTGTAATGATGCCTGATACATGGATGTCATAATTCATTAAACAAAAATTTATTTAGTCAGCAATTTGCAAAGCATTACATGTGGTGAATCAAAAGAAACCTTTGTTTTGTTTTTTTTTTAACTATTTAGTAAATAAAGAAAACCTCTATTCAGATTCAAATATCTTGGGCAGATAGAAACTCTACATTAGCCTTCTAGAGATTTTGTTTAGCATTAAGAGCACTGTCAGTGAGCCACTCTTTCACATTATACATCCTGTCATAAATATCATCATACTTCATGTTCTTCAGCGAGAATATACTGTCCTATGTCAAACAGTCTGCAGTGTCTTCACTAATAATTGCAGCTGAAGAATTTCCAATGCCACCCCCCATGTATAAGCGCATAGTTAAATTCCATATCTGTGACAAATTCATCAAGTAGGGAAAATAATGTAGAAGAGGCTTCACAAGCAGCAGCATTCTAGCTGGCATTGTAAAATAAAAACAGAGATTAAGGAGTAATTCCCATTCAAATGAAATATCAAGAAAAGCAATTCTGTATTTGCAAAACTCTATTTTCAACAGTTTTACAAGCTAAGCATATTCCTTTAAATTCTGTTAACATGAAGATAATAGATATGCTTTTCATTGGAGGAAATGACTATTCATATACCTCTCTTTAGAGAATCCTTCTTCAGATGCCTGGTAACAGGCCTAAGCCACTTTTGTACAGGCCTGTGGTGGTACTTTCTGTACCTCCCAGCCTATGGGGGCTAAGTGTATGGAACACACTCAGCAATTTCTATTCTTGTTGTTGTTTTTTGTTTGCTTGCTTCCTTGTGTTTATTTTTTATTGAAAATATTTATTTTCATATATTATATTCTCAAAAGTACTGCTTTGCTGTGGCTTTCTTTTTTTTTTTTTTAACCTTACTGGCTTTTTGTTTATATATTGTTTCCATGGTATATGTGTGTGTGTGTTTCTGTGTGTATGTGTTTCTTGTGCTTTTTCTTTTAAATTCTGTTTTTTTCTGTTTTTTGTATGCCTGTTTGTTTTCTAAAGAGAGAGGAAGAAAAAGAATTGGAGTTGGTTTGGTGGGGAGCACCTGGGAGGATGAGGGAGTGATTTTTGGTCAGCTAATACTGTATGGAATTTTGGGAATCTTTCACTTGTGGTTTGGAAAAATTGAAATTACTTGGTCAAAAAAGCCTAATAAATTAACTAGGGACATTGATTTTTTAGTTTTTCAAAATTTGTTTGCACAGTCATTATTCATGAAAACCCAAAGATTGAAGACTCTTTATGGAATAAGGATAGTATGTGAGAGAAAAACTGATGGTGAAGTTAGGTTCAAAACAAAAAGCACAGAGAGAGCTGGAGAGAATTCTGCAGAGTGAGTTTCAGGCCATGACCACAGTTACATACTGAAGTTAAAGAAGACAGTGTTTAACTTTCTTGGCTTAGTGGTCATAGAGCAAAGATTGTGCTGTGCATCTGCTGGTTTAACTTCTCCCAGCACACACAGGGATCCATCTGTGCATTGTTCAGACACTCCAAAGAACAGGGCTCATCTAGCAGCTCTTGAAAAGGAAACTAGGTTCTCGGGAGACTCCGAAAGATAATCAGATTTTTAATTAGAAGTAGATATGAAAAATGGGGATAGAGGGAATTGTTAACTGAAGGGAAATGGGCCTTTTGTTAGCATTAACTACAGATATATCTCAATTCTGAACAGAACAGAGGTGCAGGGTACATCTTCATACCACTGTTTAATCTTATGCTGGTATGAAAAGCCTTCATAAAAAGGAAGAAGGTAATAGCTACATGAAGTGGTAGTGGTAGTCTCAAAGTCACTTATTTCTTTAAAGATATTTTAAGGATAAATGCTAGGTTGTTTTTCAAATGCTTTCAGTTTTTACTGTACCTTTTATAAAAAATTAACTTTCTTTCCCTCCTTCTATTCTTTCTCCTCTCTTCTTCTTCCTTCCCCTCCTCCCCATCTTTCTCCTCTGACAGCCTACTCTATAAATTGTTTTTAGCTGTAATGCCAATAGAATATCTTCTATCTTCTCCAATGTAACAGATGGTATATGTAAGAATAAACTGTGTTAAGCCGGTTGTGG
Organism: Cricetomys ansorgei; assembly: GCA_026225945.1. NCBI lineage: Eukaryota > Metazoa > Chordata > Mammalia > Rodentia > Nesomyidae > Cricetomys > Cricetomys ansorgei. Next base: position 5,313,173 of record JAMJFZ010001264.1, read on the forward strand.
AATTGGATTCCTTTAATCTCAGCACTTGTTAGAGGAGAGCCTAATTTACATAGTGAGTTTCTCATGTATATATATAATTTTCTTATGAGGTTAAAAACCCATTTTGTTGACCCTGCCTCAGTATCACAGATGCCCTGAATCTGACTGCCTTTCAGAACTCTACTCTCCAGCCAAAAGAAACATATGAAGGAATCATTGGCGACACTGTGGTGTGATTGACTATATTTATCTGGATTTTCCTCAAATAGGAAAACTGAATCTAAGTATAGAATAGTATATCATTTCTTTTCAAATTCATTCTTCTAGAATTAAAGTATTATCTGTAGTTATTTGTGTGCAAAATGTACTTTGTTTCTTTGGAAACCATGAAGATGTAAGATTAGATCAATAGCTATCCCCTAACTTAGTATAGAACTGTTATTTTAAGCAAATTATGATATCTATCTATCTATCTATCTATCTATCTATCTATCTATCTACCTTCTTTATTCATTTATTTATACGGCACATTGCTTATACTGTTTTTATATTGATTTGAATTCTGAGTTACAATTCAAGTTGTTATAACTCAGTGCGATTATTTCCTTGGAAATACATGATTGTGCTCCTATTTTTGTGCTTGACATTTTTTATTGGTTAAATATTCACACAGAGATGCTAATATCCTCAATATTACATCTATAAGAAACATGTAATGTTGTAGTTATGTATAAAATAATTGTTTTGTGTATTTTTGAGTGAGGGGCTGCCTAGGCCTTGGTATTTTGTACTGTCTGCAGGTGTTAGATTTATGTGAGGCATGTTTGATTGCTGTGGTCTGCACGTGCTATCAGTAGAACACCTTGGGAGTTCTGAATCAGTAAAAACACCTGAGCTCAGAAGCTCAGGGTTCCATTGTCCAGAATGATGCTTACCATGACGGTGGTTCCCTCTGCTGAAGTCTGGCAGGGTTAAATCTATGAATATGGCACCATGACATCCTTGCTGAGCAGCTACAGAAGGTGTACAACTACAGTGTAAGCTGTTTTTTATTCTTAAGTTAAGATAAGTGAATCACATTTTGAAATTTGTTGCAAATTTGTTTCCATACTTTTTTAATCATGTCTGAAAGTATTTGGGTATCTATCTAAATGCATGATAAGGTCAGCAATGCAGGAGTTCACCACAGTAAGGACTCAAAACTCATTAGTTTAATAAACTGACCAGATTATAGAGAGAAATCCGATATTGTGACCAGCACAAACTGTTGCAGGACTTTCTATTAATTCTTAACAAGTAATTTCAAATAGTTCTGATACTTGAAAATAACTTCACTATTTATTGCTTAATTCTGTTTATCTTTTAGATATGTAAACAGAAGTTTATTTATCTGTATTGAATACATTGTGACCAACCACCCAAATGGTCTCATATTTTCCAAACTATAGCCTTACTGTCAATAATTGTTTGTTCATCTTTGCTACTATATGGGGTGTGCCTATTTGAAATGCTTTTAGGACTCTTTCTTTTCAGAATAAACCAGTGTACATCACATAAAGGCAAAGTTCTTAATTCCTTAGTGTGCTTGCACCTTCAGAATTTTCAGAATAGAAATTAAATATTACATTTATCCTAATGATAGCAGTTAAAGCAGAACAAAATTGTGTTTCTAAGACTAGTGAAAATGGAACACTTCAAATATGTTCTTCCAAAAAAGCATCTGTCAATTTTAGAGAAAAATGAACTTTAGAACTAAGTTTTTATGCACTTGATACAAGAAATGAAGCTGAGTTGTAAGTGAATATCTCTTTTAAAATATTGCATTTGTTTAAGGAGTATGCATATGTCACAGCACACGTGTGGAGTTCAGAGGATACTTGTAGGAGTCTCTTCTGCCCTTCCACTTGGCACCTGGGGATTGAACTTGGATTAGCAAGCTTGGGAATGGACACATATTAATCTATATTATAAAGTAAGCATTAAGTATAATTTATTAGAAAACAGTCAGAAACTAGGTCACAGCCTCCTGGTACAGTTACAGATACAAACTACAAATATTTTGAAGATGCCCTTCTATTCCTACCACAGGAGTGTCCTTGTTCAGATTGGGTATGGAAATGGTTTACCCTGCAAGTAAGCTCAGTGTAGAAATTCATAAATGTGCTCATTCCTCCAATCCTTCTTTTCTAGATGATAATTTTCTTCTCAGTGTGTAGACCTCATTAGTTTGTAGTTCTTCCTATAGTTTATTTTCTATAACTATTCGTTTGTAAACCTCAACTATTTTGTTCAATCTGTATATTACAGATTGTTTAAATATTGGCTATGTTTTCATTGTATCAATCATAAGAAGAGATAGCTATAAGAAAGCCAGATTGCTAGTTTGGGAAAGGATGACAGGAGTGGGTGGAGGGATATAGTGGAACTTAAAGGAAGATTGGGAAAGAATGAGAACTAACCAGAGGAAAGCTTGGATAAAGAACAATTATGTTCTTTGAAGAGCTTTTGTCTCCATCTGATAAGAAGAATTAGTGCTTCATGAAGCAGATCTGATGTTCTCTCAGTTTACTAATCTGCAAATATTTTGAAGATGCCATTCTTTTCCTACCACAAGAGTGTTTTTGCTCAGACCAGGGAAGGAAATGGTTTACCCTGCAAGTAAGCTAAGTGTAGAAGTTCATAGATGTGCTCATTCCTTCCAAATCATCCCTCCATTCTAAATGATAATTTTCTTCTCTGTGTGTAGAATGAGAGACAAATGCTGCATGCTTATATTTTCTTGCCTCATATTTTAGGTAAGGTGTGGGAGTCAAGACCAGCTCTAGTCCACGTGAGAGTTTCCCAGTCTCCACAAAGGAGGATAAACAGTGAAAGTTAAGACAAGTGAATGCAGTACTTCACTCTTTTATGGGGCTCAATATGTCATGCCTTTTGCACCTTAAATGACATGCATAGACACACTTTTGTATGTTGATGCACTTCTTTTAATAATAAAAACAAAGAAGTTAGAAGTTAGAAAAGTTAAGAGAGTAAAATTAACAATTTGCACACGGGGGAATAATTATAAGACTCCCCTCCAGACAGAGAGCTTGCTCTAGCTAAAATAGCAAAATGCCAGCGTCTTATCGAACAGAATGCAGGTGTTCAAGCATACATCAATGCAAGAGTGTTCACCCCCTCCTAGGTGGAGGCCTCTAATCTTCAAGGTTAATTTTAGTGGGTAGTCTTAACACAATAGTCTGTTAATGAATAGCTGATTTTAGGTCTGTATACATACTACAATAAAGGGAGGCAGGCATTCAGGGGTGAATTATCTATTTGCTTTTTTAAGCTTGCTGACATACTGTCTAGACATCATTTCTGATATTTCTGATAAAGACTATGGCTTTGTCTCTATGAGAAGGTCAGTTTTACCAAGAATAATTTTTATGTATCTACAGAAAGCATGAATAGTTTTCACACATGCCAAAAAACTTGAAAGCCAGTAAAACTGTTACAGTTAGTTAGAGTTGAGATGGCAGTGTTCCTCTCCCAGCCAGCCCTGGAATTGATTTGAGTTTTCACTATTAGGCCAAATAGACAATATTATTGATGAGAGACTTTTGTCATCATACAGTAAAGATGAGAAAGGGTCAAAGCAGTTGGTGGACTTCAGGCTCCTAGCAAAGGAAAAAACCAGGATCTTTGTCAAGCTGGTTACATCCACAGCCTGGGTATCATTGGCCCTTGACAGTAAAGGGAAATCAAAGCATGTTTGTTACAAACTTAACTTAAAAAAATGAAATGACATACCAGAAAAAAAACATTTTATGGGAACTGCCAGGAATCAAAGAAGTAGTCCCTGTTTTTCTTTTCATTCAACTTTGAGTAAATCAGTCAAAGACTACACATGATATTTCTCTTTAAATTTCATGTAACTGTGATGTTCAATATGTCATTTAAATTCTTGAAGCAAAAGGTTTTCATTTGTTAAAGTAGGATGAATTAAAAGTAATAGCAGTTGTTACTTTGAATTTTAAATAGCATGTTTTTTGTAAATAAGGTTACTTCGCATGTGTATGACCTGAACCAAATCACAATTCATAGTGTTTTCAGGGGATTTTAGGATAAATACAAAGTGATCACCTTGTTTAATTCTTGGACTGTACCCACTATATTCATTCACTCCCCTTTATCTCCTCTATTCATTCCCTGGCAACTACTTTCTAACTCACGGTTTCCCTTGTTACAGCACTCTGTATAAATGAAACCATGCATTATATGCTGTTTGCATGTGGCTTCATTTACTTAGTATAATGTCTTAATACTGTACCATGCATTAGTATTTAACTATTTTTCTAGCTGATTAATTCTTCTTGTGTTCAAATAAGACATTTTTGCTAATCCAGTCATCAATTGATGGACCCTTGAGTTTCTGCATTTTTAGCTATTATGGACAATGACACTATAAGCATTCAAGAACAAATTTTTTGTATGAACATGTGTTTCAGATTTTTGAAAGAAAATTTCCTAAGTCATATTGTTCCCAACATACTGAGAGCCTGCTATTCTGTTTTCCAAAATGACTATACCATTTTACATCATAGTCATCATTCTATGAGGATTCAAGTTTCTCCACATATATGTCAATTGCTATTGTTTGTCTTTATACTCAACCAAAGCTAGACAAATTATTCAAATGGAACAAACTCTAATATATGTTTTACAAATATAGTTTCAAAAATTCTAAACAAAATTTTTGCCAGGAAATCTAAAAATATATAAAATTTATATTACTTTGCAACTGAGGAAGATTTAGAATGCAATGTTCGTTTAATTTTGTGAGTGAATCATTACTAGCAAACTAGGTAGAAGGAGCTTCCCAAGTGGAAAGCATTGATGGAACATGTATGGCTGAGAGGAGATTTCAACTGAATGCTGTGACTTTTCCTTTTAATGCTGGGACCAAGACAATGATAATTATCAGGCTGCTTCTGGTGAACACTATAATTTGGGAACTAACCAAGGAATTTGGATAAAAGGAAGAAAAATGACATTCTAATTAGAAAGAAAAAATAAAACTATGTATGCTAGCAGATGACAGAATACAAGACCAATATGTAAAGATGAGTAGATTTTATAATACAGAAGGAAATACATTTGAAATTAAGATTTAAAAGTTCACCACACATCCAAGCACAAAATAAAATTGTCTTGGGCGACTGAAATTGGAGAGCAGAAATTGGTCATTTTTTAATCTGCATTTATTTTATGCCGAATAAGCATTTGTTTCCTCAGTTTCTTCTGGAGTATCTTTTCCTTATGTGCAGCCTCCTCTTCTGGCTTTTGAAAAATTTGTTCCCTTTAAGTGAAGGTTTTATCACTGTGCCAGAGGAGCTCATGTGGACTTAAACCAACCTTGAGCTTTGTATGTTTGTCAGCGCACCTAAGGTACTAAAGTGAATGTGAAGATTTGAACCTATTAATTTGCACGATTTTGCGTGGTTTTCTGGGTTGAGAGAGTAACAAACTATTTTCTCAGGTCACCTCAGGCTGCTTACAGCCTGAGACAAGAAGAGACAAATTAGTCTTTAAATCTTAATAAAAACAAACAACCAAATAAATAATTTGACACAAAGTTGGCTGTTTAGTGAAAAGGAGATGAGTCTAGGAAGAGATGAGAGAGAGAAGGATAAATATGATCAAAACACATATGAAATTCTTAAAGGATTAATTTAAGATCCACATATGTAGCACACACCAGTGTTTTTAATATTTTAAGACATGATTTTATAAGAAAGGAGAAATGTGAAGAATTACAAATTTGGACATAGTACAAACACTAGCTTCTGATATACTTGTGTGTATGTTTGTGACAGTGGGGTGGGTGGGTAGGTGGGTAGGTGGGTAATGCTCTGATAAAGTTTAAGTTCTGTGCTTGCTAGGTTAGTGCTCTATCACTGAGTCATTTTACCAGTCCTTATACTAACATCTGAGAGCACAAACAAAGGTACAGAAAACCCACTTGCAGAAGCCTTCACTGAGATTCTTCAGTTCTTATGCATATCTAGCAGAGTGCTGGATGGACAGAAGGAGCTTGTTGTTGAACCTCCAACTATAGAATGTGCTGCTTTACTACTGTTTTGTCTGTTGAACATGGGAACTCTCTGTTCCCTTGACCTTGCTCCCTAATTGTCATTCTTTCCGATCTTTCCCAGAAAAACAGTCCAGTTTCTAGGATTAATACTTAGAAGTAAACAAAAAGCTTTGGCCCTGAAATACAGAGTCTGAGAGCAATTAAACAGGAAAAGTAAATAAAACATTCAAATCCGCTTTTTTTGTTTTTGTTTTGTTTTGTTTTGTTTTTTTCCTAAAGAAATGTCACACGTTATTTCCTAGCCAAGAAGTCTGGTTGTTAAGGGTTCACTGCAGTTAACCTGTTCATTACTGAGACATTCTCCACTGTTCCCAGTGTGTATTATAAATCTGCTGTGATCCAACAAGGCTTTAGGATCAGAATGATAGACTAAAATACCTATTGTTTTAAAAGTCATTAAAAATTTAGATATATTTCATGTAGGAAATAATCAGAAAAAGTAATTCACAAGAAGAGTCCAACACATATTTTGAGATGAACTTTTTCTTTTCCTACACTGAAGCAGAGGTAAGACTCCTTGTATTTTAGTGTTCAAACCTTAATTACTTCAACAATTTTGTGCAAAAGAGAAGCCATAACAAGAGATGGTCACTTATATATCACCAATGTTACACCAGGCATACTGCAAATGTATGCAATTTTAATTTGTGCTTATTGACGATTTTGGCTAAGTAATGTTCATTGTTGTTGGGGAAGCCATTTTGTACATTGCAGGATAACTAGTATGATAACCATACTAGTTACTCTCTGATTTTCATCCTATTCAGAATGTGCCTAATATATAATTGCATACAGCTTTTAATTTATATCTTTTATGGAGATCAACCAGGTCAGACTGGAATGCTTGCATTTCTCCCTCCTCCCTCTCTCTCTCTCTCTCTCTCTCTCTCTCTCTGTGCCCTCTCTATGACAATAGGGCAGTGCTTCTTTGCACTTAAGTTTACCCCCTTTGCCCTCTGCCACAATCATTCTTGTACCACCCACGATGTACTACAACTGAAAGTAGGTATCCATTAGTCAATGTTCACAGTTTTTTCATTCGTTATCTCAAATTGCTACCCACTGACTCCCCTGTGTCTCATAAACATTTTCATCTTGAACTAGTCTGATGTGCTTTGGGACCGTCTATAACTTGTAATAGTTAGGTTGCACCATCAGATTTCTCTTTTTGCTATTTGTGTTCTGACAGTGACTCCGGATCTACTGTGTTCCTCTATGCTCAGATGGTCACCAGCCCACCATTTTCATTTCCCCCTAACACTGCTGTAGCCCTTTCAACCGCTTATTCCACTGGGTTATGTCTGCCCATGACCCAATTCCAGACTGTCCCTGTTCTGCCCCATAAACTGTTAAACCAGCTCTGCAGCAGACCTATGGGCAGCATTTACATCAATAAAATACACCCTGCAAGCTTTACAGTTAACTGAGTATTGATGGCAACCAGAAAATAGTCTGGGAGTGAAATCTCCTAACAATGGTATCTAGAATGAACCAGAGTTCACTGAGGTGAATGAATTGACCAAGAAACATTTAAAAATTAAAATGAGAATTAAACATTAATCTTATTGTTGTACTTGACTTTTGTAGGACAAATAAAACATATTCTTATTTAAATGTAATACGAAGATAAATATTTAAATTTAGTGGTATGTAGTTTCTATAAATGACATGCAGTATTGGTCCATAGGAAGAACAAGGAGTTATTAGCCTCCCATTTTTAAGAATAATTTTGGTCTTTGAGTATCATTTTCTAAAATATATACGCTGTTTTCATGTTTATGAGGACATGTGGGCAAAAGAGTCCCCACTTACAGTACTTAGAGAACACTGAGCTATCAAGCAAATGTTTTTGTCATAAGTAATCTACAATATATTCCTAAGAAGTACTTCCTGCCTTTTGAAATTTGTCCTTTTTATCTTTAATGATGATTGTTTGGGTTTGGTTCATCAGCTGAATTTGATATCATGATGTTTGCTTTCTTATTATAACATTTCTCTTGCCCAATTTTTGGGTAGTCCAAATGACACAAGTTCTGTTAGTAATGGCCAAATCACGTAGACATGTACTTCCACCTATCAAAATCCAACTCTTAAGCCCTTGAACTGAGAATGACAGCAGCATGCTGACCTGTTGCAGTGCTTTGATTTCTAAGTGCTTCTTGAACAAGACCATATGGTTTTCTTTGTCTTCTGTTTAGAAAGCTAAGAAATTGAAGGTTTGTGTAATAAGTGACTGGCCTTGGATCTAAAATCCACAGCAGCATCCTGTTAGAATGTGGAAAGGAATCATTCAGGGAGAACCAACTTTATTTCTGATACTCCAAGTGCCTTCCTTGTTCCTGCAAGAAGACAATGTTTGTCTCTGTTAGGACTTTCTCTTCCATAAACTGATAACTAGGGGTCTCCCTGTGAAAATATTATACTGGGCAAACATGTTGGAGCAGCATGAAGCCTAAGGCATTGTTTCCTTCTGGAAGCTTACCATCTTAGTTGGTTGGCTTCTCTTTAAAGACATATCAAATGGGACAGTGGAGTGGAAGCTCTGGTGCGATATGATTCAGGCTAGGGTTAAAAAAAATGACACCGGAATAAAGAAGAGATTTGGGACCAAATTGGATGCTAATCTCTAATTTCACAGTGCATGGTTTGGAGCCCATTTCTAGAAGACTCTTAGAGGCGTTTTGTTTTAAATTCATTTCTCATCCTCATTTTAACGAAAAAAATCTGTGATGACATAGATCATATCTGACTTGTTTATCTCAGTAGCTCAATACCCCAGTTGTGCCTTGTATGTACCATGTATGTAATGAAAACTTGATTTAAAAGAATTAGTAATGAATGTCAACAGCAATATTCAATGTGGTTTCTCTTTCCAGAAATAGCTCTCATGAGTTTTGATATTGTTGGATTGTCTTTTCTTCCCTTAATTATTTAATTTATCATTTTGTTGTAGTTATATGTATGAGAAAATGTACTTCTACCAGGATCTCAGATGTAGTCCTTCAACATATATTTATAAAGGACTGCTTTACTGTCCTAAAATGAAATTCATAGATGAGATAATCTAGTTAGATAATCTAGCATAGGTCATACAACAAAGCTTTAAAAATAAGTTATAATTTCAAAGTGATGATAAAAATGATAAAGTGAAGAATGCTATTATTAGCAAGTTCTATGTGCCACTGTAAGCAAATGTTCACATGTGTGGGTAATAGGAGGACTAATGAAGTAGTCAGCTGCCTGTGCCTACATATAGAGCCCTCATGACTATGAAGACACATTTCCACACTAACCAGGTAGGTTATGCTGGTGACTCACATCAGGAGAGGTGTTATATTGATGACATATTTCTTTTGAAATAGTGAAGAGGCTCTTGGTAAATTTTTAAACCAAATAAGCTTTAAACTTTTCCAGGTTTACATATTAGTACTTGTATTCCTTTAAGTAACAGAAAAAGGTATCTGAAATACGTGCTGTTCATTTACTCTGTGTAATAATAAGCACATTGTATCTAGTGAACCAGTTGAAAACCTTATGGAGCCTCCTGGACTGTGTTTGCATTGAGGGATGACTATCCCCTGACTTCTGCTCACTGACTTTCAACTCAGACCTTTCCCTGTTGATTTCCTACTTTCACAGTTGGCAAGTCCAGCAAGGTTTCTTGCTTCAGAATTGTTGCTATAAATAAACCAGAAGCTGAAGGAAAGATATTAGCTTGCCTACCATCATTGAGGTACATATCCCTCCCTTACAGTCAAAATCACTGACATCATTTGCCAGTCTTCTTTATTCTAGTCTTTTCCTGCCTTTGTGATGTACATAGGGCATATCAATTAGAAAATGTCCTTAGCTTTGACCTTGTACTTTATTAAGCTTTATCTGAAAATGCCGTCACTGAAAATTTTAATACATTTAATGAACTGACCAACAGGGTATTAGTGGTATAGGACTTTTTGAGAGTCTTTCTCAAAATGAGGATATTTTTAAACTAAGATTCAAGCATGGGTTGTGATCTTATTAAATTTCAGGCCTTCACCAAATATCTCTGAAGGATATGTTTCATAAAGCAGCTATGTTTCTACATAGATATTTTATAATTTCACTATGTATGCTCAACCAGACTCTTGAGTTATCCTTTCTCTCATATATAAAATGGAAATAATTAGAATTATTTTCTCTGTACATATTGTACAAGATTTCTTTCATGAAATGTGTCAATTCTAACATAAAAAATTAACACTTTTAATGATGGTGATTATTGTTTTAAAAAGTTGGTGTTTGTTCTAATAAAACTGGGAATGCTTTTGGGACAGGATACTATTGGCATTTGGTGCAGAATAACAAGAAGACATGTTACCATCATGAAAAGAACAAAACAATTTTAATGAGAAATAATTTTCCAGCATAAAATGTACATATTCAAACTTTTCTGCCAAATCCTACCCTACATACAGATAGAGTGATGGTACAAACATAGAAGCAGATGATAGATAGATAGATAGATAGATAGATAGATAGATAGATAGATAGATAGATAGGAAGATCTTCAATTAATGGTCATTATTTTCTTTTCAGATTTTTTCTTTTACTCTTGAAGAGGAAATCCTTATATATTTAACTCACCTTCACTGAGATAAGTGTATTTATCCAATGGTAGCCAGCCTGAACTGTCAAATAAAAATGTTCTGAGGAACCTATAAGAACATGGTCTATAATTTGATATGAATTTTTGTCTTTTAATTTTGTGTTTGTATTTCAAAGTATGTATTTCCATTTTTACTCTTGCATAGCTTTTCTATACAGATTATTTCTAAAACTCATTTTTGGTACATATTTAAATTCATAGATTGTAGAGGAGAATAATGGAATATAGCTATGTTCTCCAATCACTTTGAGAAAAATAAATAATAAGTTTAAAAATATGTTGGGATATTTTTGTTGCCTCAAACATTTAGGTTAGGAGATCATTCTGGCATTGTTATTCTGACTAGCACATGTTAGCAGATATTTTTTGCACATCTTTGTTTTTCTTAATTGCCTCGACTTTATATTAATATCAATGTAAGATAAAAGTTGCCTAGAGGAAGGGACAAATGCCCATTGAATTGTAGTTTGTTTTGTTTTGTTTTTCCAAGTCTCCTCTGTACATTTCTACTCGAGGAGAAACAGGTCAAACATACATAAACTGTATAAATAGGAGCCCACGTGTAGCTCTGGAAGCCTTCAGCTCTGGGAATACCTGATTTGCGAAATGCAAGGTTCATAATGTTAGTGTGTTTTGTGTTCTGGGCATTGAGGTGAAAGCTCTTCAGGGAGGTTTTTGTTATTTTGAATTCCCAATTTTTTTTCAAGATACAAAAAGATTCTTTCCTTGCCAAAACAGTGAGAAGCTCATAGGAAAATTAATGTCTGACTAGCAAAGAAACATTATGTTGCCTGCTCAATAGAGTTCCATAGTATCTGGATTATGCCAGGAAGAAGGAAGTGTGGCAGGGGTGTATGCTTTCCTGAAACATAATTTGATTACTAAACAGAGCTGTGGTCATCTCTACTGTTTATATTCTTCAGTTTAATTTTGCTAACTGAATTAATGATGATGTTTTTAAAGGGTATGTGCTTCATTATGAGTATGTGTAAACTGTTCAGTCCAGTCTATTTCTTGGTGTCATTTTCTGCATCTTGGAAGCATCAAAATTGAAATGAAAGGTAAGTGACTGAATTAGACACATTTACAACCAAACACACTTATTTGTCTAATTACATCATTATTGTATGTTTTAATATAGTGATTTCCACTCTGAACCCCAAGTGCTACTAGTGAAAGAGAAATGTGTAGTAAAATTAGTTTACTTATAATTTAAGTAAATTAAATGGGCTAGCTAGAATAGGTGTTTTCAGTTTCTTCTCACTCAATTCCTGCAAATTTGCATGTTAAAATAAATTCTGAATTAATTAATTACCGTAATTCCTTAAATTATATACAGAGCAGATCTAATGCTTTTCTATGCTGTATTGTTTATTTGGTGTTCATGAACAGCAAAACTAAAATTGGTGAGCGTGCCATACTGAATTTGTACAAATGCCTCTTGAAGAGTCTCTTGGTGTTCTGGGAACTCTCCAGGGGGAAGTATGCCTTTTCATTATCCTTACTTGCAATTTATCTGCTCATTCTTATTAAATTAAACTCCAAATTAACTTCAGTGCAGTTTGGTACCTGGACTATGCAGGACAGACAGAAAGAAACTGGGCTCAGTTAGTAACTGCCTGAAGGAAAGTTGTGTAATTTGTGATGACTGTGAGGCTCAAAAAATTTTTAATTCTTACTGTTATCATTGAAGCTTAGTATGAAATGCACTGGGCAGTCCGTGTCAGGTGCTCTCTGAGTTCTCAGAATCCTGGATACTTATTTCTGAAGTGCTGAGGTAGATTATTACAGACCCAGAGCTGCTAAGTGACCCTCAAGGAAGCAAACATATCGGGCAGATATTAATGCATGCATTAATATTTAGAATTTTAATCTCATTTTATTTCCTGATGGTATATTTGAAACATTTTTACATTATTAATATACGTCTGTTAGTTTCTATTCCAGCAATTAAAACTCTTATTGTATATTTTTAATACCTTAAAATGCAATTGTGTCAAAGTGTTTTTGTTGTTCAACTTGTTATTTTGCTGGATTGCTCTAAAAGAATGTTTACAAATTACCAGTGATCACTGTATATAAGATATGGAGAAATAATATATGATTTTGTTTTTTGGAATTAGGAATTTCCTCAAACTATCATAAAAGAGTTTATTGATTCTTCCTTAACAGAAGAGTTACATGATAGCAAAACAGTTGCAAATGTTAAAACTATAGCATATGGATTAGAAAAGATGGGCACAAGAAAACACCTCTAGAAGCGAGAGGAAGCTTTCTTGAAGACAAATATCTTAGTTTTTCTTTTTTACAGAAGGAAGATGCAATATCTGTGCCTTTCCAGTAAAAATCACATCCCTGGAGGTGTACTTTGAAATATCTGTGTATTATAAAATCTGCCACAACTCTATAGAAATGATTTTTAGCCATCTTTTATTTTTAAAAGCCAATGTTCCAGTAAAAATGAAATGCATAGACAGGTTATATCTCTGAATGAATTAAGTCAATGATTTGTGGATTGTACATGCTTGTTGAAATGAGTGGTGAAAATAATATTTTTTCTATCACTAACCTTAGGAAAATGTATACTGTTAAGTAGATTTGATGTGTGTATGTTTTAGTAGGAATTGAGAAACTGCCATTGATTTCATCGGCATTTGGGTTTGCACTTTCTCCTTAGCATTTAGTGGAATGTGATTCACTAAATGCATAAAAGAATTTTATGATGTTCAATTTGCATTGATGGATTTTAAAAAATGATTTGGAGTAATTCATTCTCTTCTACAGTATTTTCTAAGTACTGCTACAACCCTTTCATCCTACCTAGTGACTGCACAACATGAATGGGTCTCATATTCTGTCTAGTGTAGAGTAGCTTAGACCTCTATCGCTGTGCATTGCCAAACTGAGATTATGATGGTGAAATGAGTAATTGAAATTGAAATGAAATATAATGTTGTTTGATTTAGTATGTTTGAATGCTTGCATATTTATTCTAATATTGTATTATAAAATTAGGTCATAAAAGTTATTTTGAAGTAATTATATTTATATCAAGATAGTTGCTAAATGTCTTTGACTCATTTTTAAAAATTATTCACTCACCAAAGATATATTGAATGCTTAATATGGACTGGGGACTGTTCCTGACTTCAAGTTGCTAGTAAAAGGATATCTTCTTATTCTCTAGATAATTCTTGATTTTAGTTAACTTATTTGCTTAATTCTAGAATAAATATTTGAATATTCAATTCACAATTCCCATATTCAAGTTACAAAATGGGTTTGTCTTTGTGTTAGAAGAAACTTCTAGATTCAAATAAAGGCTACCTCAGAGAATTAATGATGTGTATTAAATTAGGTAGTTACAACCCAGTAATTTTTTGCAAGGAGACTGGGGCTGCCTTTGGTCATTAGACAGTACACGAAAGAGGGAACATATGTCCAGGGGAGCTTTGCACTTCTTTTGCAAGCCACATTCTTGGTTCATGATTTAAGCTGTAGTCAGCATAAGTGTAAATCATTAGGATTCTAAAGAATTTTAGAGCCTTTGTTATTTAAGTCTCCGTGACTTGACAGTATCTTTTGTAAATCTGTTTCCTGTTATTTTTATACATTCAATTCAGAAATATTTAAGGTTTGAAGTACATTTTCAACTTAGATTATATTGATTGATGTGAGTGTAAGTCTCATGTTGATTTATTCACTTTCGGAATTTGATTAGTTTTATACACTTATTTATAAGTAAAAATGAAAACAATGTAAAGATATGTAGCTGGGGTATAGTTAAAAATTAAATAAGTGCATTTGTTCTTTCGTTGTTAAATATAATTTTGATGTTGCTTTTCCGTGTGTCTAGGGTCAAGTAGTGGAATAGTCCACAATAATCTATATAGCAGCTTTTCCAAGTTGGTTCTGGAGAATTGCGATGATAGGCCTTGCTGCAAATAAAGTTTCTTTAGAGAAATAAAATTGAGTGTCACAGGGATGCATAAAAGGATTCCATTTTTTAGGGTCATCTTGTTATCTTCAGTCATAGTGATATACTATGAGTCAACTGAAGAGGGTTTAAGTGTTACAAACCCATCTTTCAAGAACTCTTGACAAATGTCTTCCAATATTCATGCTCACAGTGTCAGCTCATGCTTTTGGTATCCTGTGCAGCATTACTAAACCTGTGGTCAGAGACTTTTTCACAAACATCTTCATGACTAAGATACTTTGGGGCTCACTTGAGAAAGTATGTCTTAAGGTATAAGCTCCATATATATGTTCCTGTCTTTTTAGTCTTTCCAGTATCTGGACTCCATTAAATCAGCTCTCAGTGATTCTGCACAGTGCACCTTATGCTTTTTCTAGAAGTAGATGTAACATTTAGAAATTTTATAACATATAGTTGAAAAGTACAAGCAATAACAGTCATTGTTTTGACATTTCACAAGGACATTTATAATTTTTTTTCCTAAATGGCTTCAAGTTTGGAATTACGTGATCTTAACCACACATATGCAAAATTCACCCTGCCATTGGGTTTTCCTCATTAATTATGTAGAAGCAGAGTAACTTAGGTTTTGAAACTTGAAAAATGTTCACAACTACTGCACTCCATGTTATACTCCATTGCTCTTACCTATGTGTTAGTATTGATTTTTCTAAGATGGTATATTACAGTACTCAAGAATTAGGAACTAGGTCAGAGGTGGGCAAGCCAAGGTTCAGGGTTAGGCAAACAAGCTTTACTGAACACAGTCTTGCATTTTTAGGTATTTCTTGTGACTTCTCTCACACTTCATTGATATAGATAAAAGGTTGCAAAAGAGACTACTACAATGCCTGAAAACTTTGAAACACTAATTGATCCTTTTTAGAGAGCTTTGTATAGTTCTTATACAGACCAGCGCCTGCTCTAAACATTGTATGTAGATGTTAAGTTATTTACATTGCACTGTGTGTGCAGTATACAAAGTCATAGAGTCATTGAAAGCATTCTTTCTATAAGAAGCCTTCTTTGTACTATTAGTGTAAATGTCACTGGTTTGTTAGTTTCTACACATCCCTGTGCCTTAATTATAGGTTTAGCACACTGCAGTAGTAGCCAAAATGGCGTCCTTCAAGCACAAAGGTTATTTAATTATTGTGGCTAGAGACTTTAATCAGGTTCTTATTGAAAGCAAACAAACGATTAGCCTTTACATTACAGGCATAAACAGGAATTTGACTCATGAATTTCCTAATTATACTGCGCCATTTTGGAAATCAGTCGGCATCTAAACTCTCACTGTTACTCAGTGTACAATTTCCTTTTGCTAGATAGAAGCACTGTATAGGGAAGAAAATTCTTAAATGTATTAAGACTAAAATTCAGTTTCACTTAAGTACTTTTTCCTTATTCCATCTTAGAAAACTAGCTAACAGGATTAGAAAATACCCAGACATCTATTGTATGCAATTTATGAGTCTTATTAATGTACAATTATCCAGTAAAGTAAAATTTAAAGTATTCTACATTATGGAGAGGAACAGTGAAGCCAAAGTGAAAAATGACCTGCTCATTGTCACAGAGTATGGTTGTAACTCTGAATTTGAAGACATAATTTTCATATCTTTCACAGAAGGCTTTAAACCCATTTTCTGTAATTTATGTAGCTGGAATCTAAATTGAGCCTGCTCATCTCAGGCTGTTTTTCCCACAAAGATATGCTTTTACTTGTGCATACAAGTTGGCAGCTAAATACACAGTTCTAGTTAATAATTCCAACTTACCCTGTTTACTATTTTAGGCAAGGGAAAAATCAATTCTGAAATAAAGCCTTGAAGTTCTGTTTTAATTCTCTCTAAACACGACTAAACCTTGTGTGTTTGAAATGTTGGAGCCAGTTTTGATTTTATCAGATGCGAAGGAGCGCTACCATTTCTCTTCTCTAAGGCAATCCCATTACCTTCCAGAAATCAAAGGCTAAAACCTCCTAACAAATAAAATTTGATTAATAATTGTTCTAAGAGCTACTCAATAACTTTGAGAGTTAAAGTCTGTCTTTGCTTTGTTTCAAGCAACTTTTTTTTGTTTCAAGTAACTTTTATTAAATAGGATTTATTATTGGGATGATTGTTTCTCATTAAGATCTTACTCAGGCCTATGGAATCCTAGATGGGGGGTCATATTTTGGTCATATATTTGATAAAACATTTTCTTTGTACTGAAGCTTCTGTGGGATAACTCTGGTTCTAGAAAAACACATATTAATGTCTTAGGAAGAATGTCTGGTTACTTCTGACCTAAATTAGTAACTTACTGTGGACCACCATTTTTTTCATCAGTAAAATGAGGTAACATATGAACTGCATCTGTATTTGAGGTAGGCAAAATTTATATTTATTATTTTTTAATGTGACTTCTGATGTCACATGTCATTTTTCAAAAGATTTGGGTTGGTGGTTGAATATTGGTAAACAGTTTTGGGTAGTTGTTTTCATACTTATCCTTCCACTTAACTTGTAGTTTGAGTATCTCTTAACAAGAGACTCAAGATTCCAGTTTTCAATCCAAAGTTTAAGAAAAGAAAATAATTTTATCCTCATTTAGATTTCTAACCCCTTGTGAGGAAGAGAGATAGTAGTTTCCTGAAGTCTCTTTTCTAAGCAGTTTGCTTACTGGATTTATGTTCAAAGCTGCAACCCCAAGACATGAGATACTGAACTATATGAGTGTTCCTTTGATTTTGTTTTATATTAAAGATTCATTTCAACTTTAGAATTCTAAAACTCTAAATTTCTAAATACAATTATGTCTTATATTTATTGATTATAAGAACATACATTCAGAATTTTAAGAATCAAAAATAAGAGTAAACATCAGATAGGGAAAAAAAAATCTTTAGACTGCTATATAGCCTAAGCAAGAATCAGTTTAGTGATGCACAAGGACGTCAGTGAGCAATGCGATTGACAACTGTAACTCTGCACATCAAACTCTGCATGGTGGAATTAACCACGGAATAAGAAAAACCGTAATCAGCATCCATCCCCACAGACCCAGAAGGACTTTGTTTTATTTACCAGATTAATATCACTGAATGTAGTATTTAAAAATGTCTTAATACAAATCTTGTATATATGCAAAGTGCTTGTTTTAATTAGATGCAATATGTACATTCAGTATCTACACATCATATCTGTTATTAACCAATTAAAATCAAATATGTTTTACTATTTAGTTCAAGATGCAAACGTTTCTATTTTAAGTAGCTTACTGCCTTTTCAATCTAAAAAGGCAAGTTGTTAGATATGTAAAAATATGTTGAAGTCTTAATTGTGTTAAAGCTTTGGCTCCTATCTAGTCCACATCATTTATTGTAGTCAATAAATCACAAAGTTTATTACAATTGTGCAAAAATTTTGACTCTGATTTTTATAATATAATTTAATTTGGTAAAAATTGGTTTTATATTTCTAAATATACCAAGAAACAATGAACTTACCCTGAGCAAATGCTGCCCATACTTCATAGGTGATTTTTGAAGGAGCTTCATGATTAAGCATAAGTTTGACTTAGTTACTTCTGTTTTAATATTTTTCTTTTAGTTTGGATGATTTACTTCCCACAGATACAGTTAGTAACCTTTAGGGTCTATGTCACTAATTGAAGACTTGCTGAACCTTAGTTATAGAAGAAATCACATAGGAATGGGGATCAGAGAACCAAACTCTGCATATAGTCCTACATTTAATCTCATATTCATTATTTGTCATTGTGTCATGTTTATAGAGTAATGAATAAAACATTATTTGTACCCTTGGATCTTATTTGTTTCTTTATCCTTATGTGAAAACTATTATTTCAGTTTATTAATTAAGTGAGATTATATAGGAGGAAGTAGGCCATGAGTTAAGGGATAAGCATTTTCTATATCATCAGTTATATCACTGGCCTTCCTTAAGCAAAAACAACCCATGGAGAAAATAGATGGATATACGCAGCTGATGACTCTTAAACTTCCTGATAACTTGAATGGAATGGATACTGAAATGCTTTGGTTTGCTCTTCTTTCTCCAAAATATTTCTAATTGTTAAAATGCCTAGTTTATATTACGACTATAATTTAGGAAGAATCATGGAAGAAACCTTGTCTGTGAAAAGAAAACTATTTCCTAACAGAAAGCTATTTTCATAGAAGCTAAGAAGTTAAGACAGAAATTAATAAGACTTTAAGTTACATATGTATGAAGTAACTCATATATATGTGTATGTATGTGTATACACACATATACATACATACACACACCATGTATATACACATACATACACATATATATGAATACACACATATGAGTAAAGGTCCTTGAACCTACAGTTTGAATAAGGAAGCATTAATGACACCATATCATGGGCAACATCATTAAATGGGTATTACCTCAACACACAATGCCTTACTGTTATTAAATAAGTGGTTTTATACTCCTGTGGTGAACCGCAGTGAGTATATGGATTACTTTAATCATTTGACAAATAGGCCACATAGTAAATGTTAATTTTTAAAAAAAAAAAAAACAAGACACACAGACTTCTTAAACCCACATGGCAGAACACTCTAAATTCCTTCTAACTCCATTCTTTTTTCCCAAGCCTCTTTCAAGGCATGATGACTTAAGGAAGTGTATTTTTCTGAACCTTATAGACTTATAGATAGCCAGGATAGGTAGTTTACTTAGACATGTGGCATAGGATCTTGATTTTGACTATTTTATAATCCTTTCTTACTCTGCACTGTATTTATATTTTCAAATATATTTACAAATTTCAACTTCTTGTTTTCAATTAACAGACTCATTTTACGCAATCAGCTCTGTCTTTTATTAGGCAATCCAAAACTCTTTCCATGCTGTTTTAAGAGAAGCATAGTAGATAAAAGAAATCAAAGATTCTTACTTGGTATTTCAGAAAATAACAACTCACTCCTCATTGCTTCCTGTGCTTCCCCCGTGTGCTAAGTGTTACTTTTAACACTGGCTGTCTCAGACAGAGCTTACTTCAGATAACATGCCTATGGACTAAGCAGTGAAGTCCTGCTACATGCTTTTCCAGTAGCTATTATCTAATTCAAACACTGTACATAATAAATTTTTTTCTATTGTGGTAATATCAGAGCCCTGTTAAGGTACTTAATTAAATGGCTCTATTAAAACTTACTCGTTTTGTTTAGGTAAGCTTTGCTTGATGTACAAGATGTAAAATTGTATTGAAATAGTATACCAACTTTGACTTCCAACATCTATCTTCTTCTATAGACTAAGATAAATATCTGATAGTGTTGTCTAAACTCTTTCAAGTCATTCTAATGTCATGGGGTAGAGTTTCAAAAGATGACTTCTGTAGCCTTTGAGGATCATTCACTCTTCTCAGTGCTTATTTTATATACCACGTAACAACTCATGTGCTTAGGATAGCTGATCAAATGTTATTTTGTAGGCTCTTGAGACCATTAATATATTTTTTATTTCTAATCTGACATTGCTTCCTCCATTACTCTGTAATAATGGAGATGTAATGTCATTGCCTTATTTTTTAAAAAGGCCATCTTTTTATAAATAGTGATCAGCATTTAATGGCAGTAATTCTTTAAGTCCTAACCATAGACTTGGCAGGTCTTTCTAAACTTGATTATGTATATTCTACTCAGTGTGCATGTGTGTGTGTGTGCATGTGTGTGTGTGTGTGTGTGTGTTATCTACTGTATGAATGTCTGTGAGGGTGTGCTTGCTTGCCTATTCCTGTACCTATGGAAGCCAGAGATTGCTGTTGATTGTCTTACTCTATCACTCTGCCTCTGTTCTCCAGTCACTTACTTTTAGAAAGGTCTCTCTCACACCAAACCTGGAGCTCACTGATTGTTGAAGTCGGCTGAGCTGCAGGCTCCTTCAGTCTGTTGTATTGCATCCCCAGCCCATGACTTACAGATCCACACACTATGCCAGGATTTCATACAGTTTTTAGGGATCTGAACTTAGTTCTTCATGCTTGTGTAGCAAGCACTTTACCCACCAAGCAATCTCTAGGCTTATTTTATTTATTTATTTAATCTTCACGAGAAAACGTTTGGACCATCATTTTATCTCCTAACCACTTTTGCCACTTTGTCTCCTTTGCCATCCCCAACTCATATTTAGGCTGTCGATGTTACTCTCTTGTTCTTACAATTTTCATTAGATGCATTTGTTTCTACAGAATAACATCTTAGCAAGCTCAGCCTCTTATAGAGTGGAGTAAGCTCAAGGTTCACATTGCTCTTTTAGCTTCATCCTTTTCTACGTATGCTGCATTGCAGAAAGGTTGAGTTGTTTACCCATGTGTTTATTTTTCTGCACTAATACTGAACAAGAGGCCTGTCTGATGAGAAGGAGGACCTTGAATTAGTATTCTATAAGAAAATTCATTGTAAAAGAATGGGATTTTAGCTATTCTAAAAATACATTGTTATTAGCCTACTATTCATTGAAAATTGTCATAGACTGAAATTTAAAGGCAATAATAGTGGATGCCATTGGGTGGAATACTGGAGAAGATGGGCAGTGATAATGGGTAATACAAGGCTTTATTGCTAAATTTGATTTTTTAAAAACAAGATGTATTCAGGATGTGTCATTGAGGTGGTTAAAAAATGGATTTAAGATTAAAAGTGTAATAATTGTTCAGAGTTTGAAATAGTCAAAGGTGTTTAAAATGACTATAATAAAAATTTTATTGGGTTATTTCTCAATTATCTTTATTATTTTGAAATTAAAGTGAACATATCACATCGTTCTCTATGTTGCACAAATGCAATAACCACATCCAATGTAAATTTATATTTTCTTTTAAAATATTATTATGAGTTTAAATCATGCCCCTTAATGAACAGAAATAACAAAGAACACAAGTAACTTGCTATCATTAGATATGGTCAGAGACCTTGCAGGGCCATTTTAACTCTCATCAGTACTCCAGTTGAATTTTCTGAGATGGCAGAAATATAATCTGTGTTTTTCATTGTGTTAACCAGTGACCATACATGGTTGCCAATTTTGTAGAAGGGAGCTGCAGCACCTGAGGAGCTCAGTTATTGCTGTTATTTGATTCTAATTGAAATGTAATTGTTGACCTACTTTGCTAGCTTCCATATTGAATCATGAAGTTATTGGAATGCTACTCTTGCCATTGTAGCATCACACACTTGTAATCAGAGCACTTGGAAGGATGGATCAGGAAGACGATGATGAATTTATTTCCATCCTTAGCAACATATACGTAACAAGACCAGGTCTCAAAGAACCAAGATCTGAGCTTAGCTCAGTGTCAGGTTACTCGACTTAATCTCTATTTCTATTTGTACAAACATTAATAATTGAATCAGATATATAAAAATACCGATAGCATATTTATTGCCTGTAGTCAATAGAATAACTGTTTTCAGTGGTTTTAAGGACTAGATGTGTTACTAGAAGTACTGTAAATGAATTTATTATTGTTTTCTTAAACTACTTTTCTTACCTTTTATAATAGAAAAAAGATTAAATAAAGGAGCAAAGTTCAAGTTTTCTCATTAAACAGGGTAAAGTTAGATGTGTATCTGTGGGCCCACAGTCAGTGTGATGATAGGGGAGATTGTGCTGATTTTTGCAAGGGTTTTTTTTTTTTTTATTGCTCTTGTTTCTTTTGTTTTGTTTTTAGGTTGGCTTCTACAAATACTTTTGGAGCTGGGAAGTAAGGAGTTTTGTTTTGTTTTGAATTGAAGTCATTATTATATGATAGTCTTGCCATGAATTTTAAAGAAACATATATTGAGTTGTATAATAAACATAATGAGTTAAATTTTCAGCCTCAAAATTATGTTCAAATCATGCAGTTTTTTTTTTCTGAACACCAAAGAACAATTTATACAATGTTAAGAAATAAGTAGGTGTGCGGCATTGCTATTATATTTTGTAAGGAATGAATCAAGCTACTTTGAATGGTGGAGTTAGAATTTAAACATGTCATATCAAAAATGAAATCTTCATTTATATTCATGCAAGTTTGCTTAAAGAGAGCCCAACATTTTAGGAAAACATTAAATGGATGGAGCTTCAGTCAGTAAATAAATAGGTAGAGGCCAGATTGTTAGAGGCTAGATTGTGCAGGCCTATGGTGTCCTCTTACTGCGGGCTAGCACTCAATGTCAGTTAATTCATTACTAGAGGTCAGTTCACAAATTACATGTATGACCTCTCCAATGATGTCAAATGATTGTATTCTGAGCAAACTATTTTCATTTTAGTTTGTTTTGTAAAACATTTTTAAAAACAGAAATTTGATGATGTACTTAGCTTTTATTTCCTTCCTTGTTACTAATTGAGATACTAAAAATTTGACTTTCTTGCCTAGCTCCTGAGAGACTTGTACAACAAATATACAACGTAGTATTTCTTCAGATGTGCATTTGTAATTAAAGTAAAAGAACTATTGGTCCTCATATGACAAATATGTATTGGATAATATCAATGATCAAACATTTGCTGTTAAATGAAGATATCTTTTATTTCAGATGTTTTTAAAGGAGGCAACATATTTTGGGCTGTGAATGGAATTCATGATTTAATTCTAAAGACCTTTAAATTCTAAAGACTTCAAAATATTTGTAGAATATTCTGCTTCTTATTTCAAGCAGTTGAAATGATATGGGTAGACACAGCTAGAACCCTGACCTTCCCGTTGATGTTAAAGTACAGCAAAGATTTTTTAAGAGCTGCTTTTTGTCTAAGAATGTAAATTATTTTAATAACATATAGAAGAGTGTTAAACTCTTTCAGTATTTTCTCTTTGACTATATAGCATCAGCAAACTGTTTCAATTAATTAAGAAACTTTTTACCTACAGTGATTCTACTTCCTTCAACTAGATAAGTGAGACAGCCCAATCATCTTAGAGTCTCCTTGTTCCTTAATTCTGTCTACTGGATGACTTGAGCAAGCTACTCAGCTACACTGAGCTAGCTAATAAGATAATGTGAGGGTGACGGAAGATTCAGTGGGAGCACATAGCAATGGCCTACATGGCCCAGAGTGATTTATGCTTGTTTTCTTTTCAGTAGAACATATGGGCCGTGTTCCTTGAGAACGTCATACCATTTACTTATATTTTACCAAAACTATTTGTTCTGATTGTTTTCTGTTTTGTAATGATTGATTCTGAAAGATAACATAGTTTCACTTTAACTCGATTTTAGTTATTTATATATTTAGTTATAGGAAGTAGGAACAGCAATTTCTGGAAAGCTACCAACTTACAAATATTTCATTAATCTGAGTAAGGCTGTAGGTATTGCATCAATTTTGACCTGAAAACAGTGGTTTCATATGTTTAAACCCCAAGTCCTCATAGTCTAAATGATTTTAATTTTTGAAGAGGGAAGGAGCACTTCACAACCTTTTTCTTCCTATGTAAATAATCTACACTAAAAAAAAACCACACACACACTCATTAAATATTTGCTTTTGGACTAGCAATGTTTTAGTCTAAGCTGAAAGTTCTTTGAGAAATTTTAAATCTTATCTAATTAAATTAACCATAAGGAAAATACATTTCAGTGTTGAGTTTTTAGTTTTCTACAAAATTTTAACATTAATCATAAAGACCAGTACTTACAAATATCTTGACTTTTTCAAACTATGTAACATGAGCAATAAAAACCTCTGAACAGCTTTAAAATCCTTTTATTTTCCAGTGCATTTTCTTTTTAAAGTATTTAATAAGTATATAAAATTATTATTGAATTTAAAATAGCAATTGAAAGCACTTCCTTCTTTGAAATGAATTCTGGTTTTCTGTACATATAAAAATATTTAATTGGTAAGTCAGTCATATTATATAAATAGCTTTATTTTTATGTAATCTATGTAAATTAATTTTGTCAAACAGTAAATTTAGATTTCTTTTTATATGATAGTTTAGTTATATTTTATGCAAAATCCTGTGAATTTCATCACAAAATTCTTTTGCTTTTTTTCTTAGAAAAATTTAAACAGATGTGTTTTAGACTGTTCTGAGAACTTACATCTAGACAACTAGTCGTAACTATTTTAAGCATTGTTTGAAAAATGTCTGTGGTAGTGATTTGTGAACCAAAAACTATCCATCTCAGAGATGGTGGATGTTTTCTTTAGAAGACAGAGCTTGACCTCCTTTAGTGGAGTTTATTTTCTATATCAACAATGCAAAGATTAGGACACATTGTTCAGTGCTCTCTATTACAGATGTAGTGACCAATGTCAGTAGTGCACTGAGTAGGATACGCTGCACAGCTTTCTCCACTATGGATATGGATGCAAGAATACTGCTATTCATCTGTTCACAGAAAAAGCCACACTGAGTATTGAGACCCCACATCTGTACCCAGAAACATGATCAGAAACATTCACAATTATTCCCTGCTCTGGTCCCAGAACTGTTGTTTCTGTTTCCTAAATATTCTTACTTCAGACTTTCAGAAGGGCAAACACTGGTCATCTGATATAGCCATCTTTGGACAATTTTGTAGTGTGGTGGCTCAGCTCAGTTAAGGGAGCTCCTAGGAAACACTCTGCTCAATTTTATCTGTCAATCCCATATGATAAAGCTTAGTAGTTAGTACTTACCAAGTAATCACAACTTGGCTAAATGGTTTGAATGTTCATCACCTTTTTATACAATGCCTCTTTCCTAAGTCCAACTGAAATGAATACAGAAATACTAAGTTGAAAATCTCTCTATTACGTTATAACTAAAAGTAAACAAAATTTTAAAATACTTTTGATGGCTTCTCATGTAAAAAATTGAATTATAATGTAAGAGTCACTGGATATGTTTTATAATATCTTTAGCAATCACTGCTAAGTTCCTCAAACAGCTCCATATCATAGCAGACTTAAGCATTCTTCTCTCCTTCCTCCTGCCCTTGTTCCTCTCTCCCCTTTTCCTCTTATTACTCTGTCTGAGAGTCAACACTGAGAACATTTTGAATTAAATACACAGGTCTTTTAAATTTATAAAATATTTTAGAAATGCCAAGATCATCTCTCTCTAGTTGCGCTTGGACTAGACATACCTCCTCTTTCACTCCTGAGCAGTGAAGGAGTCAGCTGGCACAACTCCAATTGGCTGCACCCATGCCCCAGGATCAGGAGTTGAAGCAGGCTAGTGGGAGGACCTTGGAATCTCCTTTGGGTGGTTTTGGAACAGGAGCTGAGGCCATCTGTTAAAAAAAAAAAAACAAAAAAACAAAAAAAAACAAAAAAAACCCCACTTTGTAATTTGCCTGATCTTTGCCCAGAGCTGTTTCTTTCCTCTAATAAGTGTCCATAATAGACCTTTATGTTTCATTTTCTGTTTGAACTTTCTCTTGTTTTGGCCGGTGTTTTCTTCCTCTGGCTAAGTGCCACATAGATCCACAGTCTCAATGATTCTCTCTATTTCCTAGTCCTTTAAGTATGCTCAGACTACTAAGGTTTTCTAAAGGGTTCATTGCCAACATTAAAAGAAAAAATAAAAACCAAACAAAGCTTCATCCTGTGCCACCAAGGGAACCAAATGCTTCCTTCGTGGCATTTGGTCCCTGCAGTAAGGAGTAGAGTCTTAAGAAGCAATGTGAGGAGCTAGAAAATGAGAGGATAAGGGACCAGGACATAGAACTGTAGTTTTGTTCCTGCTGTGTGTTCTCACCAGCACCAGTATTGCAGCTATGTGACAAGTTACCTGCATTAGTGCCAGTTTGGATAGAAGAGAAATGGAGTTAAGGACAATGAAGGGAGCCAGTCATAGGCAACTGAAAGAAAAGGATGGAAACCAATGTGCTGAAGGGAATATGCCTGAGGAGTTCCTGGTAGTTTTTTTGGCCAAATCTTAAGGTCGGCTGTGGCACACAACCTCACCACTATTGCACATTTAGATGAGGACCTCACAATATTCAACATATTGATTGAGTAGAGCAAAAAGAATTATTTGGGACATTTTATCCCAAACTATGTTTACTCAGCAGGATTCAGTTTCTGATTTTTTTTTTTGTACAGAAGTAAATATGTTCATTTTCTTATTTATTTTTCTTTTTCTAGATGCATATACTTAGGATTAAGTGCAGAAACTGTCTGGAGCTTTTTAGACCAAAAGTCTGGGTGTCAGAGCCTAAATAGGTTAACCTTTGTCACCTGCCTCTGCAGGTCAATTAGGGACTACTAATGAGGAGGGAGAGGAAAGAGAAAGATACAGAAGATCTAGTGTCTCCAGATCCATTTTAAGAATGCTGACATGAAGTTTAGGTTCACTAAAGGGCAGGGGATATGCATAGTTAAGCAGTCTTTGCCAATCTAAGGTCCTATTAAGGTTCATGATTGCCTCAGCTCTAGTCTTTCAAAGTGTTTTCATAAATTGCTAATCATTGCCACCACCTGTGGAGACCCTCTGTCTTCTGAACAGTGACTACATTAGTTCCAGGGTACAGTCTCACCTCCATGGATAATTGCCTACCGTTGAGTGTGTATGTGTTGGGGGAGATCTAGGGGTAGATCTGTCCTAGAGACTTTGCTCTTCTTGGAATCCAAGGTGACCAAGTTTAGGACAATGACTTCTCTCAGTGGTTTCAGCCTTAAAGGAGGATGACCTATGTTAGGTAGGCAGACTCAAGTAGCAGTATGACCTGACCCAAAATAAAGGAGACAAATACCAAATGAAGGCTGAGATGTTAGATATTCATTTTTCACATAGTTCCCTGTCTGCCCAACTGAGGTCTCAAAGCTATAGTAAGAGCAGTTTTTATGTGCTGTCGTAATAGGCTCTTCTGCTGTCCTTGTGTTCTTACAAGCTAAGAGCAAAAGAAACCAATTTCAATAGCTACACTTCTGTAATAACTTAAAGAGACACAACACAGTAGCTGCTTCCCCTCATTCAGCTTACAACCATGATTCCTAGCATGATGGACTCTTCAGTATCTGATTCCCATTTGTGTGATGGAAGTATCTTTTAAAAGAATGCAAAGGAAAATTTTTATGGGTTGGGATTCCCTAGTTTTATGCAGATAAGGAAAACAAAAATAAGATTTTTGTAAATGACACAGTAATAATATTAAAGTTGATTACTGAGAGACCCACTCATGTTCCAGTAAGATTAGGTCTGCAAAACTAAGAAGCTGGGATTTTTACACTAAGAGATTTGTCCTTGTGTGACAAGGTCTGCAGGTAAGAACAGGTGGGTTACTTTCTACTTCCCATTAAACCTAAAGTACTCTATCCCTGTACACTATGGCATGCAAAAACTCAGCTGTTGCTGTTTAAAATCCAAATAGCATTTGCTTATATAACAGTATACACGTACTCACTGAAGTTGGAAAGAAAAAAAAAAAAGAAATATTTTCTTCTAACTCTTCACCCACTGTTTCATGTAAGAACAGGCTAGAAGGCTGGAGAAAAAAAATGCCTGAGATTGGGTTGAGCACCGTAAGTTGTAGCCACATTGTGAAATAATGTATGGGCTAGACTCAAGTCAACAAGTTTTAACTCTCCTAGTCAGCAAATGGAGACCAGAATATAGTGTAGAATGAAAGAAGAAGAGAGAAGGTTGCATTCTTTTATTTTTTCGTTTGTTCAGTTTGTGTGTATGTGTGTGTGTGCGCGCGTGTTTCCCTGTTATTGAATCTGAAAATATAGAAACTTAAGGCAAGTCTAATCAAAGTCATCTTTCTTCTGCATGTTTTAAGCGATACTAATATATACACCCCTTTGCTCTAATATCTTAGCTTTTTGGAAAATCCAGATATTCTGAGAAAAAATTTCTTAACCTATGCAGGTCAGGATTGGTTGTACATTGGGCTTGACTTGAATTTACACGCAAGAAGTCATTCAGTTAAGCATGATCTTTTTCTGAGTAAGAAAGTAGAAAATCTGAATGTCAGGGCAGGATACACAGAAATACCTTTGGGACTTTTCCTCTCCTAACAGTGAAAGAGAATTGTCATTTTTGATGGACCTAATGACCTTAACCTTATGACCACAGCATTCTTTCCTAAGTCATTTCTTACTGTTTTTCTTTTCTTCTTTTCCTTACAGCAACTCAATAATATCAGAGTTATTTATTCTCCTCAAAAATTTAAAGTTTTATTCTACTTTTCATATTAAGTAATCATTGAAAAATTACCTTAAATAGGAAATAAGTTTCCAGAGGCAGATATAAACTAACATATATCACAAACAGTGTAGTTATTTGTATATTTCCAAAATAAAGCAGTAAAATAAAACTAAATTTGTGTGCTTAGGTCATGTCATAATCACTATTGATAAGAAACGAATTTAATCTATTTATTTAGTAAATTAAAAACCAAAAATAATTTGAAAAAAAAAAACTTTACCAAATGTTTAAAGATTTTAAAATATTTCTCTCAAAATAAACCCTATCAAACCAAGTAATACCTAAATATGTTGTGCCCCCACCGATCAGCTAAGAAGTGTCTCACTACTAAGATGAGTTAATATACCTGTGTTTAGTATCTCAGTTTCTAGTTATATGAGTCAAACAAAATCATGATTCCAAATTGATAGATTACTTCATCCATTGGAAAAGTATCACTTAAGCTTAGTGAAATGGTACATTTATACTCATTTTGTCATCTGATTACTATGTGCATGCCACTGTATTTTTTAAACTACTTTTGATCAAATGACCTCTGTATAATATACAGTTCACTAAACAAATACAAAGTATGAGACTAGGATTCCAGTCAATATAACTAGCCACTAAACTGTTTTGATAAATATTAAAACCTGGGCTCCTACAGCTGCCTTCCCTTCCTGTTTCAATCCTATCTGCCAAGGCCTATGTCTCAAGTAGATCTTTAATTGCTCAGTAAGTATTAATTAGTTTAAAATCTGTACACTTAAGTGTGTTACACATAATAAATATATTTAAAAGTTATATGTATTTGTGCATATATATGTGAAAACATATATTTAAAAATATAAAATATATGAATATCATATAGGTATATGAAAATACAAGGGAATTTTTATTAAACATTATCCTTAGCTTAACCACGTTCACAGTCATATTATACAAAGAACTACAAAGTGATGAAGTCACAATCAGCCTGGTTTAATGTACCTTTTTTCTGCAATGGTCACTTTTTCTATTCGCCATATTTTTAACAACATTTTAATAAATTATAGCATACTGTCATTTTAGTAAAACTTGAGACTGCAATAAATAAACCAAATAAGTTATAAATATTAGTTGCATAAATCCATGTTGTGTTATTATAAGGAAGATTTTAGAAGCACTCAAAGGCAAGGGGCAATGGTCAGCATATTTAATAGAAGTAGAGAAGCTTTGGATGAAATTTCACAGCTATTTCCAATAGGCTTTCTATTACAGAGATCCGGATTAATACACAGAAATAAAGCCTTCAAGAATTACTAAAAAATAAAAATAAAAAGCTTTTAAAGTTTACCTAGAAAGACCTTGCTAGGACCTACAGTGACAATACAGCTTGCTTTACATGGAGCATTGAAAGACTTCTTAACAAACAACCCTTTGTTCAGGACCTGACAATTCTACTGCAGTTTTATCTCACATCTTGTAAATGCCGCCAATGGGAGGGAGCCCCACTCCCTGTGGTTTTGTTATTTTACCCCTTGAATGACAATGATGGAGCACTTGCATGATGTGTTTGGTGCCTTGCATGAGGAAGACATGCAAAGGCAAAGTCCAGTCTGCATGCTGCTTAATGAATGTTTTTCCTTTTCTCTCCTTCCTTGTCATGTGCTTTCAGAAGACAACAATGTGGAAGGTGGGTGCTTTCTACCTTATTTTCCAACTCCTCTTTGCTTTTTGTTTCTAGTATTAATAGAGTACATCTCAAATATAAACGGTAAGTTGACCTTTCTGAACATCCATTGAGTTCTAGTTTTGTATCACTTTGCATATAGAACACTTATATGCTCTCAACCCCACTAGTCTCACAGGTAAAAAACTTATTCAGTCTTTTCTCTTCCAGTCCCTGATGCATTTAGCAGCCCATACAAGCCTTAGAATCCTTAATGCAGTGTTCTGTATGGAAAAATGATACAGTGCTACTTTTTTTTTTTTTAAATAAAGTGTTTCCTTGCAGTTACCAACACAGTGCATGATCCTGTCTTCATTTTTTTTGTTTTTTTGAGCAAAGTAATTTCTTTTCTGTTGGATATTTACCATTCTGTCATTTTAAGCTCCTTGGTTTTTTTTTTTTATATTCATTTAATGATTCAAATTATAAGAGAACATAGATAAAACCCTGAGAATAAGTTAGAATTATAAATTTAGATTGAAATACAAGTCATTGGCCAGTGGAAATGAAAGTTCACAGCCCTACCATGAGATCATGGGTAAGTATTTTTATAACCTTAAATATGTGTTAAAACTATGATAACTTATTCATGCTTTATTAGATTAGCACAATCATTGGATTCTGAGAGAATTTTTACCATTGGTTTCTACAACCGTATTTCAACATTTTATTGTTAAAGAACTTGAATGAAATAGTCACAATGCTACCAGCCAAGTCTTGAAAGGATAAACACACAAAAAGCATGAACTGCGGCAGAAAAATACACAATGAAAATTTTCACGATTTCATGCACATTTTTAAACGGTCTTTCTGTGTAGCTCATCCTGGCCTACAACTCACTGTGTAAGGCAAGCTCTCCTCAAACTCACAGACATCCACCTCCCTGTACCTTCTGAGTGCAACCACCATACCTAGCTCTATTCTGTTTTGTTATATAATCACAGCATTGACAGTTTTGGGCAATGTGTTAACATTTATGTGTCAGGAGATGACATTTAACATGTTTTATTTTGCTGCTACAGTTCAAAATGCAGTAATTCTATATAAACAGCTATATTTCTCGAAATGAAGGATTTCTCACAAAATGACTACAGTGAAAGTGACAGATTAGTACAGTTGAGGTGACTAGGAGGTCATTTCTCTTGGTAAGGAAGACTTCATTATAATACAGCATTGATCAGGAGCAAGGTCAGCATCAAATTTTTGATTCTTTCATGGAAAATAATCACAACTGAAATGTTCTGGTAATTAAGCACAATAGATGAAAACTTCTAAAGACACCAAGTATCATTTTCCTCAAATGTTGGCTTTGTATATCATTTCTGATATTTTGTCCCAGGTATGAACATACACTTGTGGCAATTAATTAAATTTGAAGTTGTAAAAATTTCTTCTGCATTTTAAACATTCTGTAAAATGTTCACCCTTTGTTTTTCTTCTCTCTTTGATTCTCTAAGGGACTTTAAAATCAACCTAATTAGTTTGAATGCTTCTTAGTAATCACAGACTCATTTAGTGCAAGGTATTGATAAGATACTCAGAGTATAAGCCCCTAATCTATTGTAATAAAGTTATAAAATCATCATCTTAATGTTTCTGTTTACAGTGTGACTTTAAGGACATAGCCAAACTCCATTTAAAGATAGAACTGGATCAGGAGAAATAGGAGTCTTTGGGGATTTATTAATTTTCTCCTTTTTAGTGTAATGTCAAAACTACCACAAGTTTCTAAGTATATTTTCTAAAACTTAGGTCTTTATAAAAGTAATATCTTTTCAGAGATAATGTCCTGATACACTCTACCAAACAATGCTAGGAATATGTGTTATTAGGAAGGAATATATACATATATATTTTTAAAGTGAAATTAAATGGAAAAATTTTAAAACTTGAACAAATGAACTTCTTCTTCACTCCATAAAGCAATGAATCACCACTAAATTTTTATTTAATTTTATTTAATAAAAATAATCACATATTTTATTCATCTATGTGATTAGTTTTGTTGAAATCACTCCAGAAATACAAAGAAATAATGAACCTCTTCTGCACTTTATAAAGCAATGAATTAATCACTACTACATTTTTATTTAATTTTATTTAATAAAAATGATCATATATTTTATTTATCTGTATGATTATTTTTTAAATCACTCCAGAAATACAAAGAAATACTGTTTTAGAAACATATTTCACTGTTAAATAATTTCCGTATTACATTGTGATTATATGATTGTTTCAAATTATATCTGCCCTACCCAGATATAAGAATATACCTAAGAGTTTGAGAAAGCAGATTAGGGCAGCTGGTGCATGATGTTTCCAAGCTAAAATTTCAAATGTAGCTGAAGTAGCACTAGAAATTGAAAACACAGATTTTCATGCTTGGTACTACATTGTTATAATTGTTTATCAAATTCTTGAAATATACCCCAAAGTAATAGCTATATTTCTGAATTGAGAATAAGCAACTAAAATCAATGTTTTTCATTAAAAAAAAAAATGCTGTTTTAGATGAGGAGAAAACTAGCTAAGACAGCACTGAGAACTGGCCATGGGGGCACACCTGACGGGCTAAGACATGAGGATTGTGGTTGTAGTTAGCCTAGGCTTCACATTGAGAATGTGTTTCAAAACCAATCAAAACAAGAAAAATGCTTGTCATTTTCTTTAGAAGATGAGTCATCTTTGTGAAAAATTTCTTGATGATATTATTTCTGCAGAGTAAATTTTAAGTAAATAAAGTAATGTGAATATAGATCAACATTTAAACAAAATGATAATTTTGATTTCCATGAAAAATTAATTTGAACCTATTTAAAGCTGATCCATTGTTTCTTAAAAATATGATTGTGTTATAAACCCAGCTTTTTCAACTGCATGTCCAATTATCTTGTTTTTGCATTTGAACAAGTATATAATCACTTGCTACATGTGTCTAACAAGGGGACATTTCTGCATTGTCATTTCAATGTGACTAAGAGCCTCCCCCCACCACATTTAATTATGAAACCACTCATTTTTGATGAGAGGAAAAAGATCAGACCCAGCCCATTTTTGAAGGTATTCCTTTGAATGTTTATAAAACATAATTTACTACTGAGCAATGGCAACCCTATGGCGACAGTGTTCCAGACAATCTTATCAGAGGGCATAAAGGGCAGATGCACTATTTAAGGGACTATTTAAGGTTGGATTTTAAATCATACTCTTAGACTTTTGATTGTTCTGATACTTAGAATACACAGCATAGTATATGCTGGTGTTTAAACTGCAGTTTTATAACTCTTTGCCCCAAAGCATTCCAACCGAGGATTGAAAAAATGTTTTTGATTTGCTTCTGTGATACAGACATGTCTCATAGGAAGCAAGATGTCTGTCACCGAACATTTTTGTCACCGTGACAACCCTGCCTTCCCATGCTCCCTTGTTTATTGCTGACTGTGCTCTTGTTTCCCTTCAAGGTCTGGCGCACCTGATGATGGGCGACCAAGGTATGGGCTCTGCTCCTTTTCCACTCTGCTTTCAGTGTTTTCTTGTTTTGTAGCTGCTTTCAAACCATTGCTGCAAAGTATGGGTGGATGCTTGGAAATGATGTGGCTGCAAATATAATACATAGCTTTTATTCACATTTTTCATGGTTTTATCCACTTTTGTTTGTTGGTTTGATGTTGGTTTGCTCCTGTGACATTTGTTTTCCTCCATCTCTTGCACTGTAATATCTACAAATAAATGAGACATGAGAAATTGTGGTTGAAATTTTCCCTTCATTTATCAGTATATGGAATAAGAGTGCTTATAGTAAAGAAAAGACAAGAACAGTCAGAAGCTAATATTTAAAAGAAAATAGCCAGTCTAATCTACTACATCAAGAGTCCATTTTTCATCCATGCATGGGCAGTTTGGGAACGTGCAGACAGCTTTAGCTTTTGGCTTCCTGAGTGCTGATTGTAGCTTTCCATAAATTCGATATTTTTCTACTGATGGTCATTGAGGTCCTTCTTTTATGTAATCTTTTAACATGAGCATGGGCTTCCAACCCCTGCATGTATCTGCCTTTGAAAAAGGCAGAATTCTCAGAATGTATGGACTGCCTTTCCATTTGTCTTCAAAACATTGATTATATTTTCTTGTCTTGTTTAATTTTCAGAGAGCAGTGCATTTACATATATTTATAATTGTTCTTGTTGTTTTTCTCCTCTTTATTCTCTTTGTCTGGAAATCCTTTCTTCATGGACCCATTTCATCAAATGCATAGGTAAAAGTAAAGGTACTACATTATTTTGTTTCTCAGTATCATCTGTGTGGATTACAGTGTGTCTAAGTTATGCAAATGTATGTAGACCTTTGGCATTGGTAATGGGTTCTGGGAGGTAGGTATATGTGTTAATGAGTATTTATCAACTTAAGGTAAGAAAGATTCTATCAAAATATTTCTGCTTTTCCCTCCCATCTCCATGTTTTGCTTTTTAGACTATTTTTTTTCATGTCAGTTGCCTACATAATTAATATCTTTAGAAATTAGCTATAAGTTGTGGTGTCAGTTCACACAGTATCATTTAATGGCAGTTAAATAATGAGTGTGATAACCATAAATATTCCTTCCTAAAATATTCAACTCTGAATGAGCACACTGCCCTGACTATTCTGACTAATACAAGTGTCGTCACAGCACAGCTCCAGGGTTGTACTGCTCTGGGTTCTTCCCTTGTTGCCTGCTAGATGCCACATTGATGCCATGGTGGCCCTAAAAGGCAGCACTGTGACAGAAACAGAGAAGTGAAGCAAGCTGGCCTTTTCTTTACGCATACTAACTTTAAGAATGTTAGTAGCAGCTACACATTTTTGCATCACTTGGTAAGTCAGGCATGAGTACTCTTTGACAATGTGGAATAAAAATCAGAAGAAGCATGTTAGATTTGACATTTAGATCCATCTACACTCTGCTTAGTATTGTCATTAAATGGGTGTCAGTGACTTACAGCCCTGTCAAATGTTTAAAATGGCCTTCATCTGTTTTAAGTTGTGTAATGGTTACTCTTTCCTTGGTCTCTAATTCTAAATCAGTATCTTTGAATATAGTAACATGCCTTTTCCTTGAAGTGTATCTTTCTTATGTGATGAAAGTTAACATTGTGACTAGGCTGAAAGCTCACAGCTCTACCCTCTTGCGTTCATATCCCCTAGCACAGAACCTTTTCTGCTTCAAAAAATTATCTGAACATAAGCCAAACATTAAGTAAGAAATGGCATCTAAGTTTTAAATTTGTAAAGCAGAGCCTTCGAAACAAATGATGTTTGGATTCCTCAAGCCAATAGCATCCCTTTCTCAGCTTTTCTTGGTAGGCATAAAATAGCTTAATTTTGTTTTGAGTCTGTAGTTACTGTGCTAAAGACAGAATTATCAGCTGTCTCAAAGATTTTGTGAATCATTTGGGGTATTTCCTAAACCCTTGCCTAAGTCCAACTTCCCATTGACAGCTAATTTTAGTATCTTTGTCCCAAATATTAACGTATTTTTCTGTTTATGGATTCAGGGTTTAAGACCACATGTAGAAAATTGTGTTTTGCTGTCTTCTTAGTAAAATGTATTTGTATATGGGTGTGAATATATTTGTATGAATGTATAAACATGGATTTTGAATGTATACACTCATTTATTATACTCTGAGAAAATAACTCTTTTAAAAGTAACTCAAAATACTTTTCTAATTATATAAACAAACATATGGAATAGTTCATATTTATACCCAGCTGGTATCTATTGGATAATTAATGTTGAGTGCCACTTCAGTTTTTCTATATTAGTCTCAAATGTTTCAGTTGGTATGTGTAACACATTTTTTTCCATTTCATCACTTTTTATCAAATTTTGTTCCCCAATGCAGTGCTACAGAAGAAAAATATTTTTCTATTTTATTTTTTTAAAAAGATCATTGGTATCAGTATATATTTGATGTTAATAGGGACAGTATTTTGAATATCAGTGTAGTTACTATTACATAGTGTTGACTTTGGGTATATTATGACAAAGAATAGACTTTGTCAATCTTTGTCAATCTTTCACTGTGAATCAGTTTGCCAAATCTACATTGTAGAGCAGCTGTTACTATGTCATGGTATTACACTCAGTGTGTCAACATACCAGGTGAATAAGTTAGTGTTTAGGACAAAACTTATTAAGAGTGCAGTAACAGCAAAGGCATGAATCCAGATTTGTGCCTTGTGTCACTCAGTTGGAAGACTCAAAAATATTATCTAGAAACTTTACATTGTATCTTTCTATATCAGCTTAAATGCTAGCTTTGCCTTAAAATGATGCTAAATCTGTCCTATGAATAATAGCCGGTTTCACTGTAAACACTCATTTCTCAAATCTTTATATCACGGTGTAATTCTGAAGCATTCTTCTCCGCTCCACTGTTCTATGAGTAGTGAATGAAGAGCTTTTTGAATGAACCTCTGCAAACTAATATATTTTTGTGCCAGTATCCAGAAGTAAAATTGAATTCAAGAATGTCAGTCATCATTAACATTTTATTTCTTTTGTGTGAATGTTTGTTATTTACTAAGTACCCAGTTAGAGATGAATGCATTTTATTTAAAGAAAATTTTAAAACAGATGAAAGTGAAAAAGGAGAGTCTTTTGGATAAGCCTTTTCATCCTCCTCCTGATTTCTTCCTCCAGAAAGTAGCACTGGAGTCCCATTCTGATGGACCCTTCCCAAGTGGATGTGGACCCTGACTTCTTCCATCTCATTCAGGGTTTGGAATCTGCAAAATATTTCACCTTTTTGGGGTATGGCAAAAATTGCTAAGGCAAATGGATAAATGTTAGAAATTTGTGGTGTATGGTAGTAGAATCATGATGAATGGAATAAATGCTTTCTCTTCCTGTCCATAATACATAGGTTTTTCAGTTGATTATTCTGTTTCAAGCTTTAGAGCCATTAATTGAAATTTGTTTTATGATTTCTAAAATGAAACATGTCACTTCAATTGAGTATAATTAAGGATAAACTAAATGTTAATTAAGTATAGCTTTCTTTTTGGAGAACAAATGCAGTACCCAGAGCAAGTCTAACTGTTGCTTCTGGTTGTATGTGACTTCCTCCCAAATAGTCTTCAGGGTATTGTTTGTTGTTGATGATTTTACATTTTTTCACTTGAAAATTTGTCAGTGGTATTATTTTTAGGATCACTAATAATGCTAATTTATTCTATTCTTTACTTAGAGTCTAAATTTAGCGATGACCCTAGAAATTTAGTGTTTTCCTTTTCTCTGTCTCTCTGTCTCTGTCTCTGTGTGTGTGTGTGTGTGTGTGTGTGTGTGTGTGTGTGTGTGTGTGTATGTGTGCTTGCATATGTATGTGTGTGTGTGTTTGTGTTTTGTGCATGTGCAAATATTTTGTGTGCAAATGGGTGTTTCTCTCTTTCTGTGTAACTGTTCAGATCATTCCAACATTTTTTTAAATTTACTTATTGGATTTTGCTCTAACAGTTTTATGAAAGAATGAATAACTCTTTAAATCAAGAAAAATAACAGTAATTTATACATGCAAATCCAGCAATAATTGCTGGTCAGTAGCTGAAACGAGGCTAATTCCTATCATTTATACATTCGTGCTTTGAAGAAAGGTTTGTATTTTCTTTCACAGCATGTATTTGTAATTATACATTTGTATGTTCTGCTCTATTTTATGTTATCTTTTTGTAGTAGAGTGGAAGCTCCATGAGGGCAGGCAGTTCATGCTTCTTGTTGACCATTAAATTTCCAGGGCATTTTTTTTTACTGTGTCTTTCTTGAATTTGCCATTTTCATGACATCGATGTATGTAGTGTGCCACCTTGGACTAGGAGGACAATGGGTCCAATTAGACAAAGTAAAGTATAAAAGGATGAGAAAAATTTTAGGTAACCAGAAACAAGCAAAAGATATACAGAACGTGTCTGTCTCTTTCTTGAAACTTTCTTTTGTCTTTTAACTTTCATCTTAACACTGCTATATGTCTACCTAGCAATGCATTATTCTGACATCATTTCAATTTGTATTATAATACCCAGCAATGGATCTTTAAGGAAAAATACAGTCAAAATATTATGGTATTTAATTCTCTGTGGGTCTTCAGGCTTAGAAGAAGAATTGCAAACAACTAGTGGTTGCTGGGAAAAGGAAAATTCATTTTCTCCAGTGATAATGCCATGTGGAAAAATAACCAATTTTAATTTAAAATGTATTTTATTAATGGGACAACATTTATATGACTTCCATGAAATCTAGATCTATAGCATTGGATAATATCTCTGTGATTTCATCCATTTTTTCTAATTTTCTTAACTTCAGTATGCCGTAAAATGGTACTGTTAAGCTGTTAGAAAAGTTCAAATTGAAGTCTTGTATTATATATAAGTATATTTGGTGTCTTATATAAATATAAATTCTAAACCATTTGTGCAAATTAATTGTTTATTTGAACCTACCAAAAGAATATTTATTATTTGATTACTCATGATCCCAGGTGTTTATAGACCAAAGCTTTATAAGTCAAACTAAGAAACGTGTTCGCATATTTTAAAAATGTTACCTCTGTGGTATTACTGACATTTAGGTGTCAAATCAGAGTCATAAGAAAAATCAAAACAATTTTCTCAAACTGAATACCTGGATTCCTTAACAAGTAATTAATAACAGAATTCAATATTGTAGTGTTTTAAAACTATGTGTGATATCATGTCATGTTATTCTATTAAATTCACTATCAAAATAAATTTGGTATTGGTAGTATATTGAGCAAATCTCTTTGTGTTTTTGTTTTCTTTCATTTCTGTGTTAGTCCAGTCAAGCTGATGTAACAGAATGCCATGGATCAGGTTAACTTCTAAGCAGAAATTCATTTGTCACAGTTCCAGAGCCTGAAAAATCCAAAGTCAGGGTGTGAATACATTTGTGTGTGGCGAGGGCTGGCTCACTGCCTATAGAACACCTTCTTCCTGTGTCATCAAGTGCTGAAAGGTGGCAGTGGGATCTCTGAAATCTTGTATTGGACAAAAACCCCATTCATGAGGGATCCTCTCCTATAACCTAATAATTTACCTAAATCCTTGCTGTGTGCATCACCAATTTCAACAAGTAGCTTCTGAGGAGACACTGACATTCAAACCTAGCATTTTCCATGGCTTTTGTTTCTTCCTAAAAATTCTTCTTTTTCTCCAGAGCAACTTTGTGCAGTGCCTCGCATCTGTTCACCAGAATCGTGATGTGCATTTGCTTGTAGAACTTTTAAATGTAACTTTGCTGTGGTTTCAGATTTCAAATTCAATTATGAAAATAATCATATTTATTTTGTATGGATCCTTAAGTGATATTTTCTCCTTTAGCTCCTTAATATTTAATCTTCATTGCTCAGAAGACTATGAATTGTGACATAATCTTAACATATTAAAATTTCAGTTTTATGTATGTGTAAACTAAGGCATAATTTGTCTTAAGCTGTCTGTCATTGTGATCTCTGCCATTGCAATTCTGGACCTTTCTTAAAGCCAGCCACAGAAGTGGAAAAGAGCTGGACTTTAAATAACTACTTGGTCCATACGGTTAGCAGGGATGCTGTCTGACTGGTTGGTGCTGCCCCTCACTTCAACTTTAATGTCCTTCAGTTCAGTGCAATTAGTACAAGTCACTTTAAAAACAAGTATTTGCTTGCTATTTCTATAATTTATCTCATTGTGTTTATAAATGGTTAAATCTCAGCTGTTTTCTAACTCTGTAATATTGGCTTGATAAAAATAAATTTCCATGCCTTTATAAATTCTGTTTATAGCCATGTATTAGAATACTGATTTAATTAAATAAGAATTTTATTAGACTTATGGAAGACTAACCTCTCTTCATGGAATATAGAAGTAACTTTCCAGGCTATTTGTATAAAAATGAAGTTTTACAATTAGAAACTTTTATGCTTGCCTGAAAATGCTGAAAACCACATTTAAATTTTGACATGATGTATTTAAAAAGAATATTCTCCTTTCTAAAATGATCATCATTTTTATTTAATTGAAAATCAGTTTTGCTCATATCAATATTTTTAATCAACTCTTTCAGGATAAAGGGAGGTACTTTGTAAACAGTATTAATCAGCAGATTTTTAAAAACTATATAATTTCTCATAGTAATTAATATAAACAGAACTTTGAATGTCATGGAGTCTGTGGGCAGAAAACATTAGAAATCAACTTAAAAAACAGCACTAGTACTCCAGAGTCATGGGAGATCTTACTTATTATGTCATGGGAAACTTTGTGAAGACTAAATTTAGATAGTTTTATAAAATAATGACACTTCAAAGATTTTCTTCCAATTACATACTATTATTTATGAAACTAAACTTTTTCTGATTTTTTCAAGATAAATTTAGAAGTACTGTGAAGGAAAACTGTTGCAAAACATTGTCCCAGATACATGACATCTCATTTTCAAGTTTTCCACTTAGGGCAGTGAAACTCAACATGGTAACCCAGAAGCAGGATAGTGTGGTGGGTAATAGTCGTAAAGTCCCCAAATCTGGATATAGGTCCCATATTTATTGTGTTGTGACATTTAATAAGCCTAGAAATCAGGAGGCTGATGCAAGAGGGTTACCACGTGTCCTGGGCCAGCCTGGGCTATACTATAAGTCCTTATCTCAAAACAGATAAACACACCCACTAAAAATAAAAAGAACTACAATCTACAAAATTTTAACCTCACATATATAAACTCTAAGATTTGTAATATTATTAAATAATATGTATTGTTTGATAAAATAATCCATGTCGAAGGAGATGGCATGCTGCAAATGTGCTTAGAAGAGTTTTTAAGGGAAGGAAAGAAAAAGTTATTACAACCGCTTGAATTAAATGATTTTTGAAGATGAATGCCCTTAACCAGCCCAAAGCTTAACAAACATGGTACCATTGTTTCACTACCTTCTTAGCATTATACCAATACTTTGTTATAGAAAAAAAAAATGAATTTGAGAATCCTTATGACCCTTACTATAAAGAGCACATGCACTAGAGAGGGTTAGAAGCTGGTACCTCTGTAATTCTCAGTACTTGTATTAATAATGGGCTGGCATATTGGAAAGAGAGTTTGAAAAATTACATTTAAGGTTTTACTTAGAAATTATTTGCCAAATGGTAGTGTTGCACACCTTTAATCCCAGCACTTGGGAGGCAGAGACAGAGGCAGGCAGAACTCTGTGAGTTTGAGTTCAGCCTAGTCTAAAGAGTAAGTTCCAAGACAGCCAGAGTTATAACAGAGAAACCCTGTCTTGAAAAACCAAAAAAGCAAAAGTAAATAAATAAATAAATATTTTTTGTTGTCTCATAAGAGAGTAGTTCTTTCCCTTCCTTTTTTTTTTTTTTTTTTTTTTCCTGCCCCAGGACTAATCTTCCTAAGGACAAAAAAATTCAATAAAAATAGAGGTTTCACATTGGACTAGTGGGATGCAGAGGACTTGAGGGACATTTTGACCTTTCGGTTTCCTGTTCCATCAGGAAGCATTTGGGAATTTTGTGGGGATTTGAAAACTTTTCCCGTAAGAGTGATGGTTAAGGTTTTCTTTTAAATTATCTTTATAACCAGTTTAAATTAGTATTTCTTTAAGACTGTAATTCTTCCTTGTATATCCCCATGATTGAATAGGTGACAGAAGTGGGTTCTGGATACTTGGTTCCTAAATATCATGCTTCTTTGTGGTCTTGTCAGGAAATACCTTTTCATAATTTGTGGTGGAGGGAGACTTTGAAAAATGAAGTTAAACCCTTATCTTTGTTTTCAGGAAGCTTTAATTGAGCTTCTCACTCAAAGAAGTAAAATTTCTAATTCTCGGTTTCTCAGTTAGCTACCCATACCTCAGAGCCTTTCAACTTCACCAAGCCTAGAGATGAATACATGTTAATCTGGGTGAGTGGAATAGAGTCTAGATCTGCAGTTATTAGACTTCAGATTTGGAACATAAATTGATGAACAATTATAGAAAGAAACCTCCAAATTAAAAACAAGATCAAAACTGCAGAACTTGAGGCCATTTTAAAAAAGAATAAATGTCTTATTTTTGTACTTTTTGGAGAGAAGGACAGGGAGCTGGAGACAGAAGAAGGAGAGTATGGAAAGAGAGGAGGGAGGAGAAGTGAGAGAAAGCAAGAAAAGAGAGAAATGGGAAGAGGAGGATTTTTCTGAAGTCTTTGTCCTGGTTACTGAGAGTCAGCATTAGTGTGAATCAGCATTCTTACAGAGGCTGTAGTGACACTGCTTTTCAGAATGGTTTCTTTACCGACCTCAAGAAATATAACCACTCTGATAACAGTTACTACTTTCCAGGATAAAGCACATTGAATTTACACTTACTTTTATAAAAGACTCCTTACACATAACAAACGAGGCCCTTCCTTTTCTGTTGGTTTATTTACCTATGAAGTTCTGTGTACCCTAAACCACAGGGTAACACAATCAGAATTGACACAGCTGAAGATCTGGAAATCATCTGTATTTACTTTCAGACAAATAAAATTTAGGATGTTCTCAGAATTGTAAATCAAGACTATTTTTTTCATCTTAAAATCATTTTATATTATATCACTGTCTATGAAATCATTCCACCAAGTTCATGAATTAAATCGTTTAGAAAATCAAAACAGCTGGGCACACACCTTTAATTCTAGCATTTGAGAGGCAGAGGAAGGCAGATCTCTGTGAGTTTGAGGCCTGCTTAGTCTCAGAGTGAGTTCTAGGACAGCCTGAGTTACAATGGATAAACTCTGTCTTTAGAAAAATAAAAGGAGAAAGTCAGAACAACTTAGTGTTACACAGGATTTTAACGCCATATTTTAGTTATTTTTTGGCCGGCGTTACATGGTCAATTGACCCAGTTTCCTGTTTGTTTTTCTCTAGTTGGCGTTATAAAGACTACATACATTTGGAGAAACTTAAATTATCCACTTAAGAAAACAACCAAATTTAGATTGGGCTAGCATGCTGCCAGAGAGATGGAAATCCCAAAATTGGTCAATTATGATTCCCCTTGGCAGGAAAGCACTAAAGTACAAGCTAGCTGTGGCTTTTCAGACTTTCCTAGTTGCAAACTCTGCCAGAAATCTGCAAGGATTAGTGAACAGCTAAGGATTTTGATGCCGTGGTGTCCTAAAATAATTTTGGTGGCTTGTTATGACTATCTTTCAAGGGATTGTTGTAAAACAAAAGGATGCATTCCTGACCCACAGTCAAAGGCACCTGCATTTCCAATTGCTTGCCCAGCAGTTTTTACATTGATCCACTATACTTTCTGGGACTAGAGGACTTTTCTTCCATGAAGTTAATAAAAAAAATAAATAAATTCAATGTAATAGAAAAATAGAAGAGAAGCCAGCAAAGCAGTCCTTAAAGAAATCCCACTCTCGAGCTAATAAATGTGAGTATGATTTCTTTTGATTTTTGTCCTTTAATTATATCTAGGAGGAATATCAATGACATTCTAGGCTAAGCACCACTGTCCTTTTTCTTCAACTGTTTGAAATATGACTTTCCTTAAGCAAAGGAAATAGCCTCTCCATAGGACCATTCTAAGCACAGCACTCAAGTATTTCTCTTTCCTGTTAGGACATATGAGCAATTGTTCACACACCAGTACAACCTTGATATCATCCGTCTTGTTCTGATGCAGTAGTTTGTAGAATGACTGTACAACACACACAAGACCAAAGTGAGCTGAGGCATATTTTTAAATATAAAAGTTTTCAAGGAACTTAAAAAAGTTTTATTCACTCTCTTCATGGTAGTTTGAAATTTTGTATTTAAAATAAAATAAACAAAGTACCAGCCACCTTCTTAAGAAGACTATGCACAAATTAGCTCAAACTAATTCAGCCAAATGGTTTTCGCTTTCCAAATGCTAGATATTTGAATTTCATGGTAACAAGGTCTTGTCTTGTTTGTTGTTTTTCTGGACAGTAACGTATCTACTTTTGCTCACTCCATACTGCTTCTAAGTCGAGTTTTCTCACTGCTGAAAAGAATAACTATTTGCTTTAAGACAGATCCCCAACTGAAAAAGATGTGGTTTGTCAATTATGCTTGAGTCCTGCAGCTAAACAGTTGTTTTCCCTCTAGTTAAAAGGTCATTTAACTTTTTAAACACTTACTGTAATGG
The DNA here is from genome assembly GCA_026225945.1 of Cricetomys ansorgei. Classification (NCBI taxonomy): domain Eukaryota; kingdom Metazoa; phylum Chordata; class Mammalia; order Rodentia; family Nesomyidae; genus Cricetomys; species Cricetomys ansorgei. The sequence continues at coordinate 5,357,972 of JAMJFZ010001264.1, forward strand.
TCGTTAAAGTATTCATGATGTGTGATTCGAACTGGGTTTTAAACATAACATAACAAATTGAATTTGTCACAACTTTTGAACTTTTAAAATGTTGCTTATTCATGGAATCGCTACAATATATTAATGATCAGTCTCAACAGAAAAATCTGATAAAGAGATCGGGCAGCAAAAGGCAGAATAGGAAATACAAAACAAACATGAAATGTGTCACAGATACATCTGTATACTGAATTTTTCTGGCGATTACAAGGAAAGAGTCATCATTGGAATAAAGATCATGCTTTAGGAAATAGACATTTGATCCCAGGCATTTATTAAAACAGGAGCGAGGATAGTCTTGGAGATATTACAGAAATAAAAGACATAGGCATATGTATTTGTTATATATTTAAAAATCTTCAAAAAGAAGTGATTAAAAGAAATATGTACACAAGAAAAGGCAGGCTGAAAAGTACTCAAGACCACAAGGCTGAGCTCCTTTCTGGGCAAAAAAAGATGATTTTGTAGATATTTTCACAGTAAGACATTTCTTATTTCTCCAGGTAAAATAGATGTATAAGTGCAAAGGTAGCAGCAGCTGGTAAGGACTGCTTCAGGATCTAGAAAGCTTTTTCAATGGATAGTTGCATATTTTATGTAATTTGAGGGGACTTTGGAAATTATACCCTCATCAAAGATAAATCTCTCAGTAGTCCAGCCCAGCTGCAAAAATTAACACAAAGTATCTGAATGTGCCACATATTTCCAACTAATGTATGTGTCCTTAGGTAGTCATCTGGTGATATGGGACACTAGACAAGATCAGTTTAATGTGAATGAAACATATTAGGTTACATTTGATTAGCCTAGTGAGGTCTCTGCAGGTTTGAAAGCCATTATCTCATTGTCATGGTTGGTGCATAAATCACACAGCAAGTGGAACTCGATAGAAAGAATCTAAATTTGGAGGGGTAAGGGTTTACCTATGCCAATAGTAAATATTCATCCATTGAATGTAGTCACTTCTACATCAATCTCGTCAGAATGGGCTCTAATATTGGGCCTAATATTTACTTCTGTTATGAAATTATCTAGCAAGATAGAATTGATTTTATTTCCTATTAAATAGTGAGATCCTTTAAGACCGGATTTTTTTGTTTATATTAAGGACATGTATGATCCATGGAAGATAATGAGACTCAATAAAAATCATGTACTATACCTCATTTTACCAAAATCCAAGAAAATAACTGATGTAAATAATATAGCCAAGGATTGTGAAGATTGGAGTGGAGTATGTCTCCAATTAGACAAATAGCTAAGTTATTAGCTTTATGGCTTTAGGCAACTTATTTGTCCTTTTAAAATCCCATTCTCAACATTCCTAGATTACAGGCACAACTATTGATTTTATTGTAGAGATTAAATATAAACAATATCAAATAATATATTTCTAGATGATGGTGAATGTTCACCTAAGAAAATATGGAACACTAGATGTCTATTGATGATTAAAATAAAATGAAGTTGTTTTCAAGGAAAATCAAAAGAAACTTTTGAACCAAATTAAAGAAAGATAAAAGCAAAAAAAAATTCTTATTGTAAGTATAAATATTTTTTAGATAATTTTTTTGAGACAGGGTTTCTCTGTTGTAACTCTGGCTGTATTGGAACTCTGTAGATCAGGCTGCCCTTCAACTCACAAGTGTTGGTTTTAAAGCTGTGTGCCATCACCACCTGACCTGAGTATGTGTATTTTTAAATCTCAATGAGTTTCAGATACTGAGAAATGAAATGAAATGAAAGAAAGTCTCAAAAGTATCAATATATGTCGTATACATGCATACACATGCAAACATACACACAAATATATGTATGTATGCATATATGTAAGTCTTGTGTAGATCAATGTTTTTTGAGATATGGTCTTATGAAGTACAGACTAGAAGTCCATCATAAGTCACTTTTCATGTGACATAGGATGACTGAACTTCTGGTCCTCCTGTCTCCACCTCATAAGTGCTGGGATTACAGACATATGGCACCACACTTGTTTTTAGGATGTGTTAGGAACCAAACTCAAGCTTCCTGTATGATAGGCTAGAATCTTAACAACTGAGTATATTCTTAGCCCAACAAAGGCTTTTGTTAAGACTTTTATTTTACTGTTAACTAAGTGAAAGGGACAAATATAAATAAAACTCATACAGCATACCTGATATAATCATGTGAATGATGATTAACCCATTCGGTCCTAACATCTACTTTAAGTCTAAGTAAAAAATGCAAGAAGTTATCTTTTAACAACAACAAAAAAATTCTGTGATTAAGGTATTAAGGTCTTATTAACAATGAACTAGTTATAATATAATCAAATGAGGCTTTTGTTATAATGGCCTCACAAGAAAATGCTCAGCTCTCTTTTAACTTATTTGCTTAATTGGTTTGCTTCATTAAAAAAGTATATCGGCTGAAACAATCATAACTCCCTCTTGTCCTTGAATTCCCTTCCAGATTTTATTTTTGAGAGTTAAAAAAAATTGTGTGGGAGTTGTAAGACAGCAAATAAAGCTTAGTAAGAAGCTTAGAGCAAGAAAGTATGCAAGCTTGTGTCTTAGACAAAGGTAGTTGTGAAATCCAGCACAATCAAAAAAGCATACGAAGTTCTTGAGAACGGAAAAGGAATTATTTGAGAAATAATAGTACCATGACATTGGGCAAAACTGTACAAGTCTCTGAGTTAAAGGACCAATAGACAAATCCCCCTTTCTCTGCAGTATTTTGATCTAAACTCAGTTTGTAAGCCCAGAGGCAGAAAGTTGACACATTTAAAAATAGCAAATTGAAATCAGTATTGTAGAGATTTAAAAGTTGTTAATTTCAATTAAAATCTGCCTGTTTAAATTATCGCCAGTCACCCTGCTGTTATTGTTATATTCAAAAATATTTACTGATTTTCGTCAAAGGGCAGTGTTCAATGTATTTTTTTTCCAATTTGATAGAGTGAAGCAAGTATGTAAAAACTTAAGAAAATGAAATGCTTTCTGTGAATGTGTTTCCACGCTCACACCTAAACTTAGAATTTTCTTACTAAGAGTTTATATTTTCTGTCTCTAATAACATCCTTTCTGAATCCTTTCCTGCTCTCTAGTCCATTTCCATCCTCTGTACTGAACATACTACATTCACTAGGTTATCTCTTCAAGTTTAAAAGTAGTCACTGTCCTTGCTTTCTGAACAGGGCACAGTAGGATGTAGATATTTGAATCTGGAAATGATGCTTCTGTTTACGATGTCCAAGGTATATGTCTGTACTTAATATCTCTTTGTTGACACCTGTCTAATTTTTAAAAAGGATAGTCTCTTCATTCTCTGCTCAGGAGTCTACAATGTTGAGCTTTCTGAGAGGGATGAAATAGTTCTGTAAAACTCTAACCTTACTTGTTAAAAAGCAAATGTTTACCAAATGTTCTACCCAAGATATTATGGATCAAAAATAAATATCAAATAATGCAGGCTGGCAGTTGTACAGCACAGTAGGCAAAGACATTTTTACAAATACTCTTCTTAACATTTTTCTTCTTAAAGAAAAACTTATTTTTTTCTCAAAAATCTAAAAGCAGATTATTTTAAAAGAGCAACATTCCACCTTACCTGAGTTACTAACATCATGATTTTCAACTGACTAACTTAGTTGAAAAGTTACAATTGTTTTCTCGAGTGATATTGTAGCTAGCAAATTGCCACAATATTATCAGCATAATTAGGGTAAACGTTTTACCTTACTATTATGTAGGTTAGAAGTGTGGTATAGATATATCTCATTGGAAAAAAATACTTCATTTGAATCTCTAAAAGGAATTTGAATCCTTTCTTTTTTTAATTTTTAAACTCATCTACACCCTTTGTCTGGTGACTCCATTTCACCTTTTCAAAAGTAGTAACCTTGCATCTCTCTGAATATTTTTTCATGGTCGTATTTTCTTCTGACTTCCTTCTTGTATATCACTATTTATAAGAAATTTATGGTTATTTCATTCTATGAAAATCCATGTTACTCTCCCTCATCATATATCTGTTGGTTAGCAAACTTAAAATATCTCTAACTTCAATTGCTTTCCCTATGCAATCTAATGTACTCCTATATTATAGAGATTAGGATGTATACATCTTTGGGTGCTATTCTTTTGGCCTCCCATAGTAGAAAGGCACTTGTTCCAATAAAAGAGAAGCAAGTGAATACAAATGCAAGCAGTAAGCCTAATACAACTAGAAAGACAGATAAAATCCAAGAGTGTGAAAAGCTTCAAGAAGCAAGTTTACACCTGCCTTTTAAAAATAAAGATTATGCTGACAAGATAACTAATTTTAGAGATATATAACCGGATGGAAGAAAAAAGGCAACTGTGATTTAGTCAAGACAATACCTGGAAATTTTGTTTTTGGGAATCAGAGCTGGAGAAAGAACAATGAATTGGGGGTATTGGAGGTGTTATATTCCCTTGTAGTTGATTGGTCAGAGTTGAAAGCAAGGTTGAAAGTTATAGGTGACTCCTAGATTTCTATTATAAGCCTATAGTTGAGTGATGCTACCATTTGCCATGGGGATTACTTAAGAGAATGTGTAGGCACAGCAGAGGAGATGGGGAGGTTAGGAAACTGGTGCTCATGTTGGCCTGGAGATGCAACCGAACAATTTTGAATCCCAATTTCATCATATACAGATATGATATCCTGTCACTATATACAAAAATAAAAAAATGTGACAGGGAATAAAGTTGGGCAATACCTCAATATCCAGGTGTATCAGTCAGAATATATTTTATAATACCTCTGATCAAGATTGCCTTCTGTACTATTCTCCACCTACTCCAAATGTGTCAGCCATTCAACAGATTGTGGAAATAATGAGATCATATTTGGAAAATTATTTAATAAATGTATTTCTTCAATATTTTACTTCAATCTGTATTAATGGAGAATAATCTATGAGGTACTGTTGAGAATTCTTTATGTCAAATAAATAAAAATTGTTTATAAATATGTAAAATGAACAGTCACATAGGAGAACAAGAGAGAAGTTATTACTGCAAATATGGATGCTTTTGGAAGTAATAATTGAATACAAAGATATGAGAAGTAAGGACAGACTCATTGCATAAAGGAAGTTCGCGAAAGAAAGGACATCACGAATACAATATGAAATACCACACCGAGAATGATTATGGGAGCGATGAGGCATGACTGTAACACAATAGTGACTGCGAAAGAGTTTTGAAACATGCAATGGACAACAGTCTAATCTGTAGCTGTAGACATTTTAAAACTAAATTTGAGTTTGACACACGGAACCCTCCTTATCTGTACAGGCTTTGTGACCATTAGAGCCCTAAGCAAATTCATGAATCGTTCAGTTATAATCATTCAGTTATCAGCTATTGTCAGATTTCTGTGTACCTGAATTTAAGATCTGGAATTTGAAACTTATTTTGAAATCAATACATACCTATTACTGTGCTCATTGTGAATATATATGGGAAAGTCATTACCAAGCTCTGCTTTAGAATGACACGTTAATGTCAGAGTTGCAGTTTGTAGTGCTGACAAGGGAATTGGTAGTTAGAAAAAGAAATGAATGAGTTGTGGAACAAATGAGGTTAAAGGTGATGGAGTCTTCTGAACTGGGAGAATAATGTTAAGAAGGACGGTTCAGATGTGAAAATCTAGATTCAATATGGCTTTGGTTTTATTCATTTTTGGGTGATCCATACAGAGCAAGCCCATAGTAGATAGTCAATAAATAAACTGATGGAGACTTTGAGAGTTGGACTACATATGGCAGGTTAAAGAAATGAAGTTCACTTTCAGAGCTTCAGTAACTGTGTCTAAAAAGATCACACTTCTGAAAGGGTGTGTAAAAGAAGAACTTCTGCCATAGAAGATACTCAGCTATCTTCTACACACTGATGGAAATATGAGGACAGTTCTCAGCATGGATATGCAGGGTGAGAATTAATTACAGTACTGAAAAGGAACATGAAATTTTACACTGTGTTCCAACCAGTGAAATTTATCAAAATATACTATATTGATGAATACAGTAACCCCTTGTAAAACAAAGGACAAATTACTTTGTGTTTGCCAATTATTTAACAGATGAATGAACTAAGAAGCAAGAAAGTGCTTTGCACAAGTTGAAACAAGTGATGCACATTGTAGTTTTAGAACATAAAGGATGCCCTGCCCGCCATCAGATGCTACTCTGTTGCCACCCACATGCTTCCCCATTTACCTGCTGTCTACTTAAGGGAACCCTTGCAGCCTTTTCTCTATTCCCAAATTAGAATGTTCACATTAGGACTATATAACCCTGAGGGTTTCAAGTCCGTTCTTTCTAAAATATAAGATATAGTAGAAAGACACTGGGCTTGCCAAGAACACCTAGGTGAAAGCCAGTGGGTTTATTTTTTCAATTTTAAGGGTTTTAGCTGAGCCTTTCCGATTTCTCTTATTTTTTGAGTGAAATTGTTGTTACAAACAAGCTGTATTCTTCCATTCTAAATTGCAAAGATAACATAATGCTAATGGATTTTAAGTGGTGCTTTGTGGAGCCTGAGACTTTGGGGTAGACATGCCAGAACCACTGTGAATGACGACCTGCTGTAGTTACATCAAGATTCCATACAATTAATCTTATTTAATATTGGATTACTTCCCATTTTGTATATATGATAAGGCTCTTATTTCCAGAATATTTGAAAACTACTGTTAGCGATTATTAATCTGAGGACTACAGCCAGCACTTCTGATTTTACCTTTTGAATTTTTGGATTCCATTAAAGCATTACAGATCCCACTGTTTCAAAGGAATAAGTCATATCAGTTCAGTTTTACCATTAAAATACCACGGGACCCTTGGGCCTGTGGTGAGCAACATCTCTGGCCTTTGCAAGCACAGTCGGTTTAGCCTAAGGTCACATTGAGAGGTCTAGATTTTACAGTTTCACTAGCAAACACCAGGCCTGCCACTGAACAGGAGAGACAATCAGGCATGAAATATTTATTCTGGAATGAATTCAGATATGTTCATGTGTTTTTTGTTTCCCCTACATTTCCATTTTTTTTCTTTTCTTAATTTGTAAGACAAGTTTTAACCAGGTGTAAACTGATGATTCAGAAGGCCCCCAGGGCCTCTTAGGAAGTGCTTTGATGTGGTGGTAAGTTCAAAGTCAATGTCATCATATTTATTTGCATCACTTATATAGCTAGCTATTCCTTAAAAATTTACACTTTCATATATCCAGTGGAAACATATATAATTAAAAATAGTTTTTGAGCCATATTAATGTCTTCCTACAGTTAGAATAAGTTTAATACTTAGGTTAAAGGATTAATAATGTTGATTAATAGACTGGGATGAAATAGTCAAAATATAGGTTATGATGTTATGGGTGCCAACTACCCAGAAAGCAGAGAAATATTTTTTATTTTTTTATTTTTTTTATTTTTTATTGGCTTTGGTAGTCTTCTAAACTAATCACAATAACTTTTTTAGCTTAGTTTATATACTTTTTAAGTTTTCTAAAAGAAGATAACATATTCCATTTATATAATCTCTATACTATGTATATGCTGGGTGGGGAAAAATGTTCAGTATTTTTAAATGGAGTGATATCGCTGTGATTTCCTCCTTAGCACATTGGCTTTTGATTTATATCTCTGACTCTACTCACTCTTCTAGTAATTCCCAATAAAGCAAGGTTGTATAATAAAACATTACATTTCTAGCAAGTATAGTTTTGTTATTTTTTGTTATTGTTCCTTTTAAAACAAAACAAAACAAAAACAAAAACAGTTGTCTCAGTATGTAGCTCAAGCTGTCCTGGAACTTGCTATGTATTCTTGACTGGCCTTGAACTCATAATCTCCTGTCTCAGTTTTCTAACTGATGTGATTACAGGGCTATGCCACTATGTCCAAATAATTTTCAACTTTAAAGTCCTCACTTCTCATCTCAGAGAAATTCTTTGTGAGAATAAATGATACTTGACTGCACTTTGGCAATGAGAAAATATCACCTGCATAGTGATGCTCCCAGAAGCCATGTGAGTGAAGAGCAAGGTCAGAATTTGGGAGCAGGGTGGGGTGTTCCTAGCATTTCAACTGAGACCATGCTACACTGGGTGTAAGTTTTCTGCTATCAGTGGAATGAATTCACAAGGTTAGCTATGTCATAAAAGAGTACATACACTTTCTCAGAAACAGTGCTGTTCTACAAATTTAATCAAACAACAAAATTAATTGATGTTGAATTTTTAGATAACTATTTCCTAACAGCCTGATTTCTGAACTGAACTTGTGAATATCTTCTTTCTGAGAGTGGTGCTTTGTGTGTAGATTTAGCTCATTAATATTTATGACATTTTTTATTGTTCTTTAGTTCCTAAGAAAACTTATTTTTATTCTACTGTGTTCCTACCTCTAAATGTGATTCAGCATTTAAAAACTCTTTGTCTATTTTTACTTTATTGTCTCTTATGGAAAAATGAGTCAATGTTTTGGTATAATGAACATTGCTGACAGTAAACTGGTTTCATTGTTCTTGCCCATATTTTAAAGACAATTTCTAGTTCCTTGTAAATGAATTGATAGTGTTTCAGAACTCATTGGGAGCTAACAAAATTGTCCATTTTGATACTCAGCTAAAGTAGGGCCTCATACAGGAGAGAAATGTGTACTCTTATCCCTGCTTTCCAAATCTAATAACTTTAATTTCTTGTTGGAAAATCACATGGAGGTTGTCCTACTCCTTGACATCCCCATCTTTTACCAGGTAAGCTGCAATGACAGATGCAGTCATTCTGTAATTATTTATAAATTCTGAAAGAAAATTAGTCCAGTGAGTACAAATTGACAAAAGGGTTGGTAAAATTCATACTCCCCAAAGGGCATGTAGATAGCTGCCAATTCCATTGGATTGGTGTTTGACCTAATTTGGTCCAAATTGTTCAAATGATCCTAATTTTATTTTCTTTTTAGTGTTCTATGGCACTAAACCCTTGTCGAACTTTCTTCTGAGTTTATAAAACTTATTTGATGTCTCTTAATGAAATTTTACTTGCATTATTAATTTTGCATCATGCCTCTAAGTAATTGACAAAAATAGAATTGAAAATTTTCATTCCTTTTTCTTTTTTGAAAATAATTCATTAAAATTTAATCAATACATAATTTATTGCACCTCTTCCTATATTCAAGGAACATGTGACTATATCTGACTGAAATCATAGTACATACCTGTAAACCAAGAATCAAGGAAAGAAAAGAACACGTACACAGTAAGATGGTAGCACACTGAAAACTGAAGCAGTGTGGAGGATAAGTGAGAAGATGAAAGAAGGTTTAGACTTTTCGTAAGGTACCTGGCAGGATGGTACAGAAGAGGCTCAAGGTGATGCTTTCTGTATGAGTTTATCCTTTTGACACTTAGGTGAAAAGTCACTTTTCTACTCCGGTGATTTCGGTCTGCCCCACATGGCCTTTGTCATCTCATCCTTACCTTACCACTCCTCTCAGCTGCCTTAACTGATTCATCCACTCAGATTTTCTGGCTTACACAGCATGCCCTTGCTCAGAAATGTTCTATGGCCTCCTGTTGCCTATCGTAGCAATTCAGTTTCACCTGTAATCTTTAACCAAATGGTCTACTTCTGCTGTCTTTAATTTGTCAGGCTATGTCCAGTTCTATGTTTGTGGCACTGTCCTCACCTGAGATCCCACTACTTTTCAAACTTTTTGTGTCTAAGTAAGTCTGAAGATTAATTTGATAGTAGCAAAGGCATCTTATTTTAATGTGCATAAAGCTAATTTAGACCTGATGACATTAACTGGAAGCTGATTTTAAGTAGCAGGTTAGGATTTGAGGATCAATGTCCTTTAAATGTGAGTTAAGACAATACTTTGGAGAGTCAGAATGTAATTCAGTGTGGGATACATGAAAGACTGCAGTATAATGATTGGAATCAGCTGTGTGTTTACAAATCCATCAATGTCCACCCATTGCACTGATTCCTGCCATCTAAGAATAAACTGAGTTCACACAGGTTTAATTTCATGTTAGTTGCAATGGCAACATGCTATTTCTTTTATCTGTATTGCCTGCTTTCTTTTTAGTACATTAATTCCATTGTAGATGTGTTAATCCTCTATTTTATTATTAGATTTTTTTAAAAAAAATTTGGTCTCTCTATGTAGCCCTGGCTCTTTTAGAACTTGTTGTGTAGACCAGGCTTGCCTTTAATACACAGGCATGTGTCTGTGTTTGCTTCCTAAGTGCTGAGATTGAAGGTGTGTGCCACACTCCTGCCTCATGATTATGTTTTTAAAAAGTGGAGAAATGTTCTCTTTTGGTTATCTTTGGCTTTTTTAGCAGATGTTTTTTTTTTATTCCCTTGTGCCTAAAATCATAGAACATCTTTTCTATCTCTCACACTTGGTACACTGCTCCACTTATGTTCAAAGTCTCCTGCTGATTGTTTTGATGTGTAAGTCTTTAGAAATCTGACATTCATGTTTCTTAAACTGTATAGTTAGTGTGTTTTACTTCATTCTGTCAGATATCAAAGGTTCAATAATATCACTTATATGTGAAGTAAACAGGAACACAGAAGTGACTTGTAATGCTCATGCCATCAGTCCCCTTACCTTATACATATTTTGGTTGCTGCATTTGGCAAAATATTAAGAGGAAATGTCAGCTTCTCTTTAAAGCAGTGTTTTTATGATCAGAATTTCTTTTTTAAATAGCTATTTTCTATGTTTTTGAGATGTCATGGGTGTAGCCACCTTGTCATACACAGAAGAAACTATTGCACAGAAGGTGTCCTGATCCTCTTGCTCTCACAGTATCTCTGACACCTTTCTGCTGTGTTCCCTAAGCCTTAGATAGTTGGCATTGTATTATAGATGTATCAGTTGGGTTGGGCATCATGGTCACTTGAGTTTTACATTTTAACCAGTTGTAGACACTTTTTGCTATGGTCTTCTGCAAAAAGAAGCTTTGTCGATGAGGGGTGAGATCTACACTCACCAGTGAGTATAAAGATAAGTATTTAGAATGCAGTTAGGAATTATACTGGTTTGGGAATGTGGCAGTAGTAGATTCACCTCTAGAGTCCATGATATCACCATCCACTGGTGATTGGCTGGATTTATAATAACAGACATGAAATCTCTGTTTTTGAGCAGGCATTAAGTCCAATGTATGGTTACAGGTTGCTCCCCCAAAACAAGAACCACTATTGTACCTTGGAGATATTTTGTCATGCTGTTCATTTTGTGATTAAGTAGGCTTTACAGGTAGGTAGGATTTTTATTGGTTTTGTTTCTTTGAAGCCTGTATAACATCTTCAGATATTATGAGATTTTTCTTTAGAAAGGAGAATTTAAGGTTACTTTCATCTGAATTCCTCCAGTCCTGTGTATGAAGTATGTAATAGTTTCTGCCATGAGATCTTACCTTCAAGTTCTTGGAGGCAATCAAGGCAACAGGAATAATCTATATTATCTTGAGAGTCTCTTCAACTGCCCTAACCAACAACTCAAAGGGAGGTAGGTTTTTCAGGTCAGGCAAGATCACGTTTCCTAGATAGTAGGCCAGCAGTTCTCAACCTGAGAGCTGCGACCTCTTTGGGTGTCTAATGACACTTTCACAGGTATCACCTAAAGATCATCTGCATATCAAATATTTACATTAAAATTTATAACACTAGCAAAATTACAGTTATTAAGAAGCAACAAAAATAATTTTATGGTTTTGGGGTCACCACAACATGAGGAACTGTATTAAAGGATCATATCATTATAAAGATTAAGAACCACTGCTCCAAGAGAAACATTATCACTTTCACTCCAAACAATATTTGTGTGTGTAACATGTGTATGCTTTTAATTAAGCAAAATAATGTCCCCTTTATGTTATTTATCCCTCTCCTTCTATATTTTTCCCATTTCTCTCTTCCACCATTCTTGGCACCCATGTCCTAATATCCCCTTTTCTAGGGCCCTCCCCCCAGACCATTGCCCTTCTTTCTTGGTTTCTGCGGTTACTCTAGCTTGTTACACCTAATGATTTGGAGCTAGATTAATCAAATAAGAGAATATACAGTGTAGTATTTGTGGGTGTGGGTTACCTCGCTCAATATAATATGTTCTTGTTCCATCCATTTAACTGCATATATCACCATGTCACTATTTCTTGTAGCTGAGTAGAATTCCATTGTGCATATGTGTCAGTTTTTATTAGGCATTCATCAGTTGAAAAACATTTGGTTTGTTTCCTTTCCTAGCTACTGTGAGTAAAGTGACAATGCACATGGATGAGCAAATATTTGAAGAATAGGATTGGTGTTGTAGCTATTGGGCATTGCTAAGGAGTGGCGTATCTGGCTTATATGGTGCATATTTTAGATTCTTTAGAAATGTGTACACTGATTTCCATAGTTCTGGCCACCAGTTTGGTATGTCACCAACAATGAATGAGAGATCTGCATACCAGTCAACATGCCAACATAGATGGGGAAAATGTCACAAGGCCCCTCAATAATAATTAAACAATAGGACACAAATTTTAGGGGAAGTCAGAGGGTCATGGGAAGGAATTCGAAGGGGCAGGAATAATGTAAATGCAATATTTACGTGTGAAATTTCAAAAAAATTAATTAAAAATGTTCTATTCTACTTGTTTATTCCTTAGCCCTGGGTAGGTGGCTAGATTTCTAGCACCAAGCATAACTTTCCTCTGGGTAAATGGGTCTTAAGTCCAATATATACCTCACTTACTGCCAAGTTGTATATACTAATACTGCACCCTTACAGATTTCATGCCATACAGGCCATCATTATAGTTCATAAACATCATAGCTGGGTAGTACTGTTGATTGCATCCAACCTTTTGGAAGCTTGCCTGACAACTTGAGCTGCCAGGAAAGTTATTCTTCAAGGAGAAGGCTTTCAGGTCACTTCTATCTCAAGGGTCTCTTGTTTTTATACAGTTCTAGGTTGGAAAAGAACTAGGCCTAATATTGTTGAAATAAAGCATATGGGAGTCTGGGAATAATCGACACCCCTTTGTTTTCTTTATCCTTGTTATGCATTTATTTGACACCACTACTCTGAAGCGTTTTTGGTGGTAATATGTTGGATATTCATAAATACTTCAGAAATTACAATGAAAACTTGCTCTTTCAGATTATTGTTGTGGGAACCTAACTCCACGCCTGTGTTTTACAGCCTTAGAAGCATATAGAAAATCTGTATTAAAATTTGGCATATTGCACCAGAATATGCTTCATTTATGTTGGTGTCTGCAGTTTAATCTTCATTTTTTATGTATCTGCTGAGTCGCACTTTGGAAAATACACCAGAGACAATACATATCTTTCTCTGAAGCTGGGTCTGACTTCAGAAGTCTAACTCACATTTGACAGGTGTTTCTTTGAATCATCTACATTAGGAAGTAATTTTCAGTCTGACTTCAGGAATCTAGAATTATCTTTTCAACAAAAGCTCTATATTCAAAATCCAGGGGCCTTCATTCTTTTGATGTGTTGAACAGAAAGTTTTTATGGAAGTTGTTTTGTTTTTCTGTTTTTCTTAAAAAAAAAACAAAAAAAAACCTAAAGTACAGTATTTATAATATATTAGCTTCTGGATGATTGAATTAACACCTCAATATACTTTTAAAATAGTGTTTTAAGGGGAATAACATAAGAATAGTTTTACATTTATAAATGATCTACATTATGTTTCTAATCATCACACGTTTCTTATGAAGTATAACCATAAAAAAATAGAATGACTTCATATGGTCCTCAGGAGTAAGAAAATAAAGAGAGGATTTATTTTATTTGCTATTATTCAGTTCTAGTATAATCTTTTGTTTAAAAACTTATTGTATTATTTTAAGACCCATATTACCATATCTTAAATTCTGAATTTTTCAATGAAATATTTTGAGATCCTAAAGAATGAAGAAGTTTGCTGAACTGTAGGGGATGAGTGAAGGAGTCATTTATTATTAGCTCTTGTGGTCATTTATTTGTGGTGGTAGGACCTCTATTTCAGTCAAATTGTTTAACTTACTAGCTTCCCACATTCATTGCTGAAAAGCAGTATTAATTACTATGATTCCGATTTTATGTAAGGCTGGGATGAGACATTAACCTGAAGAAATAAGAGCAAGGTCATTTCATATTTTTGGAAATAATATAGTCTCAGGAGAAGGCCATGAAACAACTAATTCCTAATAGTAAAATCTTACGGTAGTGATGTTATTTACCTATTAAAACTTCTATTGTTGAATTTTCATTTAAAAAAACAGTATTTTTCAAGTGTTAATGTATCTAGCATATTCTGTAACACAAAATCTCCTTTTTTGATGCCCTTTTCATTAATTTCTAAGTAAGTCATATAATATAACCACATAGGGAATCCATTATTGCGTTTTCATTATCTTTCTGTTAATTGTTTAGGACTGATATAGTAAATATTTTCACATTCGACAAGCCTTAAACCCTACACAATAAATTTATATACTTAATGGCTGCCTATGTTATCCCAACTATTTCTATGGCTTCAGATCATGCTAGCAAAATATTTCTGTTTTTATGAAAATCATGTATAAAAATAGAAAGTTCCAAGTGAATAGTAAGAGGGAAATGTTAAATATTCTTTCATTCAACTCAAATTCTTTTTGCTCAAGGAGAGTAATAATTATCTGACAATCATCTCGTAACTTTGGGAATGAGTCAAGATTTTAAAATATAAAGTGTTGGAAAGTGTTACAGGATGCGTGAAGTGTCACATAGACCTCATAATCCACAAAACTGCTGTGTTTTCCAAATTCACCCCTTAGGAAGCTGCTGTGTACCAGATAGGTTACTGGCTGGGAAGAAATGGCTAGACTCTGATAACTCCTGCCCTGTGTGATTTCTACCATGTGTAGATGTTTTCCAGGAGACTATGACCCCAGTAGGTCCTGCAGCTACTAATTATTTTGGAGATTACCACCTAGTTGCACTTTTTTTTCTTTTCTTTTTTTTTTTTTTGTTTTTGTTTTTCAAGACAGGATTTCGGTGTTGTAACTCTGGCTGTCCTGGAACTCACTCTGTAGACTAGGCTGGCCTTGAACTCTCAGAGTTCAGCCTGCCTCTTCCTCTGGAATGCCGGGATTAAGGCATTTACCACCACCATCTGGCCTAATTGCACTTGTTACATCTGAGTGTTGAGCTGCTGAAGGAAATACTAAGTGAAATACTGCAGTTTTCCCATACTCATGGCTGGTGTAATCTGTAATGTGAACTACAAGTGCATGCTATGACTTCAGATGTGCATATCTAATATGTCCTGTATGTTTAAGTATAGAACAATTACGAAAATAATTTGCAATGTAATCTCAGGTTCAACAGAGCTTCATAGTTCCTGTTTTCTTAGTAGTTTAAAAATTTCATGTTGAGATAGTTTTGTAAAACCAAGCATGGTGTTACACATCTAACTCTAACACTAGAGGTAGAGGCAAGAGGAGCACATGTTTAGGACCAGCCTTGGCTATACAGTGAACCCAAGGTCAGCCTGAGCTGCATGATTCTGTCTTAAAATCCAAAAAGATCATTTTGAAATATTGAACAATTGCAGTTACTACACTAATGCTCTGGGTGACTCCCCAAATGACTAAGTATCTCTGTACCTGTCTGAGGATAATTATTGTTCTCTGTAATGTAACCAAGTGAATCTTGCACTATTGTGTATTATTTTGCAAATGAGAGAGATATCATGTACTGGGAGTGATTATTGATCTGCAATATTTAATCTGCAATATTTAATGTAAAGAACTTGATATTACTCACCCTCGGTAATTGCTGGGTTCCCAGTATCTGAGTAATTACCTTTTTATGTAAGAAAAAATCACAACTTCTGTCTAAAATTATTTTTGTATATTTGTACTTTTGTCTAGCGAAATCCGCCCGATCAATGTCATGTTCTGCACTAGGACTTCTTCACCTACTGCTCTTGTGCATGTTTTTTCTCAAGATACTGTCAGCACACACTCCTTGCTCCATTTTAATCGCTGCTCAAATTCCACCTTCCCAAACAGCTTCTCCATGTGCTCTGAAATAGCAACCCTCCTTACTATTATTTCCTGTTTCTGTGAAGTAACAAGTGACATAATACTATATAGCTGTGTACTTGCCTACTTATCCCAACAGCATGACATGCTCTGTAGGTCAGGATTTCTATTCATATTTTGTGCCTCTATGTGCCCCCTTCCCTGCACTTACAACAGAGTAGAATAGAGCATTTATTAGAGCAATGGGATAATAAATGAATAAGAATAGAAAGAATGTGCTAAAAGTCCTTTTCTCTCCTAAACTTTTTATAGATATGTTTTATAAAAGTAATACTTTGAGCTGTGAATACAGCTCGGTCCATAGACTAGTTGCCTAGCATCCAAGAGGCCTTAGGATAGGTTTCCATCAACGCATAAAGCAAGGATAGTGGGGAATGCTTATGATCTCAGCACAGGGAAAAGATCAGAGGCAGGAGGATTCAAAGATCATCTTCAACTACACAAGAGTGAGGTCAGCTTGGGCTTCAGTAGACTGTTGTAGACATTACTCAAATCTAGGCTCAAGTAAAATCCTTGCTTTAGGAGGACATATGCCACCACAGAGGGTGCAAGCTTTTCCCCCTAATAATACACTTACTTTAGTCAGATATGTTAAAAATGTGCCTTTTATGATTGTCATATGATTTAAAAAAAGTAATTTTTTTAATCCAGCTCTTTCTTTGAATAACAGATTTATACATACTCTACCTCTTTAGCATTTGGGAATGTTTCAAGTGTTACAATTAAGCAAGGTCAGTAAGAATTTCTGACTGATATCATATTGCATAGTAAAATAACTCTATGTGTTTAAGAACAAAACAACATTTCCATTCATATTCGCAATAACGTGAGGAGACGAAAGACATATGTGGCCTTTGCAGCTCTTCTGATATCCTAAGCTTCATGTTCAGTCAGGTAACTGTAAAGCGGCCCTTCTGTAAGGCTGAAGAGATACTGATTTCAAGGCCTCACTTTGCTGTGTCTGGTGTATCTGTGGCTGCAGTATTTGAGTTCTTTTCTCTTCTTGTCATCCTATCACTGTTTAATGGCCTACCTCTTCTTTACTACTGACAGACAAAAGTATTAGGATTTCAATAAATCATTATCAATTTCCCTAAATGATCAATAATTATTGACAAACTATTTCCTTGGCTAAAAAGTTTTACTTAAACAGGACTATAGAATTTCCTTGGCTAGAATTATAAATAAAAGTTTTTAAGGAGCAAAATGGCACACTTTAGTATTGCTATGCTTTAATGTTTTAACTAAATAGATTAAAATATTAAATTTTGCAGTATTTCTTTAAGGCAATATGTCTGAGGATACAGGTCAGTGGTAGAACAATTTCCCAGTATGCACAAGGCTCTGGATTCTATTCAAAGCACCACAAAAGAACAAAGAAAAAAAATGACTGTAGCACTCTGTTATTCTTTATGTTGTGAAAAATTTGATGCAACAAGATGATTCAGTGGGTAAAGGGGCTTGCTGACCAGCTATGTAAGTCTTGTATCTAGGAGGTCAATCCCTGAGATCAGTGTAAAGTTGGAAGGAGAGAGCTGAATTCCTAGCATTATCCTCTGATCTACATATGCACAGCATGGCAATGTACTCTTCCCCAGGCCTGCACACACCGCACGTGCGCGCGCACACACACACACGGGTGGGGGGTGATAAATAAAATGCAATTTAAAAAATAAGAAAACTACAATTAAATCTAATTATTAGAAGATTGTGTTATGTACGTAATCCAGTAATATAAAATTAAATGTCCTCTCACTGAAGCAATAATATCATTTAAGAATAGTGCCTTTATAAGTTATGAGGTGATAATTAAATGAATTTCCCAGTACAAGATTCTGCTTGTGATTTTTTTTCTATCCTAATAGTTAAGCATAAGAAGATCATTTTTCTTTAAACATACGACCTCAGGAAGAATCATAGTTCTGAGTGAATCATCACATTCATACTTATGAAGACTAACAGCACAGTAGACATACTTGATACGAGTCTAGAAGCATTCATTGATGTTAAGAAGAACTCAGAGAATATTTCCAGTTTGACAACTATCCAGAAAGACTTCACGAGAAAGGGGCACATCTGATAGGAGCCAAATACATATCTTTCTGGAATTTGCCAGTACATTAAAACATTTCAATGGAAAACCATAACTTAAAAAATTTAAAATTTAAAAATTCTTTATTAGTTATACCATTTCCAAAATAACTTGTTTTTACTGAAGTTGTGCAAAACAGTAGAGCTGTGTATAAGCACAATTTCAGAGCCTCAGCCGCTGTGCTCAGGCTGCATCTTATTATTTAGGCTGCTGTTGCCTGACTCATGATGTTGAATATCAAATAGAGGTGTTATTGTCTCATGTGTGCAAACAGCAGGAGTGCTTTTCCATGTTGTGACAATCACAAGAAGACAATGAAACAGGGAAGAAAAATTCTTACAGCAGGTTGTGATCAAATCCATCAGGTCACACATCATTTCTTAATAAGCGACCTTATTGAGACCTGTATTACTTTCCTGATTTGCTATGATTCGTGAGAGTCAAGTCAATTTGAAATTTGCTACTGTCAAAACAGAATTTAGTTTGAAATGAAATCAACATTATATTCTTTTTTAGAGCTAATTCTGTATTATATGTATTGAACTTAAGAGTGTCTCTTAGAAAGTCTGGAAGAGGGAGGGGAGAAGAAAGGGAAATACATGTGGTCTGTTTTCACTTGTCAATATACTTGACTAAATTTAAAGCTATTTTCATCTCTATTTTATTTCTATCAAGTCTGTTTTGTATCTAGCCAGGTTTCCTGTTCACGAGTTAGATGCTGTAAAAGAGGAGCCATGTCAGCTCCTAGATCACCTAGACTCCCTTTCCTTGTATGTCCCATACTTTGTCCAGCACCCCTCATTCTCTTGTAGAATCTCCTCTCCTCTCGTCTCCTCTCCTTTCCTCTCCTTCCCTTCCTCTTCCTTTCTTCACTTCTTCCTTCCTTTACCCCCTCCCTTTGTCCTTCTCTCCCTCATTCCCTTCCACCTTTGCTTCTCATTTCATTTGGATGTGACTGTGTGTGTGTGTGTGTGTGTGTGTGTGTGTGTATGTGCACACACGTGCTATACATAGCTTCACCCAGGATTAGGGCACCTCAATTGAGGAATTACCTCCATTAGATGGCATGTGAGCACATCTCTGACGCATTTTCTTGATTGCTAATTGGTGTAAGAAACCCCACCTCACTTTGGGAGGCACCATCCATATAAGAAAGGAGCTGAGAAACCTAAGTGAAGCCACCTGATAACCATCATTCCTCTATGGTCTCTGCATCGAGATTTTTGCCATCAAGTTCCTTCCTTGGGTTTCCCTCAGTGATGGACTGTGACTGGGACATAGAAGCTACGGAAACCCAGGAAACCTATTCTTTTCCAGGTTGCTGTAGTCATGGTATTTTAGCACAGCATCAGAAAAGAGTAATCAGGATGGTATGTGTGGGGAGTGCAGAGGATGGATTTCAGGAGTTAATTCTCACTTCCTCCTCCTCCTCCTTCTTCATTTTCTTATTTTTATTTATTCACTTTTTTTGTGCGAGACAGGGTTTCTCTGTTGTAACTCTGGATGCCCTGGAACTCACTCTGTAGACCAGGCTGGCCCCAAACTCACAGAGATCTGCCTGCCTCTGCCTCCTGAGTACTGGGATTAAAGACTTCACTTCCACCTTCTTGAGGACAGGGTTGTTCTTGTTTCTGCTGCTGTGTTAGGAGATGTCAAGGGATTCTCCTGTCTGTGTCCCCTCGCCCCTGTTGGAATGCTGGAAGTATAATGCCTGCCCATCCAGTTTTCTACAAGAATTCCAGGATGGAATCATATGATCAGGTTTGTAAGAGGATAGCGCTTTTACTCACTGAGCAATCTCAATGGTCCTCTTAGAATTTCTGAAGGTTTAGTTTAGTTTCTGTTATTATGTTAATATTTAGGGAGAAAATGCCATTTTGTTTGAAACTTTAATAAAAGTTGTAGGCCCTGATAATTATTATGAGGGCCATAGAAAGTGGTTCTCAACCTGTGGGTCGTGACCCTTTTGGGGGTCAAATGACCCTGTCAAAGGGATCACCTAAAGACCATCTTCATATTAGATATTTACATTATAATTCATAACAATAGTAAAATTGCAGTTAGGAAGGAAAAGCAAAAGTTATTTTATGGTTGGGGGATACCACCACAGCAAGAAATGTATTAAAGGGTCATAGCATTAGGAAGACTGAGAATCACTGGTCTAAGAGGTAGTGGTAAACATATGGCAATAGGTGCTCTTCTTCATTGTCCTGACACTGCTGCATTTTATAGTACCAGATGTCAAGTTCATAGCCTAGCACATGCTCTACAAACATTCTCCACTGAGTACACAGTCTGCCTATCTTGCTGTTTTTAAGGGTATACTATCATTCTGTTCAATCATGTCTGCTGCCATCTTGGCCTTGAGGGATTGAAAAGACAGATGTTCCTCAGGGAGGGATGGTGACTGATACGGTATTTACTGTCCAAGTAAAGTAAAAGTGTGCTAATTGTGCCTAACTGAGTCTTTCCTAATATATTTTTCTTTGAAAAAAAAACTCTTTCTATTTTGTTTTCATGGAAAAGAAAGATAAGGAACTATTTTACAATTTTGCATGAAAGTCTTTGTACTAGCAACTTTGGAATAAGACTATCAAATGAGAAATTTCAGATTAAAGTAAAAGATGTAGTTTCCTTCGAATCTGTTGATTCTCCCTTACCCCTCATTAGTGACTAACTCACCTTATTCTTCCCTGAGAAGGTGAGCTTAATTAACGCAAGAGAGTAGAAAATTATAGTAAGTGTTATAAAGAAATGTATTTCAAAATGCAGCATGTGGAACTGGAGAGATGTCTCAGAGATTAAGAGCATTAACTGCTTTCCAGAGTTCCTGAGTTCAGTTCCCAGCAACCAACTACATGGTGGCTCACAGCCATCTATAGTAGGATCTCATTCCCTTTTCTGGTGTGCATGAAGACAGAAAACTCATATACTTAAAATAAATAAAACTATTAAAAAATACAGCATCGAAGGTATAATATCTCTTTAAAAACTGCCACCAATGAGAGCTTGCTGCTCTTCCAGAGGATTCAAGTTCGGTTCCCAGCCCCCACACAGGGCAGCTCATAAAAAACTGTAACAGCAGCTCCATGGGATCTAAAGCGATGCAGTTTATACAGGCACTTCCCACACACTCACACATATTTACACACACACACACACACACACACACACAAGCACTCACAAATAATATAATAAAAAATTTAAAAATCTATTAGTGGTTTATTAAAGCACTTCATTTAAAAATCTATAAAATGTGTTATTAAAATCTATTTTAATTTATGGATATTAAAAATTATGGGTGAGACATTAAAATGGTTTGAACTATCCGTTGTTATTTTTTCAGACTTTTATCCCACTCTGAGAATTGCACTGTCAGTTATTCATTTTTAGTTTTACATCAGGGGAATCTTTTTCAAGCTTCTTGTTTTCTATTCTAAATATTTAAAAATCCTCCTGCTTTTCTCATTGAAACAATAGTTGATAGACTATAATATATTCAGATATATTATATCTGAAATTGACATTCATAATAATATAGTTAATTACTCAGGTTTTGTGGTGCTTGCTAACACAAGGCAGCAACAATATACTGTCTTTCTGTCATTGATCAAGCAGAGATTATATTCAAAAACTGTCTTTCAACACCAAAACTAAATTTAGGAATAAAGGGAATCTATCAAAACAGGTTTTGACAGATCTCATTAGCACACTAAAAATACATTTGAATTTAATAAGGCTAGTGATGATTCTCATTCTCAGATACTTCAGGAGAGAATCTAACCTTCCTTATGTGGCAAGCCCTTACCAATTTTTGTTTTCTGTTAGTTTCATGCCCATTTTAGTAAATTGTGAAAATTGTTTAAAGTTACATTAATTATTTTTCTTAATGAGAGGCCCGCATATATAACAGGCATAAAGATGTTCCTGCTAGAAAAGCACATATATTTCCCAGACTTTAATATGGTTATTGTTAGAGACACAATGAGTGAGATAAGCTGTGTCCTTAAGAGGACATTTTCAACATGCCAGGCAGAATGTGAGCAAACACTTAATGTCTGCTCAGTGGGCTCACGTCACTGAGATGGACATATTGTCCGCCTTACACAAACACTCCTACCCAGCCATTCCAAGGACTATTCATAGAACACAGACTGTAATAATACTATTTGTTTCCAAAAATCAAATAATTTCCCTTGGGCTTTCAAAGTCATATTGGAAATTCTTTCTTTTTTTCTTTTGTTTTATGGTCTGTTTTAAATTTCCCATGTCTCAAATC
Source organism: Cricetomys ansorgei (assembly GCA_026225945.1). Taxonomy (NCBI): domain Eukaryota; kingdom Metazoa; phylum Chordata; class Mammalia; order Rodentia; family Nesomyidae; genus Cricetomys; species Cricetomys ansorgei. The sequence goes on from JAMJFZ010001264.1 coordinate 5,380,508, forward strand.
TTAATGACTTACTATCTTATTTATTCTCTGTGCAGTAATTTTGCATGCCATAGTGCAGTGTAAAAAACTGCAAACATTTACTTAAATAGAAACTACTATATTTGATTTAAAAATATTTGTACTATAAATCTTCAAAAATTTTATTCAAGCCATCATTGTATTGCCTTCTTGAGAAGAAAAAGGCCATGAGATGATTTGAAAATACATATTCAAGAATTCTAAGGAAATTTTCACATTTATTTTTTTAATAGATTATTCTTTTTTAGCCTCTTCATTTCTATGTACCTAAAGGTAATTTTTGGTTCAAATGTTTAAAACATTCTAAAAAGCATTTGGAGAAACACCTTTTATATGACTTCTAATTAATTAAACCACCAGTATATATTTGTTATGTACTACTTCAAAGAAAGCAGAAACTTGAATTTACTAGTCTATAAGATGATAAGATAAAAAATCTCTGTATTAGTTACAACCAACCCCTAAAGTTTGTTCCACACTAAATTATACTTTTTAATACTCCTTCTGTGAGTTTAGTTCTCTTGTATGTTCATTTTGTTTCATTTTCCCATTAAAAATTTCTTTAAGGAATGATGATTTTCTGTAAAGCATATTTTAAAAGACAGGGCATCTCTGTGGCCCATGCTAGCCTTAAACTTTCAGCTGTTGCCTGAGTATTAGGATCGTAAGAATGCTGTGTCATGTCCAGGTTGTAACACATTTTTAACTCTTTGTCTTTTTAAATCACATTAATTGAGTTCAACCAAGTGTGAGTATTCAGATATATTATGACTTAAAGTTTAGATTTCCCGGAGCATAAGAGGTCTGGGAGTAGACTGTTTTCTACCATATTTAAACAACATCTAAATAGAATAACCCCACTTTCTTTCATATGGAGTTCATCTTGGGAATTGTTACGATGCCAACTGTTGTGTATCATTCTTCTCATCCCAACATCTCCTGGGACAACTTATTCTCATGTTTTTATCCAATTATGTCAGAATGTCGTCTGCTTTTTTTGCCAGGTGCATTTTATTTTGAATTGTCCTCTTATGTGGTTATTATAGCAAGTTGATTGAACTTCCTCAATCAGGCAAATAAGTGCTCATATTTTTAATTATTATTAAAATAAGGATTTCAACAAAGTTGCCAACACCTGTTTTGTAATTTATGGATACCATGATTAATTGTTGAAGCATTCTACCATAATTTTAAATGTGTGTTTAAAAGATCACATTTTTTTGATTGGTAAATAATGAGCCATTGGGTCTAGCTAATAATGTCTATAAATTAGGATGTCACAGCAGACCAACGAAGATAAGAAACTGTGGTGAATAAAGATGAGTTCTTTTGTGTTGCCTACAAGGTTGCTATAGTTACTGACTGTTTCTTTGCGGGAATTTCACTTTTCTTTGTGATATTAGATACCAAGCCTTGAGTCTCATTTTTATATCATTCATAAATCTCCCCTTTGAAAATAACCTCTCTGTAAGAGATTCTCTATTATTCTTGGTGTCTTTTTCTTTCTTCCACAATAAGTTATTTTGGATAAAACAGAGAACAAAAACATTAAGCATATATTCCTCTTCAGTAGTCATAGAGCAGAATTTTTGTTCTTTTCACTGCCATTGTTGTTTTCAATTAATATGAAATAAGGTGATATCATACTTTTTAAAAGGCGATGAGGCCTCTACTGGGAAAGTCTATTTAACAAGTGTTGTATCCATGACTTTCCATCTGTTATTGCTGCTAAGCTTCAGGATGTTTGTTGTGTACCTAGGAACATGCAGTTTCAAACTAAGAATTTGAAGCTTCCATGAGATGTTACTACAGTTTCACTGAGAGAGATTGTGAGCTTAGGAAACATTAAAGTACAGTGCTATTTTATTGAGACCTGAATCATGAGTATATATCCTCTGGTATTGATTGTTTCTATATCAACATATGAGATGCTATAGGAAAGGTATTCTCAACATTCAAAATATTTGTGTTTCATTTGAAAACTACTTAAATATTCATCTTCTAGGAATACACAACTAAATGATACTGGTAGTAGCATGAAAATTTTTATAGTATTCATTTTTATAGCATTATTCCCCAATTTTGGATGTTGTATTATTATGTCTTTCTAGAGGAAGAGAAATGTGTGTGTATGTGTGTATGCATATATGTGTATTTATGTGTGTGTTCTTATGTGAGTTTGTGTGTGTATGTTTGTGGATGTGTGTGTGCATGTGCTTGTGCGTGTTTGTGTGTGTGTGTGTGTGTGTGTGTGTGTGTGCATGTGTATGATATGTTAACTGACTTATGTGATAAAATCAGAATAGTCTGTCAACAGATGTCTCAATCCATGATACTGGGTACTTCAGCAGTCCCAAAATCGTGTCATTGGCCTGGAAGTTTCTCGGAGAGCCACAAGTCTTTAGTCCATTTTAGAATCCCAAAGAAGCTGGTTCTTATTTCAGCTGAAGAATCAAGTCCAACAACAGCAGTATAGATGAACTTCTCAGCAAGAGTGAAGCCCAAGAAAGCCAAAAGGAAAAGCTTTCCTTTTTCCATGCCTTTTTATATAAGCTGCTACTAGAAGGTGTTGACCACATGTAGGGTGGGGCTTCCCATTTAGTTAAAACAATAAAGATAACACCAACAAATATTATAATAGACCAACTTGGCATAGGCAGTCCTTCACTAAGACTCTCTTCCCAGGTGATTATAGGCTTGTCAGTTGACTGTTAAACCTAACCATCTCCAATGTGTACACCACAATAAATTCATTTGTAGTGTAACTGTGTTTTATAATCTAAATATCTCATTAATTCTGGATAGGTCTCACACGTCTTAAATAAAAGTAGCCACAAATAATACCCTAAACAATGGACTAACGGATTATGATATCTGCACGTGAAAAAGGTATGTCTGTAACTTTTCGATAATTAGGGCATATTGAGTAAATTGTTAATGTATTTAATCTTTACTTTATGAAGCAGGCTATTTTAAAAGATGTGCATTTCACAGATAAGTTACTGAGGTCAAGAGAAGTCGCATGATTTGCTCAGAATCAATAATAGTTAATTAAATGAAGAGATTCAAATAATATGATGCTGATGGAATAAGAAAAAAAAAAGCTTGCTGTATTACCTAGACAATGTGTCATAAAGAAGAGAAATGATTAATATACAGATGATGTGGATAATATCACAGTATAGCAAACTGGTTTATGGATGTGAAAAATAAAAGGTGAAATGAGAATTGAGATCAGCCAAATGAGCTCTTAGCACTTAGTACTGCCATCCTCATCGAAATCAAATGTGAATAGAAATTTCACAACTAAATTCATCAGCTCTCTGCAAAGGTCAGAAATTTATAGCAATATGATAAAATGTAAATTGGGAATATTATAAGAATCAGCATAAAAACATAATATACATTAATAGAGGGAGTAGAATAGAAGGTCCCTAGCAGCTTCATATTTTTTATAAAAATTTTCAATTATAGTTTGTAAAATACTGAGATAAGCTACCTTAAAAATATTAATGCCTCAAAGTACTCCACTCACCCACATAACTTACTAAATGCCTTCCTATATTGAAGGAAACTTTTAGCCCTTTGTAACCCCTAATCAAATATACATTGTGAGAGGACTTTTCCTATGAAATAGTGTGTTTTGGGTAATCTGTGGAAGGTAGATTTCCTGTATGTTCATGTTATAATGGTGCTAGTTTAATATGTAGACTTATCAAAATAAATAATGCTGGGTATACTAAGAAATTGCTTTATATTCTAAGGAAAAATAGATACTTCAGAAATACTTCTGACATATCTTTCAGGGAAAATGTAGGGTTTTAGGAAGTTAATATTGGTAGTAAATCAGACTCTTTATTAACTCTATAAGTAAATATTGTTCATTTAATTTCAGAATTTTCTAATAAAATATAGAGAAGACAAATAGAAGCTTCTGAAAGAATGGATGATTGGTGAACTACATGCATGCACATGTTACCTGATGTGCTTCGTAGGTCATTGCTCACATAACCAGTCGCTTTGTTTTTGGTGACAACTCAGAATTGTTGAATGTGTGATTTCACAAGTTTCTGTTTTCAGAGAGAAAGAGAAGTCAATTATGCAGTAGTTAGGTCACCAATCTGTAGTTGCTCAAAATTAAATACTGTCTAATGTTTTATTGGAAGGTGACATTGAAATTGTTTTGTTCACCAAATGAACACTTTGAAGAATAAATGGATTCATTTAAAAGAGTATTTCTCACATTCATTTAACTGTATCAGTTATGATCCATTAAATTTTGACATCTGAAAACTGTGATTGCGAAAAATTATTGTTAATCAGGTTATATCAGTTAGTGAAGCTATGATTGATCCATTGTGAAAATAACATGAAAAACACATTATGTCGTGTCATTTCAGATAAGAATCTAAGTTACTTTTTAGTTTTTATTTCCTTTATATTTTGTTTAATTTTCTTATTTTTATATCTATGCTTGTGCAGAAACTTATTCAAAATTTAGCTATAACTGTAGCTTCAGGGGATCTGACACACCTTCTTGTGTACATGAACCCACATAACAAACACAAAGGTACACAATTAAAGATAAAATCATTTTTTCAAAGGAATGACGTGTTATTTTATTTTCACATGGAGCAGAGACTAAGTAGACATCTAAAGGGTTTTCTTTTTTTGTTTGTTTTGTGTGTGTTGAATGGAAACAGCAGTAAAAGTGAGTGTTGTTCATCAATATTCATCTTCTATGTTCCTGTCATCCAGCTAGGCTTCAGTTTTGTATACAGTAAAAAATAGGCAAATAGAACTTGCCATTGGAATTTATCAGAAAGCAAGGTGGATCATCTCAGGGAAAATGTATGAAACAAAGTAGATACATTCTTAAAATATTCTGTAAAGTACCATGATGATAAATAAATGATCCTTAGTTAAATCACTTCTTGTTAGAGTTGATGGCTATAGTTAGTGGTATAATTAGCATAATATACATGATATAATAGTCTGTAAGTGAATGTGATCTTTATCAAGATCAAGGCCCTCTACGCAATTATTTTTTAAACTTAATTTGTATGGCTGAGAAGTAACCAGTGAGAGTTCTATTGTTTTCAATAGAAGAAAATTATTTTTTTTAAAAAAAGATAAAATCATTGCTAAAATGAAATTTTCCTTAATGTGATAAAATATTTACTAGAAGTTATACCATTATACCCAATAATGCAAGAAGGAAAATTACAATGCCTTTCACCATCACTTTCAGTCATCAGAGTGATAGAAGTCCCAATGAGAGAAATAAGCCAACATATGGACATATTGTAAAAATCATAAGGGTTACAAAGTAAATATAAAGCTGGTGCTAATCATTACAATACAATTACACCTTTAACAAACCAGACACAACCTACAATACAAACCACTAACAGTACTAGTGAATTTGGCTAAGTTATTGTGTATAATAAGGTCAACACAGCAAAATCAATAGTATCTCTCCCCATCTAGTCAGCCTAACATTTCCATCAGCTTGACTCAGGATGACTTCTCTGTTTTGTTGTACTAATTGTTTTGCAAAGGCCAGTGTCAACCTTACAGTTCTTAATTATTATAATTATAGCCCAATATCAGTATTTGCCTTGTTCTTTATAATTTTATTGGCTGTTTTAAGTCTTTCATATTTCTGCTAATCAGTTGATCAGCTTCTATGGTTTTGTGTTGGAATTTTGATTAGAATTACATGGATCAGAAGAATTTATGCCTCTACATTAGGAATTATAATACATGTAATATTTCTAATATCATTCTAAAACAACTAAATTAGAAATCATTGTGGTTTACTGTGTAGATGCAGACATTAAGATAATTTGTTCCTAATAATTGAATATTTTGAATGTTTCTTAAAATTTTATTTATCACATGTATCTGTTTGTTGGTTTACTTGTGATTAAGTCCATACTACATCTGAGAGAGGGATGGGTCTGTCATTCCAAAAGTGCAAGTCTGTTGACTAATTATATAAAGAAGTTTTTTACTGTTTTAAATTTCTTAATTTTTAATTATGTAGATGCATGTGCATCTCTGTGGTGGTGTATTCACATGCATGCTGGTGCCTGATGAGGTCAGAACCTGTTAGATATCCTAGACTTGTATTTCAAGCAGTTTCAACCACCCAACATGGGTGCTGGGAGATGGACTCAGATCCTTTGCAGGAGCAGGATTTTTCAACCACAAAGCCATTTCTTCAGCTTCCATATAGAAGTATTATATGTGGCATTTGTTGTGTGTGCTCATTTTTCACACATCTGCAGACATCAGAAGAAGATCATTTTATCACTATAGCAGGCAAATATCTCATAACTTATGCATAAGTATCTAGTATAAAGAAAGGCATCATCAATTCATTACATTGATGTTAAGCAAGATTAAGATCATTATGAGGTAATCTTATAAGAAAATAGAAATACACTAGATAGAGCACATTCCCAAACACTGTGACTTTTAGATACAATTAATGTAATAGAAACATGAGCAAATGAAGGCTGTATGGCAGTAGGTATTCATAGGGTCAATGAAGAAGATGGCATCGAGTTTAACTTCATTGATCATCAGTCAAACACTAACCAAAACCAGCATTAAATATACTGTATTCATTCATGTGGCTAAATAAATGTCCACATTTGTGGGGTACAATATTCTTTTAATACATAAGCATATTGCTAGATGATGAAATCAGAATAATTAATTATCTAAGTTACTTTTCTAGTTTTTACTTCCTTTAAATTTTGTTTAATTTTTTGATTTTTATATCTATGCTTATGCAGAAACTTATTCAAAAAGTGATTGTGATTTTACATAATTATTCTTGGTCTTTGTATTTACTCTTTTATTTTATTTAATATTTATTTTTATCTAATTGTATGTGTGTACCTGAGTGTCTGTGTGTCTGTGTATGTGTTTGTGCCTGTGTGTGTGTGTGTGTGTGTGCACGCACATGTGTGTGACCCTAAAGGTAGAATCCTAAGCAGAATATGAATTGAAATTATTAGTTTTTAGAGAAGAAATAATATTACCCTAAATCAGTTCACATTTTAATTCTTCCTATTGGAAAAAAAACAAACAAACTTTTGTTTTGATAATGCCAATTAAGACTCTTAAAACTCTTTGGAACTCGTCATTAAAAAACAAAACTGTAATTTTTTTTCATAACCTATTTTCTCTTAATAGATTAGATAGATAAGATATTGCTTTCTTTTGAAAATCCATACAAGCAGAATCTTGCAATTTCCCCTGGGTTTTCAATAAGTCAGAATGTAAAGAATACGTTTCACTAAAGATTTTTTCCCATAAATTTTTGAAAACACATATGGGTGTTTTGCCAACATCTGTGACTTTGGTACCACAAACATACAGTTCCCACAGAGGACAGAAGAAGGATCAGATCCTCTGAAAGTGGTATTACAAGTGGTTGTTAGTTATTATGTGAGTGCTGGGCACTAAACCCAGGTCCTCTGCTGTAACAGCAAGTGTTCTTGTCCCTGAGTCATCTCTTCAGCCCTTTAGGTTTTAAGGATGCAAATTCCCATCCTGTATTATTCTCGGTATTTGGAATACCAATAAACAGTGTGTTACCATACTTTTGTAAAAGATAGATTTGCAATCTACACAGAGATGATGTTAGTTCAAAGAAATGTTCTGGTGTCACGTTCACACCAAAATATTGAAATAATGGCATAAGGAGAAAATTAATGATGACATTTTGAAGACCTAGACAAGATCACATGAAGTGGTCAGTTCACTGAAAAAAAAAAACTCTATTTTGCTTGGAAATCTTGCTATGTCTCTCCTCTCTCTCTCTCTCTCTCTCTCTCCATCTCTCTCTCTCTGTCTCTCTCTCTCCCTGTGAGAAAAAGAGAGAGAGGAAGATATCTTGTTATGAATGATGTGTTATGCTTCCAAATAATACGAATATAGTGTTACTTTGTGTAAATAATGTTGCTTTCAAAGAAACAACTTTAAAGGCAAAATACGGCTTTACATTGGCAATTTCTACTCTGGATTTTATGTAGTATTCTTATTTTTTGCAGGGAAATCTAAATTATACATTGTAGGAATATTATTGACATTTACAGATTTACATGTTTGTGTATACATTAGCACAATGTAAAGAGATGTGAACTGTGAACTATGCTGAAATTATATATAAAAAATTATTAAGTAAAATCAATTTTGCTTATTCAGTAAAATCAGTGTTAATAATATGTTCAAAGAAGAAATGAACTTATATATAGTAACAGATATTCAAAATTCATTATGTAGAATATATGAGGGGCTAAGTATACAGATATATAGTTCAATGGTGGAGTGACTCCTTGGGTGCTCAAAGCATTCCACAACACTGATTTAAAAAGCAAAAGAATCTTGGATCCATTTTTAATAATTTAACTAACATGAATATAAAATCTAAAAAATTACCTGAAAATCACCTGAAACTATTATAAAACAAAGGTTAAAATTGTCAGAAACGTTAACATGCTATATTTAAAAAATTACTTAAGTTTAAACAACACTGTTATCTTACAGTTTTATAAACAGCTTTATGGAACAAATTTTATATTAATTTTATATGTATATGAAAGCATCTTTTTGTATTGCTAAAGTATATCATTTAAAATAATATTTTGTAGTATAAAACTCTGAATTTACTCACATTTTTCATTGTAAGGAAAAATGTAATTGTCTTACAGATCAACCTATTGCAGAGAGTAAGCCATTGTTTATTATTATGGTCACTTTTAAAAATCAAATATCTTTTTCCTTTTATTGAAAATAGATTTTTTCTCACATATATATGTGATTATGGATTCCCCTCTACTCCTTCCAGGTAATTCCCTCCACTCCTCCCATCAGACTTGACTCCCTTTCTGTCTCTCAGAAAATAAATAGACTACTAAGGAATAATAACAAAAATGATCTAATATAAAAAACAAAATATAAAAAGATAAAACACAAACTAATACATTGGAATTTGAAAAAATAAACAAGCAGAAGGAAAAGAGCCCAAGAGAAATCACAATAAACAGAGACCTACTCATTCAAACATTCAGAAATCCCTTAAAAACACTGAACTGGAAGTCATAATATAAGCTGGGACCTGGTGGAGATCCATGCAAGCCCTGTGCATGCTGCCTGAGTCTCTGAGAGTTCGTCTGAGCTCTGATCATATTGATTTAGAGAGCTTTGTTTTCTTAGTGTCCCCCATCCACTTGTGCTCTTACACTCTTCTTCCCTCCTCTTCAGTGAGGTTCCCTCAGCTCTGAATGGAAAATTTCGTGGAGACATCATTTAGAGCTATGTGTTCAAGGTCTCTCAGTCTCTGCATCTGTGACCGTATTTGTTTCCATCTGCTTCAGGAAGCTCCTCTGATGATGGCTAAGCAAGGCACAGATTTATGAGTATAGCAGAATGTCATTAGTAGTCATGTTATTGCCACATTGTTCTTTTGTTTTGTTTTTAGAACAGTAGTATTTGGTTTTACCCAAGGTCTCTGGGCTATCTAGTTTCAGGTTCTTCATCACATAAGCAGTGTAGAACATGCTTCCATCTTGTGGAATGAGCCTTAAGTCAAGTCAAATATGTTTTGGTTACTCCCACAAGCTTTGTGGGAACATTGTACTAGCATATCTTGAAAGCAGTACATCATTGTGGATTAAAGGGTTGGTGGCTGTGTTGCTGGTGTCTATGTTTTCCTTTGATAGCCTACAGACTACTTTTCTACACCAAAGACACTAGAACATATGGGTAAAGGCTCTATGCAGGCACCAGCTCGACTTCTCCATATTCAATGATTTGTATAAATGTTGTCTTCAGCAGTGAGAGTTAGCTGTCAGTGTGTAGAAAGCAACCTATGGTCTTGGCAATAGCCTGGAGCCTGGGTTCTTTGGGAAGTCACATAACCCTTTTAGTCAAATATTGGGTTAGATATAACCCAATCCCAGTAATTTAAGCTTTGTTTGGTGATAAGAAATGGCCATTTGGCGTTCTGCTTCTCCATTATTTGTGAAATCAATAATATTACCTTCAATATATGTATATATTTTTGGAAGCTTCTTCTGTATTAGGTTTCCATACTACTTCAAATGACCCTTAATTTTAGCTGTCTCTCCTTGTATTCCCTTAGTCCTCTTCCTCCATACTTGATCTTTCGTAATTATTCATCCATTCATAACTAATTATTTTCCTTTTCTAACAAAATCTGTCTCCCCTAGTTCGTTTCTCTATACATAACCTCTGTGGTTATATGGGTTGTAGCATATTTATTATTAACTTAACAGCTAATATCCACGCATAAGTGAATACATACCACATTTATTTTTCTGAGTCTGGGATATCTCACTCAGGATGACTTTTTTCTAGTTCTATCCATTTACCTGCATTATTTGGTAATTCATTTTTTAACAGCTGAGAAATACTCCATTGTATAAATGTAGCACATTTTCTTTATCCATTCATCTGTTAATGGATATCTAGGTTATTTCCAATTTCTAGATACTATGAATAGAGCAGATATGAACATGTTTGAGCAAGTGTCTCTAGTATGATGAAGGGTCCTTTGGGGTATATGCCCAAGAGTAGTATAGCTGGGTTACCAGGTAGATTGATTCCCGTCTTTTTAATGAACTGCCGCTCTGATTTCCATACTGGCTGTACAAGTTTGCACTCCTACCAGCAAAGGATGAGTGTTCCTCTTCCTCCACATCTTCATTAGCATGAGATGCCATTTGTTTCATTGATCTTGGCCTTTCTGACTTGTATAAAATAAAATCTCAAAGTAGTTTTGATTTGCATTTCCCTGATGGCTAAGGATGCTAAAGATTTCTTTAAGTGTTTCTCAGCCATTTGAGTTTCCTTTTTTGAGAACTCTGTTTAAATCTGTACCCAGTTTTTTCATTGGGTTATTTATTTTCTTGATAGTTTCTTTAGTTCTTTATATTTTTTGGATATTAGTCTCCAGTGGTTGTGGAGTTGGTAAAATCTTTTCCCATTTTGTACACTGCTGGTTTGTCCAAATGATAGTGTTTTCTGCTGTGCAGAAGCTTCTTAGTTTCATGAGGTTCCATTTATTAATTGTGGATCTTAGTCCTATGCTAATGATGTTCTGTTCAGGAAGTTGTCTCCTGTGCCAGTGTGTTCAAGGTTATCCCCCACTTTCTTTTCTTTCAGGCCCAGTATATCTGGTTTTATGTTCAGATCTTTGATCCATCTGGAGTTGAGTTTTGTTCAGGGTAATAACTGTGATCTATTTGGATTCTTATACAATTCTTATACATTCTTACACATTTGACCAGCACAATTTGTTGAAGATACTGCGTCTTTTCCATTGTGTATTTCTGACTTCTTTATGAAAAATCAGGTGTCCATGGGTGTTTGGATTTGTGTCTGGGTCTTCAGTTTGATTATATTGATCAACATGTTTGTTTTTGTGCCAATATCATGCTGTTTTTATTATTATAACTCTGTAGTGCATCTTGAAATTTGTTTTCAAGATAGGCTTCATTATCCTAATTTTTTATTTGTTTGTTTTTATATGAGCTGAAAATTGTCCTTCCAAGGTCTGTAAAAATTGTGTTGAAATTGTTAAACATATAAAATAACATTGAAAAAATGTTTGTGAATTTCAACTTTTTTGTTTCTAAATCCCAAAGATAATTATTTGCCCAAAATTTGGAGCTGTTCTTTAAGATATAAACAATATTGAAGTATGTAGATTAGTAAAAGCTAACATAGTAAAGACTTTTTTATTTTCTGTATCATGTGTGATATTGTTGATAAAATAATTCTAGATGATTTTCTTAATGTAAGGATGTGTATGGAAATACATAAACTTTGGGAAATTGATTTTGATATGATAGGCAATATAACCTGATTCAAAGTTTAGAAATCATAAATTCTTTCCAATATTTTAAAGTCAGTTTTCATCAAAACTGTGTTTAGTTTTTAGTGCTATGCTATATGTTTTTGATGGATATTTTATTGAAGGAAGATACATAATTTAGGATATTGCTGTAGCATTTGTCTCTGGGTTTTATATTGAAACACACTGCACGCTACTATAAATTTCAAATACTTTAACTACATAAATTGGCCTAATCATTATTTGGACTATTAATAGGTAGATTTAAATCACTCTCTACTCAAATCAAAATCTAACAGTCAATTCTACTCTCCAGACTCTGATTGATCTCATGTCTAAAGTTCTCACAATTTAGAGATCTTGGGGTCTAGGAAAGAAAGCCCATTATATCCTTTCTGACAAAAGTATTCTATTTTTATCAACTTCATTATCAGTATTATGAGAACAAACAACAGGGCCTAAAACAAGTGAGTGTCACCAACTCAAAATAAAGCCCCATCTCTCAGAAAATTCACACCAGAAGGTGTTCACCTTCCCAGAAATACAATTGTCTGCTCTTTCCCAGTTACTTTGGAAAAACAGAACCAGGGGAGTCTGCATGTCTTAACAACAAATGCATTATGTGTTAAATGGAGACTTATTTAAATTGATATTGAAAGTGTATTTTTATTTCTCAAGTAGCCCAACTTGTATGGACTGTTCCATGAAAGATACTTACAGATTCCAGAGACCAGTGTAGAATGGGGACACCTCAGTGCATCCTTGTTTGTACCCGGAGAAGGCAGTCCGTTTTCTATAATAGGCACATTGATACACAGTTTGCCTATGGGCGCAGTCACAGCTGAGAAAAACAAGGAAACAGAGAACCCTATTTATATACTCCTTTCATCAAAACGTGGGCCACAAAGCAAACAGGATTCACCTGGCACCTGCAAGCACATATAATAAATAAATAAATATTTATTTATTTAATATTCCATATTAAATAAAAATATTTTCCTTTGTAACAAAGGGCTTTAAAGTATTATGAGGTTTAAGGATAAGAATTTTTAGAGAAAAATCTGTTTAGAATTCAAAATTATATGATTTGAAATAATTCCAATCCTTAGTAATTCATTGGGAAAGGACATAGTAATAACTGCCAGTAAACCAATGAACTGTCTTGCTTGCCCGTAAACAAAACTTTATAAGCGTTGATTTCAACCCTTATACAAGTTAGGGTTTTCCAGAGAAGTCAAATGTGTGCCTGTGTACATTGAGTGTGGGTATGTGTGCTCTGATAGGAAGATAGATTTATGATTATGAATGGATACAGAGGAAGAGAAAAGCAAAAGAAGAGATACTGATTGATTTTAAGGAATTTTCTTAGGGAATAGTGGTGGTTGGACGTTCAAAATCCCATTGTACACACCAGCAGACTAGTGAGTCAGAAGTTGAATACTGAAACAGAGTCTGAACACTGGAAACTTTGGAACAATTTCTGTCATAATTGGGAAGCAGTATCCTTTGATCTCTAAGAACTCTCCGACTTTCTTTCAAAGCTATCCACAAATTGAATGCAGTCTTTCCAAATTACAAAGCATCATCTTCAATTGATTGCAAAATCAGTCACATCTTCAACATATCTTTACACTGACATCTGAACTAGTATTTACCAAATTACTGAACACTGTAGCCTAGCCAAGATGACACTGTTTTAACAGTAACAGGGTTCTACAAAATCAAACGCAAGCACTCGCCCACCCTTATAATAGTCCTGTGCTTTTTAGTATTTTTAAGATGTCTCAGTGCATGGTAATCTTTGGGGAAATTGAAAGCCTCAGTGATGGCTTTCCAAAGTTGATCTGAGGGGAGTTTTTGTTTCTAAAATGTGAGCGTTTCCCAAGTAGATCTGCTGGATCTCAGGAACATAGTATTTATTGAATTCTTTGGTTGGCAAAAGGGAATGCGTACAAATGAGTGTGCAACTTCCTCATTATCCTTAATTAAATTTTTATAGCTATATAATTTTAAAGAGCTGGTGGTTTCTCAGATCTCTAGGGTCTCCAAATCAGAGTGTTTGCAAAAAGCCTGTATACAAAGCCTACATAGATTTCTTCTGAGGGAAAAACAGAAAGAGAAACTGGAGGCTTCTCAGATACTATAGTGCTCTAGGGCGTAGTGGGAGGGAGAGGCTTCTGTGTGGTAGATTCTGCAAGTGATCAAAGAAACTGCCTGTGAAAATCCAAACTCATAAACCTTCTAAGATTTCCAAATCTACTTCACAAGGCCCTGTACTCACAGGAGAAATTAAAAGTGGTAGTCAGCCCCAGGTGAGTTCCTGGTGGAACAGGAGTGAAGAAAACTAAAGTAAGGTAAAAGTGTGTTCTGGTAGTCCAGACATAATGAAGCCAGCATTAGTTTTCTCTTTTTTTAACTCTTATTTACAGTAAGGTTGTAACTCTCGTTGTCTTTAGACATTTCTTGAAAAAATTTTCTCAGATGTATTTAAAGGCAATATTTGTTTCTTTTACAACCATTGTCCCTGCCTTAAAAACAGAATCCCAAAGGTTACACAGGGAAAGCTTGCAACCAAAATTTTTAATCCTTTCGAATTTGTGGATCAGTGGCTATTGGTTGTTTGAAAATTGTGGGCAGCAAGGTTAATGTTGATCACAATCAGTTAATATTTATGGAATGGCTGGATTCCATATATATAGTTGAAGATGAGGAAAATGATTCCTAAATATTTTTGCTCTTGACACTCTCCCACAGATTGGCTTTGGGAGGTCCCTCAACTTGTTGCTAACAGTTGAAAAACCTTCATTTGTGGTTTTAATGAGCATAGCGTTAAAATGAAGTGTTTCAAGAATTTGTGTACATTAAAACTTTAGTTGCTATCAGTTGATAGGGTCATCACTTCATACTCAAAAAAGTTACAGACTAAATGGGGGCAAATTATGAATTCAGAAAAGAACAAAAGAAAAGTATAAATACAGAACTGGCTTCTAAATTGTCCAAGACAGTTAGCACATAGAGTTCAAAGGAAGAAGGCAGCACTGGAGTCCTTTGGTTCAGGAAAGGTGTGGAAATTGTAGCCCTTGATCTAGGCTTGAAAGAGCTCTGCATTTGAATAGGGAGAGATAACTATTTAGTCCTTAAGGGAGAATTTCCACTATCTGCTGTTTCTTTCCTGGCCATCCTTTCATCCTGCCATTTGATTGAGTTGATATGCAAGAAGCACAGAACATGAAAGCATCTCAATATGCCCACAGTCTATTTGGATCAGATTTCTTAAGCAAAATCGGTAGAGAAAATAAAAAAGACAAACTATAAAGGTGGGATGGGGAAAAGGTCCATATAGATAAAGTCATTCTGTATTCTACAAGGACATCATCCTTCATTTAGGTGCATTGTTGAGGTAGTAAAAATCTCAAAGGTGTGAGATTTTAATTAGAAACAGCATCTCACCAGTTCTGGATGTGCATGACTTAAATGCCAACACTCAGTAAACAGGTAGATCACTGTGAGTTTTAAGATCAACCTGATCTCATAGTGAGACTCTGTCTTGAAACAAAATAAGCAAACAATCCACAAATAGAAAAGCTCTCCTCCTTTAGCTAATAAAAGAGTATCTTTAATTTTGAGTTGTCTCATACACTTCCTCATGACCCATCCATGATGCCAGTGTCCTTGAGTAAGCGGAATTAAGCCCATCTTCTTATTAGCACATAAAGAACATGCGTGAACTTTGTTACATTACTGCTGCTAAAAATGAAAGACAAAAATCTAGGCAAATACGTAAATTACTGGTATTTTTGGATGTGTACCAGTTGTTTATTTTATCTCATGAGAACTCTAGATGCTTACTATGGCATTCGAGAAACAGCAGATAGATCACTATGAATTTGAGCCCAACCTGATCTTCTGGTTCCCCTTTAACTAATAAAAGATTGTCTTTGATTTTGAGTTGCTTCACACACTACCTCAGTAAGGGGGACACATCCCTGAACAAGACAGAGAAGTCCTTAGTAAATATTAGTAATATAGGTGGTATTATGGTGGTGTATGTATAACAAAACAATAAATGTTCCAAAGCTCAAAACCTCCAGTTACCTCAGGAACTGGGCTTTGCTAACCTGTATTCCTGGTACTTATTACAGTATCTGACATACAATAGACACTTCGGAAGCACTTTTGAATCTATTTCCATTTTAGTTGTGAAACTAAGTTTTTAAATATTTTATATGATCCTCATCACAAGACCGCAGTGTTTTTGGTTTTTTTTTTTTTATGACTTCCTGAGTGGAATTCTTCATTATGATAATAGTCTTACAGACTTTTCTAAATGCTCTAT
Source organism: Cricetomys ansorgei (assembly GCA_026225945.1). NCBI lineage: Eukaryota > Metazoa > Chordata > Mammalia > Rodentia > Nesomyidae > Cricetomys > Cricetomys ansorgei. Next base: position 5,396,758 of record JAMJFZ010001264.1, read on the forward strand.
AAAACCAAACAAAGTGCCTTGCCATATTTTCCATAATTAGACAAATCTGTTTTCTGTCTCTTCCCTTTTCATCTCTGTGCATGCTGAGGAGATACACACTCATGTTTCAGCATTTGTTGGGCCTGGAAATGGATAATATTACCAGGTTGTACTTCAGCAAATTCTCACAGCTTGACAGACCTACCTTTTCAGATGGGCTAGATCAAACATTCTGATAAACAGCATGGAGCTGACAGGGTTCTCTTGGCCTCCTCTGTAGAATTTAAATCTTTCAGGATGCTCTGTTGCATTTAGTCTAGTTATTTGTGTTCGTTGTATGATTTGGTCAGAAGGAGAGAATCAACTGTCATCTCAACTTTAGACTGCCATGACATGTACTCTAAACTGAGATGAGATCAGGTTTGATTGAAATAGAAAGGTCACTGGATTATTACTGGATTCTGCTACTTTTTAGCATGTTTGACTGTCTGCCAATGCAGAATCATAATTCTTGAAGCTTTTGTGCCTGACTGTAAAACTGTTGGTTCTGTTAGTTCTACTTACCTCAACCAAAATCCCATGGGGAGAATGTGATTGGGAAAGGAAATAAAATTGCAATTAAAGATCTTAGCTTTTAAGGCCTAATGTAATTGGAAGGCATGAGGTAGGAATCTTATCTTGTTTCCCCAGAGCAAACTTGAAAGCCATGAAAAGGAGATCTTTGGAGAGAAGATGCTGGGTTTTAGCATACGGATTGATTATTCTGTAACAGTAATACTGACTATTAGCATTTAGTGAGGAACTCTCGCACATTAAACTTGTTATAACTTTGTAGGAATAATATCATTATTAGAGATATTATATTAATATCTTAATGTCATGTAGGGTTTGTAGACTACTTAGGTATTCAAATTTAAGACATCCATATATACTTATACATGGTGAAATAATATAACTGATAACTTAGTACTTAGTACAAACCTTAGTAGAATAATGCCAAAAAATTTATTTGACATGAAATTGACTTGTAAATATACTTTACATCTACAGCACAACAAAAGAAATCAAAGTTTGTCCTGGAGACATTACTAAGAAATGACATTCATAAGAAACGAATAATGCAAATATTAGAGAGTTTAGGGTAGTTAAACAAACAAGCAAGCACTGCTGAAAGCAGAATGCTATTATTGAAGAATTACTAACCTAAAAGGCTACCATCTCCTGAGAGCATCCAGTGTAAGATTTTACTGTGTATTTGTGGTCCTGGCACGTTCAATCTATAAAACTAGTAATTACTAAAATTGTGTGTAGGGACTTGTATTCCTAGTCCATCTCCTTGTTGAACACAAATTTTTACATCTTAGGATAGTGTTTAAAATGTAGTGGGTATCCAGGATGCTTAGCGAACCATGGAAAACAAATGTGGTAGCAATGCATTGTCAGCAGGTCTGGCAGGGAGATTCAGCTGCTTTCCCTAGGTGACTTTAGTATGACTTCTAGGCATCAGGAAGGCTTCTCAGCATCAGGACTGCTTCTTGGCTTCTGTATGACAGGATACTGCTCCTTAAGAAAAGGTTCTGTCTGTCAAAGAAAATCAAAAAGAAAAAGAAATGTCATAGGTATTTACTTTACTACATTTGGAAGTGAAGATCTGTTGATTTTATTACAAGATTATATCACAAAATATCACAATTTGTTCCTTAAAATGTACCTGCTAGTGAAATTATTTAAAAGCTGATAGGGAGGAGGAAAAAAATGGAAAAAATCATTTTTCCCTGTGTCCCAGTTTTCCTTACCTGGAAAACAGATAGAAAAATACCCATTTTACAGTGTGGTTGAGTGGGTTACATCTAATATACATACATTACCTGAAAGGAATTGAAATTACCACATTTGTATACATTGCTTTTCAGCCTGAGCTACTTGAGGTACTAACTTAGGGGGAACGTGGAATTAATTGTTTCTCATAAGAAACGAGTAAATAGAGTTTAAACTAAGGATACCATCTGAACAGAGATGAGAGAGTCATTGTTTGTGATCACTTCATAGTCTAGTACAAGACTGGATTTGTTGATGACTTTAATTGTATTTGTTTTACTAATATAACAAATACTATTTCAGCATGTGTAATGTGCCAAAATGTTGTGTAACAGAAAACCACATATGAGGCAAATCATTTGTCTTTGATTATCTTTATTATCAACAGAATTTAAGAATTTTAAAATAAGTCACGAACACAGATGTATGTTCTGGAATCTAGACTGGATTCCATAATGAAGAACAATTGTTTCATGCCATGAGTTCTAAAACCCTTCCTTCCTTTAAGGCAACTGCCAGGTCAGCACTGTTTTTCATAGAGCATCATAAATCTCCAATGACTTGTTCTTGGCTATAAATACAGAAAAACACACATGATATTTTATAACTAATTAATAATTATCTAACAGTTGCGATCTGGCTCTTTTGAAAAATTGCTCACTCTTTTGCTGTTTATTAAGCAATTTGTATATAATGCCAAAGATATTCTAGAATACAGATATTGCTGAGGCATTCTGCAAATTCTTTAAAGTGAAACTCATGATAATGCAGGGCATAAACCACTGCTTTCCAATTTGGAAGTAACCCAGGACTGCTGTTCTTTTCCCTAACCACCAAAAAGTACCAGTCATCTAAAATGAGTTCAACTTCAGTTAACTTGAATGCTCTAATTTGTTAACCCATTCTTAGAAATCAGCAGTAGAACACGTTTTCATCTAAAGCAGCTGTTTCCATAAAGTACATAGATTATATTCTGGGGTATTCTTATAGTATTATAAGAAATAATCTCATTTTGAATGCTTTTAACATGATAATTTATTCGGGAAGGTAAGCATTTAAATAATTATATATTACCATGTCCTTTTTGTACAGATAAAGAACCTGAAATAGGGGCAGATTAATTCACTTGAGACTACACTACTTGTGAATGATGAGGCCAGCATTGTAATCTGATTTAGAATCTGTCACCTTAACTTTTAGACATCAAAGCAGAGGAAATGGTTTTCAAGATGTTTCAAGATGTTTTCAAGAAACTTTAATAATAATAGTGTTTGCTGTGTTATTTCCTGAATGTTTTTTCTTGAGTGTTGGCAAGACAAGTCCCAGTGATTTAGACAGGGCTGGTAACTTGGCTCCTGTCTTCTTTTTCCTATGCTACAGAGTAACCAAACCATCCTACTGCTTGCTTTATACTGCCCTCAAGGTGGGTCTACAATGCAGCTATCTCCCCTTAGCTGTTTCCTGGAGCCTTTCTCACCCTCTTTAACTCTAATCTCAAGCAGTATATTTCTACCCCACTAGGCTCATGGGCAGGTCTTTGCATGTATGTGCTTATTTTGTTTGCTTGGCATAATTTGTTTTTATTCATAAAATTTGCCATGAATAGATAATGTTTTAGGGCTTTAAACACACAGTCCCTGTTCATTGCGTCTCTAAACCCATATTAGTAAACCTTTTAGTGGACATATTTTTGAAAAGGTGATTTTTAAAATAAAAAACCACAGTCAATTAATAGCAAGTACAGGGCATATTTAAAACTTATTTGGTCTTTATGATGTTAACCATACATCAATTTATCATATTAAATAATAAACTCATAAACACAGTAGGGCAATGGTCAGAAAAGAAGAGATTAAGCTTCTTTAAAATTAAGCTTCATATCTGTACCTGAAAGAAATTCAGAAGATTTATATTGTTTCAGAATGACTAGACAAGCCTAATTTAATTTTTGACAAATTGAGATTCATTTTATACATTGTTGTTTAATTTTGAAATTACTATGAATTTTTAATAAGGCATTATTAACATTGAATTTTTAGTATAGATGTGTTCAGGATGTGCTTTAAAATCTCCCACAGTCTCAAAATTAATGTATTATTTGGCAAAGTAGATGGATATTTACCACAGAAACCTATGGACTTCTAAAGATCATTTACAGACAAGCAGACACACAGCCCATAAGCATCAGGATATGGATGAGCAATGAAATACACCACAGAGAAATCACACATGGCCCTGTGAGAGTGAAAAAGGACACTTCTCATTGATGGTCAGAAATAAATGAAAATCTTCAAAGACTCCAAATATCATATAGAACATTGGAGTGAAAGGTAGAAGAATGAGGCAAAAGATGAATTATTTGGCCCAAAATATAATGATGGGTGATAACAGAATAAGATCTCATGACCAGAGGAAGCTGTGGTGAAATTTTTGATTTTGAAATTATGATTTTATTACAACATTTCTCTCATTTCTTTCCTCCCTTCACACCCTCCCATATGCCCTTCCCAGGTCTCCTTTCACTAAGCTTACTTTTAATTAGAACATTGCCTCACAGTTTTTAAGGAATTTTTAAAATTGAAGTAGCTGTAGTATTAATTCTTTCATTATAAAACTGCTTGTTAATTTTTTATCATTTTATTATGTAGTACTAACTTCAAACTTTTAACCTTGAAAAAATAATTATAATGAATTAGTTTGATTTTCCCAAAGCAATTTTAAAATTATTATTTATTTCTTAAAGACTCTTTTTTTATTTTTATTTTTCTTAGAACGAATCTCTCTATGTAACTCTGCTGTCCTGGTCCTTTTTATATAGACCAGGCTGGCCTCGAACTCACAGAGACCCACTGGCCTCTGCTTCCCAATGCTGGGTATGCGGGCCACCATACCCTACTATTCATTTTTCCATTATTAAATTTGAGAATTATTTCCTTGCAGGAAAGACCCCACTGCAGCCAGCAAGCATTGATTTCAAGGGGCACACAATACAATAGAGCTGTGTCTAAGGGACTGAGCGAGGATTAGGCTCTGAGGATAAAGGTAGTCTTACATTTTCAAGTAGTATACTTTGTTTTAATTCCTTGCACTGTATCATTTTGCTTAAAGTTTAGTTTTGATTTTTCAAAATTATAGGCTTTTTTACTTCTTAATCTTGTTCCTTTCTTTCCTGAGGGTATTTTTTTAATTTTAAAACAGCTTTTGCAAAAGCCCATACAGAAAAAGGAGAGGGAGATTTTCCAAGTTTTCATCATTTGATAATCAAGAAAGGAGAGAGTCTGACATATTGACTTTCCCTAAACTATCAATCTGTATTTATGATATTAAATAAGTAAAAGGATCTCAAGTACTGTCAGTGCCTCCAAAACTTACAATTCTTCACCAATACGTTCTGGTGATGTTTCTTCTACAAACGGAATGTTAAAGCTGTCTCCATACTTATTTAGCCTGGAAAAGAATTGTAAACTGTGGATTATGGAAAATGCAATTAAATTACCTTTTAAAGGGGAATAGTAAAGATGCAATTTAATTATATAACTTCTAACTTAAACTTTCTAGAAGAATTTCTTTTAAAAAATGGTTTCTTGTGAATTTTTAAAATGTATTCTTTGAATTTCAGAAAAAAATATATCCTCTTTGAAATTAACTGTTGTCAAAAATATTTCAGATACTTATTCTTTTTAGCTTTTCCATTTTTATGATTCTTGCACATGTATAGCAGTTCCTGTGTCTATTGGAGTGCTCAGATAGAAAAATGTATCCAAAGCGTTTTTCAAAATACTCTGGAGATATTTGACTTAATATATTCAGATGTTCTATCTTACTTATGTGTTACCTTTATGTCCTAATTATCTGAAGATAATTGCCATTAAATAATCATATAAAGTCATAGCTCTTCAGTGGACTATGGGGGGAAAACATTTTAAAGTCATTCTGGTTGATTGAATTTGTAAGCTTGAGAATACTTTTAAGCAAATCCAGCTAAATAGATGTGTGCCCCAGAGAGCAGAATGGGCTTTTTGTTTTCATCCATTAAAGGTCCTTTAATTTCTTCACAATTCTCCGTCTGTCTCCTCTTAGTCGTTTCCCTTCAGTGAAGGAACATTTATACAATGACAGTGAGAGAATAAAAGTACCCCATTGATTTCAGTGAACCATCAAATCAGGTGGTTTAAATAGAGTCCTAAGAACTCCCAAAGAGTCTTAGCCAAGTTGTTGTGGATGCTAGTGACTTTACATTGTCATTGGATGGGCGATGGAAGAGAATTATTGGACACAGGTATTTCAGTAACAGTGTGTCCTGAATCCTTTAGGAATGGTGTACATCAAGCGAGAAAATTCATGAGATGCCAAAGAAAGTTAATACATTCCTGAAATCCAGTGCTTATGGTAGTCTTCTGCATTATGGTAACTTAGTAAATTTTAGCATGAAATGAAGGTAATGAAGCCTTGAAACAATATTATCTTCCAGTTATCCTTAAGGAACAGATGAGATAAGGCTTGGGACATAGGCTTGTAGCTCAGTTGGTAGAGTGCTTATATAGAATGCAGGAAACCTAAGATTAGAACCCAAGAATGTTATAAACCAAGCCTGGTGGCACAGCTGGTTCTTCTAGCACTCTAGAGGTAGAAGCCGAAGGATTGATCAGAAATTCAAAGCTATCCTTGGGTACCTGACAAGTTGCCAGCTAGTTTTTGATACATGAGACTCTGTCTAAAAAAGAAGAAAAATAAGGAGGAGGAGCAGGAGGAGGAAGGAAAAAGAAGGAAGAAGAAAGAAGGAGGAGGAGAAGAAAGGGAAGGAGGAGGAGGAGGAAGAGGTTGTTTGGAACAAATAATTTAGGACAACATTAGAGAAATGGGTTGTGTTCTCCTCTATAAGCTCAGCCATTAGTGATTATGTCAAGAAAGGAGCCATGTTTAAAGGATACCCCCCCAATTCTATTTCTGAGTAGACAGTGTTTGTAGCTAATTAAACTACTAACTGTAACCATCAGGGTTTTATAGGAGGTAGTGCCAATGGAATGAATATATATTAGAATGAGGATTCATTAGATTGCTTTTCATAATATGCTATAGGTTTTTTAACAATGGCGTCTCGCACCAATAGCTCATGGACACTGTACTGTAGTTGCTCTAGCTATGAGGCCTCAGCAGTCCCAGCCAACATTAAGGCCTGAAGGAGAGTGAATAGTCTTCAGTCTGTGTTGGAAACTTGCAGAACCTGGATTCTGTAGTCAGTGAAAGAATAAAGCAGGAGTCAGCAGATAGGTGGAGTTTCCTGCCCTAGTGAAGGTTAGCAGCCAAAACCAAAAGCTCAGTTCTTTCACCTCCTTTTATTTGGGCTGCCACTGGAAGGTGCTGCCCACATTTATGGTGAATCATCCCACTTCTAGCAATCTGTTCAAGAAAATCCATTCCAGGATGGCCCAGAAGCTTGTCTTTTTGTTGATTCCAACTCCAGTCAAGTTGAAAATTCACTATCACAGTGTCTCACTTCTCTTCTTTTTTTTTTTTTTTTTTTTTTTGTCAGTTTAAGTACTCCTCTGTTAAATCAGTCTTCTACCTCACCCAGCACAGCCAGTAGTGCTCTGTTTGACCTTGGTATGTATGCAAATATGTAAATATGTAAATACACACAACATTCCATGAAGTTAAAGAAGAGCATCTGGCTTCAGTTTTTAACTTAACCTGCTGTTAATGACAGCTATAGCTACTACATGGATGTGAGTTATAATTCACAATACTTCACTTTGTATCAGACTGAATTGTCTTTGTTATTTTTTGAGAGATTAAGTCAATTTCTTGGCTAGTTATCTTAAGAAAATGACATATGAGATAATAACATTTGACTAATATACATGCAAAATATTGTCACTAGAAAGTGCACAATTTGTAACTATTTATTCAGGTTTATTTCACTTTGAAAGTTGGAAAAACACAGGATACATTTTGTTTCACACTAACTAGAGCTGTAGTATACATGTAACTCATCTATAACTCAGCTGTTAGCCAGTTTTAACACAGTGGAATTCTTACCTTTCCATAGTAATTGAGAGCAATGGGACAAATCTTTCTGTTCTTGGATACATCTTTTACATACTACATTTGATTCAATGGACCTAATTATATACAAGCATAATTAGAAGTAAGTAGCTAAACAAGCACTAATTTTGTCAAGGGTGGGAGGTGGCTATTGTAATAAAATGGCATTTTCCCAAAGCACCTTGAACTCAGCTACAAATGAACAGAAAACCAGTGACTCTTCCCAATGTCTCTACACACAAATAAATGTTTAGATTGGAAAATAGTTAATAGCTACACATGCCTAATAACCTGCAGATGTGTCATGGTTACAGGCCTGATAACATTTGAAATAAGCAAGATATTAAAAAAGGAAAAGAAAAGAAAAGATATGAGCTGTAGATGGTACACCAGCACTTAGGGAACAGAGGAAGGTGGATCTCTGAGTTCAAGGCCAACTTGGTCTCCATATTGAGTTTACAGGCAGCCAGAGTTATGACAGAGAAACCTTGACTCAAAAAAACAAAAACAAGCAAACAAACAAACAAAAAAGGATATGAATCCACACAGGATTTTTGTTAAACAGACAAAAATAAAAAAGCAGAGATAAAACTAGAACCCAGATGACACATGAAGTTACCCCACCTGATTACACAACCAATGTGTGAAGAGAAGAAGGGATCTGCATTGGAGTTACAAAGACATGTTTCTGTGCGATCAGTGTGCCTGCCTTTCCAGGTTGATATCAGGCTTTGCAAAGTCATAGAATGAACTACCTCATTTTCTCTATTTTGAGTTAACAATTCTTTTATTTTAAAGCAAGGGTCAATATTCCTCACAGGAATACTAGGAGAAAAAAATTGAAAGATGTTTCAGAAGTCAAAGTCAAACTTGTTTTCCACTACAAGTTCCTTAAGATTTAGCTTTTTAAATACTGTGTACCCTTCTCTATTCAGTTGGGTTTCTGTGGTACCTATTGCTCAGGACTGTTAAGATAAAATAAGTAAGTGTAAACATAATTATTATCCTATATAGTAGGCTTCCAATAAACATTTGGTGACCCTTGGGTATGAGAGTAGGGGTCATACAGAGTGGACAGAGGCAAAGTCCATTCAAATAGGTAAATACTCTGAAGGCCCAAAGACCTGACTCAAATCTGCACTCTTCTTTTGTTTGCTTTTGTGTGGCTATAGTAGGTTACATAATAGCTCTGGCAGTGTGTCTGTATAAAACTGGAATGAGAAATTAACTTTGCTTAGTTTTATAATGAAAACGGAGGACTTGCTAAATCTTAAAGATGTGTTATGATGTTTCTGGATACTTCTAATGCTTACTAAAGTCAGAAAACCACTGTTTCCTGTATAGTGCACCCATCAAAAAATACCTTGGTAGGAGATATTTCTGAATCTGTGGATTTCCTCTGTTTGCAAAGAAGGATTTGGGCAAATCTGCCCTAAGATGGTCTATTCATTGTATCAACCTCTATCAGTCTTTTAGGTATCATATTATGGCATCAGTGACATTTTCATATTGGACATGGAAGTTTGGTTGAATATCTTCTCTTTATTTCAAAGATTATTTTAATGAGTCAGAACTTGGTTAATAGTAAACATTCAATTAATGTTAGTAGTAATTGTTACTATTAGTTTAATATTGATCAATATTTAGTTAGGAAAAACTCATTTCCTATGTATGTAGTGGGTATCTATTAATAGGCCACTTTGCAGTTATAATGGAGAATGCAAAGATATCTGGATATTCTATGAAATTCAAGGAGATTGAATCAGGCTGATGTCTCTCCTTTTGTATGAATGAAAATATTTTTGAAAATCATGATGATCATAAATATACTAGATTTTGTCCACTACTGTGTAGCCAGCACAATACATTGATATTACTTGATGTTTCACAATTATTTCAATCATGCATGAATGCCTGAATGATTCCAAATGAATCATTGTAAAAGGAAAATAAGTTCCTTCTGCCCTTTCTTCATCTTTGTTACCTTTTCCCCCAAAGGATTCTGTGGCCTTTTGAGTGTGAATAGGTTAAGCCAAGAGGGCCCTTCTGCACAGTGGAGCCTCAGAAGCACTAATCTTGTTGTTTGCACATCATGATGACTTATTCAGGACCTGCACAGCCAACTGCACACCGCAGTCTCAAGCTTGCCATTTCAACCCAAGGTGGAACAGAACTTTTAGATGCTGGTGCTAATGAGACAAAAATCTCCCATCTCTGGCTCACCAGGTCTAACAAGGCTTTTATTTTATCTCAACCCTATACTTCAAATGGACTTGATAGATCAGTGAGATTCTATAGCTTTTCTTAGCCTAACTAGGATTTCTATAATAAATCAGGTCATTATCCAGCCTGATAAGCAGTCAATTTCGTTTTGTTCCTTTTAGTCTCATGATAATGATGTCAGTGTCTGAGAAGGGAAAGATTTAGTCCATGCTCTGGCTGCAAAACATCCTATTGAATTGCTTTCAGACATTTTATTTTTATAAATGTGTCAAAACCCTTTTTATTAAACTCTGAAAATGTATGGGCACTTAGAGCTTCATCCTTTGAAAGTTGTGTGCTAATGCACAGTGAAGCTACAGGATATAAGAGAAAAAAATCTACACTTGCCCTTTATTCTGCTAAAAATCTGATCTTGGTGACTTTGAAACAGATTGGCTTTAAAACTCAATAGATTTAAAGTGCATCAGACCCATTCAGCTCATCAGCATATGTGGACCTGTCTTGAAGACTTTTATTTGGGGCCACATTCAGGAAATAGTGCAAACCTGAAACTCCAGTGTCAGTATAATGATTTATCTTAACCACAAAGACATTTTGATAATCATTTCAGAAAAGTAATATGAAAAAAGCACTTTTTATTATTCCCTGAATTTAGCTCATTATTTCTTTCAAAAAGAAACTCTTGAAATTCCTATGCCTGTTACTATATTTTAGAGTATGTTCAAAAATTCCTTACTACATATATTTGATATTAAAGACTGTCTTTTCTTTCATAAACAATACCACCTTCATCATCACTCTGTTCATTCCTGCTTTATTTGTTTCTCTAATTGTAGAAAAATTTGTGCTTGCTCCACACTGAGGTCTTGGCCCTGTACTACTCTGAGGATTTTTAGCAGAACAAATTGATTAAGATGTCTTATTTCTGACCCACAGAGCCCTGGGTATATTTGGAAAACTATAAACAGTCAAGACTGTGTAAAGCTTGAATCATTTTATTGTGTGATTTGAAATGTGCCATTTTTTAAATTCTCAAATTTCTTTTTTACTTTTTCTTTTCTTTTCTTTCTTTTTTTTCCTTAGTTTTTCGAGACAGGGTTTCTCTGTTGTAACTTTGACTGGCCTGGAGCTCACTGTATCTTCTAAGTCAGTTATCTGTCTGCCTCTGCCTCCTGAGTGTTGGAATTAAAGGTGTACACTTCCACTGCTCAGACTAAATCCTCAAATTTCTTATCTGTACAAACACAAATAAACCCAACTACAAAATATTTTCATTAGTAATCATGTGTAGAGTACCTTACACTGACACACTGTACACAGTTCAGTGGTGTTTTACTATATATAAAATCATGTTTTGTTTTCCTTCCCTTTTTTGTGTTATTATTTGTGTGTTTTGTTTTTTCAGACAGGTTCTTGTTGTATGAACATGGCAGGCAGTGGATTCAGGATCATTGCTGTAAAGTCTAGTAAAGGTTCATTTAACATGGAGCTTCTGCCATCATCCATATGCAATTATTAACCCACATTGAAACCTCACTAATCATGTGCATGTCCAATAAATTGACTTTGACAACTAGAAATACTCTCCTTCCTTAGAAATTTAATTCTTTGGAATTAGTTAAGAGAATGACATTTCTAAATGTGTTTTAAGAGAGTTAGATAGCAATCATAAAAACCATGGAACATTTTACAAATCATAACAAACACTTGATGTTGATTGTGCAGAATCTTAACTTGGATTATACTCTACATCTGACCCTTTAGTCTCAGTGTCTTCTCCATGTGATCTAGGGCCAAGCATGTCTATCATACTATGAGAGTCCAGCCCTTTTGTTGGAACAGAGAAGGGCTCAGGACATGAATAATGAGTGAATGAATGGATGAATGAATGAACGGTTTTGCCTGTATTTGAACACAAACTTGTCTGTCTAGTTTCCTAAGCCTGCCAGTGCCTTCTGAAAACCACCTGACCACTGTCAACCTAGGATCATCAGCATTTCCTGCCCCTACCTCTGCCCTGCCATTACTTACATGCCCACCCAGTTTGAGATGCAGGCCTTTACCTTTTACCTTTCATTATTTTGCACAAATCCCTTTTCCTTTTGTTTCACACCTCCTACCTCAGGTCCCATTTATATATACATTTTACACACACACACACACACACACACACACACACATATATATATGTATGTCTGTATGTATTTAATGATCTTTGCTAAAATTATATTTAACCACTGCTTTCTGGAAGTAGGTTTAAAAAATACTAAGCTGTTTCTTGGATGTAGTTCTCTGCAATGAAACAAGATAGACATCAAGACAGATAATGACTTACTTCCCACTTTGATTTTGTTCGGCTGATATTATCATCTTGTTTATTACAAGTACAACTAGTTTTAATCATCTTATTAAAAATGATTGATCATTTACAATTCTGATAAGCTTGGGGCTAACGACCAAATAGCTGGTGAATGATGGAGAATTACAATCATGATCTTGCAACTTTTTTTTCAGGAAAAAGAACTCTGGAAATAACAAACATGAACATGGTTTCTCATACAGAATTTCATACCAAGGGGACAAAGCATGTTACTTAATGACCATATTTTTAAAAGGAACAAGATTATCTAAGAATATATGTCTCTAAATTTTAATAAATTTGTGTGCAGTAAGACATAGAAGTTATATAGGTAGGATTTGAGAAAAATTATAGTCTACGTGTTAAAACAGTCTAGGCATTTTTCCAGATCTAGAAATCAAACATAGGTTCACATGCATGCTAATGACTGATATGCTATTTAGTTACACCCTCATATAGAAATATAATTGTAGAAGTAGATTCCTGTTGGTTGGCCTTCTTTTCTTGAAATAGACAATTCAGTGTGTTTCTTGCTACATAAATGGTGGCGAGCCATTTAATGGATAACTTTGACCTAGCACCCTTCTAATTTGTTTTGCCATTTATAGATATATAACTAATCTATTAATATTTTTGTTTTATCCTTTGTAGCAAATGGTTAAGAAACTTCTCTTTTTCTTCTTCCCCTCAAGCTGTCGTTTTCTTATGTGCTTATAGTCTGTCCTCATCATCCCTGGAAATAACTCTATTTATGTTGATGTGTGTCTATATAAGCATATTCTATGTGCATGTGAGTTTCCACAGAGGCCATAAGAGGACATCAGATTCTCTGGAGCTAGAATTACAGTCAGTTGTGAGATGCCTGACCTGGGTACTTGGGGCTAAACTCTAATCCTGTGGAAGGGAACCAAGCACAATTAATCTATCAAGTTCAAAATATTTATTTATAATGAGTAAAATTATGCATTATACTATGTTAATTGCAACTTACATGTTCTCTGTTTTCTATCTAGTAAAATGTCACTTCTCTGCCTTGCCCCCAGCACTTCCAAACCTCCTACTTGTAGGACTGTAGTGGTCTGGTGGTATTTTGGAGACATCAGATATCATGAAAGTATTCTATGAGCAGAAGACATGCAAAGGCTTATTGAATATAAAGACAAATATCTTAATTACATATGTGAAATTAACTTTCAGAAGAGAATGAGGAAGAGAGAGAAAGAGGGTAGGAAAGAGAAACACAGAGAGAGAGGGGAGAGAGAGAAGAGAGAGAGAGAAAGAGAAAGCCTTTCTTAACTTCACTTTGTAAATATCCTTAGATTCTTATGTTGCAATACTGACTCAGAACAAGGCCTCAGTATAATGAAAGACTAATACCATTTGCTTTAAATTCTCAGTGGAAAGATTTATAGGCCAAGCTGTAAAGGAATCCATCAAGAATTTGTCTTTGAGTGGGCTTCTTATCAAGCAGAGTGTCCTTCACTCAGTATTCTCGTCTCAGAAAATGAATCTCCACTAATAGCTACTTTCTGGACTGCCAAGCAAATCACTGTTGCACAAAGCCCTTTCCAGGTAGATTCTAGTCTAAATAAAATAGGGCAATTTCATCTAGAAAACCTTTAATGTAGTTATCATATTTATGATTTTAATCATCTCTATTTCTGACTTTATGGAATTTTCATTTGTCCACAGCTTGCGCTTATGTTGTAGTCATAGTGCATCTGGTTTACAAATAAGTCCTATGTCTCCATTGTCTGAGCAAAGAACTATCTCGAAGCCAATTATAGCTATTAATCTCATACTATAAAATAAATTGCATCTTGTGTTTGATTAAAGAAAGCTGCTTCTCCACTTAAATAGAGATATGAGAATTCAGATTTTTTTCTAACAAAAGAGTCTGAGTTTGATTCAGGCAGCGGCATCCGAAGCTGAAAAAGAGTCAGCAAAATGTTCTTGAGACAGTCCAGCCCTGCATGGAGACAATAGTGCTGCTGCTGTTGACGGCTGGTGTTTTGTTCATCAGTGCCCCATAGAAACTTCCGGAAGACACGGAATTTTTTTGATATTAATTTATTTTCTTTATGCTTTTATTGGTGGTTCATAAATATGTAGCACTTAATTCAACCTGCCTGGTGTGGATATAAGCAATGAAGTATTTGATTTCATTGCTTGTCTTCATCAATTCTGGAAACAAAGCCTATTTAGGTAAGCATGCTGAGCTTCACCCGGCTAAATTTAGATAAAGAGCAAAGAATATGCTCACCCATCACAAAAGTTGTGATGCCCAGCTCTATAGCCAGAGCATTCAGAAGCATGTAAGGAGAAAGCAGACAAGACCCTTGTTGGATTGTGTCATGTTGAACCCTTATTATCAGCCTCATCACTGAGATAGCTAAAGAATAAATACCATGGTTGGTAAACCTGGGTCTGAAAGTCATTTTGTTGTTGTTTTCATCTATTTAGGTTAATTCCTTTCTGAAACAATGCCTTCTGAATATCACAAGAAAAAAGAATTTCTTGGATTCTAAAGGGAGGATGATCACAGATGCATAAATAATCATTGTTGACTTCCTAAAGAACATAGGCCTTGACCTGTACCTTCAAGAAATGTAGTCTCACTGGGAAATGATAAAGCGCTCTCCATCTATCATCTATAGAGGGGGTGGGGGTGGAGGCACCCTTAGAAAAAAGTCAGTGTTAGCATTTTTACATCTCATAAAACTTGAGCCAGTTCTGTCTAAAAGTAATTATAGAAGACTGGTTCTTGATAGCAAGTGTGAAAGGGCATGTGTTCCCTGTGGTCTGTGGAAATTGATAGTCTGTGTGTCATTTAAAAAATATGATAGCCTGAGTATATATTTGTAAATCTAGACATTAACTGAGTTTTCACTCTTTTCTTTAAAAAGTTCATATAGAAACATTATGAGCCACATAGAATTCACCAGCACCTCCATTTACAAAGGAAAAAAAAAAAGGAAGAATACTCACATTATAAATCAAGCACATGGACATTGTAAAGGCACATTAATCAACCAACCCCAACACATGCCTCTATTTCAACAAAGTTCCTTTCTTCTTTTTCAGTTTGTCTCAGTAACATCAGTTTCCTTTCCTCCCTCTCTTTACACTGAACAGTGAGCATGCACAGACTTATTTGTTGCTGTGAATGAAAGTTAGCTAAGTAATTTCTAAACACAGCTTCTGGGTCATTAACATAATCACAGTATCAGTATATATACAAACCTGGTTCTTTAAAGATAGCTCATTGAAGGAAGTGATTGCATTCCTAGCACATGAGTTAAAAGCTGGGAATGGTGATGTGTATCTCTAACCAAAGCACTGGTTGGCAGATACCTGGAGCGCACTGGCCAGCCAACTTAGCTTTCTCAGTGAGCTCAAAGTTTAGTGAGAGATGATAATATCAAAATATAAGGTGGAGAATGACTGAAGACGTCTAACATTAACCATTGACTTTTACCTGTATACATGTGTTCATGCTCATCTACATGCCCACATGCACACAAACAGGTACACACACACACACACACACACACACACACACACCTACACAGAGAGAGAGAAAAAGATAGAGGGGGGTGGAGGCACCCTTAAAAAAGTCAGTGTTAGCATTTTTACTTGCAGAAAACTTGAGTCAGTTCTGTCTAAAAGTAATTATAGAAGACTAGCAAGTGTGAAAGGGCATGTGTTCCCTGTGGAGAACCAGATGTGCAAATTATTAGGAGAATGGGATGGGCTAGAGTGATTCCACTGGGAATATTAGTGATTAAAAAACTCTTTTACATCTAAGCCAGTTATGACTGTCAGATTTCCTACAGGAGAATGTGTCACAGTAGTAGGAGAAAATGTGTACATAAACCTCTGTTTTTGAAATTCCAGAGGATGATAATACCCTCAGAGGAAAGTAAAATGAATTAAAACACAAAGTTAATTAATTTAAGTTCATGGATTATGAAGTTCAACTTATAAGACTTGCCTAACACATTTATAGACAATTAAGATAAAATACCTCTTTGTGTCTATTTGTTTTCATATAAAACTTTAAGGAAAATCATCTGATTTGGAAAGTGAGAATAAGCCTTCATTTTCTAGTCATTCTCTAGTCATGTTGTTAGCTATCTTAGCTTCTCTATTGGGATTATTGTAGTAGAATGCAGGAAATGGGGTAAAAACATAATAATGCACCAGAAGCTTAAATGGAAAGCTGTGCTCTGAAGTAGATTTAAACAACACATCACACTTGATGTCATAGGGTTCTTTGGATTTTCTCAGACCTTCAAGTCAGAAGGGTATGCATGGATGACACAGATGGAGAAAATCACCTTGCCCTCTTAAGGTCATAGTTCCCTAAGGTCCTCATGCATGGATTGACTCCAAATGCCTTGTTACCAGATTATTCTACCCAGCATTATTTGATTGATTCTCAGTAATCTATGAATTGAAGGTAGGGCTGTAGGCGATCTTCTGTCATCCTTCCCTCAGGGCCATAATCATTTTGTATAATCATAAAGGCCTCTAATGGAATGCTTAGAGATCAAGATTCCCCAAGATGAAATCGAGGTGACTGCAGATGCTCTGTTATTTAATGTATACTCATGTTATCTTTTTTGTTATAAATACTGGAAAAAATTGTTGAACTTAAATGTAGAGAAAATTAAAAGGAGAAGAAATGTGGTTAGGAGGATTAATAAACATGAAATGAACAATGATTTCCTGTGTATACATGTGCAGCATTTAATCCACAACTCAAGTAAATAATCTCCCCTTTGAAAAAACACACACAGTATTTTAGAAAGATATAACATTTAAGTGTTTTTATTATTTTAATGTATTTTTCTGTGGGTGTTTTGCCTGCATGAATATCTATGCACCGTGTGCTTGACTGGTGCCCTTGAAGGCCAGAAGAAGCATCAGATCCTGTGGCATTGCAGTTACAGACAGTTGTATCTATCATGTGGGTGCATGGAAATAAATCAGGGTCCTTTAAAGTATACCCAGTTCTATTAACCACTGAGCCACTATTCCCAAGATATAACATTTTAGAATAATATTACATAGGTTCTAATTTGAGCTCTTATAAAAATTTAACTGTACATATCTTATAGTTTTATGTGCATGATTCAATTACTAAATTTTCCTGTACATGTTTGTCTTGATGATTAAATCAAATAATGTATTTAAGTATACCACTACAAGAAGCCACTGGGAATAGGGATATGTTAAATGAATATTGGTCCTTCTGCTTTTTTAAACATGAAGCAAAGATATTCTATAAAGCAAATAGTTTCTTCTGTTTTATGGAAAAAGATTCCACTTCGGGATTACTTATCTTTAGTCTAGTCCCGTTAATTAGCTGCCCACCTTCTCTTTAATGTTTTGAGTATCATTTGCATAGTGAGTTCCAGTTTGCCCCTTGCATGACCTTTCATTTGGCTGTCACAAACAGAGGCCTAGGAGAAATCATAATATTGCCCTGGGGTTCAGTTTTGTCTATTAGAAAGACCATGAGTCTCACATTTATGGTTTTGAACCGTGGTTATGGTTAAGAATAGTGTGTAGTTCCAATCATATGATTTAACTTATTGAGTCTTGCTTTTATTTTTTAATAGAAAGAAGATAGGTACCTTTAACTCAATGAAAGGGGCTACTCAGTGAAATAATATATAACCATATGAGGTAATAAATGTACTTATATATTCTTTTCTCCTTCTGTAAACTGCATCTTCTCCATCATTCTTTTTCTTTACAGATCACAGAGTACTAAATTTTCAATAACCATCTAGTCTCTTCTCCATAGTGTACATAGCAGGTAGTTGAACTCAAAATGAGCAGCAAATAAGGAAAACTTGTGGTGATTGTTCAGAACATGTTTACAGGCCAAAAATGCAGTTATTCTAAACTCAGATCCCTGAGTACTGGTATTGTGGTTTGAATGAAAAATGCCTACCATAGGCTTGTACATTTGAACATTTGGTCCCAACTTGGTGGTATTATTTAGGGGGATTATAGAATCTTAAGATGTGGGGTCTTGCAGGCTACAGGGTTTATAGGTTCATCTGACTTTGGGCCTTCCCCCTCCATGTGGATGGAAATGTCAGCAGGATGAACTCCATTCCTCTGGAGCTGTCAGTCAAAATAAACTCATTACTCCCTAAGTTGTTTTTGTCAGGGCATTTTAATCACAACATCAAAACAGTTGCTACTACAAGAAGGCCCCATAGTCTTTTTTATAAGTAGCTTTCTGGGATTTGCCCAAGTCTGAAGAAACTTTCCAGGATCGTTGTCCCTTCCCCACTTCTATAAATTCTTTACTGCATAGTAGTTGGGAAAATAAATAAAAATATATAGTTGTAAAAACTTATACTTCCCAGCTCTTTCTAACTGCATGAGTTGTACAGCAGAATCCAAAATAAGAGAAACCGGCAGGTGTCACAGGAATTATAGCATGCATATTCAGGTTTCAAGGAAGTTAGTCTGTCAGATTAGACCAAGAAAGATTTGCAAAGTGCTCAGAAAAGCAAAAGGCCTCTGGCTGTTCTGTCACCTTTTCCTCAAACCATTATAACTTCCCATTGAAACATCTCAGAAATAACCAGTCTATTCTCTCATACTGCACATATTTGGAACCATGTAAACATAACAGAAAGTTAAGGGATTGCCATTCAGAATACACTCTCCTGGGTACACTCTGCGGCGTGCAAATCTAGATGAATGCACTGCTTCTTTTCCAGTGTTTGCTTCCATTGGAATTTTTACCCGTTACACAGCTTGGCTCTTCAAATTTTAGTATGTGGATGTACTTAATTGCTGCAGCATTTCTTACATGATGATGCATTGGTGAAGAGAACTCACACTCTATACTTTTAGCCAATTAAATCGAAATGTAGTTTTTCCTTTATTGTGGTTTTGTTATCAGTGCAATTATTCATTATTATTGTTGTTGTTGTTATTTTACTTTTTGAAGACGTGTGTGATAATGACAATGTTAAAATTTTTATGAAGCAGCCATTTGTACTGGCTATACTATCAAATACTAAACCTCCAGGTCTCTGGGTATATAACATATCTCTTCCTATACCTATTGTTCTGATCAAATAATTTATTTGCTTTTTTTGTTTTTGTTTATTTATTGTTTTCCAAGACAACCCTGGCTGTACTGAAACTTGCTCTGTAGACCAGGCTATCTTCAAACTCAGAGATCTGCCTGCCTCTTGAGTGCTAAGATTAAAGGCATGTACCATCACTGCCTGGCAACATAATTTCTTAAAAATGGAAGCAATCTTAATATCCTGTTTTGTCGATTAAGAACTTTGTAAGACATTTCAGATAAAAAAAAATGCTATTTTTAAAGTAAGAAAATTACACTCCATGGGGAAATTGCATTAAAAGCATTATGTTGTAGCAAGAGGCTACAGTCTGTCTAAATATAGAAATTAGGAGAAGTCTATAGAATTTGTGTTATAAAATTAGCAGTTTGTTTTGGCAAAAGTTGCTGTATTATTAATTAAAAGAGTATTTCCCATGCTGCTTTATTTAAATCTGGCTATACTTGGCTTATGTATTGAGGAAAACAGCACTGGCAAATACATATTAGAAGGTCTATGTTTATTTATAACAGTATCTATGGAGAACTACTTTGAGCAATTTCTGTAACTAGTGGTGTGCTTAGTTGTAGGGAAAAGAAAAACTTCTAAGCTTTCCCTGGGTGCAAAAGAGTCCTTTCCTGTGAATCCTAAGTCCTAAATCATGAAAATTCAGAATGTGCCTTGGAGCTATATTTTTCTCTGGGTCTCTCACAAGAAACTACGATAGGAGTAATGATATGTTACTTACTTTGGCATTTGGCATGTAACTTTCCGTATTATCTTCCCTATAAACCATATCTCACATTTAAAAGGAGAACACGGCATAAATGAAATGCATGGCAGGGATGCACAAATAGTTAAGTGATCTTCAATTCTTCCGCTTCAATAAATAGTAGGAGTGAGCCATTTGTGAGCATGGACACAAGATTGTAAAAGATTCTCTTTCTCTGCAACTATGGCATACTATTGTGGTGCTTCCATGCACATTTCCATTGAAATATCCTTAGTGGTATTATGCTGTGAAATTGTTTTATTCTCTAAGAGGTTGAAATGTGAACATATAGAATATTTAAATTTTTGCCTATGTAAGCAGTCAATACATGCAGACATACCTCAGACAACAACATTGAGATCTTTATGAAGTGCTTATTCTTAAAAGAGCCCTTCTCCTCTCATGTTCAACAACATCTTCCTAGGTATATAACTGTAAGTAGTTAACAAGACAGTGAATCAGGTGGTTTTACCAAGAGTAAGCCAAATCAGTCTCTTGGGACTCCTTTTCTGGTTAAACAGTTTTTGTATAAACAGAAATTTGCTTGCCAGTACAGCATTCGAGAAACCTTTTTTTAATGATATATTGTATCCAAGTGCTATTCAAAAGTAAAATTAAATTTGTTTACTTAAAAATATCAAGCAAGTGCTGATACAGATAGGATGCTTATGTAAATGAGAAATTAGTGTTGGTACCATAAGGCCTTTTAAGAACTCTGACAGTTTGGAAGGCAAATATAACTGATCCTTTCTTTAAACAGAAATTGATTTCATTAAGTTATGATAAGAATCTAAAGTATTTTTTCTACAAGTGCATTGGTAGTAATGTGGCCTGCTACTAGCCATCTGAACAACTAGGTTAACACATTTTAATTATAAAGTTATATTTACCAGGAGGTGGTGGCACATGCCTTTAATTATAATAACCAAAGAAATCAGGATTAAAAGTATTTCAACACTTCTTCAAAGTTCAGTTGGCCAGACAAGAAGAAGAATTTCTGTTCTTATGTGGAGTTGTTTGCTTCTTACCTTCATTATCCACTGGGGTAGAGGAAAGTGTTCTCAGTGTTTTAGATTCTAGAGTTTGTTTAAAGGGCATTGCCACTGTAATACTGTGAAAGTACCATGAAAAGGACTATTGCCTTCTGCCCAGTCAAATCCTGTTGCTCTTCTGGCCAATATTACATTTACTTTCCATCTCTGTATCCCAGGGGTACCAAGAACTTGACTTCTTGTCTCTCCTTCTGGCTACAGCCATCTGACTTTCCACCTGGGATCTTGTCTTTCAGAACATCACCATACCACCCTTCTTCTTCAATTTTCTATAACTAAATAACATTTAAATATTTTAAAGTGTTTTCTACTGTTGTTGCCAATAATTATGAAGGTACAATTAGGACTGTGTTAATGTCTCTCTAATTATAAAAACAATTTAGGTTACCATTGGGAAAAAATGTGGACGATAAGAACATAGATGTATGTCACAGAATTTAGAGATCCTCACAAGGACCTGAAGCCAACACAGTGAATCAGATGAGCATGGGGAAGATACCTCTCACTCTCATTTTATTTTGCTTTATTTTTTGTATGTGTGCACGTATGTGTGTAGGGGTTGTTTATCTACCGGATGAAGTTTCCTTTCTTGGAAATGATTTTACTTTATATTAAGCTAACAAGCAAAGTTCAACTGAAAATATCCTAAAATTCTTTTCGAGCACTTTGAGAAAGGTGTGTTTCCTGCTGTTGCAGGGGTCTAGACATGAATCTCAAGGCATAAATAATTATTAGTGTGCCCATCAAGTGGGTGGGAGCATGGACTATTTTGGAAAGAGAATTCATTGCAGTGAGACATGTACTTCAGTTACAGAGACTAATAAAAATAGCAAGACAATAGAGAATAAAATTTTTAAACATTTAAGAAAAATATTTACTTTTTACCTAAATGTCGTTTTCTTTTTTATATTCTTGAAATCCTGTAATCACCATATTTTGTGTTTTGCTGTTTTTTGAGACAGAGTTTAGCTGAATATCCCAGGCTGGCCTGGAATTTGGTGTTCTATGTCAGCCTCTTGAATTCTGGCATTACCATCCTATACCACAGCTGGTTCTCATCTCTTTGTCTTGGCAGCTGAGCTAACTAGGATCTCACCACAATAGCAGTCTGAAATCTCTTCTATACAGCCACTTCTAAAAGTAGCCATCTCCTCCTTTGAGACGGAGGAGAAAGGACGCCCTGTCTATCCATGGTGGTCAGATG
Organism: Cricetomys ansorgei; assembly: GCA_026225945.1. Taxonomy (NCBI): domain Eukaryota; kingdom Metazoa; phylum Chordata; class Mammalia; order Rodentia; family Nesomyidae; genus Cricetomys; species Cricetomys ansorgei. The sequence continues at coordinate 5,419,313 of JAMJFZ010001264.1, forward strand.
TCTTTTACTCTTGGACAGCATGCATTTCTACCCTGGAAGACAATCTTCCTGTTATCCTGTAGTTTCATTAATTGCCTCAATTAGACAGTGGTTGCTTCATTCCCTTCTAATTCTAAGCCCTAGGATTTAGACAGATAATAAGAAAAAGTGACACAATTAAAAGAGAAAAGTGCCTAGGCCTTTTCTCTTCGTAAATAGCAATAGACATTTAGGGAGGAAAAGCTGTGGAAAATTCCCAGCAATCACATTCCAAAAGCTCCATTTCAAAGAATGATATATTGGCTGAGAGAATTTGTCTTTCAAGAAAAAAATAAAAAATCTGTTATTTTGAGAGCGTTTGGTCTGTTTCACTTTAAATGCCCTGTGCCAGGGATTTTTTACAACTCAGATGTGTGAAAAAAAACAAACAAAAACAAACAGTTGAGTGCTTTGTTCTTTAATATTGATTTTTTAAAAAGAATGTGAACTAGTTTACTCACTAGATAATAAATTGCTTTTTACATAGAAGAATAAGAGATCTTGTCAAATATTCTTTGGATTAAAAGGGCATCTTTAGTCTAAGAAAGGCAAGTAGACTTTGATTTGTGCAGAGTCTGACCGAAGGATGTTGGCTGCCTAGACTGTGATACAGGGAGGAATGCTGAGCCCACTGAGGCTAGAAGTAGCTACAGTGGACATACTTCTTACAGTTTTCATCTCTAATCTGTTCTCTGAGATCTGGAGACAGAAAATCTTATGACCTACAAGAAAGATAGCATTTACTGACTGCTTCATAATCATTTGGATCTTGTGAAAGCTTCCCAGAAGGGGAATTCCAGTCTATACTTTACCTATTTGCCCTTGACCTTCATGGAAGATGCATCCAGAAGGAACCAAGAAACTTTGGATGGAAGGAGGTCTTGCACTACTCTTTTGCCCTGAAGTATGTGATAAAAGATGAGGGATTCTGATATTCTCTTAAGGCAGGTTGTAGTCCAGTCCATCATGTGAGAAATGCTGTCTGTTCCTAGAGGAAAGGGTCAGCTATACACCCAGCATAGGTCAGAAAGGACAGTCTACTAACAGACCTTGGGAGGTTTCCTCTGTTTTTTTAATCACCACATCCTACTGTTTATTTTCTTTCTGCATGGCTATCTAGTTATTCATCAAAACCATCTTAGCATAGATACAGGCTTGCTTGATTCTCTGTAGTTTTATTTCATTCCAAGGTTCCCATCTCACAAAAAGGTTATGTTCATTAAATATGTGTACTTTTCTCTTGTTACTATATTTTTGTAACAAGGACTTATCTACAGAGGAAATTATAAATAAAAACATATTTTGTCTTAAATAATTCTTATTTAAATTATTGCTCTAACAGTAAAGCCATTTTGAAAATTGGTGACACTGTTGTTAACTGGGAGATATTTTTTTTATCTTCGTAATGTTGGCCTCTTCTATTTCTTTGAAATGTTTTTCAGGATGTAGACCTATCCTCAGCATGTTTCTAAAAATTTATATCGGTCTTTTGAACGTTTTACCGAGATTCTTAGAGATAATAAAATAAATTCAGATAAATAAATCGTATGAGCCAAATATATTATGGGATACATGTTTAATAGCAAGCATAAAAAGCTCAATTGCAGGAATGAGATTCTCTAACAAGCTGGTATACTAGATGGATTTGAGTCAGCAACTGATTTGAGTAAAATATATTTGTCTTTAAGCCTCCAGATTGACAGCTTAGGACAGATCCGACAGCTTCCATCCCTGAGAATTCAGCAAGGTTATCTGTGTATTATAGATGTTCTAGAAAACAAAACAAAACAAAGAACAATCTGCTGTTGCATGTGCAGGTTACTTGTGTTTCAGGAGAATTAATATATATATATATTCATATATATATATTCATATATATATATTCATATATATATATATATATATATATATATATATGAATTTCTGGCTATATGTATGGAAATTTTAATTTAAATTGACCCTGGATATCCTCTAGCCCCATCTTTCAGCTCTACAGCCAGATACTGATTTTTTGATGTTGAAAAAAGATATTGTAATCTGAAAAGCTACAGTTAAGCAGTCACCTTTAAGCCAATCAGAGATAGTGAGATGTTCTATCAGCCATTGATTGTAAGTGAATAAATTCATGGACTGTGTTTTTCCAGAAATCATTACTTTTGTCAGTCCGAATAAGTGTTCACAGAAGCTTTCCACTTTTTTTTTTCTCAGAGGTTTTATTTTCCTTGTGATTGTTGTCAGAATAGTTATTTATACCAGAAATGCCCATGGCAGCATGGTGGTAAGCATTTGAGAATTATGTGGAGAGAATTCTTCAAAGGCACATTTCACCTGTTACCCCTTAGTACCGTGTTCCTGCACTCATTTGACATTGACTGAGCAACTTCTGTGCCCTAGAAGCCAATGTAGGCAATAGCAATGGAAGGATAAAATGGTCCCTAATCTCAGTTGTGAGGGAGAGAGCTAACAAGCAAGGAACTGAGCAGGATAATTTTAGACAGTGAAAGGCTATGAAAAAAGTCAGTATAGTTCTGCAATAGCCACACCTGGAGCAGAGCCATTTCAGTGTTGTGTTTAGGGAACAGTCTTCTATCTATCGGAACCGTTTTTTCTTCTGAACTTGATTGTGATCCCTTGGACCAGACGGGCTGTTATAGGGATGAAGAATGAGAAGTGTCTTGATAATAACAAATACTTAGTGGATGGAAAGTTTGTAATAAATAATAATTGCTTTAATGATGATTTTGTGGCTTAGATTTCTTGAAAACAGTGAAAATACCTGAAATGATCGTTGGTACATCTCTCCCATTATAATCAAATTTAAAAAAAATTAATTCAAGAATTAGTTGAGAATGAGTAAAGGACAGTGTAGTAAACCTGTTACTGTGTACTTCTGCTATCCATTCCCATTTAGACTGCTTTCTCTGGCTTACTGGTGTCAGCTTATCACCTTCCTTATGTGATGATTGGCAAGTGACTTTTAAGAACCAAGGAGAGACACAGGGGACTGTAAAACCAATGGCTGAACAAACACTCTTCAAGAGGAATTATCATAGCACAATTTCTATCAATACTAGGCAGTCTCTTTCACTAGTCTGTGCATTCTTTTGTGCAAGAAATGGATTGTTCTGAGCCCCTACACCCTAGATAGTATCAACACAGTGCTGACAAGAGTAAGCCAAGGTTGCTGCTTGCTGCAAAAGGAAGCTCATACTAGAGGAGTCAAAAGGAAGTCAGCATACTGTCATTTGAAAGTTCAGTTTAAGAAATGTTCAATTTTAAATCATATTTTTCCACTCAAGGGTTTAGGAAGTTCCTTTAAGATGAAGGTTTGAATGAAATTGGTAGGACTCATGATGTAACTTTACGGTGGGAAGATACATGGGATTTTAAGGAGAGATTTAAGAGTTCTAGGAAATAAAGTAATAGTTGCTGCAACCTGCTGAAAACTGGGTGAAACTTCAGAGAATTTTATGCAATTCAAAATTTATTTGCTTAAACATGCATCTCTTACACCAGTTATACTAGAGAAGATGCTGTAGTAAACTCCTATTTATTTAAATGTAACACTGAGAGAGAAGTATAGGTACAGTTTTTCCACTAGGAATTACTACTGCATAGATTTTCACTTTTATTAGGCAAATGAAATCAATAATAAATGAAACAATCCATAAAAAAGGCTATATTTTAGTTTGGGCGTCAAAAATTCCCTTGAAGGAAAAAATGTACTTCCATGATTAAATCAAAACTGCAAATCCTTTCCCATTGTTATTAACTTATATGAGCCCATGTCAGTTGAAAAAGTAGGCTTTTAATACCAGGATCAAGACATTAATACATCTAAAATTATTGTACCTTATCATGGATTCAATTTCTACAGGAATTTCAATGTTTTTAATGTGTGTCCTTTGAGGGAAAATGAATTTTAAGGATTTTACTTTTGTTTTATTTGTAATTACGTGTTTGTGCATGTGGGTCCAGTATCCATCGAGACCTGAAGGCATTAGTTCCTCTGGACTCAGAATTATAGGCAGTTGTGTGCTAGAAGCCAAGCTTAGGTTCTCTGTTGTGTAGATCTGAATGTGACCCTATAAGTTCTTTGTAGGAATTAGATCAGTGGTTTACTTATGAATGCAATCCAAGGAGTCTCTACCATGGCATGTGATGTATGTTTAACTTTTTGTATGTCCTTTAAAGATAAGAAACTACATGAAAGATATTTTCCTTCTATTTAGCAATTAGAACAGAATGTCTTTCAGTGTCTCACTGTTCCCAGATATAAAAATGTTAACGTATATTCATAACCTTAGTCAAAATATACAAAGTAAAGAAAAGCCATTTGGAGTAGATAATTATAGCTGGAACATGTGTTGGGAAATGACTTAACGGACAGCTAAATGGTAAGCAATTCTGTTGGTTAAAGTGGCATGCCAGCTCACAGATGAGATATCCAGAAAGATGTGCGAAAACAAACCAAAAAGGCTTTTATCGGTGGAGGTTGCATGCCCCATGATGGGGCCAGAGTGGAACTAGTTGTTTAACACTTGACCTTAGCCAAAATACTGGGAAACAATAATTGTTTCCTATTATGTATTCAAACCAAAAATCATCACATATAACTCTAGTTGTTGGATGATAAAATCAATTCGTTTGAATAAAATTTAAGGGTGTCAACACATAAAGAGATTTTTTTCTTCAAGAAATTGTGAAGGATTCATTCACCTAAATGGACTACATTCTGCATTCATTAGGTATCAAATATATACATTCTACTAGTAATAAATAAGGCTGAACATCAGAAAATGCAGTGAGAATATCAGAAAGACTGTGTGGATAATATGTAGAAGTTTCTGCTAAAACTTTTTGGGCTATAAAAAGAAAAAGATATATTTCCAAAGAGATAATTAAAAAGTTAGATATGTTTATTTTCTAACTGCTTGCTAAATGATAAACAATGTCTAGATTTAACTAATGATGACATTGTCTTGGCATGAACAAGTCACTCTAAACAAATATTAAATTGAGACTAATGTCCTGTGACAAACTTTGCATTTATAATTTACATAACAGAAATAGAGAATTTAGCTATGACAACATATATACACAAACACACACACGTGTGTGTGCACACGTGTACACTCACACACACACACACACTCTCACACACACACTCACACACACACAAAACACCTCAGTATCACTTTTGGCCAGTGACCTCTGTTTGACTGGGTTTGAGTATAAAATAGGAAAAGCTTAAATAAAACTAACTAAATGGAGGCAGTCTCATAGCTGTGCAGCTGTGGTAATTAATTTGATTTCCACAAATGCCTTGCTAATAAATGAATATAGGAAAATCTAGTTATGTCTGGAAATTTAAAATTCCTTCAACGATATAGCTGTGTCATATTTGTGACACAGACTGATATATGGAGATAAATTGCCTGTCACTTAATGTGGAAGATACTGCTTAAGTTGTACATTAGATGCATATTAAGTTGTGTGGAAGCCCACATTTAGTCTGTCGGCTTCCTCTAGGTAATGGAGCTCATTCATAATGTCATTTTCTTGGAAGTGCTGAAGTAGCTAAATGAGCATAGAAGTTATTTATACATTAGCATGGTATGTAGGACACCACTGTTTCCCACTTTACAAAGGGGCAGAGAAGCAGTTGTCAGGGCTGAATTCATACAGAATCTAAAGAGCTGCTTCAGTTCTAATTAGCATTTCTTCCTGAATCTGGTTGGGACTGGTGAATTTATACATTTGAGCAGTGAAATCATCTTCTGACAATTTCTTTATGCAAATTGGATGTGTTAGTCTGACAATCCTGGGATGTTTCTGTTTCCTACATGAATATGGAGACCACAATCTTTTCTAAGATTCTGGGGCTAGAACAATAATTTGGTGTTTAATAGCGTTTGCTGTTCTTGCAATACCCAGGTTGTGTCCCCATCACTAATATAAACAGAGCAGCTCATACCCGATTATCACTCCAGTTACAGGGGATCTGAAGCTGTGCTCTGGCCTCTGTGGGCACCTGGCATGCTTGTGGTGAACATACATACATGCAGGTAAAACATTCATACACTTAAAAATAAGAAGAAAGAAACTGCTTTTAAACACTTTCCTAAGATGATCTCCCAGACCACTAATAGTATATTTTTAAATTCTCACTCTAGTTATTTTTCCTATTCTTTCTTTAGATGTTTTAAATTAAAAAAAATTCTTAGCACACATCATTTGTAACATATTAGTGAAGGCTTCTGAAGTATTTAAGGGAGCATGGATTTTCATTGCCCGTGTGGCTCCTCTCTATTGCAGAAGCACTGACCTCAATGCATGCAGGATATTTAGAGTTGTACAAGGCATGGTGCAGAGTAAGCACCACTTCTGATAAGAGCATAGTAAGGATGTAATTGAAATTGGTCTTCCAGGGAAGCCATGATTTGTTCTTCCTTGAGTCTCTCAGTTTGAGCTACTTTTCATTGTCATAATCTCTCAACACCATCTGGACCTCTATAAAGATGTTGATCTCAGTGGTGAAATAGAACACAAGGGGGATACTAAATAAAACTTATATAGTGAAAGAAATTATTTGTTATTGTTGATACTAATCATATCTTTTTGAGCTTTTCACCTGAGGATATTAAAAGATTCTTCCAACATCAATCTTGGTTTCATAGTTTGGAAGTTGATGACAAAATTGCTGCTCATGGAGTATAAACAATTTGACAAAGGCCAAATGATGAAATGCAAGATAGAGATACACTTTTTGAAAGCTCACTCATGAAACAAACATAGTTCCTTTAATGCAGACATGCTGATATCAGTAATTCAACTACATATTATTATTTAACCTGGGACACCAATATGAGTTAAAAGAGGGGCTACTGATAGTTGTCTTATGATGAGTGACATTTAAACCAGGACCATTCCAGCAAACCTGGACAGGTGACAGTAGGCCTTACAGCTATGTCGCCCCTCAGACACACAAGCATAAAATCTTTGCTCAATTGTTAAAAAGTCAAGGATCCATTCTGTAGGTTTCTCTTGCCACCCTGCTTCAAATAACAGCAGCCCTATGTGTCCCTGCACATCTTCCAATATCTTATATACTTTATTTACCTTTTTTTCTTCTGCCTCTGCATAATAACATGCATATTTGTATATTTATTTCACCAGTCTAGTCTTAATATGTAGAATAGTGTCTAGCTCACTGTAAGTGTTTATGGAATTGATTTTTTTCTCATCCATTACGGAACATTGATTGTGTATTGGGAAAGTGCTAAATGTTAAAATGTACAAAGCAAGACACCTATTTTCCTCTGCCACTATCTGTCTAATGAATGAGTTAAAATTATTCTTAAGGTGATATAGAGAAAAAATGGCACATCTGTATAGTAGATTGGTACTTTTTGGTGTTGCAAATCAAATGTTAAATGCAATTAATTTTAAAAATTGACATTCTTTCATGATATTTTCCTAATTATCTTATTATAAATTTTAATAACTATTTTATATGTCAAGTCATAATGCATGCAATAATAAATGAATAACTGATAAAAATCAAGTTTCTAATGAGTTAATAAATGTTGAAATTTATCTTGAGCACTGAAAAGAATAGCCCTAGAAATTGGAGAAGATCTGCTTAGAAAGAGTGAAAACAGTGTAATCTTTGAAAATATTTAGCAAAGACTCTCAACGAAATAGCTTAGAAGAACTAACTTTTAATAAACTTTGCCAAACTGTACATTTTCAGTCTCTCATTGTCAAAGAGAAAAACACCTGAAGCTTGGAAATCTAGGTCCTTGTCTTCTGGGTGAGGCAGCTGTGTGGCCCCACGCAGCAAGACACTTTATATTTTTCTACCTCAGCTTTATAATTTATGAGCTCGTGTGTTCCCCAAAGTCCTTGTAGGCGATCCCTGAATCTGCAGTACCAAAGGACCAAAAAATGAGACTGTGTAAAGCAACATTTTCACATCCCCAGAGACTGAGCACAGTTCTCTGAAGTCAAGCTCTTGACGGCCATCCTCTCTCTAACAGCGCTGAAGGAGAATCACTCCTCATCTCATGCGTTTCTGCATTTATGAGATCTCTGCTGTTCCTTGCAGATGCCTTACTGTAGTCATCTGACCCTCCTCTCACTTCCTCTTTCCTTCATGTATTCTGTCTGTCGCTGTGGCCAGTTTTTACTATTGGTTATAGGTAGCAATCCTATTGAATTAGTGTCTACTGTAATGGCCTCATTTTCATCTCCTATTTCCACAAAAAGTCACTTTCTGAATACTGAGATTTAGGGTTCTACGTAGTCAATATGCGATATCAAGTTTAATTAATGAGGCTTTTTCAAGTTGCATATTGATTTGTAATATGTCTAAGTTATCCCCATCAAATATCTGTTTTTTTCTTTCCTTTTTCTTTTTCATTCTTTCTATGTAGTATAAATGCAAAAGCCTGTGATTTCATTATGGAAAAGGGAACCATTGCTGTGATTCATACGACATTTTTAGCACTGTTATTTATTGGTTTGCAGAGTAGCATCTAAACAAACTTAAGAAAAATAAGATTTGCATGCTAAAGATAGATTTCACTATTAATATTGAACTAGGCAACTTAAGAGTGAACAGATGTCTTATAATATTTGAGTAAACTGGTTAATTATTTACTCTGTGGCTACCTAAGAATAAGGTAGGGTGAAGCAAGTTGTAGCTGTGTGGTATTCAGGCAGTGGACTCAGGAGGCTACCAGTGTAGAGTACATTAGAAGACTGGTAAGCCAATAGAAGCCAAAACTAATGCCCATAGTATATCATCATGAATTTGCATTTGGGTGCATCTGAGGGAAATTTCTGGGTAAATTTCTATGTTATGACAACTCAATTGTTATTTTTCTTTATAAGAAGTTTAAATGTCAGTTACATTCAAACCTCCTTAGTCTGATAAATTTTATTCTCTTTTCTGGTTTCATGAAAAACTATTACTTATTTATTCAGGTATTATAAATAAGTATGTGTTCCAAATAAATTTGCTTTTACACAATTATATGTAACATTTAGAAGTTTTTAGTTTTGAGTGTTTTAACATAGTATATGAATAAACTGAAAGACACATTCAGGCAAATATGAATTTGACTCAACCTCAATATTTTAGGATAATATACTGCATAATAACAAAATTATTCATGTACACTCAACAAACCTCTTTTGGAAATGGATATTGGTATTTTATTTGATGAGTGTTGTAAATAGAGTATAACTGCTTGGTTACACATTTTTATGAAAAGTTAGTTTTTTCACTAAAAAAGAAAAACTTTTTGAAGGAGACAAATATTCTTCATAATTAAGAGGAAAACAGGTTCATTATGGTTTTGTCTTAAAAAGCATTAATAACACCTAACTAATCACACTAGATGAAATATAAATATGTGGAACCTGAAATATTTCATCCCATGCCTTGGCAAGAATTATTCAATAGTAATGTTTCCATTAAGCTATCCACTTTTTTGTGTTTATTTAAATACACCTGTCAACATCTCAGTTGAATAGAACACTGTAACATTGAACACTGCATAACAAAATATCTCAAATGTTTTTTTCCTAATCTATTGTGACTATTCAATATCTAGCAAAATATTGTGTGTATTGCAAGTATTCGTAGTATTTTCTGCTTCAAGATCATTCTCCTGTTCATAAACATAAGCAATTAATTGAGAAGGTATTACACAATTTGTATGTTATGCATGAAAGATTATTACATAATTTTATTTAGTATAGTGTATGTCTCTCTGTGTGGTGTATGCATGTGTGTGCAAATATGTATGGATATACTTGCCCCTATGTGCCTGTGTGGTGGAAAAATGTCATGCCAATTGATTTCTGTTGCTCTTCACCTTATTCTTTGAGACAGAATCTGTTGCTGATTATCCCATGCCCAGGGTAACTATTTTGAATTACTGTTTAGGCTAGATTGGCTGGCCAGCAGAACCCTTACACCTTGACACTACAGATACACATTGGGGCATCTAGCTCTCATATGGGTGCCTGGTATCCAAATTCAGTTCTTACACAAAGTGTTTTACACACTGAACTGTCTTCTCAGCCCTATACAATATATTTACAGTGAATGTTTTATACTACTTTAAAAAATACATTATATATACATATATTATTTATGAAGTTATAACTGTATACAGTGACACAAATATTTTATTTAAATTATGTGTCTATTTATCTGTATAAATATACACCAATACTGTCACACAAATATTGTTCCATCATAAAAATTACTGAATCCTATCCTAAATTGCAAAGGTAAAGTATTAACATCATTTTAGGGCTGGTGTTTTCAAACTTCATTATAAGTCATGTTGCCTAGCAAAAGGGTAAGTATAGTTATGCAGACAAAATGACAAACTATTAGAAATAAATGCTGACCCAAAATATATATTTTGTTCTTAAGAAATTGAGCTGTTTGCTCTCAGGAGTTTAATAAGTGTGGGTGTCTGGATAGAATGGCAGCTGCCTGAATTCAGAGTAAATATAACAGGAAACATGTTTAGTTTGACTGGCATTTTTTTTTTCTATTTTTCCTTAAATATTTTTGAGGATTTTTTAAACTTGCTCCTAAAACCCATCCTGTGCATATCAGAGATAGAAACAGTGTATATATTTATATTTTCCTGTAGACACAAAGGAACCAGAGAGGAGAGTATGGTTGACCCATTTACTTTTCTCTTCATATGTTCCTTACATAGAATAGACTTATAATTCAATGTCAACCAGTTAACCCTCAAACAAACATACTCCATGTTTAGTAGCTCCTGTGTAATCATGTGAACTATATTGTAGGTACACATTTCCAAAAGTACACAGTGTGTAGTTCCTGCTTTCCTACACATGCATTTGCTTGGTGGAAAATGGAAATTGTCAATCATAAACATGTATTCCAATGTTAGCATCAGAAGATGTCAAGCAGGCTTTGGAGCACAGCATAGGAATTAGGAAGTGCATATAAAGCACAGCATTTGCTTTCAAGGTGCTTACTGTGCAGTTGCTAAGGTACAATTTGCCACGGGACATGATATGACAGCATGGTAGGTCAGGTGGAGAGATTTAATATGGGCTGTAATTTTTTATGTTTGAAGAAAGAGATAGAGCTTGAATTTGTATGAAAGAGGAATATTCACATAGTCTAAGAAAGCAAGATGCTATTAGTCTTGGTGCCAATAACAAGACAAGGGAGTTTAAAGCAAACTAAGCTTATGCTTGAAAAATATACATAAAATAAAATATTATCTCCCTCTTAGCTGTTAAATGAATACTAACCATTTGAGGGAAAGCTATGTCACCTGGGTGGTGATTTTTAATATTTGTAGTGGCAATAGTTATAAGTATTTAAAATTCACTGCACTGATTTTGTAAGAAAATAAACCTCAATAATATCAATTAACTAAGTTAATATTTCAATATTACCTCAGAAAGTAAGTTTCCAGCTAAAAATATGATTGGTCCTAAATTATATTCTAAAGTGGTTGCATTGTCTTCCTTCTGCTTTTCTTCAGAATACCCCAGATGGATTCTGACATGTGTATGGGTAGGCAACATCCAATAACAGACAGCATCTTCCAGGTTTTTACTAGAGTGTTTTCTTTTCATGGATTCTGACATGTGTATGGGTAGGCAACATCCAATAACAGATAGCATCTTCCAGGTTTTTACTAGAGTATTTTCTTTTCATGGATTCTGACATGTGTATGGGTAGGCAACATCCAGATAACAGACAGCATCTTCCAGGTTTTTACTAGAGTGTTTTCTTTACTTTATTTGCAAGGCTGCACACTGAACTCAGGATCTCTTGCACATTATTTAAGCACTCCATTCTTGATCCACATCCACAACCCTTATTCTTATAACTGTTGTACAGTGCTTATTGATTCATTGATTATAAAAAGTGAGTTACTCATTGCCAGTTGGCTTTTTAAGCCTCTGAGAAGTCAGAAGTAACAATGGAAAGTTCCCTTCCATAGGCCAAATCCAGGTAGGATTGTGAGGTTATGCTGAGTATCTCTGAAGTTTGTACTTCCTTGGCACTAATGATCACATGCACAGGGTAACTATTTTGAATTATTATAGCAGGAAACTGATTTTAGGGTTTTTTGTTTTTGTTTTTTGTTTTGTTCAAATTTGGATTGGTATTATACATACATAAACCATTTTGTAGATATCATTGCAAACAATATGCATTCGTTCATTCTTTTTTTTTTGCAATTGAGAACCTTTTTTATTTTTCTTTTGCTAAACACTCTTACAATATCAAAGATATGAAATCTAAATTATCTTTATTTTGTAATTTAGATCAGGATTACCAAAAATCATGAAATTAAAGTAAATACAGACCCACAACTAAGTAAATAAAGCTAGTAATGTCTCTGCTTTTTTAATTCATTTTCCAAAGTAAAACTTGATAATTTCATTTGAGGTTTGCAGTGACTTAAAATATGTTTTCACATTTGGCAAATATGAAAAAGACATTAAAAGAGGCTTTAAGTATCCCTTCTACACTGATGGTTCAGCACAAAGAGCTTTGCTGATGTCATTTAGATTGTTTCTCTTTTATCCATAAGGTCAGCTGACTTTATTTTCTTGCCCCAAACAGTGTTACTGGTGAGAAAAAAATCCAAGATTCTAACCTCAAAAGCCTCAACTGATTCTAGATAGAGACTGGACAAAATCTCCCTAATATCTACTTCTGTGTTCTTCCAGACAATATTTACATTTGGGCAGCATAAATTAATGTGATTATATTGATTTTTCTAACATTTAGCAGTTTACATATTTGGAGCTTTATTCATTTAGGATTAATGCAATTAATTATGTCAAAGTTTAATTTTGAATGTTTATGCCCATATTTCCTCAGGGAACTTTAATATTCTCAAAGCAAATGTCATCTGCTGGTGTGTCAATTATTATTACTGGCAACATTTGCATTTTTAAGTCACAGACTAAGAATAATCTACTAGAATTTACTTTACCTATCAAATAAAATTAAAATCACCATTTAAAACTAATGGTGAAATTCCTTCAAATAAATGTCAAAATATTTTAATTGTAATTTCTCCCTTTATTGTTGAAAAACTATGATGTAGAACTTCATACAGAATTAGAAGTAAAGGTCAAACATGAGTTTACATGGTAGGCTTATCAGTTCACTTCCCTAAAATCTAAAGGGTATCAATCTAGTTTTTCATTTATGTCATATTATCTCCTCTTTCACTTTGGAGTTTTTAGAGAAAACTCAAAATGTTATTCCCTTAAGACTATATTTTAAAGAGACCAGTTTGAAAGCCAGGTGGTGATGGTACACACTTTTAAGCTCAGCATTCGAGGCCAGCCTGGTCTACAGAGTGAGTTCTAGGACAGCCAGAGTTATTACAGAGAAACTCTGTCTTGAAAAACAAAAAACAACAAAAACAAAATCAATCAAACAAACAAACAAACAAAAAATCTCAGACAAAGAGACCCGTTTGAATTACCAACCACAAGAAAGTTGAGTCTTCAGGGTACATAAACTCTATCTGAAAACAGTTGTGAACAGGAAACTCCTCTTGGGAAAATCCTAGTAATTCTGTGCTTTTCTGCTATGATAAAGGACATAACAAATGCATTGCTCTCCAAAGTTAAAGAATAGAGCAGGGTGGTATAAAAGCAGGCTGGGAAGATACTGACTGGGTCAGAATATTCAAACTGCAGGAGCAACTGACCTTCTGTGTGATTCATTACTTCTCAAAACACATTCTCCTGTCTGCCTCAGTACTGTGAAGTCTCCATAATACAAAGGAGCATGCCTGAGCCCAGGTTGTTGGAACTTGCCTAGGAAATCAAGGCACTCATGATCACACCAGCCCACATACATAGCAAGACACTGAAGTCTGTGAATTATCATAGAGACTAATAAACCATAACACTTTAACTTAAAAATGAAGACAATGGGAGTCAATGAGGTTTAATGACTGATATATTGCTAGAATTTCCTGTTCTAATTTAAGTTTTGCAACTTTCAATCCTAGTTCTCATTTAAATGTTGTTATGATAGAAGAATGGACATTGATCACTTAGACCAACTTTTTGGAAAGACCATCTTATTTAAAAGGTATTTATGGATATTTTGAATTTTCTTTCCCTCATGAAATTATATTAGTTGATGTAATTTAAACCTGAAAAAAAGTAAACAATAAAAATTCTGCAAATCTGGAAAAACAATAATTCCTCAAGAAATCCAAAAACAATCATAAAATGTTTACTTGATGATTGTTCCATGCACCTGTAGAATCTGCAAGCCAAGCCTGTAGGATGGCTCAGTGATTAAGAGCAGTATATGCTCTTTCAAAGGACTTGAGTCCACGTCACAGTACCCCTATCAGGCAAATAACAGCTTCCTATAACTTCAGATCCAGGAATCTGTATGTACCTGCATTCATGTGTACACACACACAGACACACACACAAATAATAAAAAAAAATCTTAAAAAAGTAAGCATAAGCCATTTAGATTATCAAATTTAACTATAAAGCACCTTAAATGGAGGAATGAATCATCCTTTATCCAAATCATTTTGATATGTTGTATTTCCCCTCTTGATTATGCCTCAGTTTCCTAACAAGCCCAGCTAGGTAATCAGCCTTCTCAGTAAGTACCCATATAAATTCACAGTAGATAGCATAACCAATTCAGCATTGAGTATTTTGGGCCATCTTGTACAAGTTCAATTTCAGTCATGGAGCAAAAGCAGTTCTGGTTTTTGCTTTGTTTAGGTTTCCTTGATTTTATACCTTTTTAAAAGGAATAGTGAAGGTTTAAGAGTAAATAATTTGACCTACTATTGGTGAAATTTTGTATACTGCTAGAAAATAAAACTACTTCTCATGATATTAAAATGAAAAAATTCTAGGATTGAATCTAGCTACTTTATATTTATGCCTTTTCTGAAGATTTGTCTTTAAAAATTAACATACATTGAAAGTAACTTTTTTAGGAAGGTGCTGGGGAATGCTATGAATTTTAATAAATGAAGAAATTTACATAATTATCACCACAATAAGGAAGAAGAAACAGTCCACCAGTTTTCAAAATAAAAGACAAAACAAACAAACCCAAAAAACCTCATATTTTCTCTGTAGATATAGTCCCTGCAGAGTGTCAGGATCCTCACAATGGAATCCACTAAACTATCAACCACTCTACAGTTTGACGTTTCATGATTACCATATAAATGGCATCATATAAATGCCATCATCCCATATGTAATCATTCAAGACTTCTCTCAGCATTGCCATTGAGATTCATAAGTGGTGCATTTATGAGTGATTCATTTCTCATATTATTTTGCTGCAGGAATATTGTACAGTTTGCTTACTATGTACCTGGTAAAGAACATTTGTATGCAGAAGCTTGTTTGCACTAATTGAACATAATTTTGCATATAACAGTTCTAAACACTCATATATGAAGCTTTGAACACTTTCATTTCATTTGGGTAAACTTCTAAGAGTGGGATTATTGGGGCAGATGATAAGTTCATGCTTAATTTTACAAGAAATTGCCACACTGTTTTCTAACATGTCTGTATCATTTAATTTACATTCTCACCAACAAGGTGTTCCATCATCTCATACCTTTGTCAATACTTGCTATTATCTGTTTTTTTAAATTTTGATCATTCTCATGCTTTATTTAATTATGGTCTTAATTTGCATTTCCTTGGCTTAAAGAGTTTCTCCTTTATTTATCTTCTCTCCATATACTCTGCTTATGGAATGGTTTCCTTAACTTTAAATTTTAAATTGAATTGTAGAATTTCTTTATGTTGAGACTGGGGTGTTTTTTCATAGTCTGAACTCTGGCTTGCAAATGAAAGTGATTCAATTTTAATTACTTTACCTGTTTAAATAGTATATTTTCTTTCTGTATTGTATATTTGCCATAGAACAACATAGCATATGTTGAACATATGACACTAGAGCCTCATAGTTGTTTGAGAGCTGCATTGATGGGTAACCTTGCCTATTCGCTATGATATCTTTTATTCTTTTCCCAACTCAACTAGTCTCTAAGATGTTCCATTCTTTACTGAGTTTCATTGACTCCTTAAAACTAGTGATTTCAATTTTGAGTATTATTTTACTTGATTTTCTTTCACACATACTCATCCACATCTCCCTTGATGCAATACCATCCCCTTTCAGGCCTCTGTATCCTCATGTTGACCTTTCTAACAATTCTGCTACCTCTTATTTTTCTGGCTTTAGTAGAAAAGTGAGCCAAAAATAATATTCTCATTATGTTAACCCATGCTAAAAAATGATCCAAGCCAGGCAGTTATGGTGCATGCCTTTAATCCCAGCACTCAGGAGGGAGAGGCAGGCAGGTCTCTGTGAGTTCGAGGCCAGTCTGCTCTACAGAGTGAGTTCCAGGACAGCCAGAGTTACAACAGAGAAATCCTGTTTCGAAAAAACAAACAAACAAAAAGTTCCAGGTTGCTATTGCCTAAAAAAATGGTGTCCACCTTCTACATTCCACTGCTGTTTTCTTTTATCTACAACTATGACTTTCTGTGTACACTCAGCTTCACTGATAATGTCTCTGTCTCTGTCTCTCTCTCTGTCTCTCTTTCTATTTCTCTCTTCTGCATACCAGAGGTATGAATAGACACAAAAGAAATGGTTTTTGTTCCAGGAGATGCACAATCTAGTTTATGAAGCAAACTGGCTGTTTGTGTGGCAATAAAATTCGCCCACCAGTCTACATATATCCTGGAATTTTTTTAATGTTAGGATATCAAAAATGCAGACATATTTTCTGGCAATATATTGTAACAAATTTGTTCTGTACAGAATCAAACATGTTGACTTTTGATAAAAATCTCTTAAACCTTTATCCAAAATGGCTCTGCTAATCAAGTCAAGATGAAGAACTTTGTAGTTTCCTAATGTATCTGACATCTTCTGTTCACCAGCATTTTCTTGAGATTTATCTATGTTGTTACATGAAGCTTTACATTATTCATCTTCACAACAGTGTTGTTTCCATTGTGTGCTCATTTTGTCAGTTCTCTTGGGTTGTACATATACATTTAGGAAATTTCTGGTTTTGTGATATTAGAACCCACATTGTCATGAAAATTTTTATGTATGTCATTTGGTGAATCTAGGTAACCTGTTCATCTGCTCTGTGCTTAGGAATGGAACAGTTAAATTGTGGCATAAGTTTCTCATGAGCTTCTGTGAACGCTACCAGTTTTTAAACTGGTTGGTTTATTTAACATAAAAAAGACATCTAATAAGACTCTAGCTTTCGGATGAGTGCATCTTAACTTTAAATGGACTAAACAGATAAAATACAAAAGGGACCCTAGGGTACAAAGTCCTGAAAGAATGAGAAGTGCTTCTTCCCTGCGGTGACCAGGGTGCAGATGGCTCAGAAGGAAGTTACTGTGTTTGAACACAGAGGTGCCGAGCCTTGCTTCCTGTGTAGTAGGTAGTATGTGAAGCAATACTTCATGAACTTTTTTCTTTTTACATTTAAAAACATCTGCCTAAGGTTTCAAGTGCTTTTAAATTAGCTCAGCCTTGAATAGGTACTAATAAAACTACTGTGTGTGACAATTGATAATAAAATCCTTATGTCATGTCGGCATGTGGATGAGTGTTTTTATTATTCAAAGGAGAACATGGGGCTTTGTTCATTTTAGCAAAATACTCTCTAAGTTTTAAACCTGCCTCTCTCTCACTTCTAAACCATTGAACTGTCTCAAAAATCACTTCTTTTTACTCATCTAGATAAATTCCCATACCCTGAATCTGTACATATTGGTAGCTGAACATATTGGAGAGCATAAACAAAAATGAGCTACTTTTGCCAGTAAAGGAATACAAACCCAGACAATGGTCTTGTGCCAATTAGGAGTATCTACAAACAGATGCTGTGTTCTCAGTGGTCTCAGTGCCACAGCCAGCGACTTTAAGAAGAAATGAGCTCATTTTTTCCCCCAGCAGGCTGTATTCTCTGGGTTCCTGTGTGGCTTCCCCTCATAGCAAGTAGCACAGAACTCACATTGTGAGCTTTGCTCTGGGCAGACTGAAAAGATACACAAAGCACATTTAATTGGGTTCATTCAGACTCTAGGATTCTGAAAACTAAAAGTGTCTGTGAGCAAAAGTTATATATTATATTACTAAAATTTAAATATACTTCATAAGTGTAAACACTAAATTTAGATACAGGAATCAATAATTTATTGTAGGTAAAAATGTAAAAGTCTTTAATAGACTTTATTCATACACACACATACACATATACACATATACATCCCGAGGATCACATTTTTTATTTTTCAGAAAAGTGTCATTTGAAATATAAATATTCAGGCATATTTTCCCAAAGTATTTTATAAACATACATGTTATTTGTTTTAATTCTTGTGAGTTTTTAGAAGCTGTGTTTAATGCAAGTTTAGCTGCTATGAAACAATAAATTAAAATCAAATCTTAAAGTTCGACATTCATGAAATCAGGCATAGAATAGGGAAAGAGAGTAGCTTATTTTTCCTATAGCCATGGCTGTGTCTTAGCAAGACTCACTTCACTGCAGGCCCTAGTCTCAGCAGCTTCTTCGAGGATGCATGGCATTCTTAGCTGGATAAACGGTTACCAAGGATCTCAATACGCCAAATCCAGTGACCACTCTTCTGTCCTTATTCTATTAGGTTTGACAAGTCACATATTTCTTCACATACTCTTGAATGCCCTGTTGATCGTATCTTTCTTGGTCTTTTCGTGACTTCTGTAGGGCAGGTCTGCAAGTCTGTCTTCCTGTATCTTGCATACATGAGTTTTCGCTGTGTTAGTCAGGTCTGTATCCCATGAAATGCAGCCATGTATCTGACCCTGATCTCTTCAGAGAGCTCTGGCCTGTGTATCCAAACACTCAGCTGATATTTCCACAAGAATACTAAGATGCGTCTCAGGTTTCTCACAGTTGTAACAGAGATGCCCATCTTTCCTCTAGAATCTCCTAATTTCCATCTCAGCAAGTACCATTATTTTATCCCATGGCTCAAAGTAAGTACCTAAGATTCAAGGCTGGGGGTGACACTGAGAATAGGAACTTGCTTTTTCAGAGGATCCAGGGTTGGTTTCCAGTACCCACATGGTAGTTGATAATCATTCATAATTCTATTTATAAGGGATCTGATGTCCTCTTTTGATATGTTTGGGCAACAGACATATGCTTGACACACGTGTACACATGCAAGCAAATACTCATTTACATAAAATTAAAATATTTTTTAAAAATTCTTAGAATTCATCTGGGATTCCTTACTGACCCCCACCTGAAAATATGCATATGCCTAATCATTGAAAGTACAGTTAGGTCTATGTCCAAAAAGTATTTTCAATTGTTTGGAGTCTTTCTATTTTCATAGCTGTGGCAGAAATCAAACCACTACCATCTGTTA
Organism: Cricetomys ansorgei; assembly: GCA_026225945.1. NCBI lineage: Eukaryota > Metazoa > Chordata > Mammalia > Rodentia > Nesomyidae > Cricetomys > Cricetomys ansorgei. Next base: position 5,438,842 of record JAMJFZ010001264.1, read on the forward strand.
GCAATATGGCTAGAACAGTCTCCTAATCTCATCTCTCCAGCCAAGCTTGTTATTCTGTTTACTGACATCTCCCTGTACCTCCTGTTTATCCTAGGCACCCAGGTCTTTTTGACAAGCTTGCTGTTTCATAAGTATTGTTCCTATTCAGAAGATTCACATGTGCCATTTTTTCTGTTTATAAAACTGTCTCCAAACAGTATATAACTATCTCAAATCAAACAACAGGTTGTTCTCTGTGAATACCACCTGGATATCCTATAATTTATCTCAACCCTAACAATTTTTTTTCTGAAAGTAGTGTCAGATCACATAGATTGAGGGTTTAAAACCAAAAAACTACCTCCTCCTGACACACACCTCAAATGTCAGTCAAAAACACAGGTTGAAATTTGTGCTTCTACTTGATCAGCTATAAATCTAGGTTCCCATAGCCTTCTCTTTGGGCTGGATTAATTTACTAACATGGCTCATGAAACTCAGGAAAACTATTTATTTCTTTTGTTATAAAGAACACTGAAAAGAATACAAACAGGTAGGTGAAGAGTTGGACAAAAAGAAAAGGGATTGAAGTTCCATTTCCTTCATAAATAAGTCACTCCCCTCCATAAGGCTACATGTGTCAGTTGCCCTGACATTCTTTGAATACAGTTTTAAGGTGAGTGATTTTACTTAGGTATGGTTGGTTATGGTTAGTCATGACTGAGCAGCTTCTCTTGCACCTCTACCCTTATCATGCTTTTGTCTTTTGATTGAATAATCACCATCTTGCAGCTACCTAGGAGCCACCACACACCGGTCATTTGCATACAAAAAACACCATTTTGCTCTTTTTTCCTGACTCCCAAATATCTAGCAGCTTTTATGTCAAGAAACAGGGATTTAAAAAAAAAAAAAACAAATACGTGGAGCGTGTGTGTGTGTGTGTGTGTGTGTGTGTCTTATAAACTCCAGCATTGAAGCAGGAATCATATCTGTTATTCATAATTAGGCTTCTAGCACATAAAATATGTCTACTATGGGGCAGTCAATTTACTCAGTGAATCAATGCACTATCAGTATACAAGAATTACCAGAGAAAGTGTCGGCAAATTATAGAAAAGGGACATCCTACTTTACCAATTTGTCCACATTACTCTTTACAATAGTCTGTCATTTGTATGTAGTCAGTTCAAACATGTAAGAGGATCCTAGTGTGCTTCCTTTGAAAACACCATAGTAAATTGCAAGTGCATGAACCCAGTTTTTATTTTTCAATTACCGTGGTACAAATTTAAAACATGTATTTCTTCCTGTTATTCATCTTACTGAAGTGAACTTATCTTAAACAGTAATGAATTTTGAGCTCTAGGCTCTTGTTAGTCAAATTTCAGTCCCTATGCCTGTGCTAAACTCTCTGTTTGCCAGGTGAGCCCAGTAGAAGTGGATATTTTTCTGCCTGAGCCCCAGATTTACCCAGAGGCTTCACATGGGAACTATTTATTGTCTTATCCAGGAGCTGACCCTTTGACTATGCCTCTGGCCTTGGCATACTTATTTGTTTAGCCCTTAGGCAGGATGTCTATTTTCCTTTGCTGGATCCCGGCATATCTATTCTTTGGGAGTCTCACCACTCAGACATGTACTAGTATTTTAAGAGAAGCTACTTTTATGCTGAGGTTTGTGAAATATTTACATCTAAGGAGTGGTAAGCATTTTCGGTATTGCTTTTCTCTGCATCTTTATATTTAAAATGTGAACAAGAATGAGCCAAGGGATAATAGTCATACTTTTAAAATATTTAAGACATATGACATGCTACATTTAATATTTTTTTTACATCTACCAGTTTCTATGTGTCTCTCTCACAAAGACATCCACTAACTCTAACTGCTTTGACTATTACAATGACCACAATATTATTTCATGCGATAGAGTTTTCCTCTGCTTACTCAAAAAATTAATTCTCAAATTGTTGGATATAAAACAATCCTTGATAAATTTTATTTTCCTGTCTGTATGTGTGATTGGAGTAACTAGGGGATGGGTTCATGCCATCTCTGTGTGCCTGTAGGTTCTACTCTAAAGCATGCCCAGCCCTGCAAACAGTAGTCTATTTCTGTAATGGAAACCAAATCATTTTAGGCACTGCTTATCTGTAAGGCATTATGTGGAGAAGAAGGCACCAAGGTCTGTAGAAGTACTGGGTGGTGTCACAGAGGGGAGAATCTATTTTCTCACATCCCCAAAACCTGTTATAGTGCATAAGAATTGAAATACACTTCGTGGTTGGTAACTATTGCACTTGTTCACACTCATCATCTCTATTTTACTTTTTAATAGTAAGTCCCTCATTTTACTGGTCACTCAAAAATAAAGCAATGACTAGCTGATTACTGAATGTTTGCAGTGTAGCAAATGCATTTCTGTTTGCTTTGGGGCCAAAACTGATTAACATACAGGCAAAGTTTGGTCTCGGCTAAACAGGACTTTTTTGTTTTGTTGCCAGCTTAAGTAAAAAATAATGCACAAAACAGTATTATATTATCAGAAATACAGATCTTCTTATGTTTTTTGTCACTAATAGTAACAAATAATTGCTAGCATTAGTTATATACCTTGTAACTTGTAAAGCCTTTACTTTCCTTATCTGTATGGTGGTAGGTGTTGCCCCTTCTATTGTTCATCCCAAGAAAACATTTCAACTCATTATTTCAAACTTTCATCACTCCCAGATCTGTACTGGTGTTCTAGGACTATAGGTACCTCTATTATGGCACGTTTACAAGTTTGAGATAGGCTTCTTACCATCTCTAGTTTTCAACTTGATAACTAAAATATACTCGGCAGCACAGAGCTTCATTATCAATGAAGAAGCTACTGGTCCATGATTGTAAGCATTGTCAATCTACAGAGATTTTAATATTCATATAGTTAAAGGGGGAAACTCAAAGCATACCCTGGATCCTTTCAGGCACAACATTGTCTATGCTTCCATGAAATAAGTGTGTGTTGATTATTGATATATTGTGTTATTTTGTCTAATGATATTGAATGAAATGCAATTGTGTACTCCATTGTTTAAGACGTATTCACAATAAACTAATGATTAGCCACACATTCAATCAACTAATTCACTCCTGTGTGTAAACAGTAATTCTGTAAATAAAGTATTTATCTCCAATTTAATTAAAAGTCAGGATTTAAATTCCAGAAGGAGGCCTAAATTAGATTGACAGGCATATACTTAGCTACATTATTATTTCTGAAATTATGCTAGATAGTTCTCATAGTAAATTAACTCTGATAGGAAAAAAAGAAAGAATATGAGGACTCAACATCTGAAGGACTATTGTCTTATAATGCACAAATACGTGACCCTTTTTCTCTATTTCTCTAAATAAACACTAATTAAATAGAGTGTGCTTCTGCTTTGTATTGCAGCCTCTTCACTGTTTGCGTATAGAAGCATCTTCTTGCAGGATAACTGTACCAGGAAGGTGGCTCATCTTACACAAAGATGGGGATTTCTTAATAGAATAACATATTTGTATGTTCCTGTAGGAATAAATATATCCAGCTTCCCCTATATTGACCCAATCACTTAAATTTAGCTAATATAGAAATGAGTAATCAGTAGTACTTATGAATTTTAACATCCATTTCCTCTTCAGTGAAGATATGAACTACGTATTTGAAATGTATACCATATGTATTGATTTTAAAGCGTATCATGACAAAATTTATCAGGAAGTATGTATTTATTTAAAAATAAAATTATAAATTATTAAATTTTAAACCTTTTTTATTTCTTGCATGCATAGAAGAGATGAACAATGACAATTCATTCTGTTTTTTCTTTTTATTCAAATAGTGTTAAATCAAATGTTCTTAAATTACATGGAAGTAAAATGAGGACTAATCAAACCTGATTAGAAGTGAATTAGACTAAGATATTGCCCTATCAAAATTCGGCTTCTACCTCTAGGTATATTTCCTTTCCATTATTTGTTTGTTTGTGTTTTTCATTAAATATAAAAAAAAAAAAAAACTGTTTTCACAATAGAATCATTTTGGAGGCTCTAAGATATATCATCTGGTCCAGCTATTGAAAGCTTTCATGACTCTTTTTCTTGATTTTCTGCTTTCGTGCTAATTGCTAACTCAACAAGTATCACCTTTTGTGTGTCATCGGCTTCATTCACTCTAACTTTATTTGATGCTTTTATTCTATACATGCAGTGTGTATATTGCTTTCTTCTCAAGCTTTTCAATGAACAATTCAGTAAGTCCTTTTATGGCCATGTAAACTTTTCTGTTCCAACCAGCTGTCTCATTTTCACAAGTGGCTAAATATATAATGATGGTGGCTTGCTTTTTTAGTGTTTCCTCTGCCCAGCATCCTTTGAATTCTATATACATTAATTCACTTAATAATAACTGCAGTCTTTCTTCTTACAAGTCTTCTTCTTACAAGATTAAATCTTCTTACAAGATTTAATCTCGTAGACATTGAATCATTTGTCCAGTGTCATACATCTACTTGATGGTGGAATGATTTAATCCAAGTTGGGCTGAGTCCAGACTCTACATTCCTAATATAAAGTCAACTTCTTCCCTGTGCTTCATTTTCCTCATTACATGTGGGAATTGGTACAGATGATATCAAAATTTCTTTCAAGCTGTCAATAAATATGATAATATATATAAGTATACATACAGAAATCTCACACCTCCTGAAATAGAAAATAATGCTTTGTTGATAATTTCATGCATTCATGAGAGTCTTGACATAACTTTAATTTTAGTGTCTTTGAAAGTTGCTTACAACTGTCTTCTGTATCATGCAAAACACGTTCTAGACTTTGAGACCTTCAGTATCTGACTGATTATGACTGATTTCTCTTAGGGAAGTAGGTGCTGTAGTTGACTTTGATCCTTAGCTGGAAAGTAATTCCTGAAAATTCTATGTTTAAGCAACCCCAGGCTTCTTGTTTGTAACTCAAATCGGAACAAAATTCTAGTTTATAAGCAAGTTAGAAAGAGATAAAGCTCAGTACTTGTCAGGGTCAATTAGGGAGGGGAAAGAAAAGGGAGAAAAAATAGATCAAAGAAAGAGTAAGTCTGAAAATTTTCACCACATACCACCTGTGACTTTAGATTTTTGTGATTTATGAATACATCTTCTGTTCAAAAATTAAATTGGTGAAGAAGATGCCTGTAATCTTAGTATAGCTCTTTTTCAGGGACCAGGAATCAAGGTTACTCTTGGCCTTTGACACCTGGCCAAAAGGTCAAGGTGTACTTAGTATAATCTTAGTATAGCTCTTTTTCAGGGACCAGGAATCAAGATTACTCTTGGCCTTTGACACCTGGCCAAAAGGTCAAGGTGTACTGAAGTACAAGATTGTCTTGTGAGGTAAATTAGTTGGAATCAGGGAAGCAGTAAGAATGAAGCAGGAGGCCTCACAGGAAGCAGCATGAAAAAGAAAGTAACAGAAAGACTTGTGGGCAAAGGAGAAAAGAGTCACTGCCGGACAGCTCTGCACAGCACGAACAGAGGACACAAGTTCACTGGAATCCAATAGGAGCCATCAGACAACAGCAGCCATATCCACTGTGTTGGGTATGCAAAACCTTTAAGGTTGAATATGAATTTTATAACTTTATTTGGCTCCTACATAAATTACCATTGAGAATTTGATAATTTCCTTGGTTCTGTATCTTTCTTTAGATAGTTTGAGAATTTTAACTATATTAAGTACACAATCACGGAACAAAGAAATACATTTTTAATTATTTGTATTCTCCACTTTTTTCCACTGCATCCATCTTTTATCTCCTTAGTTAAATGTATTGACAGATGTGTTAGTGTTTTCAAAGCTATTGTAAATTGGATTACTTTCACACTTTCCTTTCAAGACAGTTATTATGTGTTAACACAACGAACTCATCACAGTTTCATACTATACGACATTGCTTAATTTATTAGTTTTAAGCATTTATTCATGTATTTTGGTGTGACATTTCTCAGGTTTTCTACAAGAGCCTACGTTATCCACAAATATAAAACATTTTGTGACTTCTGATGAACTTTTTTTCTTTTACTTACCTAATTACTCTAGCTTGAACTTATCATACTATTTTGAATCTAAATGGGTAGACTATGCTTCCTTTACTTTTCCTAACTATAGATGAAAGCCTTTGAGTTGTCCTTCTTTGGGTATGTTAGTTTGGAGCTTTTTATTCTGTTTTAGCAATTTCCTTCTATTACTGTTTTTTTTTTTCTAGTGGTACTGTCATGAGAGGATGTGGAACACTATAATCTGCTTTTTGTGTGTACTCAGAAATCAAGTACATTCTATCCTTTGTTCTGTGATATGGTGTGTCACAGTGATGAATTTAGTTTGTGTGTTGAACTGATCTTTTATTTCAGTAACTATCCTACAGAATCATGCCGAATGATCCTTCTACTGTTGTTTATTTTTGTATTGAGCCCTTTGCATATAAGTCCACTATAATATTGACCTATAGTTGTAGTATCTCTGTTTCCCATTGTTATCAGCATAATGCTAACCTCATAAAAATGAGCTTGTAAATGCTTCCTATCATTCAGGTTTTCAGAAAATTTTAAGAAGAATTGACATTAAATCTCCAAACGTGTGCTATAATTCTAGGGTGAAGCCTTCTGATCCTGGGCTATTTTTGCTGAGTAGTTTTACACCACTGCTGAATCTCCTTAGTCATTGCTTGTTTAGACTTTCTGTGTTTGATTCAGTCTCAGTTGGTGCTATGATTCCATGAATTAATTCAATTTTTCTAGGTGTTCAGACACACTTTTCAATATGCCAGAGACTAAATTGCACACAGCAGTCTCTTGTGCTCTCCTAATAGTCGATGGAATGCTAACTGCGGAAGCTTTCACTATCCATTTCCTCTTTTAACAGAGTTTTCCAGTCTATGTCCTCTGCCTTCCGTTGTTACCCTCATTTCTTTCTGTTCTTTCACTGATGGAAATCAGATTCACACAAATATGGAAATACTGAAAGCAACTTTCTTGAGATCCCCTTTCTTTATACTTTTTGTTGTTTCTGAGTTCCATGCAGGTTAAACACCGACTTTTGTTTTGAAATATAAATACTTCTAAAATAAGACAACAATAATACTGCAGCAATGCATGCTGCCTCCCCCACCCCAACATCTTGAGGAGCGTGACTATACTGAATCATTAAACTATAGAATTGCTGTTTTATGTAAGGCAAAACTACTCTTCCATATTTGAACTTTGTGTGGCATACAAAAGTTATGAACTCAGATCCCAATGGCGCACTATGCCATGGCAAATCCTTCATGGTCCTTGTAGCATAACTGCATTGCTGTCATGGAAATTTTCTTCCTGTAACTCCTGGCTCTCTTCTCTTTTAAGATACAGAAGTTTTCATCCCACAAATAAAATTATCAGAAAGCTTTGAAGGATAATGTTTAGTTAATAAAGAGTGACACTTTGAGGATCCAGATGAGCAACATCTGCATTATAACCATGGAAGGTTTATTTTTCCCTCAAATTCTCCTGTTTAGCTCCTACCAAGAAAACCAAAGCAACACGTCACCTAGATTCCTAGCCTAGCATTCCTGAGAATATGGGCTCATTTTCTAAGTTTTCAAAGTAAGCTTTGTGCTTGGGCCATATACCTTAGTGGTAGAGTACTTGCCTAGAATGGCTGAGATCCTGGGTTCCATTTCCAATACCACACAAAAGCATTCTGTATATCATTTGTCTTTTGCTTATTTCACCATGGAGGAAAAGGCTGATGAAATGTTACTATTTTCTCAGCATAATTCTCCTCTTTCTGTCTGAGAGGTCAGGCACCAAGAGGCTCCTAATGGGTATAAACAATGATGTCAGTGAGAACTTCTCCTTAAAGGTAACAAACTAACATCATCCCCCAAATGTCCTAAGTGAGTCATATTAGATATTGACAGTGGGGCCTTTCACCTTTCCTAACGAAACTTTGACTTACTACTTTAGGGAAATTATTACTCTGAGTACTGGAAGAAGTCATAAGTCTCTGGTTCTTAGAAATGACAAAAAGATACTTTGGATACACTACAGTTAAATAATACTGATACACATTAAATATTTTAAATGTATAAATGAATTTTTTTTACTTGCTTGTATATCTGTGAACCATGTACATGTCTTGTGCTTATGGGAGCTAGAAGAAGGCATTGGATCTTCTGAGACAGGAGTTACAGCCAGCTGTGAGCTGCCATGTCAGTACTGGTAATTAGCTACTACTCTTAACCACTGAGCCATCTTTCCAGGCTCCAATATTTATGTGCTTTGGTTGTAAAAATTGCATTTCTTGTTATAGTGAATGCTTCTTACAAGTTCTTTGCACTAGTGAGGTAGATAAATGGTTATGAGGTTGTTTCCCAAAAAGAGAGTAGTTTATATATGTGCCATTCTCTGGTGGAAGTTGTCTGCACTTTTTTGATAGGTTTTGTATGATTTGATGTAAAAGAAGATGGATTCTGAGAATCTTTTAAGTTATAAAATTCTGTATAAAATGATTGACTCGTTGGAAAGAACAGTGTAAAATAATGCTTTGCTTTGAATACCAGGAGAGATTATCAGGATGTAGTTTGGTGAGTTTTTGCTGTCCTATAAAATAACATACATGTTTGTGCACATACACTTTTAGCTTGTTATTCTATCCATGTTTTTAATGCAGAATTTATTAAGGGGCCATAAACTTCTGATATATTTTTACTAAAATAGAAATTTTACCATAAACATGGTCTGTGTTTCACTGTGTACAAATATGAATAAAAGGAATACTGTGGCTTCTTAATTTTTAGAGAGCAGCTGTAAAGTGCAGGTGACCCAACACCTGAAATGTGTTTCTCAGATATTATTTCTTGGTTGTTTCATGTCAAGCATAGGCTCTTTAAAATTTTAATTACCTAACCCTTCTAGAGCTGATCAAATAGCAGGCTTTAAGCAAGCATCATTCTAGCAGGAGTTAGAAAAGATGTTATGTCAACAGCTCTTTTATAATTACCTGTACATCTGTTGCCACACTGTCTGATGCACCTGTCCACTGGGGACCAGCCTAACTTCCATTGTGTACATAACACATAATCACTGAGAATGCACCTGCTTTAAATAATAGAAAGGTTCAAAATATGAGTTGCTTCTCATCAAAGAACAATTTCTGAATGAGAAGGTTCTGAGACTACTTGCAAACAAAATGACGGGGACTATCATTTACTGTAAATCAGTGAACCAGAAATAACAACACAGTGAAGATTTCTGGCCTGAAGATGGCATTCTCCTGTGATATAATTCAGAATCTCATTTGGAGCTCCAATTTCCATCAGAACTAGAAATTATAACATTGTCTTCCCCTCCTCCTTTCTTTTCTAGAAATACCTACCTTGTAAGATACCAAATTAAGTCCAATTATTGCGTTTTGTTTCCTTTGTAGTACTACTTGTGGTTAGGTTTTTATAAAGCTGACAAAATCTAGGGTCATCTGGGAGTAGGGAACATCAATTGTAAAAATGCTCCCTGCAGGTTAGCCCATAAACAAGTATGTTGGGCATTTTCTTGATTAAAGATTGATGTGGGAGGGCCCAGACCACTATAGGTTATGTACCTGTGGTCCTGAGTTGTATTAGAAAGCTGGCTGAGCAGGCCATGAGAGCAAGCCAGTAAGTAGCAGTCCTCCATGGTCACTGTTTCACTTCTTGCCCTGACTTTCCTTCATGATGGAACCATTTCCTTCCTAGTTTGGCTTTGGTCATGGTCTTTGCCACAGCAATAGAAAGCAATCTAGAACAGTGAATAAGCAAGGAGGACACAGCATTCAAAGGATATTTTTGTTTTACAAAGCAGTATGTTTGAGGAAATAATAATAGCTTGAAATGGTTTTCAAATATTTTAAGGTTATTTTATCTTTTTTCAGCTTCATTTATTTTCAGTCTTCATATGAGATTCTTAATATAATGCTTGGAGATTAATTATGATATCTATCCAAAGCTTAAGCAAAAATTTGTCTAATAAATTTGTCAACTCAAAATGAAAAGTAGAAGAATTATAATGAAATTTTTTATATTATAATCATTGGTATATTGTAGAACTCATGTTGTATAATATACTTATAGATATTACTTTCTACTTCTGGTGATGTTGTCTTTTTGGCATTCTCAGACACAGTTTCTTCAACCTTATATAGAGGTGTGTAACTGAATGTGTGGGATATTGTCAATTGTGGATCAGAGAGGGGCTCATAGGGCCGTATCCCTCCCTACTGGCTATGGGTAGATTCTGAGAGGAAGACAGACAATGTCTTTCATGTTTCACAGATGGTAAAATTATATACTTATAAAACTTATTTTAAAATACTTTTATTTTTTAATTAAGAAATGTTTGATTTGGGATATATATATCTATATCTATATATCTATAACTATATATCTATATAGATATAGATCTATGTCTATCTATATAGATCTATAGATATATAATATATGTACTTTCTTAGACCTAAAACTGTCCTGAGTGGGAAAAGTTTAAGGAGCCTTGTGCTTGGAGGTACTACACACATTTTTGCTTGATTTGATAAAATCCTAGCAGTATAATTAAAAAAGATGAGAGACTTGATTTATGAGTTCATATCACAGTGAATTCCCGGGGCTTACTGAATGCTGAGGTGAAAAGAGTGGAAAAATAAAATTGTTTCCTACTTTAATTTGGAAAAAAAAGTTTAATAATTACATTGATTAAAAATTGAGATGAAACCTTGCTTGCATATTATTATCATAGATAAAGTAAATCACTATTGCATTTTGTATAAAGTTGCCATAGTTACCTTACATGTAATGAGTGACACAAATTCAATTTCCACAATTGTCGTTCTCATTTTTAATCAACTTACTGAGAACACGCACTGTGTAGTTTTGAAAAACTCTGGAGTGTGACCTTTTATTTTAAATCTTTATAGAATCGACATATTTTTTAATTACAAAAGATTAGTGTCATCAGAAATAGGGTAAAGAAAGCCCTGAAAATCATAACATGCTGTAAGTCTTATGCTTATTTCCATGGCAATGTTTGTGTGGAGGAGGGAGAAGGCACGGAAAGGTGGAAATGTGAACACTGAGCCTTCAATTAAACCATTTCTGGACTCTTTGTTGTTGATCCTTGTCCATACCCACAACCTTCAATGAAAGCACTAATTATTTAAATGTTTTATACTGTGTATTTAAAATCTTCTTATGGGTAAGTTATTAATCAAATGAGAATGCATAGAAAAGCTGTTTATACAAAATTATGTCTTAAGCCATGTGAAATTGCTGATAATCAAGCATATTTCTTACTGACAAATATGTACTTTCATATGTTCCAATATAGTGTTAGACTCTATGCAAATTTGATATATTTATAGAACCTCCCGGAGAAGATAGAAGTAGAATGAAGATAAAGTTTTAAAGAAAGGAAAACAGTAAACATATAAAGATATATAATTCTAGAAATTACTTTACTATTTTCAGTCATTTATTTTTGTGAAGATCTAAATATCCACAACAGAAAGATATAAAATATTTAATTAAAGTGTATCTGCACATAATTACCAAATATAGACTTATAGATATTTAAATATTTAATCCATTTTATCTATTATAATGTACAATACATTATTGTCACAATATTGAATTATAAATAAAATAACAAATTTCTTATGATGTGGCATATCAAGTGTTATTAGATTTATTCTGTTCTGAGACACAACTTTCTTCTTTTTCTTCTTTTAATCCTACAACTAGTAGCAGCATTTTTTCCACATATATGAAATATTTGTTTGTATATAGTATAATAGTTTAAACATAACAATATCCAAGTGAAATTGTATAGTGCATACATTATATATAATATATATCCCATATATTGTTAAATAAAATTATTTGTTTGTATTTATGTGTCTCTTCAGAATAAATTGTAATTGTTTCATACACATATGCACACACACACACACACACTCTCACACACCTCTATCTTTGTAATGAGCATATGATTCCTATTTACCAGATTGGACATTGATTTATAAAGTCTTTGTAATGAGCATATGATTCCTATTTATCAGATTGGACATTGATTTATAAAGAACATTTTTTAAAGACTTGAAAGCAGAGCTTTCTTACATTTTTGTATAATGTTCCACTGTAATTTTGGGTGTTGCATTAATATTGATGGTTCTATGCCACCCAGCTTTGTGAAGAATTGGTTTGATCTAACTTGAAAGGTATATATGTAATCATGTCGACACTTCTATATAATTTGGTATTCAATTCATCATTATCTTAGCAGGCATATACTGCTAATCTTAGCCATTATAAGTGATTATGTATTTTCCTATTGAAAAATCACAAAAGCAGTAAGTGGCTAGGCATTTTTGATGATTTCATCTAGCAAGTTAATTTGAATGTACATTCCATGAGATCAAGTGTTGAAATATTATACAAATACATGATCAAAGTGCTATAAATCACAATATAGTTCCATCTCATATGAACTTTCATGTGCACATACAGAGTTAGACTCAACATCTTTATAAAGTAAGTGGGAAGTCTGGCCTGAGAAGCAGTAAGTTTTACTGCTACACATGGGATTTCTTAATGGTTTCTGAACTTCTCATTTTCTCTCAAGATTTAATAATATGAAACTGTCTCTGTGCCTTAAACTAACATTGTTAATATAATGTTAAAAAATAACACAATATGCTTTTTTAGGATTTGATTAGACACCACTACTCTAGTAGGAAGTTTATTAATCAACGTGGTTGTCTTTCAGGTTTTGCCAACTGAAGATCTCTATTAGATTAATATTTTTTTATTAGAGTCACATAAAATTTATACAAAGATAGTCAAGATATTACAAGCTTTTTGTGAGGTAAGATAGTTAATCTTCATGTGGCTGTTTCTCCCCCCTTATGAAAGAGCAGTATTGTTCCTGACACAGGTAGAATATTCAGGAGGAATTCTAGAACACTGGCTGCAATTCTTTCTGTCTTGAAAGACCACCTGCAAATTGTCAGCCTTATTCCACAAGGTAGCAAAAGCAACTACAACAGTTATTATTAGGTAAACACTCTCAAGGACACAGAGAAACCTGTGCCTTGATTCTTTATAGATGATGTTCTTTGTTATGTGTGCAGAAAAGACATAACAGGTATCACCACAGATGGAAACAGTTGTTTGTCTACCTTTAAGGCCAACGATGTTTAGAAAGAACAAAAGAATAACTTAGTGGAAAAGTAATTGAGAGATGTTGTCAAGATATGATAGTCAAAACTTCTTAGAGTAGCAAATCTAAAGCCATGGTATTTTGATCTAGGAAACCATCAGTCACTCAATGGGTCTTTGAGAAGAGAAAAGGTATGTTGTGTTTTAGGTATAAAGGCATACTTCCAAGGCTGTGGAAATAGTTAGCTTAGTAAAAATGCTTGTTGAATATGCATGAGGACCTGAATTTGATCCCTAACACCCCTGTGAAAAGCTCAAGTGGTGATGTGATTGTGATCCCAGTGCTGGGGAGGCAGAGACAAGAGGGTCACTGGTGACTCTCTTGCTAGCCAGTCAATCCAGCTGAGTTCTTGATTAAGTGACAGACCTGTCTCAAAAGATAAAATGTGGAAAGATACAGGAAGACACTAAATATTGACCTCTAGACCCCACATGAATATGCACATGCTCATTACTACACACATGAAAATGCACACACACACACACACACACACAGACACAAATGCACACACACACATACACATGCTAACACACACACACATACACACACACACACACACACACACACACACACACACACACACTTTTAAAAAAAAAAAGAGTAAAACCCTTCATTTGTCTGCAGGCAAAGTTTTAAATGCGATCATTATCCCTGGAAAACTTTGCTTCTATTATTCTTTTAGGTTTTCTGAACCTCTTACCTAGATACATATTTTCCATCCCTGTTTTCAAGGTTAGAACATTTTTGTTAAAGTCTTAGCTTTCTTATTATGCTGATTAATTTCTGTGTTGTGTCAAGCAAGGGAAATTATTTTAAGAGGTATTCAGGAAATTGAATATAAGTATATGGAACTCAGCCAAAGGTTTCTACTAATAATGCTACTTACTGTGGCTGTTTATGCTATAAGGGTTTCTGAGTATAAAATGCTTATTAGCAACATGAATGTTTTTGAAGTATCAGGTGCTGACTCTCTAAAGGTACTGGCACTCAGCAATACACATACTTTTGTTCATTCTCAAGTTTCAAAACACTGTAAAGTATTACTTTCCTCAAGACATCTATATCTTCATTTGTATATGGTAATACATAAAACCTTGCGTGCGACACTTTTAAAGACAATCTGCCAAAAGTTTTTGAAGGAAGTGTGTAAGCTGAATGCTAGGTTCAATCAGGGGTATTCAAACAAGATGTTTCACATATAGAAAAATAATTAGAATTAGGTGAATATCAGGTTCTAAGGCTAACAACTGATCTGAGAAGACTTCTTTTTCAATGCTTTGAAGCTAAATCAAATAATGGAATTATGTGAAGCAGAATAATAATAAATAATAAATAATGGAATTATGTGAAGCATAATATACATATTCTTAAAGAATTTGTATTGCCAGTATTATCTGAGTGTTGTGGGAGAGGACTATTCTGGCAGGTTCAGTGAAGAAATGGAATTGTCTGAGCTGAAAGCTCATTCAAATGAATAGTTTTAACACTGTATTTTTATGTAGGAAATTGACAAATGTACTTTTGTTTTCACTGTTGAAGGGAAAAGATAGTGAATTGTTCCTCCTTCATGGAGCCATTTAGATTCAACTCATGAAGGTGATGCCCTCAAATCACAGTTGTCTGACAATTGTTTGGCAACAAATGTGAAGCATACCAGTTGACCTTGGTCTCATTCTCAGAGACATGTGTATATCACTGTAAACTGTCTTTTCTCCCCTGACCCAAAGATGTTCTAGCTGCTTATGCATAGAAATAGTTTGTTTCTTCTACATTAAAATTTAATTTCTTATGTTTCCTTGAGCCTAAAGGTGCAGAAAAACAAAATTAGACTCTACTTCAGGAATTTTAATAGCCAGGAAACATTAAGCCTTTCTTTGTATCATTGCAATGGGGGAGATGTTAGTCTAAAATACTAAAATGTTTGACAAGTAAGCATCTCATTTTTGACATGAAATGTGAATTACATTTGAGCTTTCTTTGTCTATAAAAACACCTATCTTTTCCCTGTTCCTATTACCCCGAGTCCATAGTTAGTTCTACAATTGTTCAGCAAATGGATGGAGTAATATAAAGTACTTGTATATGGGACTAAGGGGACATAGCAGGATATCGTTGAGAAAGAACTTACTTTGGTTATATTTAATTTCCTTTGAAGGTTTTTATTTTACTTTTATCAAATTTATTTTAAGGTGATACAAAAACTAATATATATATATATATATATATATATATATATATATATATGTATGTATATATATTTATTTAAATGGTACCTTATTACTGTTGATTCATTTACACAGCATATGCTTTAAAATAAGTTAAACATATGTTTTTCTTAAAATATGTACAAATGTGATGAAAATTTCAATATCTTTTTTGACAAATTTTAGAACATATGTTTAAGAATTCATATTAACATTAAGACTAGAATTGGCCAGTTTTAACAGCTTGTTAGAATCATCCTTAAGTAAGTCCTGGGCTTGAAATATCTAGACTTCTTTGGGCTGTGACTCAATCCTCAATCACTCTGTATCACGCTTATAATATTGTGCGCTGGGCCTGGCCAGAGATAGTCTTTTTTAAATGTCTGATAAAAATCACCTTTTCTTGAAATGTGCCAACATATTCATCAGGGAATTGCATTACCACGTATGGCAATGGAAATAATATTCTGACTCTGGCTAGATTGGTTACAGAGTTCTTGAAGCCAATTACACTTTAGAGATCTGCACCCAATCAGCATGTTGTTAGTTCATCAGTAGGCAGACATGCCATGCTATGTCATTATTTAGTTACTTGAATTAATCTAGGTAAGTTGATCTTAAAGAGTTCAGTCTAATGATCACTTTAATGATCTAAATATCCTAGGGAATACTGAGATATTTAATAATAGAAGAGTATCAGAGACTACCCAATGTGTATATCCATTTACAGAGTCCTCAAATCGTACAGTTAGATTGTTTAAGATCTCACTTACTATAGTTCTTGGTTTGATTATATTTCACTTAGTCATACAAAAACATTTATTTATTTAAATTTTCTCTGTGATTCCTTCATACATTTAAGTTTTCTATAATAACAATGAACTATATAATACACATTACACATATTATATTACAATATATAATATATAATAATTTAGAATTGGGTAAAATGTAAATAAGCATTAAAATTAGTCATATAAGCAAAATCATTGCTAGGTCCAGGCTGCATAAGTAATCAGATGAGGGATAGCAGTCAACACCTTAGAGAAATCCCCTCTGCAAGCCATCCTTGGGCAGAATTATTTATATTTAGCTATTTTGCTGAAAAGAGCAAATGGAAGTTTGTGGGCAATTGCTAGGTCTGTATCACAGACCACTGCCATACTTTCACACACTTTCAGCACCTGTATCACTTTGAACAGTTACAGTGCCTTTAGAATCTGAGTGTAGAACTCATGGTATTCATCACTGCTCTTTTTTACAATAATTGATTGATTCTCTGGCTGGCTTCATTCAGCCATAGCAGGCAAGAAGTGGTAGTTGGCTTCTCTGTCATCATTACCATTAATATTATAATATTTTTTGAAAGTAGAGGTAAGCGAACTTTTCTTATTATAGTTGTTCCTTCATCTCCATTATACAGTAGAAAGAAAAGAAATGTGGTGGGGATGGAATGAGATGTGACAAAAGATAACCGTTTAAGATTTATGACATTTGGTAATTAATCCATTGGTCTTTCAGAAACATCTAGAGTAACTGTAGCTTATACATACTCCAAAGTTCATTGTTAAGTATGTTACCCTCATGATTCCACTTATAAAGCAAATTAACCACAAGTCATGTCCTCAGAGTAACCTATCTTCTTCTTATTAAACTGAATTATGATGCGAGATGAATTAGGGTTATGGCACAAGTACCTGCCCTCGAGAAGCAAATAGCCATGATAATGTTCAACAAAGTCTAGATAAACATACAAAATACAAGGTGAATGTGGTAGTGTGTGCCTATAATTCTATCAGTCTACAGACTGAGACAGTAAGTTTACAAGTTTGAGGTCAGCCTGAGCTACATAAAAAATTCCAGGTTAACCTTAGCTACATCATGAAGCCTTGTCTTCTGAAAAGAAACATATTATCTTTTAAGCTTTCACTTAATATTTGTGGTTATAGGTAGAATAGAAAACAATCATTATATTACACTTTAATAGTCAAGTAAGGCTTAATGAGGGTAGTAGGATGGAAGAGAAACCAAGTGTCTGTAAGTTAGAAAAAATAAGCCATAATGAATTGCTAGATAACACGTTGAAATCATTTTTAGGCTTTTTTTATTTACTTAGCTTGCTTATTGTGGAACTATTCCTGAGGAATATGCTGAGAAAGATATTCTACTAAGTCATAGATCTGTCAATTTTAGGGCTTTTTGTTGTTTCCCAACCATGTATTTAAACAGAAAAAGGAAGATTCAACTTATGAAAAAGTAAAGCATTTAAATAAGCCTTAACTAAAACAAGAAGAGCAGCGTTATATAAATTGCATTTTTGTCATTTTATGTTAAGCAATAGGCTTAAAGATTATGTATGTTATAGTGAAATTTTCTACCAGAATACTGAAGTACAAATCTATACATCTAAACTATAAAATAAGTGTTAACTAAAAGCAAAAACCATCATTATTATAGTTGGAAAACCCTTTTAGCTATACTTTCCCACTCAAGTTGATGCATGATTACTGTTTTTTTGTTGTTGTTTTTTTTTCCCTGAAGGTAATAAAGTTGACCTTCACTAGGTATAAATATAGGTGCTGTCACAACCAGAGGAATACACGTTTATAGTAGCTTCAAGTTATTTACAGTAAGCATTGTGTTTATTGTTACAATGTTCTCAATTGTGTTTTCACTAAATATATTGTATGTTGTTCATCACTGTAAAATTAACAATGCTAATTGGAGGCCAGTTTACGAACTCACAATCCTCTTGTTTTGCTTGCTGAGTGCTGAGATTACAAGCATGCACCACCATGATTGGTGTTACGTCGTTGTTGTTATGGTGGATTATCTTCTTTTTCTTTACTTTTGGTTGTAGGTATCAAATCTATAGTTTAACACATTCTAGACAAAGTACTGTGCCACTGAGCTGTTTCCCCAGGCAGGTATCAGAGGTTTCAAAGTTAGAGGTGATTGAAGAGTTGGCTGTAATTAGTGAATGAGGGCTGATCCTGGGAACTGCAGACACCTGCTTAGAGCAGAGCCTTTGGATTTAAGGGGTGAGGATTGAGAGGAAGGAAATAAGAAGGAAACACAGCAGGGCAGACGTGAATATGTTTTACTTTGCATAAAAAGTAACCTTGTTACTTTTTTATGTTTAAAAAGTAACCTTGTTACTTTTTTATGTTTAAAAAGTAACCTTGTTACTTGTTACTTTTTATGTTACTGTTTCTTTCTAATCAAAGTAGAACATGTTCTCTGCACTTAAGTCATGAAAGAAGCTGCAGGCTATGTGGAGGGGTCAAAGGGTGCTTGTGGGGAAAGAGAGGGCTCCAAGATGGACTTTCTATATAATACTTCAGATTATATTGTTGGACTTCAGGGATCCAAACTGGGACCCCCAGGGTCCAAACCGGAACGCCACATCCCCACAGAGACTCACAGACGGGATATCGATGCAAATAGCAAGAGGATTTATTCCAGTGCACTGGGACCGTTCTAACACGCAGGATAGAAGCGGGCCCAAAGAGCAAATGGTGAAGCTTTTTATAAAGTTGTTGGGCATAAACCGAATTGGTACAAGTTGATTGGTTCCCAAATTGTTTTCTCATTTTGATAGATAGGGGCCAGTTAACCTTTAAGTTGATGATAGCAAGGTCACGGGCACCAGGAAATGTACACTTAGGGTAAAGTCCCTTGCCCAAGGCTATTAGGCGGTGCCTGTAGCCGCCGCTCATTTTAGGAATGTGGGCTGGGTCACAGTGCTCTTGAATTAAGCCTGACAATAATTGTTTTGTGGTTTCTGGGGTGGGCTAGTTCCTGGAACAGGGAGTTCTGGAATGTCCGGTTAAGAGTTTAGGATTAATGACCAGGGCCTGGGGTCTCCGGCCTCACATTTCCCCCATTTTCTTAAACCCTTTCACTCCCCACTTTTTCTTTTTGCACTGCTCCAATCATGGAGCAGCTGTTTCTAGCTCCTGATCACTAGCATTGATTAATTTATAGTCAACCCCTGTAGGATTCCTAAGAAACTGGTACTGTTGTCTGGGAACCATAATCTGTACTGCACTGATTTCATATTGTCAACTTAATGAATCTGAGTCTATCTGGCCTCAACAGGTAATGTTCTGGTGTGCCAATAGGCACTATACATGCCATATCCCCAGTCTTAGGGAGTTTTCTTTTGACTAAAAGTTCCAGCCTGTGGAAATGGGACGTTGTAATCTCTTAGACTGCTTCCTGCTGAGAGGGGACGTCGTCAGGGGCCCCAAACAGGCTGGTATCAGTCAAAAGCTGGGGGGGGGGGGTTAGGCAGTGGGGTACATCTAGTTCGCTGATCCAGGGGTGGTCACATCAGCTGTACTGGTCATCAGCAGTCAGCAGGTCAGGTCCAGGACTCACAGTAGTCGAAGCAGTTTGATTCCTGGATGGTGTCTGTTAGCCAAGTAGTGATCTATTGAGACGGATAAAAACTAGAGGCAGAAGTTAAAATTTACAGAAGCTTACATTTGGAACTTTTTATCATTGTAATTCACATTGTAGAAAGAACAGCTAGCAAGTGTTCGTTAAACAGCCAATGAGAAATCACCTTAGACTTGAGCCTATTTAGGCACTTAAAAACATATGTTTTGAGGGAACCTTAAAGTGGCCCATAATTTACACAACACAGAATCTGTTTTTTTTTTTTTTTTTTTTTTTTTAGTTAATTAATATCTGTTTACAGAGTACAGTATCATAAAAAGTTTTCAAGTAACTAAAACCAGGTTATACACTACTAAGACAAAATCTGTCCTTTTAAATGCAGACACAATGGTTTTTGGCTCCTTTTAGCAATGAACTATGATTATATATATATCCAGAAGAGAAAGGGGAAACTAAGCCAGACTCTAGACCTGAAACAATCTGGATAAAAAATGAATATACCAGCTCAGCAGAACATGTATCTAGGATGTTAATGTCATAACTCTGAACCTGTAAAGTTTACCTAAAATCAGTTATTCAGACTTTCACAATTTACCTAGGCTTTTATCTCTGCAGATTTTTAACATTTTAAATCACTTTCTTAGGCCTCTATATTTCAACTCTCATAATATTTTTTTTGATGTTAATAATATATATTTTTCTAGACCCTAAACCTTTTTCTTTTTCTTTTTTTTTTTTTTAATCTGACTACCCACCAGAGACATGAGCTGTTATTACTGAGTTACATCAAAAACCTATTTATCTTTTAACAGGGGGCCTGTTAGCGAGACAATCCTGTTTGTTGTATTCAGACAGGGACTCTAGTAGCCTCAGAGAGAGAAACTGGTTGTCTATTGCTGTTAAACTAACAGAATTACAGTTAGCCATCAACACCAGAGATCTGGGAATACTAAATTATAGCAAAAAGTATAACTCAATTAAAATGACAGAGACTTACCCATACCTAGACAGATGACCCTGGACTCTCCGTGTTCTCTGTGACCTTATGGAGAACAGAGGCCTCAAGTCTTCTGTTGCCAGGCCAGTCTCCAGTTGCCAGACCAGTAGGTATCTTTCTGTGGATAAGACTCAGAGGGATTGAACCCCGCTCTGTCCATCCAAAGCAGGATGATCTACTCTCTAGTGTCTTATTTGTAGGCAGGTCTATGGCAGGTGAGGCATTGGGCAGTTTTGCCCAGTGGTACGTTTCCACAATCCACAGAGGTTGCTCTGTCCCTGTCCGTCTTCTCTGGAGGTGCTGGGGTCACTGTTAGGATCTGGGGTCTCTACTTAAAACTCCAATTAAAAGTCATAATCAGCAGATCTCTGAGGAGTGAGGGCTATCTATGTTAAGTATCTCTAAGTTAACAAAACTTTGCCTATAATTTTTTTCTGCTTTACTGTACTATCTAGGTCATTGTAAACATCCTTATAACTTAAACTGTCTCATAGCCTTGTGAATTTAAATATCTTAAAAGCTGTTTTTGAAAACATCTAGCTTTAACTTTTAACTTTTGTAAAAACCTAACATTTTCTTAAAGTCGTTTAAAACCTTTCAACTTTGTGTTCATAATATCTCATAGTGTCCTTTTTAGCAGCGTTCTGTTTTAGGCCTAAGCCAACTGTTACACTAAAGCTCAGATATCATATAACTTCTTAATTTTAAAACTGCAGGTTTTTATAAACAAACTTCAGTTATTTTTGTTTTGTTTTAAACACTTTACTCTTAAACTGAAACGATGACTGTCAGCAAAAGATGTATTCTTGTATTAGAATACACAAGGATACAGTCTTTGATATCTTATTAAACACTTTTTTTAAAATCTTAACTTTATAAACCTTATTTTAGCATACAAAAATACTATATAAAATCTATCTTAACTTAGTTTTTTCTTTTTTAAATCTATACCAGAAAACACATCTTTAAAACACATTTTTAAAATACACTCTCAAGAGGGTTGGTATTGAGGCCTCAGTTATGTAGGGACCACTGTGATGAGTTAATCTTTTTGTTAGTTTACCCTCCTGACCCTTTGACTTTTCTCTCAGGCTCTCCAAAGGAGCGCAGAGTATCTGCTCTGTATTGGCTCTCTACCCCTGTGTGTGTTTTTACACACCAAGTATGTCATCTTGTCATCTCATGTAGACTTAAGACAGTCACAGAACTCTCCAGGAAGCGAAGCTTGGGTTAAGTTCCTGCCTTTTAGTTTTAGGGGCAGCAGTAGGAAGGAGGGAACAAGGTATTTTCCCCAGGCCTACTTGCCTCTCACTTTTCTCAACCCCCAGAAACCCTCTTATCTCCCTGGCAGGGAGCCCACAGCAAAGCACAGCACATGGGATGTCCTTGGGACTTGAATTAACTGAGCTGTTCTTTCTTGCTTCCCTGGGACAAAGTTTCTGGGTTTCCTAAGACCTCCCCTCTTAATGCCAATTGTTTCTTTTACTGTCTTAGGAATTGGGGGAGATTCCACACACCCTGTGAAATTTGCCTCTGTCTAACATCTCATCCACGCCTACATAACTTCCACACCGGGTTGTCATCTTTCTCTGCCCATGTGGTCCCCTCCCTCCTGGCCCCGGCTCAGGACCAGTTTTTTCTCAAATATAAGTATAATCTTACATACAGACAGAGAAATCTTAATCAGGTCTGGAACAACAGAGGAACCTTAGGACTTTTTCAGAGATGACTTGTTGCCTGTTTACAAATTGTCTGTTAGTGGCAGAAATTATTTTAGCATTTTGGCACGTAACACAAGCTGCTCCAGGTCTCTCCTCTAAGTTTGCAGCAAGATTCATTTCTAAATAAACTTGCCCCAGATCTGGCAAGCTAACATTTAAGACAGTGATATTCAAATGAACACAAAATATACATTATTTTTATACATTGACACTGGTGATCACCAAGACAGAATTAATACATCAGCTGACACTTAACATCTTGAACTCCTGCCCGTAGTAGGATCAGCTTATCAGAACTTTACAGCCAGAATTAATCTATACATTTCGGATCACTTTTTACTTTAATTTTCAAAATAGCTGAGGCTTAACGAAGCTAGCAAAGACAAGCAGGTAAAATATTCATCTTTGCACCGGAATAGACCTTCCAACTGTGTGCCTGCAGCACCACAAATAAAGTTCCTCTATTGTAATGTACATTCCTTTTGTCACACCCTCCTTGGCAGTCTGCCTTCCAGGCCTGTTTGAATCAGCTCTGTTGTAGTGGCAGTTCAGCTATCTTAAAAATCTCTCTCTTATTTTTAGTATAGAAAAAACCATCACATGGCCTCTCGATCTCTAAAGACTGCTAGGTTGTTTGTTTACTCAAACCTCAATTGCCTTGATTTACTTTGTTTTAATCCCATAACTCTCACCCTAAAAATTTGGCCGTCAGCACAAGGTAATTTTTTCTGTATCTGAATACACAGAGGCATAGCTTTGATCCCTTATTAAACATTGTTCTTAAAGATCCTATCTCATTTTCAGCATAGAAGAGAAAAAAATCATACAAAATAAAATCTAATTTAATTTAAATATCTGAGATTTGTTGTCTCCTTGAATGGCAACATGTGGCTACCTCCATCTCCTCTTTGATCCTGGATAAGAATGGTAGCGTCCACATCCTAAATGGAGTCACATCCAAAATGCAGTCACACATATGTTACTCAGCTTTAATTTAATGCTCTCTTTTTAAACTTACACTAGAAAAAACATCGTCATTCACACACACTCAGATAGAAAACAGAGAGACCTCAGAACTTCCTTGATATGACCTGATGCTTTTTACAGTTTGTCTGCATAAGCAGAGATCCGAAACAGTTCAGCCCAGCGTCCTTTTAAAAACGTCTATCTCCATAGCCATGCGCGCAAATGGCCACAGAGACGACAGGGACAGTGCGCATAAACCATTCTGGAACTCTGGCCAGCAGCAGAAACTGCTCCAAGAAGTCTCTCCCCAAACAGCAGCCTGTCCTCTAGTTTCTAGCAAGCTCTACCTCAGTGGCAGTCATTACAGGACACCTGAATCTTTAAAACCATTAGTTTTCTTTACCCAAACAAACCACATACATATTTTAAAATACCATTTGAGTGATTTTACACAAGAAAGTTTGGCTGTTGCCTCAGGAGTGGGTGAGCTGCACCCCCTCCTGCCTCTTTTTGGTTGCTTTGCCTCATTAACTCTTTCCCTCCTGTGGCTGAGAGCCCCAAACCAAGGCTGCTGAGTTGAAACTGGCAGCTCTGGCTGGGGTGGGCCCCAGAGGTCTGCTCAAAGCAGCACCCCCTTCCTTGCAGCTGGCCTTAGGAGTTGCTTGGCCCACGTTAGATCTCATGTGTTACACAGGAAAACAGACAAACACAAAACATATAACCATGAAACTGAGACAAACATGAATCAGATAAGACAATGGCGCCCCACAATTTCTCAGAGGTTTTCAGGTGTACATCAACTGACTGATAAGTCAGCTCTGTCCTTGACTCCCTTAAAATGAGACATAATTATGTCGAGAGGTCCAGATGGAGTTTGTCCCACATCCAAAAACAAAGTCAGTCCGAGTCTAGCCATACACACACACACACACACACACACACACACACACACACAGAGAATCATACAGAAACAGCAGTGCACCGTCCGGTGTTTCCAGAGTCAAGTAAGCACCTGGCACCACTGTCCGCCCAGAGCTCTCGGCCAGAGAGTCTGTCAGTGGAAAGGCCTCCACAGCCTCCAGATTTCAAGCAGGTCAGGACCTCCAGGTGGGTCCTATGACCCCAGATGGGTCCTCTCACAATCCAAGCTTCCTGACACAGGTCGTCAGGACCCCAGACAGGAGGGTAGCTCATCAGCAGCCCTCCTACAGCTATGGTGTAACCTCAGAACAATGGTCAAGCGTCAGAGAGAGGGGGGTTGAAGTCGACTGTCCCATTGTCAACAAATCAGAAAGAACCAGTGAAAATACAAGAAACAGATTTTGCAGACGCGCCCAGGAGGGGACTTCCACAGCTCCTCTACGGAAGTCACAGAAGGTTGAGACCGGACTCTAACAGGCATCTCCAGATGGAGGAGAGGCTCCTCTCCCTCCTCCCGATGGAGAAGGATCCTCACGGACCCTCTCCGAACAAATGGGGGGAAGTCCTCCTGGACCTCTCCCTGTACAGATGGGGGGAAGTCCTCTCGGACTTCTCCCCATTACCAGACTCTGGAGTGTCCTCCAGGGCCCCATAGCCTCCAGATTCCAGACCCTCCCGTGGCGCTTCTCACAAACAGACAGACAACAAGACCTAATATAGATAGTCAGGCAAATGAGTCAGTCACAATTAACACAAAAATCAGACACAGAGAGAAACAGAGCTCCAATATCGGACAGATGCCGGACCTGCCAAACCAAATGGCAGAGATTCCGGCCAGATGCCATGGGGCCAACTTCCCCCGGCTCAGACGGAGAGGAAACCTTACGGTGTCCCCTCCAACCCCACTGCAGCATCCTCCAGGGTCGATCCTGGCTTATACCATCCCGGTAAGCTTAATCCGTGCGGCGGGATCCTTACGGACCATGCACATCACAGACCATTACAGACACAGTTACAGCTCTGACCAGTTACTTGTTCCAAACAGACAGGCAGACAGGCGAACAGACAGACAGACAGACAAACAACAGATGCTCGAGCTTACCTCCGATACCCGACTTGCGGGGTCTGGGGGGATGTGTCGATTCCCGGTCAGGGAACCAAAATGTTGGACTTCAGGGATCCAAACTGGGACCCCCAGGGTCCAAACCGGAACGCCACATCCCCACAGAGACTCACAGACGGGATATCGATGCAAATAGCAAGAGGATTTATTCCAGTGCACTGGGACCGTTCTAACACGCAGGATAGAAGCGGGCCCAAAGAGCAAATGGTGAAGCTTTTTATAAAGTTGTTGGGCATAAACCGAATTGGTACAAGTTGATTGGTTCCCAAATTGTTTTCTCATTTTGATAGATAGGGGCCAGTTAACCTTTAAGTTGATGATAGCAAGGTCACGGGCACCAGGAAATGTACACTTAGGGTAAAGTCCCTTGCCCAAGGCTATTAGGCGGTGCCTGTAGCCGCCGCTCATTTTAGGAATGTGGGCTGGGTCACAGTGCTCTTGAATTAAGCCTGACAATAATTGTTTTGTGGTTTCTGGGGTGGGCTAGTTCCTGGAACAGGGAGTTCTGGAATGTCCGGTTAAGAGTTTAGGATTAATGACCAGGGCCTGGGGTCTCCGGCCTCACATTTCCCCCATTTTCTTAAACCCTTTCAATATCTCTCACCAGTAAAGTCAGTATACTGATATTTTCCATAGGTTTATGGTGGAGATTAAGGAAGACCTTGCTTGCAGAGCACCTGGTGTGGTCTCTTTTCACATAATAGACTCTACACAAATGTTAGTTCCTATTAGAAGCCCCTTTTTTATTGAGTAATTCCTATGAGCCCTGTGTTCTACCCAATACTCCTGTGAGCAAGAAAATTTTATTTGTGCTAAAAATTAATCCAATTAAAAATCTGCTGCTTCTAACTTTTTATAACTAGTCATCATATCTTGAAAATTGATTTCACCTATAAAAGTTGATTTGCTATTTTGAAAAATTGGAATATATGTCAGCAGAAGAATCACTGTGATATTTACTGTCTCCCATTTTCCACTGTGAATGGTGAATGGATTGTAGGACTGGTGAATGGACTATACTCTAAATGTCAACCAAGAAAGAATTTAAAGGAAAGTGCAATAAAGCCTCTAAGGTTGTCAAAGTGAAATGAAGTATATTCATGTGTCAAAGGACCAGTCCAGAAACCCAAAAGAATAGTAAAAATATCAAGGCCCTGGGTTATCAAGAAAAACAGAGGCCGTTCAAGCTATAGTTTGTGGTCAGAGAGGAGGTATGTACGTGTGTCCTCAGCATAGCAAAATCCTGTCTCTAAACAACAACTGTAATAGGGGCATGTTGACTTTGAAAGCAATGTCCTGACGTGGAAAAGGTCATGCTCAGCAATGCTAAATGCATTTGGGTACTGACTAGACAAGCGTTCATAGGGACTTTATACCTGAGAACAAAACCAAGCACATTCAAAAAACATACTTTGTTAAGCGAACCATTGCAATCTGCCAGAATATGCTATGTAAAGACTCCACCAATCAATTTGGCCAGCAAGGGAAGAGAACGCAAGTGATTTCTCAGCATAGAACCCATCTTAGAAAAAATTTTAAAATGAGTAAGTATACAAAAAAATCCATGAAAATGCACTATGATTCAGAAATGTGAGAAAAAGGAGACCAATGAGATGACGAGAGTAGCGTTTATGAAGTCTCACGCACAATTGTGAAGTGCCTGATAATTCATGTTTATTGCTGGTAGACATAATGAAACCACAGGCAGAGATGAAAAGGAGAATTCTCTTTTTATTCTTTAACATTTTTATCGTTCAAACAAAAACCTGTTAGTTGAACAGTCTGAGAAAAGTCGAGTTTCAAATTTTTTAATTTCTTTCATTCTTCTTTGGTATTGAAATAGAAAAGTAAAGATACCATTAAAGTTTTCTAGGGAAAAATATTTGTTAAATCATCATCTGAGAATATTGTCATTGGCTATACTTTTTTCCTGCACTTGAAATTTTATTAGTAGTTTTTCACTTAAAATTGTATGTAAATGCAATCAAATCACAGGAAATGAATGTCAGGCAAATTTCATAAGAGTAATCAGGAAAACAGACCTTTTTTATTGTGACAATTTTGATACCAGTTATCTTGTGAGAAATGGTATATTAGTTTACTATGGTTGATCTTTTTAAAAAGCAAAAGGTAGCATGATCCTCACTATGTGAACAGCAACATCAGCATTAGTCCTCTCAGAGTTCTGGCTGGAGAGGAATTAGAAATAAAATGTAAGCTTGGGCCCTCGGCTTCTCACATCTTCAAGGCACAGCCTCGCAGCCTGCACAGTCTGGATATTCCTGACACAAAGAAGCATCATTTCCCTTCTGAGTCACCCAACATTCTTTCTGTGGGTTTTATAGTCAGTCTCCTCTATATACGCAAGCTTTCTGTTGCATAAAGATGTCTCCTTTTTGTAAGAGTAATGAATATATTCCACAGTATTACTCATATTTGAATTTGATTATCTTTGTGGAGACCATGATGCAAATAATATCACATAATTAATAAGGTTTGAAATTCCATTGCATGCATGTATTTGTGCAGGGTTAGGGGATGTGCTCATGTATTCATATTCATATGTATGTGCATGCAGAAGCCAGAGGTCAAGCTTGTTATCATTCTAATGGAGCTGTCCATCTTCCTTATTAAGATGAAGCCTGGGCTTTCTAATTTGGCTATATTGGCTAAAACGAAAACTCCATGCTGCATAGACTCTTGCCCCCTCCCCCAGGACAGGGATTACAGTCACCCACTGTAGCCTTGGTTTTATTCATGTATCTACGTATGTATTTTTGTGAGTTCTGTGATTGAACACAGGCCCTCACTCTTACACAGTGAACACTTTACTGATTGAACCACTGCCTCAAACCGTTTATATATCTTTTAGTGAACATCCTAATTAATAACATGTAAACAATGATGATAGGGCAAGCTTTGTAATATAGTATATATTAATTTAGTTGACTTTGAAATTTCTGAGCGTATAAATATGAAATTACCCAAGTCGCAAATATGACAGTTATAATTTAGTGATGATATAGTAGTGGCATTATGACTTAAAAACTTCTGACCTCTCAGTTTGAAAGTTCACCTAGCTAAGTTCCATAAAAGCTACAGTAATCTTAGAGTTTGATTTAATTTAAGAATGACTTGTTAAAGAAAATCAACACTCCCCTAAAATTATTTAAGAAATAACTTTGTTCTTAGAAGGATTAACTGCTTTACAAATTCTATAACTGTTACCTTTATATCAAAACTAGATCTTAAGTAATGGAAATGCAAACACAGAAAATCTATATTTCTACAAAAAGTAGAAGGAGATACTTCCCTCTGTATAGCTCTCAGGAATTTTTGTTTGTTCATTTGCTTTACCTTAAATTCTAAGGAATGATTCTTGAGTCAATGGAGGATGTGGTAGCACAGGTGATTCCACCATAAAATCTTCATACACCCACAGCTCCTAACTTTCACCTCTATTGCTGGTAAACATTACCACCACTTGTAAAATACTAAAAATAATTAATACTTGTCAGATATATAT
Source organism: Cricetomys ansorgei (assembly GCA_026225945.1). Classification (NCBI taxonomy): domain Eukaryota; kingdom Metazoa; phylum Chordata; class Mammalia; order Rodentia; family Nesomyidae; genus Cricetomys; species Cricetomys ansorgei. The sequence goes on from JAMJFZ010001264.1 coordinate 5,467,989, forward strand.
ATGTATATCTTTTATCTAGAATAAAAACTGGTATTTGGGACCCAGGTGTGGAGGCTCACATCTATAATCCAGGCTCTTATGAGGCTGAAGCAAGAGATCTCCTTAGAGTTTGAAGCTCTGTCTGAGCTATATTGTGAGTTCTGGAGTGACTTGACTACAGAGTGAGACCCTGTTTTAACAGTTCAAAAGGCAAACAAATTAATATGAACAACAACAAACCCCAACTGATTTGAATATAGAGCAAAAGTTCAAACCAGAAATATGGGATGTCCTTGCAATTTTGACAACATGAACTAAACAAAAACAGGAATGTGCCAGATATTAAAATGGAAATTTTTATATAGTGAAAGATGATAAATTAATCCATTATTTGTAATAAAAAGTTAGCTAGAAAATAATACGGATTGGTTATTTTCATTTCAATATTAGTCAAATTTTAAAATTAGAAATTAAAACTCTACTGCATGGAAAACTTTACAATCATTTTGGTGTAAATAATCTGTGGAAACTACCAGTCAATGCCCATAATGTGCTTAAACACAATGAAAAGTCAAAACATCTTTGATGTTAGTACAAGGAATGAGTTAAAATAAAACAATAAAAATGAATAAATGATTAAATAAATGATTAAAATACTCCTATTCCTGAATAGAAGTCCAAGTATATAGTGTCACAAAATAGTAGCTTTGGGCTTCTATGCAGTTTTACAAGATATTTTTCTCAGGAGACACCCACAAATTCTGGAACTTTTACTCTGCATTTTCTTTTTTCCATAAGAAATAAACTGATTTACAGCATTTTTTGAAAATACACCACCACATGTAGATCACTAGAGATAAATTAAAAAGTATCAGAAATATATGTTCATCTTGAACAAATTTATTATGTGATACTAACTTCACAAAACCATTTTTATGTAATTCTTACAGTTTGTGTACTCAGTGTTTCAAATTTAAATAAGAGTAAATTGATTAAAAGAACTACGAACATGCCTGTGTCTGTATGTGCATGCAAATGGAAATGCCCTAGAGTTTCAGTGTCTTAGTGTAATATCTCCTAAGAATGACTGTATGAGGAGTCCCTGACCCCAGCTATTTTTACTACAAAGTGCTCACATACTATTGATCTTTCTGCTTTGTGTAGAAAGCCTCCGAATGCCCTAGAAGCAGATAATTCATATTCTTAGTGTTCTTTTCAAATTTATCATCAATAATGTTTAGATATGAGCTAAAAGCCTTCTTACAAGAATGCAAACATAGCACAGAATTTTGGGGAGCCTGCATTGGCCTCAAAGGCATTCACTTACTAAAAATGATGTGAATATTATTTTACTGAACATGTAGATGAGCACATAAAAATCATCTGTAATTTTTTAATATTATAAAAAGCTCTGTAAATAATTAGATAAGTAGATAGAAAATACCAAGTTAAGATACAGTGTATCAATAAAGGAACAAAAATTCAGCTATTGCTGCCAGCAACTCAAATGTCAATGTCTAAATTGCTTCTCCAGTTATTTTTCTCTAGATCATTTAATCTGATAGTAAATGTTAACATTTGAGTTTGCTTAAAATTTGGATAATTTTTAAAGGCTTTGTAAATTATTGCTCAGAAGAGAGCTCACCTAGACAGCTGTAACTTTACAGCACTTGAGACATGATTGTAACCTATGTGTTGTGTCTTATGTGGTCCAGTGCATTTGTACAAAAATACTCCTCAGTGCATGGCTACTTGAGAAAAGCATTTGTCTCCCAATCCAACCCATAGCTTTCTGACTTTCAGGCTGCCACCCTGCTGATCAGCAGTTCTGGAGTCAATAGATTGTGATGAGTGAGGTCAGGAAATAAGCCCTGATTCGGTGAGGTTTTCTCTCCCTTTTCAGGTGATGCTTCTGTGGGTTGGGATTAGTCCTTTAATCCAGGAACTAGAGAAAAGCAGATTTAAGAAGTTGCTCTTTGTTAAGAAAAGTAGTATTTTGCATTTTGTACAAAATAGTTTTAAATAAATAACACATTTTTACTAATTTTTTGAGGGAAATAATTGGTCTAAGATTTTGCGGGCCTGAAGACTGTCAGTATTAGTGCTGTCCTAAGGACTGCATACACCTAAAATCTTTCTGTGGTTTTCTGTATTCCATTGTTTCAAATGAACAGTAGTCTATTGGGTGGTTACCAAATCAACCAATGAACATACACACACATACATGCACACACGCACACACACACACACACACACACACACACACACACACACACACACACAGAGGATTGCTTTATTTCTTCTAGTAACTATTTTACAGAATTATAGGACTATCTGCTTTTGGTGTATAAAAACATTATTATTTTGATGTCCCCCAAAATAATAAATATCAAAAGCCTTCCTATGCAGTTGAGTTTTCATATGAGAAGAATCTTATCATTTAAGCATTCGTATGTAATACAGGGGAGCTCATAGGGACAGTGGAGAATCCCTGACCTTTTGCAAAGGCCACTTCATTTCAAAATGATCAGGTTCTCTTGTAGGCTGAGGAGACATTCACGTTTACAAAGTGCCTACAGTATACTAGCATTTGTTGGTACACTGTGCAAATAAAATCATCACTACAGACCCATACAACAGTAATTTTGAAACCCCATTTTATATAGATGTGTTGAATCATTCTGTTTAATTTGATCAAATTAACACAGATAATACAGAACAGTTGAAATAACCTATCTCCAAAGTTTACATGTGTCTTCTTACTTCTTGGTGTCATTCACTGCTTTCTGTGCTTTGTGCTGTTTTCATTCTGGGATAGATAATGCTGGGACCTTCTGTGATTTAATAGTGTTCGAATGGGTGGCTCACTTGTACTCACTAATGTGAATAGTATCCCTTCCACTTTGGCACTTAGACAACTCATCAGAACCAGGCCTGTGCCTAGCATTATTAATTCCAGCACATGGGAAGTGGAGGCAGGAGGATCATATGTTACAGGGCAGTTTAGACTATATAGGGAATCTCTAGCTCCAGTATGCATGTGTGTGTTTTCAGGTACTCAAAAAAATACTATATATATATATATATATATATATATATATTTACAGCAGCTATCAATTTCCATAGTTGAGAATCACTACTAGCATTTTTCTTCAGTGAAATTAACATAATTCTATTGTGTCTACAAAATGAAATTGTTATGAAGCTATTGTCTAAGCTTCCCTGTAACTGCAAAGCATATTATAACACAACCAGGGTAATAAGCAGCTGAATTCTGTGATCTGAATATTGTTCTCTCAAAACTCCATCATGTAATACCCAACATAGAAGTAGTATGAGGCTGAGTTTTGGGGCAAGACATGAAGGTTTTGCCCTCATGAGTGGGACTATGTACCTATCAAAGAGGCTGAGGGGGCTACTTTGTCTCTTTCTCTGTATGGTAGGTAACCTAGTGTTCATTCCTTCTGTTATGGGAGGACTTTGCAAGGCATGCCTGATGGATTAGAAAGGTCTAATACTCAGAGTGATCCTCTATTGCTTCATTTTTTTGGAATTATTAAGGGAGAACCAAGTTTATAAAAAACAAAAACAAAAACAAAACTACTGAGATATTATGACATTCTCTAGCAGGCCTCAGAGAATTACTGCGTATTTCAGATTTTATAGGGAAGAAGAGAGGGACTGATTACCTTTCAATACATTTTTGTGGCATGAATACTACTTGTATGATTGGACCTGAGGGACACAGAAATATGACAGGTTAAAATATTTTCAACTTCTTATCTTTCTCACTGAGGAAGCATAAGCAATGAATTTTCCTTTCTTTATCAGTGATGGCCGTATTAGTGTTCTCTGAGAATTCCTGACACACAGATAGCCTAACAACCACACCAAGCTCATTTATCATTTCTTCCACAAAGGCCCCTCATTAATAGGATTATAGCCAGCAAGGCAGTTGAGGCCTCTTGATCTGTTGCTGGTTCCTCCAGACTTACTAGGTGGTTTGGGTTGTGGTGGTAACTTAATCTCCTTTAAACTTTGGGTCATTGAATGATGAAATATTTTTTTGCAGATACAGGTCTACTGTGTTGTTGTTGGGACCATATTTACTATGCATTGATTGTGAGCCAACCATTCCCTCATATATTTTCATTAAAAGGAGAAGATGCATGCAATAAATAAGCTTGTAACTAAGGCCATATTCTATATGAATACAGATGCTATGTGCTGATGGCATAACAGAATTGCAGCCAGCATTGGGGGTTTGAGGAGTGTGCCTCATTGGTTAGCATAGCCATGATGAGTGTGTCTCACAAAGAGCAGAGCCCTAAGAACTACATCTTCTGAATGTCTTCTCCTGCTTCTTTGCATCCTTTTACATCTCTTTCCTGGTATGAGTGGTATGAAATCTCAAAAGAGGTTTCTAGCCCCTCCCTGGGCAGTGTTACTGGCACATGTGATAACAGTGGTGATATTATTTTAAAAGGCAGTGCCACTTAGTTGAATTGGTGATTTTATTGAAATTACAGAAAGTATAACTAATCAATAGCATCAGATTAGGGTGTTTCACCAAGGTGCTTTGGAACAACTAATCTAGGGAACTACATAAGGAAACATTCTTAGTAGCCGAAGACTTGTTTGAGTCAGGGCTAGAGTGCAAGAACAAAAGAAGCCTGGTTACTAGGACCCAAAAGTTTCATCTATGAGAGACAGGCACAGGATCAAGAATAACAAGTGCGTTTCAGTGCCTATTGTTATATTAACCACAATTTTGTTTTTTCCTGACTTTATAATCATAAAATTACTGATAAACGTTGGTGTGTGCCTTGAGGGTGTAGAGCTATGAGGCATGTAAGTTGGAAAAATTCTCCCTTTAACTGAGAAAGGTAAAAGACCCTGGACTTGAGATTTTTTGATAAATTACACATTTGTTTTACTATGATTAACTGTACGCTGTTAAGTTAGGGTACTGTGATGTACACTTGTTTCCTGGTAACCCAAGACTACTACCTGCCAGCACAATAGAAGAATACTTGACTTGCTTAAACTCTGTTAATCTATAATAGAAAAATTATTTTTTGATGATATAGATATATTGTAAAAAAGAAAGTATATGGAGAACTGGGTGTTCATGTGTAGTCATGTGTGGGTATTTAGAAATAACATGTTTCTTAAATATGTAACTTTTAATCATTCACCGGGAAAAATAGATTTTGTAATTATGATGTGATTTTTTTTCTAATGTAAGGGGCTTTGTTTAAAAAGCGTATAAGATATATGGGAAAAAATACAGTAGGAGTGCAAGCTTACAAGATGTATGGGTAACATGTATGTGTGTTGAAGCTTTGCTTCATCCACAAGAAGTACCTGGATGTGTGAATGAGTGTGTCTTTATGGGGAATTAAAAGAATAAAGTTATTGAAGCTAGCTTGCCATCTTCCACAAGATGTGTGTGAGTATGCATGTGTGTACATGTGTGTTTTTATGGAGAAAATATACTAGAGAATGAACTTAAATAAGTTTTATAGAAATGAAAAAGCTTGAATTGTAAATAGAGAGAACGTAAAGAGAGCAGGAAAAAGCCAGAATAAAAAGTGTGTGTGAACTATTTGTAAGACATCAGTGAACCTTTTTGCCCACCAACTTCACACATCCTATTCAGAACCCTCACCTGCTGGAGATGGTCTCCAGCAGCTATGCATGATTAACTAACTAGGATTTCAGAGTAAAAAGAAGCATCACAGAGGAGTATATAACATTTGAGATGTAGCACAGAGGTAAAACACTTACACAGAATGCAGAAGGTTCTGAGTTCAGTGTATAACATGGAATTAAAAAAACAAGATAGACAAAACAAGTGAATATATAAGTATTCACTGGACCAATATGGAGGACAAATTTGCATTAGGTGAGATATCTCAGACATGTTTTTACAGCCATGTTAGGCTTTGGGCATAGTGTTGAGATATGTTACAGAATGAATAATATAGGTGGTAAGAAAAAAAAAAGATGTAAGTAGAGAAAGAGAAGATGAAAGGAGAACTAAAGGAAGCAAAGAAAATGAGCTCATCCAAATGAGAGAGAGCACACTTAGTTTTCTGGTAAGACTCATGGTCTACAACAGATAGTGAGGGAAAGAAAACATGCTTGACCCCTAATACACTGTATAAGACACACCTAGATTACTGAAGCATAATGAAAATGTCATGTTTTAAAAGTGTGTTCCCAAGATTTACTGGTCATTGAGAGTTTGATAGAAATATACATTTCAGATTCTTCCACCTCTACTTAAGAAATCATCAAGATGAGTCTCACATTAATGAAAGCTTGCAGTGGATTGGTGTGTGCTGGAATGATGTTGGTCCATGTCCTCCTAAACTAACATAAATCCTATCTTAGCAAGTACTTAATAAACTTTAGAGGGGTCTGAAGAATGCCTCAGCAGTTAAGAACACATACTGGTCTTGTAAAGGACCTGAGTTTCATTCTCACTACATATGTTAGGTGACTTACAACCACCTGTAACTCAAGCTAAAGGAGATCTGAGCTCTGGCCTCTGTGGACATCTGCACTCCTGTGTGTATAACCACATGTACACAATCATGCAGACACCCCCACATATGCATGTACAATTAAACAAAAAGTCCATCCTGAAAACATACATACAAATACCATTACATGGACTGAGCTGGTTGCATTTATGTAGTTAGGAATATATATATATCTCTCCATCCCTAGTTGTTTGTAACAACAATAAAAAAAAGCTGGATTAATGGATTTGCACAGAGCAAGGAGGGGTATGCAAAAGGGTTGGGAAGGAGAAAAGGAAAGACAGAAATTATATAACTATAGTGTGATCTAAAAAAAGAAATAAAATAAATAAATCTTAAAATAATAATAATGACCAGAGTTACATATAGAAATGTAAGTAAGGGTGGATTTGTGAAGCTTGGAGCAAACAGCTCCTGTAGACTTGATTTGGCATCTTCAGTTGGTCATTTATCAAGCCAATTCCATGAGCTAGATGCTCAGATTGTTGTCTGCTTATACTTTCACTATGAGACTCCGAGAAAAGTTTTCAGCCCAAATAATGACTAGGAAAAAAAATCACTTTATAAGAAGAAATCCTAAACATTCTATTAAACTCTGTTACCCATATCGGATAGTATAGTTGATCAAAAGTGGGAATTATATATAGATGATACACTCACTGAATGTTTGACATAGTTTTCTGGTATTTCTTTGAAAGAATGCATTCTTTGTTTAAATACACTGAGGTAGATGAGGTTTTTTTTTTTTGTTTTTTTTTTCCCCCTTTGTAATTTCATGTGGCTGCTCTAGGAAAGTAAATTATACTGTGATGAAAAAAATAAGTGATTGCTCCTTGTGCTTAATTGATTTTTTATAGAAATTACAATGCAGATTTGATTAAAGGAAGACAGCACATTACCTATGGTTGGTTCATGAGACACATAATGGTTTGAAAGTATGCCACCCGGCACAGAAATTATACCATCATTTTGCTTGAATGTGTTGAGTGGGAGATATTTAGAATTCTTTATGACTTATAAACACTGCAGAATGTGTTCCTCCATCTCCAAAGCAGTCTGATAGGGCTGTCTATTTAACATGCCCTGACTGTTAAGGTGTAGAAGCCTTTTGTGGGAGAAGTAACTAATGGTGTATTTAAAATAAGAAAGAGAAGGTGAATTTGATGGTGACAGATGATGTACCTTGAAGCAAGGTCAGTGCTAAAGTTTGCTTTTTAGGTCCTGTTTGCATGAAATGTAGCAAAGAATGCTGAAGAGGGAAGAGGGAACCTATTTTTTAAAAAGGTTTGAGTTTTATTTTTGTTTTACTTTAAGGCTTTGTTCCCTTTGACTTTGGTATTTTGCGATGTCTAATTCTTTGGTGTTCTGTGCATTTTAGGATGTTTAATAGCATCTTTGTTTCTTACCCATCATACACCAGGAACAAAACTTTCTCATGAGGCGACAACTAAAAATGTCCACAGCCAAGTGTCAAGTATACCACAGGGCTCAATATTGCCTCTGAGAGAGGCCCTTAGCTTATATGCTTAAAATATAAATTGTAGCAGTTTGTTGATCAAAATATCAGAAGGATTGTGATGCAGGAGTTCTTGTGAGAGGGTCTATGATAATTCTGCTGTTAAACTCAAGGTCATTTCTGGGATCCAGGCTTCGCTGTGTATTCCTTTCTGAAGCCAAGCTTGTTTTCCTCACATTTAATGGCTCACCACACCCAGTAAAACCCTTTGGATGCTCATGTTCTTTTTATTCCCCAAGCCTTGTGTGAGTGCAGAAAGTCTCTTCAACTGTTTCATACTTTATTTCTTAAAAATCCAACAAATGAAAATGGGACATCTATTGTATTTGAAAAATTTTCTGGTACTTTCCATGGCAGTAAAATCAAGAGATAAGCAAGGGGGCATTATAAATGTTTTCAGAGTTCATTCAAGCTTCTAAAGTGGTCATTTTTGATGGTTGAAATTTCTACTAATGTTAGAGAATGGCCAAATGGGAAACATAAAAGTCAGCTTTCTCCTAACTTTCACTGAAGGCTAGATGGGGCCTTACATCAAAGATATCCTCCATTCCCCTCACTAAGCACGAAGATACCACAGCAGAGGAATGACTGGTCTTAACTCAGTGGACATAATGAGTCCTCAGTGGCTACCTAACCAATGTTTGTTTGTAAGTCTTCCATCTTATCTGGAGCCGTAGTTTCTCTGGACACTGCTGTATCATTGGCAATTATGCACTGTTGCTGGTATCATTAGATGTTATGTGCTTTCCCTAAGTATCACTCCTAAGGAATTTATTTTTGTTCTTTTCAACAAAATGTCTTCAGCATAAACAGATATGAGACTATGAAGAAATGTTCCTCTTCTTTTGGATGAAAATACTATTATACTAAGAAAATGAGTCAGCATCCTAGAATTTAAACTTTTTGGAGAAATTTGTCTCTTAATAGATGACACCAGTATTTAATTTCCCTTCCTCTCTGGAGTGCTTATTGAATCAATGAGTACTTGTAGCCCCTCAGTGAATTTGGGACATACACTGGGGAAAGATAAAACCAAGGGCAGTATGTCTCAAATCCCAATTCAGTTTGTAACTTTTATTATCATGGACAGTTATGTACTTTCTTTCTTTCTTTAGAATGGGTATCTACTGTTGAGAAGCTTAAATAAATGCTAGCTTCAATAAAACAGGTAACAGTGTTGTCATCAAATTCACTGCCTTCTTTACATTATTATTTTCCTTGAACTCACTGTTAATCAACTGTTGACGCCTGTCATCCAAAGCTCTACTGTTAGTATGAATGAAGAGTTTATTCTTATTTTCTGATTTTTATTTTCATTATTTCAGGAAATTTTTTTTTCCCTAAGTTTTCTTTGTTTGCATATCCAGCCATGGCCTGTCCTCCCTGCTTCACGTTTTTATGTTAGAGTAGAACAGTTTAATCCATTTGATTAACAATCAACCGAAAACAAAACCACAGTGGTACTGATTGTAGATGACATACTTAAACTCCTTTAGTCTGGTAGTCAGTCAGCTCTGGATTAGTCTCTGATCTCTGGTTGGGCAGCAAAGAGAGAATCATGATTTAAATAGACACAAGTTCTGCATCATAGCTTGAGAATTTTATGAGTAAGGTGAGTGATTAAATGAAACTTAGTGATGCAGTCTGCATTGTTTTCCTTATGCCACTCAAGTGACAGCATTTTAGTCGAGATTTTGTTCAACTGATTTACTTTATAATTATGTTCCACCATTTCAAAATTTGGTATTTTCACATATCATTCTAAATTTACATAAATATCCAGAGTGATTACCTCTTACCTGATGTTACAAAGATAATTCACTGAAGAGAGCTGATAAATGTTTCTCCAATGTAATTTATTTCAAATGAACTTTGGAATAATTTACTTGTTATGATTTTTTTTCTTTCTACTATATGCCTTTCTGTTCTACTTTATTATTTGTAGTTGCCAACCCATATCTGAGTTGAAACAGCACTCTGCCTTTACAGCATATAGTAAACCTGTATGCCTGTATGGCTATAATATAAAAATGTAAGCTTCTAGAATCTAGAAGGGTTTTTTTTTTTGGTTTTTTTTTTGTTTTTTTTTTTTTTTTTTGCTTTGGAATGACACTTGGGACCCAGACAGTTTGATTTCAACTGATATAAGGAAAAATCCATGGAGTTACACTTTGACACAAAAGTCATAATACTACCTCTGAATGGTTACACAAATAAGTATTAGTCAATGAAGGTCTTGTCTTCAAGTAGTCTCTGTCTTCCTTGTTCTGGAGAATACATTGGGGGTCTATTAGGAGAATACTGCTGAGAATTGTTTTCATGGAGCCACTGGACAGAAATTTAACTTATTCTCAGTTGTATCACCAGTGATCATTACTGTACATTTGGCACACTAAGGACTGAATGGAAGGGAAAGCCGAAAGGAGAGTATCTGGGTGAGATTAGTCTAAATATGTCCTTTGAATGTCAAGTAAGCAGGTGGTGATGTGGACATCCTACTATGAACACCAAGAAACCTACCCACTTCTCTCCCTGGAATGGAAGATCACATTGTCCTCTAGGCTCAAGTGCCCTACATCTATTTAGAAGTAAATTGAAGATTTTTTTAGGTTGGTATTTTTCTTTGTTTGTTCTTAGGGAGTATTTTTTTTTTTTTTGATGTACCAAGTAGTTTGGAATCTAGTAGTATTTTGACTGTTCTACCTACAAGGGAATTTCTACAGCTTCCAACTACACTGTTAGACCAGTTACATTCACACTGAGCTATGAAGTTAGTGTGTCCAAGCTTTTGACACTGTGCATGTCATTCTTTTGACAGACATTTTAAAACTCATTTTGATTGCATTTACTACTGAAAGGATTAACACCTTAAATTCAATTTCAGTTACTGTTTCTTTCTGTTATATGTTGAGATTTTGTTTTTACAGGAAAACACATATGCACTCATAAACATAGATGCATGCGCATGTGTGTGTCCAAGAACTTCAAAATAAATATTAATTATTATGGCAACAAAAAACAAGTTTCCTTATTGGAGACTATGGTGAACCCTCGATATAGTATCTACGATTTTTTGATGGTAAAGAGCAATTGTGATACAAAATGGATAAAGAAAATCTCTTGAGGGAAAGGAAGTCTCAAGTGATGTGAGAGATGGTCATCTTCATGAAATCATGAAACAATTTCAATTCCAAATATTTCAGAGTACCTGTGGAATAAAATAGAAGTCCCCAAGAGAGCAAAGGGATTTTATAAAAGCAAGGGAGTTTTGTGAAGTTAGTCTCATAATTAGGATACCAAGGCACTAGCAGATCCTGGTTTTTTTTTGTGCTTTTGAAATGAGGTGAATTAAGCTAAGTTCAGATATATCTCTCTTTGTAGAAGCTGTCTAGACTGATACTGCAAGAAAAGCCAAATGGCCAGGTTTACAGAATTAGAACAGACCAGTGTGTTGCCCAGGTTGTCAAAAGGCAAAAGCACTCATTTCCCTTAAACCCTGGAATTTAGAATTCCAAACCAGAGGCATAGAGTGCTTGATGCTCTCAGATGATCTCCGTCTCTCCTCTGCTGGGAAGGTACATGTTGGCTTTCTGTAATGGGGCATCTTGTGCAAATACACAATTTCTCCCTTGATTTCCCTGTGTATCCCTCCTTTTTTGTTTTGTTTTGCTTTTCTTATCCAAATTGTTTTACTTGGTTTCAGTTCTGAACGATCTGGTTTACTCAGTCTTTTCCCCATAGACCCTAAAACACGATTGTTCAGTTTGTATGTGAAGCCACCATTCATTAGCATTGCCTCCCACTGTCACAAGAAGACACTGCTGTTATTTTCAGTTTTATTTCAGCATTGGGATTATTTATTTTAGAATATTCTTTCCAACTGTAGCATGAAGCAATATTTTAATTTCATTGTCAAAGATGAAAGACGTAGGAGTTAGTTACAGTTGTGATTGCCTGTAGCTGAGATTGAATAGAGGTGGAATCTATTTAAACTCATATTGTGCTTGAAAGATGAGACTTCAATGAATCTTTGTAAAGCCATATCATTTCACGATTGCATTTAATAAAAGGATGCCTCTTTGTATATTGCAGACATGTTGTACTTGTCTTTTTTCCTTTTGCTTATATGTGAAAGAGCTTGCAGCCATAAAGTAAGTTTTGAGTCTTAACAGTAAATACATATGTTGTTTTTAGGATGCTGTCACAGCTCACCAGAGACTCAGGTGCATATTCATATGTGTAGTCCTTCCCGGATCTCAGCAGAGGGAACCACAGTCATGGCCTGCACCATACTCGACATTGGAAACCTGAATATCAAGCTCAGGTGTTTTTATTGATACAGAACTCCTCAGGTGTTCTACTGATACCACATGCAAATTATTTGCAATCAAATATCTCCCCTCCCCCAAATAAGTCCAATACCTGCAAACAATATAAAGCACCAAAACCTAGGGAGCCCTTCACCCAACAATGCATAAAACAATTATTTTATACGTAACTAAAAATAAAATTCTACAACAATTCTGCTTTTCTGTATAAGCCAATAAATAATTGCTTCTTCTGTACAGCACAATTCAATACTACACAAGCAAAACTGTTTACAAGAGAAACAATCACTAGGGTTGCTAGTGCACAGGACCAAATGAAACCAAGCATCTATCAAGATTTTCACAATGTCTTTAGATAGCCGAAAAACATTATCAATATCTAGTTATTTGGAATTCTCTTACGATCTTCTAGGCTCCTCCAAAAGGTTTGGATCTGGCTCTGCCCTCTGCAAAACACACAACTTGTCTTCTAGGTTCTGGCTGGCTTCACACTACTGCTGCTGTTGTTCTTGGTGGTCATCCCATGGTACTGGCATCTTCAGAGCACTGGGGGTCCCTTGCTGCAACAGGGCTGCATTTTCACCAATAGCCATCCCTGGGCTCTTTTCATGGTGTCAAGCATCAACTTCTTTACATGACCTCTTCAATCTGGGCCATCAACTGCTACTGAGGCTGCACTTTTACCAATGGCTTCTCCTAGCCTCTCACAATGCCAGGCTTTATTTGCTCTCCAAAAACCCCTTCAGGCCTTCAAAACCAGCACTACCTGGATGACTCTTACAGCACCAAGTTCAGCAACAGCAGGAGATACAATCTTGGTCAGTTCTGGAAGACAGCTTCTGTGTATTGACCCTGAAGAAACATTTTCCAGATTTTAAGATAGAGTCTGGTTTGCAGGAAAAAAACAACTGGTTGCCTTGTTTGCAGGATGGATTGTCTTATTGTGTGGAGTTCTCATCATCATAGCAGATGTGTCTTGTCAGGACCACTTTACCTTACCAGTATCTGGACAGGTTTGCAGAAAGCAAAACAAAACAAAACAAAAAAAAATGGACTCTGCAAGGTCTAGAGTTTCTCCACATTGGAAGTGGCTGGCATGGTGTCAGTGCCCCACATTGGACACTATTTGTTGTTGTTAAGCTGCTGTGTTGGCTCACCAAAGACTCAGGTGCATATTCTTGTATGTAATCCCTTCCAGTCCTCAGCAGAGGACATCACTAAAAATAAAATTCTACAATGTATATTTATAGTTGTGTCTCTCTGCATTTATATTAAAACATATGAAAAAGTATATACAAGTTATAAAATTATGATTAAAGCTTCAGACATTGAGGACAGTATGAAATTTATTAAAATACTTTTATTTAACTCATAGACCTTACATAAATTAATCTCTAACCTTTTATCTTCCAAGCTATTTCCTGCCCCTGACTTTATACTACACTACTTTACCCATCTTTACTTCTACTGATTATCCAAAGTATCTGGGACAGCACCCTAAGTGAGAACTTTATATAATCACTTAAGACTTTAGATATACTTATATTAGTGCTAATACGATACTTGCTAATTAGCTTATCTCATTTCTTCTGCTGTTTGTTTATTGGTGTTATGGATTACAATGATGCTTTATTCATTTTTGTCTCACAAGTTTACTTGTAGTTTCAGATGAGATACACGATAAACTGCAGCTATGGTGACCACTAGGTCATTCAATCTGTATCTTATTCTCATAAGTGCCCTTATCTCTAACCCGAGGAATCCTTCAGGAGTACCCTGTTCTCTCTCTGTATGTGTTCCTGTCTCTCAGTCTCTTAGTCTCTTCACTCCGAGACACAAACAAACAAATCACATATACCCACGTACCTACCTTTTTCACTACTGAGTGTCTCAGAAGCAAAATTCTGTGATGTTACAATGATATCCCCTGGAACCACAAACTTCACTTTTATCGACTATTGTTGAATCGTATACAGAAAGTTCAGTGGAGATGTTGTGTGATACTTAAGCATTGTCAACAGAAAGCTCTTGGGAATGCACTCAGCAGGAATGGGAAATGCCATGATATATTTGAGATAAAGCACTTGAAATAAAAAGCAATATTTAATTTACCCATACTTTGAAGCACAAAGCATTTGGGGATTTTGGGCTATTTGGTTGACAACTATTTAGGTCTCTCAGTGGTGCTTTTCGTCTTCAGCATGACAGTCAGTCCTGATGACATGTTGTAAAATGGATCAGTCACCATTTCCAGGTGAGACTTGGGAGGTTCTGGTATCAAAAATCCTCAGGGCAGATGGCCAATACCAAAAGCAGCACTCAGTCCCCTTCCTTGCAAACAGCCTTACTCAGGAAGACTCAGGAGAAATGACTACTACACCCTGGTTCATGGCCTCTGGGAGGATTAGTATAAAGTTTTGCCATTTTATTTTTTTTAATTTTAGTAAATATTTTAACCTGATTTTCCCTAGAAAAGTTGTCAAGGAGAAAATTATTCTACTTTTAAAGTAGTAATGTTTCATTCATGGTTTTTGCTTTGCTTGATGATATTTTGCTATTTTGCCAGAGGTGCTATGAGGAGAGTTGGAATATAGTCATATCAATGGAGAATACTGTGGCCTTCTTCTTCATAAAGGTCTCCATATAGGGAGAAGTGACATTTCTTTTGACATGTCTTTCTAGTTTTATTATGACAGCTATGCTGTCTTTGTCTTTTTCACAGATGTTTTCCCAATGGTGAAGATAATAATGTCAAAGTAGCAGAGCTGCCTATAACTGTATGCAGACACATCATTTTTTGCACATAGTGCTTGCTGCTCTGAAAGTGAGGGACCATTCTGTTGCTATATATTAAAAGCCCAACAGCAGAAACAAATTAAGACATTTCTATCCTATATGTGATTTTAGCCTGGTATCCTCTTTCAATGTGCTGCCTTTAAGCAAATTAATTCAGCTAATTTGTGGGAAGATTGGTTTACCGTTTGTAATTCTATGCAGAAAATAATGAGTGTGATTAAAATATGATAGCATTTGGATGTTAAAATCACAGGTGCAACAGGCTAATGTACCAAAAAGAAGAGGAGAGAATAGCACAGAAATTTTCTCACTCTGTCTCCACCAAAACACACAGCCCATTGCCTCCAATCGAAACTGACAACTAATGTATGTGTGTGTGTGTGTGTGTGTGTGTGAATATACTTGACAATTCCTGAATAAGCACTATCTAAATCCTATTATCTCATTTGCCTTCAAAGGACAGATAATGACGTCATTCATTATGTTTGTGAAGTTCTGGCCACAGATCTAAACCCCAGGTTGGCAGATGTTGAATAAAAGTGCAGTCAGCCTTCCTTGTTTCCTTGTTTGTCGCTAGATGTGTTAGTCGGATGAAGCCTTTTATAGACTGGCATTTCACCATTGCCAATCTGTTATAAAGGTGAATGAAAACAGGTTTTTATGCTGTCATTTAAAAAAAAAAAGAGTCCATTTTCATTTAATGGCAGCATCTTGCCACACTTCCTGTGTTACATGGATGGCTCTAATTATACTTCTAAGTGGTTCGTTCCCTGGTATTATAACTTGTGATGCTAAAATAGTCATCTCTTACATATAAATTCCTTTTTTCTTTCTTGTTCTTTGTAAAATCTTCTTAGGTTACGAACAGCACCACATAAGACTTCTTGAATTTGTAGTCTTTCTATTCTTCCTTTCTTGACATCTCTCCTTCCTCATACCGCCTCCTTTGACAGTTCCAGAGCTCAAATAACAGGCAAATTGGAATTGATACCAAAGAAATACAAGTCATGATCATTACCCTGCACTAAGAAGCAAGGCATATAGAAACAGGTGTTGAGATCTAGCTTCCAGGAATGAAAGATTTAATCACTAGCTGGTCTTAGCCCAGCTCAACCACTGAAGTAATATCCTTGAATAGAGCTCTCTTGTATACCATCACTCTTGACTCCTACAAAGCTGCAATCAGGAGCTGCCTTCCTGTGTCTCTGAGTGGATGCATATTCTAGGACCTGTGTGAATTGTTACAGTTGTGTTTGGCTATTATTTTTTTTTTCAGATTTCACTTTTTGTTTGTTTTGTGACAGGATCTCTCTAAATAGCCCACAATTGCTGTCTTGAAACTCACTATGTGAAACAGACTGGCCTGAAATTCACTAACGTCCTCTGCCTCTGCCTCACTGGTGCTGGAATTAAAGGTGTACACCATTATGCGGGACACAAGATTTCACTACTTTAGATGAAGCCTCTGTATTTAGTTTGCTGAGACTGTAGTACAGAATCAGTAATTCAGAAGGGAAACTTAAGCAATAGAAACTTATTATCTCATAGATATGGAGGATGGATAAATACAATCAAGATGCAGCTTGTTGACTTCTTGCAAGGCCTCCTTTTTCAGCTTGCAGATGGTGCTTCTTGCTGTGTCTTCACTTGGTGTCTCTTCTGAGTGCCATGGAAAGAAAACTCCAATGCTCTCTCCTATTCTTAGGATATATCAAGTGATATTAGAGCCCACTGCCATGACCTCATTGGTCCTCAACTAACACCCAAAAGCTCTCCCACTAAATGCAGTCACACTCAGACTATTGCTACTGCACATGGACTTGAGAATTATGTATTTCAGTCCATTACAGCTTCTCATGTTCCCTTTTGCATATTCTAGCAGGTAGGCTCTCATTTGGAACACAAGACGCCCATCACTACTCATCTGTACTACTCTTTGCCTTTACCCTCACCTGGGCCTAGGACCTCATCATATATCTTAAGTTAGCTATTTAGCGAATTCCATTAGCTCTTTAATTTATCTTGTCCCTATAATCATGATACCATTTCATCCTTAACAAGTTTGTTCCAAAGGCAAATATGCATTTGTCACAGTGAGCCCTAAATCCTTGGAGTGGATTTTATTATGTATAGGTTAAATCTGAAGCATCTTAATATTGCACATGACCCGTGACAATCTCTTTCTCAGGACTTCATAAGTGAGTCTTCTTTTCTACTATTACCCCCACCCTTCCACTTTCATTTTTAGTAATTACAAGTTGCTGGGCTTTTCTATACTCACTTTCTCATTCTTCTGTTTCTTTTGTGTGGAACATCCTCCACATTCATCTTCCTTAGAAGCAGCCTGTGCATCAGTTGTTTTCACTGCATCCTATTGCTCACAGGAAACAGCACGCACATTTATGACCTAGTATTTATGATGCTATAGTAAAATTGTAACAAAAAGTGAAGTTCCTAAGGGGAACTTCGATTTATGATTTACTTTATATCCCTAGCACCAAGGACATTGCGGGATAAATGGCAGAAGCACAGTAGTATATTTGAGAAACATTCAATCAATATCTCCCTCTTCTTTGTTTGTATTCTTTCCTGCTCAGTGTCCCTCTCCTTCTCCCTTACCACTCCTCTCGCACACATATATACACATAACTTCAATCATTCACATATGCATGCACACATTCAGGAATAATCTTACTCACTCCTCTCTCACAAATACATACACACCCCCAGTCGCTCACACATGCATGCACAGATTCAGACATAATCTCATAATATTACTTGGAAATTGTTTTTGCTAGAGACTGTTCTCTGAGATTCTGGATTTCAGATTCCAGCAGGAGCTATGTAGGCACTGATTCTATGAATTTTTTACATTTGTTGCTTCTGCCTTTGAGAAAAGCAAAGATAGTCTTTAAATGGGAGCAAGGATACTAGATGGGGAATAAGGAACAGAACACATTTATCACACCTTCTTTGCTTGGTTGAAATGGTAACAACTGCATTGATTATAATAGCCACATTAATCCTATAATTCCTGTCAGAGGATAAGAAAGTGAAAGAATATGAATATGCCTGTGGGGAAATGGTGTTCCAACATGAGTGATTTGCACTCATGAAAAATATAACCATATTTGTTGTGAAGAACAATAAATTTGTGTGTGTGTGTGTGTGTGTGTGTGACAATGATGATGATTTATGTAGCTAATGTGTTGGAGAGAAAATTATTCTGGGTAACAATTCTCAGTGGAGAGTGGCTACAGAGTGGAAAAGGTAGAGATTGCTGTGAAAATGCACCGTGTGCAGTCTATTTTCCTATTAGACTTGTTCCTGCACCCTCAATGTTTCTGGAGGATACAGAGAGTAAGAGTACCTAGAATAAAATAAAAAGAACAGCCTGATCTATAATTCTGTTTTATTCTCCAGCAATAATGATTTATCCAGGAGTACAGCCGGGTAAAGAGTCAAAGATCAAGATCCTAAGAAAACATAGATGTGTGCTAAAATTATCGATAGCGACCCATGAAGCCAAGAATCTAGGCTAACCCCTGCAGTTTAGGATAGTCCAGTGCTTGGTGAAACCTGGAGACTATTCTTTATGTGATTGGTGGCTTGACCAGGACTTGTTTCAGCGAATTGTGGTAGAGGTCTTTAGATTAACAGCTCTTGTCTGGAAGTCAAGATCAGCAGAGGAGGAATATGCTAATGCACATAACACAAAACTAGGTTGTTACACCACAGTTTTAGTATTGACCCACTGTTTAGCATATGCACATTGTTGACCATATTAGTTAATGTCTTACGGACACAGTAATAGTAACAGAATGGGGACACAGTGGAGAAGAAACCACTGTTCCCTCCAGATCTCCTCATTGCATGTCTCAGAAACAAAAAAGAATTTCCAAAAGCATGGGTGAGTTTGGGAAGAATCTCTTTCTTTTTTCTTCCTCAGATAATTGTACAGTAGCTTTACCTGTTCAATAGCCACTACTTTCTGGTCTTCTTCCCTTTTGTTCACCACCTCTCCTTTGATCCTGCGAACATAGAATCTCTGGAAATGTATCAGAGCCTTGTAAGCAAGGCTTGAGAAAATGGACTATAATTCACAAGAAATAATGATTAAACACTGAAGAGAATCAGCAGGCAGCCTCCAACCCCCCACTAATATTTTAATTCTCCATCACCGAGCTTGAAAGGCATAGTTGGAAGTCAAAGCTATGTCATGGAGCATTATAAACTATATAACATTTTCCATTTATCTAATTTGTTTAGCATTTTAGCACAAATATATAAAGACAAAAGAAATTATATGATGTAACTTAACATTTGCTATTTATTTATCTTTGCTCAGTTTTAAAATTTATTATTTATTTATTAAACTTTTATTATTTAAATGAGACATTGACATGTTTCTTTTCAGAGTTATATTTTGGGAAAGCTTCTTTCATTTACTATAACCCTTTTAATCAATGTGACATTTTGTCATTAATTGTACACATAGAGTAAAAAGAATAAAAAAGGACATATGAACTTAGTGGCCTGATTTTAGGTGGCCAAAAAAAAATAGTGACTAACATTAACAGCATTTTCTGTGCACTGTGCACTGTCCAAAGCAATATGCTTCCATTAATTCAGTCATGTTGCCCAGCTCAGTGTGAGGATACAATTAATGTCCATCTGTATTCCCATTTTACAGCTGAGAGAACTGAAGCCAGGATACATATTAACCAGCCATGTCAAATCAGATTTGAATTGAGGCAAAATCAATCCTGAGCACAACACCTTAACTGGAATACTGAAAAACAAGCAAACAAGACATACAAAAAATTTGTAGATTAATTTCTAATATCAGAAAATTTTAATATTTAAAGAATCATGTAGAGAATTGTGGAGCTGTCCTAGGACCAGCTTCTGGCTGGCTGGAGCTCCCTTTCGGGATGGGGAAGCCGCGAGCAGGGTATTTATTTTTATTACAGCAGAGAATTAGTTTACAAAGTGGAAAGTTGCTGCACATTCATCTTTTTAGAAAGTTTGAGTTTCAAAGACAGTATAACTAGGAGGCACATTTCCAGTTTTCCTTTTTGCTAACATGTTCTCTTTGTGAGATTAAAGTTACATGGGTCAAGGAGTCCATTTGGGTGCTGAATGCCCTTGATTCTTCCTTCTTTCATGTAATAGTCTTGCATTTCTTTTGGGCATATCTAGTAGCTATGGAAGCAGGTTTCCCTGAGTTCTTTGCATTGTATCACATATACAGCTAGATGCTGACCCCAAATTTCCCCAATTGTCTTTTCAAAGGTGTTTGTATATAAAATGGCTAGGATGTAGATGTACTATTGTCTGTCATATACACACAGTGTTCAGTATGATAGAGATCATGTTTTTACTCTGTAGCAGAGGTCTGGCATATTACCTGCCAATATAAAATACTTGGTTTCTTTAAGCTCAGCAGTCTGAATACAAGATACCCGTCATGATCAGGTATCAAATGGTATTCTTAGCATTTCTCTCAAAATAACAAACACAAAGAAACATTGCTGAAATTTTGGTGATCATGTTGGCTGCATTTAATGTAACTTTTAACCTAGGGACCTAGAACCTTCACTATTTGCAAAGTAGTGATGGGTGACGTAGTTGTGAAATCTCAGGCCTTGGATAGTCCTTGACAAAAAGTGTAAACAGAAACCTAAATCTAAGGTCATATCCTAAGATAGGATGAATGGGCGATTATAAGTGGTAAAGAAATCCACAGGGTGGTTACCTGCACAAGAAAGATACATAACACGCACAACACAGACTCATTGTGTCTTAAAGGAAGCCCAGTCATGTCCTGCCACAAAATGCTTAATAAACACATTTAAAGATACAACTCAAGAACTAGAGAGGTAGTTCAGAGAATGAAAGCACTTGCCACACATGTCTGATAACATGCATCCAGTCCCCGTAACACAAGTAAAGGTAGAAGGAAGGCATGAACTGACTCCACACAACTGTTCACACGTGTCCCATGTCATACACACCCAACATGGAATATTCACATATACAACATAATAAATTAAAAATACAAAGAAACAATTCAATACATAAAAAAGAAAAAAGTTATTTTAACACCAAATAGGAAAATATTTAAATTTAAATATTCATCACTGCAGAAAGCATGGAGAGAATAAAGCTAATGCATTAATGAATGAATGGAAATCCCTGTAACAATGGTAGGAAAATTCTAAGGAGCTAGGACAGGAATTTCAGAATTTTAAGTTAGTTCATAAATAATCAGAACTTACACAATGATTAACCAAAAAGGATTGCAAGATTATATAATTTATAAAAAGTATAAAATTAGTTCATATATGTAGTAATAAAGATAAATTAAAAGTCTGATGGGAAATCCTCATAATAGTATACCAGGGAGCCCCTAAAAATCATATTCTGCCTTATATATTATACTGTGAGTATATAATTCCACAAAAAGTTATTCACACATACTGGTAAATGGGGTGGGTGTTTTTTCTTAGTTTGGTTTTTCTTTACAAAAAAAACTTTAACTAGTAACCGAAACATTTCTATTTCATTCATTGGAGACTCTTTTAGTTTTCTTTTCTGTTGCTGAGATAAAACCCTGACCAAAAGTAACCTGTGAAGGTAAAGCCTTATTTGGTCTCATAGGCTACCACCCATTGTCTAGGAAAGCCAAGGCAGAAACTCAGAGTAGGAGTTTGAGAGCAGGAACTGAAACAGACGCCACAGAGAAACACTATTTCCTGGGTGCTCCCTCTGTCTTGCTCAGCTACTTTTCTTATATTTCCAAGGCCCATGACACTAGGGATATGTTGTAGATGTTTATTTTTAGTTATGTACAAAATAATTGTTTTGTGCACTTTAGGGTGAGGGTCTGCCTAGGTCTGGGAATTTTGTATTGTTTGCAGGTGTTGGATTTATGTGAGGGGGATGGTTGATTGCTCATGATCTACATGTGCTATCAGTATAACACCTGAGGAATTCTGTATCAATAAAAACACCTGAGCTGAGTCACTTAGGGTTCTACTGTCCAGTGTGGAGGATAGTGGTTCCCTCTGCTGAGGTCTGGCAGGGTTTGCATGTATGAGAATGCTTCCTTGTCATCCTTAGTGAGCCACCATAGCAGCAAACTGCAACAGAGATGGCACTGCTCACATTAAGTAGAAATCAAGAAAATGCCCCACAGACATACCCATTGGCCAGACTGATAGGGGCAATTCTTCAATCAAGCTTCCCTCTTCCCAGGTGTACCAAGTTGATAACAAAACTAATCAGGACAAATTCTATGTGGTGTCATTCAGTTTAACAGAAACCATTTTAAATGTAGATTAATTCCTGTCACCATTTAAATACATGAATTTCAGTAGTTTGAACAAACATATACAAGTAGAGACAGACATAGAAACCATTCCAAAAAGATTTTTTTCACTGGCTTGTGATAATGATACAACACTATGGGGCACAATGAGATAATTTGGTATATTTATACAATGTACAGTGATCAAGTCAGAATAGTTAGCATTTCTAACTCCTTAAACACTGATAATTTGTTGTGGGAATTTTCTAGTTCCTCTATTCTATTTGTTTTCAAAATATATAATTAATTATCATGAACTGAGTCATTAAACTATTCTTTAGAAAAGCAAACCTTATCCTCTTAACTGTGTTTTGTTATCACACTCCAGCCTTCCTCTGTTGCTCATGCCAACTATGTTAATATGTTCATGAAATAAGTTAGATGTCTCAGAGTTGAGCATACATGCCTTCAATCTCTGTCCTTATTTGTATTTCTTTTTTCCAATATCCGAGGAATCCTTTAACACTGAACCCAAATGTCATCTCCATCTCATTCATTAAACCTTAGGAACATCTTGTTTCCTGTATTAATTCTAATAGTCTTTAGTGTTTATGTATTTTCTCACCAGTGTTCAGGCCCAAATTAATATTCCATGTACTCTGTTATTATATTGAGGTGAGGTTTGGTGGCATTGTTCGTGTGTGTGTGTGTGTGTGTGTGTGTGAGAGAGAGAGAGAGAGAGAGAGAGAGAGGGAGAGAGAGAGAGAGAGAGGAACAGATTGACAGAGAGATTAAATTAGTATTAGATTCTGTTCTTTTGAATTAGAGGAAGGACAATCTTTTATAGCTGAGAATTTTCATTCTTTTCTAAGAAGTTGGGCTTTGTGAATGTCATCTTCCCCCACTCTTGCCTTTGGCTGACAAGAAACGGGTGCACCTGTGATGATTCATTGTCTTTACACCCTCAGTCCCTGTGGAATCAGACAGGATTGTCAGCAGAAGCTGCTTTTGATGTCACTAAATGTGTCTGAGTTTAATGACAATATCTTTAAAGCTCATCAAGTATTTCAATAAGGGAAAGAACACTCTTTGCATGTTCTGTGATTAATAACAGTGTACAGATCCTGTCGCAGCATTACCAAAGCAGATGTAAAGTTATAGTTTTTTCTCCATGGTTACCGAATTGACTATATTTAAAATAAAGTCTTCTGTTATTCATGTTTTTGTTATTGCAGTACCCCTGTAAGGTCTGTGAAGCCAGCATTATCATCCCTTTTGAACAGAAGGAGCCATTAGACTCATTGATTTTTCTAAGGCCTAATTCTCAGGACAGTGTTTCTTTGCTTTCTGACTCTCATGGATTTATTCTGATTAGTATATTGCCTTTAAGATATTTGGGGTCTGAGTGTAATTTTCATTCATATTTTACTTAATAGGCATATTAAATATTTGACCTTGCTCTTTTAAAATGTTTTGCTGGTCCTCACATACTGTAAGCCTACACACTTTGGATTTGAAATGTAATACTCAGATTCTGTGGGACTTGGATTCCAAATAGTTACAAAACTGATGCAGAACCTCAGCATTCAGTGTCTACTGCCATGGAATAGCCTCCAAAGCAGCCCTTATGTTTAAATGTCATTAGGATCTTGTGAGTTCCAATTTATAAGCCATTCTATCATATAAGTCCTACATGTCAACTGATTGTACCACTGAGCATCTATGTAAGCTTCTCTGAAAAACAACTTTCAATCTTTCATAATGACCCCTTTTTATTCCTGGTACATTCATAGTAAACCAGTTGCAAAATTTTTGTTTTGAAGAATTTGACCATAGAAAATTGTATGGTATAAATGTTTTCATTTGATTTTCTTTAACCCACTTAAATTTTACATCCCAGTTTCTGAATAAAATAAATTAAAGCTAATATTACAAAAAGGTAACTTATCTACCTGAGGCTATTTCTAGCAGCTACTTTAAGAAGTACTTTAAGAAATAATAATAATAACTGGATTACATATTATGTACTTGAAAAGCAAATATTAACCATTGAAGAATCTATTTTCATCATTTGAAATTGTTATCTTGGTCTGAAAGTATACAGATGAACTTCTATCTTTGAAAGTCAATTCTAATAAAAAAAACTAGCTGGCAGGTGGCTTTTTGAAGCAGCTATACCACAAAATAAACAGTTCTTTTAACCTATTGATCGTGGCATGTAGTTAGGTGCTTTCAGAACTAGCATTAGATTGTATTCCAGTTCCTTGAGTGGAATTAGAATCAGGGGCCATCAGCCTCAAGGGCATTAGGAAACACTGACTGTGAAATTGCAGGATTAAAAACTTAGAAAAAAAATTCTTCTGGATTTCTAAGTGTAGTACAATGGAGAATTGTGGGTGTGCCTACAAAAGATTTAAATATTTATTTTACTTAAATATTCAGGACTCTAAATGAAATGTTTCTTGGCCTATATATTTAACCATTTTCATGTTGAATGTGTTCATAAAACACACAACACAGTATATACATAACATGCACTTGGGTTTCATAAAGTTATTCTGATCAATTGTTTGTATGCATGACATTTAGTCAAATGGAGAAATCACCATAGAAGGCTAAAAGATTGACACATCATTTAAAAAGTTATGAATGCCCTAAGATCAAAGGTCAGAGATTATCTCAGGCTCTGAAATACATGTAGGTCTCACTTACATTCTTGCCATTGTACTGATTACCTTTTGATACCTATAACAAAGCACATGAAAGAAAACTTTAGAGAGGTAAGATTTATTCAGATTCCCAGTTTCAAAAGGTTCATAAGGTTCATCCCATGATTTGTAAAAATCATGAAGTTGGGTAGATCACCATGGAAACAAGAACAATTGAGTAGAGAAAATTCTTCACCTTATAGCAATCAGGAAGCAGAGATAGAGGAAAAGATTCTAGACACCAGGTACAACCTTTGAAGTTGTGTCTTTATTGTCCTACTTTTTCCAGTTACAATCCTCTTATTAATGGTTCTATTGCCTCCATAAATAACACCAGCAGCTGCAGGCCAAGTATGCAACACATGAATACATAGTTCTTGCCTCACCATATTTAAACCATAACAATGTTCTTGACAAATCTTCAACCCTTGTCAGTTTCTAAACAAGTATCATATCATTTAAGTCCACTAAAATCCAGCAGAGAATATATTATTCTTAAAAAATGTAGAATAAATTATTTTATGAAGTAAGCCATTCTCTAAAACACATTTTTTAAGTCTTGATATTTTTCATCCACTTTATTTTCAAAATTTGTTTATCAGTCTCTTTCTGAGAATTGTGCAAAGTTGTGACTAATGATCCAATACAAACCAGAATGTAAGGAGACATATGTTGTTCTTGGTGCTGTCAAATTGACAGTCAGTTTGTAGATAGCACTATTTTAAATGACCCATTACACATTGGGTCCATAGTATTATTTTGAGATATTTACTTTGTCTTTGATTATAATCATATAGAGTTTCAGGCTGTGCCAACAACTATACCACACCAGATCAAGCTGCATGTGGATGTGCATGTGTTGAGAGATCATGAATCCTATCCTGGTTGGGAAGAATCGCCCTGAGTGAACTGGGGAGGTTTAGATGGAAAAGGCAATTTTAAAGCAAGTGGTTGGTTGTAAAACACAGAAATGTTGAGTTAAAATGACAAACATATGATTTTGGTGGTTTATTGACACTTGCCCATCTATTTTTCTTGCTATTCTTTTCAGAATATCAAGGAAAGGGAACTGAATGAATAAAGTGAATGAATAATAGAGAGTAGCAATTAACACAATAGAATTCTATTCATCAGTAAAGAAAAATGAAATTATGTAATTTGGATGGAAATTGAAAGTATTGCATTAAGTGAAATAACCCAGACCTAGAAAGACAAATGCTGCATTATCTCTCCCATATATAGATTCTAGCTACTGTTAAGTATGCATGTTCATTTGCATATGTAGATCCTAGCTACTGGTAAGTATGCATATTTATTTGAGTGTAAGTGTGGGTAGAAGACATGAAACTAGAAAAGGGCCCATGAGGTGAGAAGAAAGAATCTTGAGAGGGAGGGTAACAGAACACATGGGATATGAAAGTAGAAGGGGGAATACTGGGGTGGAATTGTATAAGCAAATATGGGGGAGGGAGAAAAGGAAAGAATTTCGGGCTAAACTAAGTACGTGTGAAAACTTATTATTTCAAACGCTACTTTAAAAAATAAGTAAACAAAAACAATAAAAAAGAAATGCTGTAGTGAAGATTTTGGTTAGTGAAAAACATTCATCACGGGATTACTTGGTCATTTGCATGTGTAAGTAGGATTGCATGGATATGTAGGACAACATACCAGAGGTTAATGTCTGGTGACTTTCTCAATCTTTCTCCCCTTTATTTTAAGGCAGGGTCTTAGAATCTGAGGCTCATTGATTTGGCTGAACAGGCTAAGTCTCATTCTTCTGTTTCTTCTCCCAAGAATGGATATTACAGACATGCTCCTGTTTTGTTTTTTTTTAAATGTGAGTTCTGGGGATTAAACTTATGCTTGTATGGCAAGTTCTGTATTGACTGAGCCATCTCCCTAGTCCTACTTCTCACTTATTGATAGCAACTACCTCAAAAGCAATGAGATCATTTTGCTCTAAATAGTTACCTCTTGTGTCTTTAAATGTAAAACTAAATTAACAGTCACAGTTTTGTGTGCTATCTGCAAGGTTATAAGTGTGAGAATTTAGGAATTCTCAAAGCATATATTAGTAGCATGAAAATTATTAACATTTGCTTACTAACTATAATTCAGCCTTTCTTTTTCAGATCGTAGTAGAAAACACAGAAGCAAAAGAAAATCTTAGTAGAATCTGAATTAATCAGTCATTTGAAAAAGAAATCTAAAATTAAAAAAAAAAAAATTCATCTCAGGCAAAGAAATTGAATGGCACCAAACAAGGGAAACAGAGGATTGCTGAGATTCTGGCTATCTTCTGGGGGAGCCACACGATGAAGGAAGGATGATTCTGTCTGTCACTGTTTGAGAATCATATGTGGTAGGGATGCTGAGTATTGACTTATTACTTGATACCCTGGCTAGAGATTGAAATGCAGGAAAGAAAACATTACTTACGCTATCAAGCTGTCTAGAAGCTACATTAGGCAACGTTATAATGGAAGTTTAGTTTCTATTTAATTTGTCCTTAAGTCAAGTCATGCAGAGGACGTCTCATGGAGGCAAGATTTGGTGGTGATGAATGTATACTATATTAGTGAAGATGGTACCCAAGAAGAAAAGTACCCAATAGGAAGTGATTTACCAAAATTTTGCTTTTTCTTGTTTTTAATCATTGAGAAATTTCACTGGTGACTGAAAAGAAATATGGAGAGGAATATCTGTGTGTACAGATATTTTCATCTAATAAGATTTCTCAAATGATAAGGGATTATTTATGGATGAGAAGATGGTCTATCTGAACTGTCTAGACACATTCATGAGAACCAGGGCATAAGCCATTAGATCTCTTATGTAGTTTAATGCTCTTTCTTTTCAAGCCAGAATTCTTAGAAAGATTGAAAATATGTGACGAAATATATATTAAATAGATAATGCAGCCAGTTAGTTATTTGTACACCAGTTCTAAGTAATTTACAATTCCTAATTATTTATTAAACTCATGCTATAATCTAGTAGTCTTTAGTGAACATTATTTTATAAGACAACTGCCAACAGAAATCCAGGATCACCTAAATAAAGCCTTAAAAATGTGTCCTCAAAATATAAATGCTGTTTACTGATCCTTCAGAAATTTCTTTCAGGTTGTCCTGAATGCTGACATGTTCTCATGCATTAAGGTGCATTTAAAGTGGCTCTGACTCTATGATTTGACCTTTTGGGAGAATTCAAGTATTTGGTGCTTCTTAACAGATTTAATCTGTGTTCTTTATGTTCTTGTCTTTCAATTAATGCATCTTTAGTGATAATGATGGAACTTTCTCTTATTTTTGTTTATGATACTGTTGTTTTGATTTTGTTTTTGTTTTTCCTCAAAAGCAGTTGTATCTTGAAAGGGAACAACCATGATGGGCTCATCACATTCCTTTAAGGTTAAAACGCTGAGCCTCATGCTACTACTCTCAGTCATTTACATCCTTCTGGTACTTCAGTGGAGTCTATTAATCAGGTACTCGCAGGGAAACTGTGAGCAGTACTGTGTAGGGCTTGATGTACTAAGTAGCCTAGATAATGAGAATAGTCATTGGCGCTGGTCCTGTTTGCTCTCAGTAGTGTTCTGCCCCAGTCTTTTCGTTGTTTGTGGGTGACTGAAAAAGACATTTGTGTTGAGCAAAGTATGACTCCAGCTGTGTGACCCAGCTCAGGGCCATGGAAACTCGACCTTGTCCTTTCCTTCTGCCAAAGCACCTCGGTGCTTTGAACAAATGGCCTGGAAATCTTCCCTTCATTGCTGTTGCCATCCCCAACCCTGTCCCACCTGGATTTTGAGGTCAAAAACCAGGCCAATTTCTGTGGTGAGCTCATCCCCCTGAGCAAAGGTGAAGGGATTTTCACTTAGAGCTGCTGAGAACACAGGATTAGTCTAGGAGCTCACTGTGTTTAGCTGGTACACTGCACCAATGTTTCAGGTTTCAGCTCTTATTGATTCTCTGTTATGATGCATTCTAGAAAAAGAGGTAGAAATTGGCTATGTGTGGTACAGGTCATTTATTTTAGTCCGTGTCTGAAGCAGCTTTGCTTTCTTTCTATTTTTCCTTTCTGCAAAGCAAGTGATTTAGGTTTGCTTGTGAAAAACATTCAACAAAGATACTTTTTCTAAGTATCTTTGAAAATTAATGATTAATTTCAAGAGTTGTATGTGCAAGGAGAAGACAGAATGCAAGATCTGAAGAAATACCTTGTGTTGAATACATTGACTGGAAAGTGTGTTTGGGCACAGCAGAGGTGAAATCTGAGGAGTAGCTCTCCCAGCCTGAAGAGGAGATACTGCAGGGCTGTGGAGCACAAATTACTAAAATAGAAGAACAAGACATATTTCCATGCTTAAAGAAAATGAATTTGGTGAGGAAGGTGTATTACAGAGTAATCCTTGATCTAATAGCATCTCTCAGGTCCTAATTTTATAGCAAGAACAGCAAAATACGAAGGGAAAATTCTGTCCTCAGATCAAGTAATTTTCTTGCTCTTTATTTGGCAATGAGAGGATGAAGCTCTCCCTTTTGTTCCCATTTCTAGGGCATTGTGTTTAGACTGCTAGTTCTGTGTCACACCACCCTTTATCCCACCCTTCCCCACCTGGACCACCTGCTTTCATACACACAGTGCTTTCATTTTATTGGCATTGGCCTGTATTTGAATTATTTTATTTGAGATCTGAAATTTAATTAATGAGGAATTATGGGCCAGAACAAGTTAGATAATATATCTAAGACAACTACATTCGTATCTGTTGCCTTGGTAGGATTTTATAAGCTAAGTAGCAAAAACAAACAGGGACATTTTATACATGTGGTCTTGCTTTCATCAAGCCTCTTATAGCCTGAAGTCCCTGAAAGAAATTGGGAAATAGAAACTTATTTTATGTCACTGTTCTACTGATCTCTCTCTAACTTAAGCTTTTACATATTATATATGTATTTATACATATTTGAAAGGTAATGGCATGTGTGGTGAGCAGAAAAAGCCGTGAGAGAACAAAATCATGATTGAATGCATGCTGTTGACATGGAAAATGTCATGTCAAGGACCCCATAATCTGAGGCAAACCTTGGGAGACTGAATATGAGCAATGGCACTTAGTGCAGAAAATGTCCACCATAGCTTTCTCTCCCTGGATGTTTAGGGACTTGAAGACTACTTCCCTAAATAGACTGCTCATATTGAGGTTAGTTAAATCTTTTCCTTTGTTTCAGCTGTGTACAATAAACTCTGTCTCCTTGTTTATCTGTATGTAACAACCATACCTTCTTGTTCAGTTGTATGTAGTAACCTCACCTCTTTATTCAATCCTATATAATAAACAGGCTGAGCTTCTAGATGCTGTAGTTTGTCCACAGATATCCCTGTACACAAAAATCCCATCTTTTCTGTTTCCTTGTGTCTGTCTGTCATTTCTCCATTCTCTCACTGCTCCCAGTCAGGACCAAGCTCCTGAAGCTGAGCCTGGACATGAACATATTTTATTATTCTAATCTTTGTTATAGCAAATGATAGGTGTACTATCAGATATATTCTTGTTTATGACCTGCAGCTGATGCCAGATAGCATGGAAGAAACCCTGAAGTATGTCCCATTTTGTGTCCTGGTGGCAACTACCCTAGAAATCTTCAGGTTTTAGGTTGAATTTATTTGGATCCATTTTAAGTATATATCATGAAGGCATGACATTCTAATTCATGGTCTGTAGTTCTGATTGGGAGAATATTTGTATCCTGTGAACCTAGAACTCAGCCCTGCCAGCTAGAGTTTCTACTCTATGCCTATGTGCTGGATATTTTTGAGAGAATGAAAACATTTCAATATTTTGATATTTATTTGATATTTGTCTTCTATGATTCTGACCTGAATGTAGCAGCTAATGGGTGTGTGACCATTCATTGTTTATATAGTTGTTCATTTTGTTGTTGGATATACCCACCTGTGTTTGATTATTCAGAACAGGAAATCTCTGTTTAGTGCTTTGTCTCTAGTAGTCAGAAAGACCATGGAAGTTGTGTTGGTTTGCTTTGCTTTTCCTCTTTGTTTTTTTTGTAAACCTGAGACAAAAAAGTTATCTGGGAAGAGACAACTTAAATTGAGAAAATACATCTATCAGATTAGCCAATGAGCCAGTCTATGGGATATTTTCTTGACTAATGATTGATATGGGAAGGTCCATCCCACTGTGGGCAATGCTGCCCCTGGGCAGGTTGCCCTAGGTTGTATAATAAAACAAGCTGAACAAGACAGAGAAAGTAAACTAATAAATAGACTTTACTTATGGTCTTTACTTCAATTCCTGCCTCCAGCTTTCTGCTTTTGGTTCCTGTCAGGCTTACCTTACTGATGGGCTCTGACTGTAAGGAAAAGTAAATTCTTTCCTCTCTAAATGGTTTTCATTTGTGATAGGACATAAGTTGGTACTGAGTGTGTGGTATTTTGTGATGGCACTGTCCATGTTTGTTTTGTGGGGAGGGTTGTGGAAGCATTTAGAACTTTGGGCTGGAAAGACCATTGAGTGTCCAGAGCTTCATGAGCTGTTGTGGGAACTTGGAAAATAATGCTGAGAGTGATGAAGATGATGAGACTTGACTTGTAACATTTCAGAGGGACATTTGAAAATCCCTCAAATGTTCTGGGATCATTTGTGTATTATTTTGGGCAAAGAATTTGTGAAAATGAAACCTTTACTTTGTACTTTATTGGAACAAACCATACCTGTTATCTGGGGCTGAAGAATGAACTGGGTTAAAAGACTAACATCATTGATCAAAATTCTTTGGTTAAGTATTCTCAGGGTCAGCACATGGAAGCTGAACTTGGTAATATGTAAGTTCCTCCCAATGATTTAATGATTTGAGAAACATGAAACCTGTAGCACTGAAGGATTTATGGAGAGAAGCTGAGAATTGGGTCTAGGTAGAGGTGTGCAGTTGCAGTGGAGACTGCAGTGGGAAAAAGATGTGACTAGGAACCATATAGCAAGGTCATATTCCTTAACGACAAGTCAGGAGGCTATTGGTGATGGTATGGCTTCAGTTGCAATAGAGACCCCAGCATACTAGATATACCAGGACTCTGGTGTCAACACCAAGGACAGCAGTGATTGTAGAGTGGAAGTGGCCTAGGTCTGTGAGACAAACTGTATGAGTTGTGGATGGTAGAGCTGGAAACTGGAGTTGCCCAAGTCTTCTGGAGCCCAGAAGATTGCTAGTAATTCCAGACACTGTATACTGAGCTATTTACACTGTTAAGAGGTTAGTCTTGCTTGGATCTGATTGTTACTATGCTTTGATTCCTCCCACTTGGAATAGGAAAGTGTGTGTGTGTGTGTGTGTGTGTGTGTGTGTGTGTGTGTGTGTGTGTGTAGTTTTGAATTTTATAGGATACCACAGTTGAGAGTCTGAATTTTTAAAGAGAATTTGGACTTTTAAATTATTGGATTTAAAAAAAAAAAGACTATAGGACATTTTAAGTGGTACTGTTTAATCTTATGATATTAACGTAGAATCTTAGGGATAAACAAGAAAGGTAAACTTATGGTTTAATAGTGATGTATTTGTATGATAAGTTTACAAAAACAGCAGTTGTGCTGCTTGGTTTTTTTTTTTGTTGTTGTTGTTGTTTTGTTTTGTTTTGTTTTTTGTAAATTTCACACAAGTCAGTATCATGTAGGTAGAAAACCTGAATTGAGACTATACTTCTCTCATATTAGATTGTAGGCTTGCCTGTGGGTATTTTCTTGATTAGTGATTGATGTCGGAGGGCCCATCCCAATGTGAGCAGTGCCACTCCTATGCAAATGGTCTTGGAAAATAAATTTAAAAAAAGAAAATGCTAGAGGGAGCAAGCCAGTGAGCAGTGTTCTCTATGCCTCTGCTTCAGTTACTCATGCCAGGTTCCTGCCTCCATTCTTGCATGAGTTCCTGCCTTATCTTCTCTTACCGAATGACTGTGATTGGGCCATGTAAGCCAAATAATCCCTTTCCTTTTTAAGTGTCTTTTGGTCATAATGTTTATGACAACAATAGAAGGCAAAATCGGACAGTAGGTGTTCATGATACTTACTAAATCAATGACGGCCCTTGGGCTTATTCCAGTCTATACTTTCCATAAGCAACTATTCTCTATGTGTCTGAAAACATATTTTATTCATTTTAATAGATTTTTCATAAGCAGTACACACACTCTCCAAGGTTCGAACACAAACTAATTCTTACTAGTAATCTACCTCCAAATTTTTGTTATTGCCTTCCTTCATATACTATTCAAATGCTTATTTTTATGTTCCTTGTTGTTTTTATTCTAACCTGAAAATGACTTTTCTCTTAACTCTATTAATTAAAATATGGAGATCTGCCCCCAACACCTTCTTTATTAGACAGCTTCTACTGACAGATCAGTTCCTACTATCCTGATTTTTCTCTCAGCTCATATTTTATTAAAACTATCATGTGCTATTTCCATCTAGTCAAACAAATTCTAAGTTTCTTGAGGACAAGGATAATTTTAGTCATTAATTTATTCATACTTTCATTGTAAGTTCTTCAGCACTGAATAGTATTGTGATTATCAGCTCCTGGAAAATGATTGTGAGAAAACATGTGAATGGCAGAAAACAGAGACAGGTGCTGAAGATCTTCAGAATATTTTGAGTCTTTTCCCCACGGAATCTCCCAGCATCTTCAGGCACTTTTTATTATAGAATACAGCCTATTTTTCTTTCTGCTTTTCTCTAAGTAATGTAACACTTATTTTGATGGTGCCCCATTAAAATGAAGGTTAGATTAGTGTCCTCAGTGTACAATAAATACTCTATGAAATAAATACTGACATTTCAAATACCATTAGTGCACTTTTACTGAAGTTTATGGTTTGCTGGAATTTTTATCTGGGAGCCATATTTGAAAGTACCACAGATGTGCATGAAATATGTGAAGAATTGAGAAATAGTCCCTGCAAAATGAAAATGATCTATGAAAATAAATTATGAAAAAAGAGTGTCTTACAGCAAAATTTAAGCTAGAAATAATATTTTTTCTTTAAGTATTTTGTTCATATTTGTCATCCTAGAATGTTGAGAGTTTACCTACCTTTAGAATAAATGAATCAACCTTGCCTCAGTAAAAAAGTTTTAAAAAACACTAGAATTTTTTTAAAGTGTTTGCACATCAAAGTTTATCATTCATACTACTATTTGATTATTGGAATAACCTAATATTTTTTCTTTTTTTGAGATTATAATGTAATACATTATTTCTTCTCTTTCCTCTCTCAAAACACTCTCATATGCCCCTCCTTACTCTCTTTCTAATTCACAGCCTCTGTTTTTCATTAATTACTATTGCATGCATATATATGTGCATATATATACATACATAAGGAATATGTAATGCATACATATTTCCAAATACAACTTGCTTGGTCTTTACTATGTTACTTATATCTGTTTTCAGTGCTGATTCTTTAGTGTTGGATAACCAATTGGTGTATTCTTCTCTGGGGAAACTATTTCTCCTACTTTCAACATTCCTAAGTTTTCTGTTGTTCTTTATGTAGGATTGAAGCCTTGTAAGAATTTTTCTTCCTTTCTTTCTTTCTTTCTTTCTTTCTTTCTTTCTTTCTTTCTTTCTTTCTTTCTTTCTTTCTTTCTCTCTCTCTCTTTCTCTCTCTCTCTCTCTCCTTCCTTCCTTCCTTTCTTTCTTTCTTTCTTGTTGAAAAAGAATGGGCACTTTTTTTTTCCTGAGAAGCTTGTATCCCTATACTGTACCAGATCATGATAAATATGTCTATCAATTACTTGTGAATCATATTAAAGAGAAAACTTCTGCTATAATGCGTACCAATCCATTTATAAATACCCCTCTAAGATGTATCCTAGGCTATTCTTTTTTTTTTTTTTGAAACAAGATTTCTCTGTTGTAACTCTGGCTGTCCTGGAACTCACTCTGTAGACCAGGCTGGCTTCGAACTCAGAAATCCGCCTGCTTCTGCTTCCCGTCATTTTCATTTATTTATTTATTTTTAAAAATTCGGACAACCATTCT
Organism: Cricetomys ansorgei; assembly: GCA_026225945.1. Taxonomy (NCBI): domain Eukaryota; kingdom Metazoa; phylum Chordata; class Mammalia; order Rodentia; family Nesomyidae; genus Cricetomys; species Cricetomys ansorgei. Next base: position 5,503,249 of record JAMJFZ010001264.1, read on the forward strand.
TATTTATTTATTTGTTTGTTTAATGTATGAGTGTTCTGTCTGCATGCATACTTGCATGCCAGAAGAGGACATCAGATCTCATTATAGATGGTTGCTAGCCACCATTTGGTTGCTGGGAATTGAACCTAGCTCCATTTGCAAGAGCAGTACATGCTCTTAACCACTGAGCCATCATCTCTCCAGTCCATCCTAGGCTATTCTAACTCTGAGTTAATCACTAGCAAGAAAGTATTAACAAAGCCTGGATTCACTGACACAACCAGATAAATGAAACAATCCTTGAAGGGGTTTTTCCACTGTTTATATTTATATTTACTTACACAATTTTCACTCTATTTATTTTTGTGTATATGTAAACATACATGCAGGCGATTGCACAGTTAAAATGTCTTTCACTAAATGTAAATTAGATCTAGTTTCTGAGATTCATCACTATTTTTTTAATGTAAACACACTTAGATTTTTATTAAACTTCTAAAGTGTCATTATAATGTTATCACAATGCTTAATCTTGTCCACCTGCCAGGGTACATGAAAACAACTAGAGGATGTCTGTATCTGACTAGAAGTTGTGCTGCAGAGCATAAGGGAAGAGGCGGTTCAGCTGTGGAATGCAAATACCTTTTATTAGTGTCTTCCTGCTGCCTGGGCTGCTAACTCCCATGGTACACAGCACAATTCCCAGACATTATTTGCTTAGCATCAGATTTGGATTTTTGATTTCTAAATGCTGTGCATGATGCTGAACTAATTTTTCTTTATTTTGTCTAGGCTGTCAGTTTTTGACACTGGATGGTCATGTTAATTTCCCATTTCTTCCCCAAAGCAGATGCTGAAAATTTTCAGAATTTCATGGCAATAATTTTTGAAGGCTTTACAAAAGTAAAATTTTTCTTTATCATTATAATGAAGCTTGACAAATGGTCCTAAACGAGCAGATAGAATTTCCTTGTAGCTGAAGGAGCTGGTTGTAATCCGGCTGTTACCAGGCAACGGGTCCTGTGGTTACTGGTTTATTAATGTTTCTAAACCTGGAATCTCATTCTGTGAAGGGGTGAGAAACCTTGGGAAAACAAAACAAGTAAAAATGATTGCACCCTCTCTCTTTGAAACCAGCCACTCTGAATAATTTTTACTGAAGTTATTCTACATGTTCATTAACCAAAATGTATATTTTTATGACCAAGATATCCAGGGAAACCAGAACTTGCCCCAGGGAATGATGTGAGAGTATTAGAGGGACAGCGGGTTTCTTTGCTGGAGATCAAGGCAATGTCTGTGATTGAGTCGTTCAACCCATCTGTGATCCTCTAGGCTGTCTCTGGCCTGCTGTTGTTTAACTGCAGGTTTCATGATCCATCTAGAGTACTTCCAAGAGCCACATTTGGTGTTTTCTGAAACACAGGTACCTGAAAAGTATAGTGGATAGAGTAATCTCTTCACTGTGATAGGCCAATATTAACTATGCAGAATAACTGGTTTTATTATGATCGCCATACATGCAGATGATGCACGTTGATTATATCCTGACTTCTCTTTCTTCAGATCTCCTTCCTCTTTGCTAAAACCTCCAAAGATGACCTTTAAAGCATAATGATAGAAACCATAACTTTGTGGTTAGCATTGTCAAAATCTCATAAACAGGTATTAAAAAAAATTGTCATTTTTTTCTATAACCATTTCAAGGAAAACATGAGATATAAACATTTTCTGTGTGTATTATTTCATGTGGTGTTGCAAAGCTTAGATAGTATCTTGATTTTCTGAGTTCAGGTATATGTAGAGATTTATAATGGTGGTCATTATTCTCAGTTCTCAACACAAATGCATTTTGGGAACTTGATGAAGCAGTGGGTGTAAAGTGTGCTGTTGTGGGAATTTTGAGATATCAATATGTAAAACCCAAAATATTAGTAGGGGATGTTGAGAGGGTATCCAGCAGAGAAGGCTATTCCTCAGACATGGTTTTAAGCCAATAAAAAGTTTTTATTAGCTGGCCAGGGACTCCACTGGGTATAGGGATCCCAGTGTAACCCCAATCCTTTCTCAAGGTGAGCCTTTAAACACACACACACACACACACACACACAGCGAGCGAGAGAGAGAGACAGAGAAACAGAGACAGAGAGAGAAACAGAGACAGAGAGACAGAGAAACAGAAAAAAAAAACATATCTTGGGCTAACATAATTCAGTTAACAAGAACAGTCAGCCAGAAGCAGAACTACAGAAGCAAAAAAGAAAGCTTAATACATTTAGAGAGTTTCTTAGAATTATGGACTTTGATGGATTAGGTCTTTGTTTTCATGTTGACTGTTGGTGCTATCTACATGCTGAATTTTGTGGTCTGAACGGGAATGGTATTTCCATCATAACATCAGTTATGCTTAAGTCTGGGGGCCTAGTAAGTTCTGGGCACATGTTACAGGGAATGAACATACTAGGTGACTTTGAGTGACTAAGTTGAAGTAGCCACTTCTTCCACATAGACTCTTCTCTATGGCTAGCACTCATCTTTGAATCCTAACTGTGACAATAAAGGTGTCCTCATCAAATGCTTTTTTGTTACAGGAAGAGAAACTTAAAACAAAGATTGATTCTTTCTCACAAAGAGGCTATTACCTGCTCTAGCTAAGAGTATTTCATATTATCTATTTTGTTTAATGTCTCTTTACTAGGATGTTGTACATACTACATCCCCTTGGTTAGCAAGCATACTGCAGAACATTCCATAGAATACTTACAACCTTTTTTTTCTTTGTATTGGCCAGGGGAAAACAATGAGCCACATTTGTAAGGAACTGACTGTACATTTGTAAAAAATGCACTGTTCCCAGGTCTGGGCAGAAATCTTATTTGATATTAGAAATACAGTTAGTGCTTTTGAAATTTGTCTTTATTGCAACAAATGGGGAGTATTGTGAACTATAGGCAGGAATGTACCATGTGATAGATTTAGCACTCACATGGTAAATCTGAGTTCTAGGGTTTGTGTCTCCTCAGTGTATCCTTATATCTAGATATGTATATAGTGAAGCAAACATTAAGTATATATTTATTTTCTTAGCATATACACACTCACACACACATATTCATATATATATTAAGCTTATAATATAATTATATCGCTTCCCCCTTCCCTTTTCTCCCCTCAAACTCTTCCATATATGAATTACTTCCTGTTATTTTTCAAATTCTTGGCCTCTTTTTTCATTAATTGTTGTTACATACATGTATAATCTCTCCAGTGCTGAACCTTAATTTTATAAGAATGCTTAATATTAATAAATTTTCCCAGAATACATAGAGCCTTGTCTGTACAGCTAAGATTGCAGGCAAAAATCCAAACAGCTGGTGCCATCTCCTTTTTCATGTGAAATCATTCTAAAAGTATTTTATTATCAACACACAGAGCTTGCTGTGTAACACTGCTAAATCCTAAAGCCTTATTTGGCTTCTAAGAAAACTTGCAAGACCCTTTTTTGATGAACATTCCCAGACTCATCCATCCATCCATCCATCCATCCATCCATCCATCCATCCATCTATCCATCCAGTACTTGTTTTACTCAAAGATCCTCCTGATCACTGGGGAGAATACTAAAGATAAAGATTCCTTGGGCTTTCTCATAGATTCAGTATTTCAAAGATGACTAAGCATTTTGCATCTTTGCAAGGAATTCGGGTACTTCTCATGCAGGCTGCTCTTAGATCATAAATTTCAGCTCAACTCTTGTCTCATCCCATCCATGTAAGTGATATCTCAGCCCATAAATCATAGGAAAATGCTTTGCCAAGCATGTCAAAATCTATTCCCACTTCTACTGATGAGTAGTAACCTTGCTTCCTGGTCCTTCTGACTTCTGCAGCTCTGGAAATGTGAAAGCAATATGTTCTTTAAAAGGCTTTAACTGTGAGGGCTCCACTTTAAATGAATGCAGCTGTGATTCATCATGGCTGAAGGCTGTGTCACCTGTTCTCTGGGTGTTTAATGATTGGTACAGCTTCACAGGGCCAGATCTTTCAAAATCTCCTTCCTCTTCTAGGAAAGGAGACCTACCAGTCTCTGAAGATTCTTAATTTTACTTTCACATGTGACCAGCAACAAAAAATTGATTTAAGATATTCCTGGTGTACATTAATTAATCTTCTGTACTGCCCAACCCTAGCTGGCTTTTAAACTGCTGAGATTTCTGAAATAAGAAAAAGAAGGAAGGAAGGAAGGGAGGGAGGGAGGTAGGAAAGGAAGGAAGAAACGAAGGAATGAAGGAAGGAAGGAACGAAGGAGCGAAAGAAGGAAAAAAAAAGGATCCTTTGACCTTGCCATCCCAATTGCTCCTTCTAGGTATGTACTTTCACACCTATCAGGAACATGAGTAATGTACTGTGCTTGCTGTGTGAGTACCTTACATACAGGTGGTGAGACCTTTCCTTCTGTAAGAACAATTTTCATTTTCTTGTGTCTAAAGGGATCTTCTGCCCTCACTTTTTTTTTTCTTTTGTTCTCCCTTGACTCATTTTTCTCTCTTTCTCTCTCATCCTTGGGAATTCCTTTCTAGATGTTTAGGCTGTTGGCTAATTTCTCCTTTGAAGCCAACAAGTAGGGTTAAGGACATGGGAGAATGTAATAAAAGGTAGTTGACTAAGAGAAGGAACTAAAGTTACTCTTTTCCTCAAATTCTGCATTAAGCCTCAAATATCATGTGAAATGCTTAATGCTTAAACTGTTTTCATGGAAATTTTTTATGGGAAAGAAGTTAAATTGTCTTCATACTTTTATGCTTTGATGGGACAGAGTAATTTTCATAGGAGTTGATAGGATGCCTGTTTTCCCAAAATATGAGACAAGTCAAAGCAAAAACATCAGTCACTTTCCTTGTTTAAATACTTGCAAAGGAAATTACAGATGACTAAACCTTGATTAGAAAAATTATTTTCCAAGTTTCATAAACACACAGTTCACATTTTTAACAATCATTTTAAAATATTGCTATTATTTGTACATGACTAGTTTGTCCCTTGTGGTCACAAGCACAGTAATTTCATGCATGTGAAGCCTATGATGTATGTCCTAAGGAACAAATGTAGGTTGTCAGATTTAGAGGCAAGAGTCTTTACTTGTTGAGCCATCCTGCTGGCTTCAGTGGTAATTATTATGGGTGTACTTTTATGGGAGCATAGGTATCGTTTTAATTCTTTATCAAAATAGTGAGTATAATAAATTGACCTCTTCACCATCACGACAGTTTAGTGAGCTCAGTTGTGTGGGTAAGATTGACACTCACCCATTTTCAACCTTAGATTTGTCTGAAGCAACTTTGGAAACAATAAACCCTGGTCTGCATGTCTAGGCACATGTGTTTTATGGCCTGATGTCAGAGTTCAAAGCCAGATAACAGAATGTCTTTGGAACTTGTTCACTTCTTGGAGTCTTTATTTTCAAATATTAATTATGTAGAATGGTTAAGCATATATCATGAAACAATAGGTCTTGTCACAACAATCAAGTCAAAATACCTGGGTAAACATTCAACATATACTAATTATATTCACCTTCTATGTAGTTACAGTTGGAATAGTTGCTAAGAAACTGTCTAGCTCCCAAAGAGATATTTATTTTTAAACTATGCTTTAAGAATCAAGTTCTCTTAGTGCATGTAAAGGAGGCTTTTAAATGTCACTTGTTAGACTTGAAATTTTATAGAGTACACATTTGCTTTATGTCATGCTTCCCATAGTTTTGTAAGGACACAGGATTTGATTGGTCAAAATTGTCTCTGCAAAACCTCCCTGTCTGGCATGTAACGGGCATTCAAGGAATATACTTGAAAGAAAAGGGAAAGGTGGATAGTTGGTATACTTGTTGCTCTAGCAGGCCTTTGCCTATGAACATCTTCCTGGCCCTAATACAAAGAACTTTAGAACAGAGAGCCATGGACAGAGTAGACAAGGGAGGAGTGATGCTGCTGCTTCTGCCAAAGGGAGTATTAATGGATATGTCACAGCCTTAACCTCCTCTTTAGTTCTAATGCTTCCCTGAGATGTGTCACATGTCATCTCAGTGGGAGTGTCATTGGAAGGAAGTAGGACACTCCTTAGTTCTCTGAGGAATAAGTCAGGGGAAAATTTGTCATAACTCAATAAAGGGAATATTCTTCTAACTTTTTGTGGCAAAATTATTCCATGGAAGAAACAATCAGGGAAGCAAAGCTTTGAATAAAATCTCATAAGCAACTTCTAAGGATGAAATGTCTCCTGCAAAGGCAGAGTTGTAAGTAATTCTCTGTGATACTAAATGTAACATTTTGAAGTCAATAAAGTGTTTTGAAAAGTCAGGAAATGGAATAAACTGCTGGGACTCATTAAGAGTAAACCCATATAGCTTTCTATTACAGGGACTGGTTGGTTCTTACAAAAACTTGGATAAGTTGATAGGGGATTATATACTTAACTTTATGTAGAGCTAAAGCATTTGGTCCTAACATAACCACATGTGTGTATGGTACCCATGGAGGCCAAAAGAGGGTGTTGGATCCCCAGGAATGGGGGTTACAGACAGTTGTGTGCAGACATGTAGATGCTGAGAATCAAATCAATGTCTCTGAAAGGACATCCATTGCTCTTAACTCCTAAGCTATCTCTCCAGCCCTGTGAGGTTTACTCACTTTAAAATGACAATGTTCTATTCAGAGATACAAAGATGTTTTAAGACTTTTTAAGATGCTCCCAGGCAGCGTAATTGTAGTTGAAATAGAAGTGCATTCACAAGGAAGGCAAAAGTGATTTCCTGAAGGGGAAAGATCTTACAAGTCCTTTGTAATACCCACTGGAAGAGATACTACCTCCAACAGTACTCATAAAGACAAAGAACCCAATTTGTGGAAGAGTTGAAGTTTGATTGGGGCTTTGGCTGGTAAGATTGAGAGAGAACGGAAGCAAAAACTGAACAAGGCCTCTAGTTATGAGTGAGTGATGATGATGCTAGGATAATCCGCTTCATGAACCATGAAAGTCCCTCTCTGACTTTCAGAGACCGATTCTCTGAGTTACATCCTGCTGATGAAAAGACATGTTGAGACTTGCCTAATAATTCAGTGAAGGGACAGATCCATTTTCCATGATCCCTGTGGAATATTGAACACTACCTTGAGGCCTTTGACGAATAATGAATCATAACAACTGACATGTTTGAGTAGTACAGGATCAGGCTCTGTGCAGTGAGATTTTCAAAAATGACCTATGTACAGTCACCACTAAATAGAATTTCTTGAAGCGGAAACTGAGTCTATGATCGGCTGGTGCCGGAGCTTTAATTCTCCTAGTGGCAGCTTTCTGAGACTTGATAAGTGAAGAACATTTGTCTTTCCAAGTAACAGGAGGTGCTTGATACATCACAAGAGTGATCTTCACCTCGTGGTCATTCATCAGCAGTTGATTTAGCAAATCAAACACAGAGCTTAGTCAGATTGATGATGCTGAGCACTGGCCAGGAAAGATTCCAGGTTAATTATATAACCCTTGGCCACATTTCTTCCCACCACTACTCTCCAGAGGACACTAGTATAACCACATTTGCCTTCAGCTCCTTAACTAAAGTGAAAGTAGACCTTAAAGATTTATCCTGAAATGTGCTGATATTGCTGAGAGATTAGTTCTTTTATAACTTACAACTTGAAGAGTCCGACCATATTGTTTTTTATTATCCATTATTTCAATGGATTCTTTCAAGCACCTCAATTACCTTTTCTGATTTATCCAAAAGCTGAAAAGCAGCCATTAATTGTCATGCTTTAACTCATAGGCTTCAAAGTTGTAGAACTAACGTTTTGTAGAATCTCAAGGTATGCTATCTAGAACCATAAACACCTCAGCTAAAAAGACACATTATTATGTAAAACCTCCAGTTTTAAGAGGCTCTGAGATTTGTGCTCCATCAGGAAGACATTTAATTTGTTTCATCAGACTTTTCACCTACCATGAAGTTTGTTTGTAAATTCTATTCTGAAATAAGCAGAGAGAGAATTTTATAAGCCTTTCATTTGTATTTTGAAAAATGCATTCTATGTACAGCTTACCATTAATATTTCATTTCTAAAGGTGATTTGTTCATTATGAAAAATATTGATATTATTGTTCAGTTTTCAAAGTCACCTGCATACATCAACACTTTCACATTTATGCTTTTGCCAAGAGCCAGTGTTTGCTTTTTTTCCTTGTTTGAACATAATCTTCAGGTTAATAAACAACACTAGTAAGATTCTGTGGGCAGTTTCTGATACATGCCCCAGAGCCACATTATTAGAAGATGTCAGAACCTGAGTAACCAAGCAGCCTGTGTGCTGTGCTTTGCTTCCACTTGGGAAAAGTCCTCTTGTTTCAATAGAGCACACTCATGCTACCTGCTCATCTTGGAGGCAGGAATCTTTCGATTTGCTTGGAAGAAATTGATAAATGAGACCTCATGTTAGGACTTTAGTTTTAGTTTTTGCTTCCTGACATGCATTTATCTACAGACCTCTGTAGAGGAAAAGTGTCCAAATTACATTGAAATGAGAAGCAAAAGCAAACAGAACCCGATATAGCCACAGTTCAATCACACATGAAAGAAAAAGTCAGAATTAGAGGTCTTTTCAAAAACAGCTCCTATGAAAGAAAATATAGTCAGTGTGCTTCTTGCTCACTAATGAATAACACTTTACCAAGTGATAGATAAACTTCCACCCTCCATTAACATTTGATTTGTTCGTTCATTTAATTAATCTCTTGGCACTTCTGGACTCCATAATTGCAACTTTACTCTGAAATGACATGAAAATAGGAAAGAGATGCCATTTTGCTTGAGTCACATTAATGTGTTTCATCAGGATTTGAGTTTATAAAACTCTTGACGTTTGTTTGTTTTTGGTTTAGAGAAACTAGAAATTGTCAGATAACTAAGAAATTCAGTAATCTCTTTCAGTTGTAGATTCCAGACACTTCTGGAGTAAAGATACAGAGTTGCTGTCCCATCCTCTAAGAGCATGGAGTCCTTGGGTGACCTTTGTTGCTTGTCTTCCTTATGAATGTGTTGGGAGAGCTCGTGGCCTGGGGCTGGAGAGAGGATCTGATTCTTAGGAATTATATGGCTGCCACATGGCCCTCTGAGAAAGGGGTTGTTTCAAAACTTTCTGGGCATGACCACAGGACCATTCAAAGACTATTACTATGTGGTCATCATTCTAAGGGTTCAGGCCTTACTCCTCTGAGCAATGTTTAATGTAAGTACTTCACTGAGAACTAGTACGAGATGATAAGGGTATGGGCAGTGTATCTCATGTGATTCTTCTGTCCTGCATTATTTGCTTATGCCAGATTTTGAATAGTCACATTATCAATTAACTTTCTTTTTTCTTCTAGACTCTTAGCTTGCTAGACAATATTTCTCCTCCTACAGTCCTCACCTTCTATGTACCAGTCATGCCAGGCCACAAAAATTCTTTTTATTTTATTTTTAAAACAAAATTAATTATGGGTTCATTCTCTGCACAATTTAGAGGACATATTTTTCCCCATATACTAACTCATTAATTCTGTCATTCAAGAAAAAAAAAATACCGAATTTAGGGTGTCACCAAAGAGACCATCATGTTTAAAGCCAAGCATTCTTTTAGCAACATAAACATTGCCATTTTTCAAAGATGGACGGTTAGAATTGGGCATATGGTATTAATGTAAGTCCCTAGAATAGATGAATTAAATTTTCACTGTTTATTAATTTGTTTGGGAGCACACACATGGAGTTTTAATGGAGAGGCATAAAACAATAGATATTTCCAGTACTGCTAAATCTTGATTTTATATCCTAATCTTTATTCTCTGCATATGGGATGTAAGAATGTTTGAGATCATGTTGACTTCAGTGCATCAAAATTTTTATTCCTCTGAAATTTTTTAAACTAGCTACTGATTTTCCCATTCCTGAGCATACTTAAGATTTTTTTTTTTACTGTTGTACAGGCACATTGTTCTTGGAGGCTCTGACCTAAGTATTTTTTTCAACTAGCACCTGGATATAACAACTCAGAAAACAACAAGTGAAAATAATTGTGTTTCTTATGACTAGAACAAAGGGATTTCAGGCTCTCGATAGGATATTGAAGTGTTCATTTATTTAGTGAAATAGCTGCTTTATTATCATTTTATTTGAGTCATTTCTCCAAAAAATGCTGCAATATATATATATATATATATATATATATATATATATATATATATATACTTAAATGGCAACTAAAATTTCCTCTGCTTTACTTTGAGCATCTCTGATACCTCTGTATCTATGAAGCTGAACATTTTATGATCACAACTGCTACTGTGAGTAAAGCCATTTCTAGAGAGCAAAGGTGGCAGGTGATATGGTTAGCCTCCATTTTCTTATTGCTAATGAGGTAGGCCAAGCCAAAGAAAGAGCCTCCTGGGAGGGATGAGATTGTAGCAAAAGAAAGTGAAAAGAGAACCCTGAATGAAATACACGGTAACAATTCTGTTCTCTTCATGAACATTTGCAAATAAAACAAAGGAGTCCGCTCCTTCCTATCTCCCCCTATTCAGTTGCCTGCTCTCCCTCTTGATGTGTTTTGTCCCTCCTTTTCCCATTGAAGAGCAGTCACCTTGGTTTCTATTTTATCTCAGCATTACTGCAAAAAATATAATAGACAAGAGTATTAAAAAAGCTTCCTATCATGGCTAAGCTCGTCCTCAGGACTGTCACTCATGAAAGGAACATCCTAGGATTACACTGAGAATGATGGTACCCAAGATTGAAGAACACTAGAATTAAATATGGTTATTTATCTTTCTAATTAATGATCATGTCAATGACAAAATCATTCCTTCTCCTGATAAATTAAATAAATGTGTGTGTGTAGGCATGCACCTTATAGTTAAAAGCTATGATGGTTTAAATGAGAATGGGCCCAATAGGTGCATGTGTTTGAATGTTTGGGCCCCAGTTTGTGAAAGTATTTGGTAAAGATTAGGAGGTGTGGCCTTGTTGGAGTAGGTATGTCTTTAGGGGTGGGTGGGCCTTAAGGTTTCAAAAGACCCTCCAGGCCCAGTCTCCCTCCCTTCCTCTCTCCCCCCCTCTTCCTCTCTCTCCCCACTGTCTGCAGCTACTTCACCAGCACCATTCCTGCCTGTTTCCATGCTTCCCACCATGATGATCATGGACTAAGCTTCTGAAGCTGCAAGCAAACTCTTTCTTAAATGTTTTAATTCTATAAGCTGCGTTGGTCATGGTCTCTTTACAGCAATAACTAAGCAGTAACTAAGACAAAAATGAGCATTTTATGAAACTTCATTAGAAAGAAGCAAGAGCTAAAGCTAATGACAAGCAGGAATAAAAATTAATCAGGCCATTTTTGGAGCACAAACATTTTTTGCCCAGTGACTTCTACCATTTGAAGAGAAAGAAAACTGTTTGGTGGGAAAGAATGTGGTGTTTCCAGGTGAAGCTTTCTGTTTTTTTGTTTGACTGTGGTGAATGAGATATATAACGTGTGTGTTTGAGCATAATGACTTTTGTGTTAATAGCAGTTGGGGTCCAAAAGGAGAGCATGGGATTGTCATTCTACATTAAAAATGAGGAGACTGTGGCTCAGAATGAGTATGTGGCTTACTGAGGCTCATACAGCTGAAAGTTGTGGGATCCTATCACACTATACAAAATGAATAGGGCATGACAAAGTCTATACTCATCTAACTATGCACGCTGTGACACAGAAAGGACTTGACGGAGAGCCAGGAGAATAGCAGTGGGCCAGTGAAGGGATGAGTAGTGGCGTGAGCATACAGAGATAGTTCTCACTAACCTGAGTCAAGACTTCCTAGAAGTAGTGGTAGATTTGTAACTATGAGAAATACTAAGGAAAGCTATCTGGTCGGAGACAAACACTTTTTAAATCATCCTCATGTGGAACTCTTGCAATCAAGATAGGAACTGGCAGTTTTCAAAACAATTTCTGAAATGAGACCGATGTTTTAAAAATGCCTTGTGTTCAATAAATATCTGACTTTCAGTAGAAAATAAATTCCAGTTTCTATATAAAAACAACTTGACATTTTTCAGTAATACTTTTTAATGAGGATTGCTCTGAGCTATAATATAATGAAGTTTGTTTAAAAGTAGAGCAGGCTGGTAATGCTTGGCATAACAATGAGGCATATGGTAAAACAGTTGTGAGTTACTGGCAGAGATTTTTGGTTTTTGGAAACCTAGAGGCTTTCTGCATAGTGGACTCTGTCTTGCTATTCTGTTCTGAAAAAGAACCACAGCAAAACAATATGCTTAAATTACACTAGCCTGATATGTATTTACAACATTTTCCTTTTGGATTTACGCTTGTAAATATTGGCTCTGTTGATATTCAAAAGTGAGGGACAGTTGAGAAGGTTTTCCTGATGACTCATATTCTATACTACTTCTGTATGACATACAGAAAATTGTGTCATTTTAAAATACGAGGGATTGATTAAAAGTTATCATTAGTAAGTATGGGATATTGAATTTTGGCACTCACATATGTACTTTGAGATTCCTGGAGTCAGTAACAGGATTTATAAATGAGTGCCAGGAACTTGGGTATGCTACAGTACCTAAGTCAATCACAACTGAGGTCAGGATCTCATCAGACCATAAATCTCCATTCAGACCTAAGTGTCAGACAAATAAATGGCATTTCTTGTGCCATTTAAAACGAGAAGGCTGCCTTCACTTTTATAAATTTACAGCTTGCAAATGAATACCGAATGGATTGCCTACCCACTTTCTTTTTATAGCTAGCATATTAATTTAATATTTTTATCAATGCCATATATTTTCCTGTATGTACTATTGTTTTTATTGCTGCTCTGTTTAACTAGCACATTCATGTCTGCAAGTATTCCCAAACTTGTCATCATGAATGTATTAAAACATAGGAAATGGAAACAAAGGTAGCTGCTAAATGGCTTTCTTTTGGTTCCATTAATTTATGTTTGTCGCTTGTCACTCACACTTTGCGCATAGAAATGTAGAGCTGGAAAATATTCTCCTACTTAGGGATTACCTTGTCAGGCAGAATGATACAATCATTTTAGACTTTTTATTCTCCTACCTAATCAGTTGTATAAAAATCCCTGAAAACATGTTTCCAACTTTATCCTTTTTTGCCAGTTATTTTCCTCTTTTACAGATAATATCCTTTTGTAGCAGCTTTAGGAAAGAGATAATAAGAGATCACTAGAAGTGGCTAAAATGATATTGTTAATACTCACACCACACCCAGTAATGCTCACCTGGGAGGGGGTGACAGAGCCCTTGCAGTTTGACTGCAACCTCCAGACTGGAAGTCAGAACAGTCATGGGAGTGGTTAGTTATTTGTAGGCTGCATGGAAGTATCACTTTCTTTACTTCTTTTGTGCTGGCCATAATGGAGGGGCAGTGTGGCATCTCAGTTGTTTTCACTGGAAACCTTCCCAGTTCAATATGCTCAACATTTAGACTCTTATTTGTGATTTCCACAACACCTGTTCATCTTTTACAAACGTGTTCTTGAGGGCATACCATTTCAGACTTTTAAATTTAATCAGATTATATTTGTTCTATAATCTTAGTCATCTTGAAAATTTTAATAAAACCACCCTTCCTTATTTCAACCTTCAAAGGCTGAAGGAAGAAATAATGTATATATTTCACATAATTCATTCAGATACTAAACTGGTAACTTCATTAAGCATGTGAGTAAATTATCATGAATTTTAAATAATGTAGTTTTGTGAATATGAATATTTTCTTTGGATGAAATGTATTAAAAAACCATACAAGTTCCATATTTTTGTAGAGGGACATTTAATCTTTTAATCAGGCAGCATGGCTGCTCTAGCAAGGGATCACCTTCAAATGCCTGTGTGATCTAGCTGGAACACAGAAAGAATGTTAGTAAGGCTAATCCTTTTCCAGCACATGCCTTTAACCCATTGTAGCACACACCTTTAAACACAACTCAGAAGTCAGTGGTGGCAAACACCTTTAATCCCAGCTCTCAGAATGTAAAAGACAGCAATCAGTTCAGAAGCAGGTCACAGCTCTCAGCTCATGGCTCTCAGTTCATGATTCTCAGTTCAAAGTTCACAGTCAGTTCAGAATTAAGAGAGAAGCAGTAGAGATGGAGAATATTCAAGGAGATTGAGTCAGAGCATGTTGATCAACCGAGAAGCAGAAAGTCAGAGGCAGAGTGAAGTATAAAGTGAGTACACACCTTTAATCTCAAGTCTGAGAGTGAATCAGAGTGAAGAGTTAACAGTGACATCTGAGATGAATCAGAGTGAAGAGCAGGCAAAGTGATGAATCAGAGGAAGAGTTAGCAGAATGAGTCAGACTGAGGACATGCCCAACTCTCATGATATAAAAGCAGGCTCTCAGATCAGAGATCAGACAGTCAGAGAATCAGTCAGATAAGACACAGGCAATTTAGCAGAAAGAGGGTGAGTTTGGCAGAGTCAGCTAACAGAAAGAGTCAGTTTGAATCCTAGCATAGCAGTTCAGTTAGAGAGTTACAGGAGTCAGCAAGATTCAAAAGAGTTCAGCCAGCAATAGTCAGCTGGCTCAGATGGTCAGTTTGAACTAGTCATCTTGGAGAAGAGAACCGTTCAACTTAGAGAAGAGTTAAGGCAGAACATAGTGATTTGAATCAACCAACCAAAAGAGTCTGTTGAGTTTACTACAGCTCTGAGTTCAGAAGGACCTAGTCAGACTGAATCAGTGAGTCTCAGAGGCTGAAACATTATAAGTGTTCTAGGTTTAGGTTTGCAGGTTAAATTGTATGGAAGCTAAAGCCTTAAGATTAAACTGTAAGACCTAATCCTAGATTAGATTAAAATTAGATTGTAAGATTGGATTTAAGATTAGATTGTAAGAAAAAATAATAAATCCACATTCATGTTTACATGTTTTGAATGCTGTTTCCATGAGAGACATAGGCTTTGCATTAGAATTAAGTGTTTGTGTTTCTCAAGTATTGTTTAACTTGGGGCAGCTTTAAGAAACAGGAATTTATTTGTTTCACATGGTAAGAAAGTTGCAGAAAATGGAAAATCACCACCGGTACTTTCTGCTCATCCAAACATTCAGGGGAGTTTTTTAACGCAGGTTTTTCAGTGCTTCTGGATTTGAGAATAAAGTAAAATGGATACTTAGGGAAAACTGGCCATTATTTTTTTCTTTGTCTTCATAGTGTCATGTGCAATAGGCCTTCAGTCGGATATATATAGTGGGGAGAAATTTGCTATAAAATTTAAATTAATGAGTACTTCCTGAAGTACTTCAGAATACGAAATTTAGGTTTCTTTTCATCACAGGGGAGAGGATGGGAGTCCTGATTAGGGACACAATGCAGATTGCCTCATGATTCATCTCTGCAAATCAGCAGTTTGAAATCCTATTGTTACCACTGGGCACCCTCCAATAAAATTTTATGAACATTAGGTTGGCATTTGGCAGAAATAAAATGTCAGCTATCCAGATATCATTTTTCTCAATGAGCACATGTTTATATATTAAATAATCACAAAACCAAATCAATTGCCATCTCTTTTCTATTGGCAGAGGTTAGTGTCCTGTACGGTGTTACTCATAGCTTTAGAAGGCTAAACACTGCTAACCTTGAAGGAAAAAAATAAACTTACAAATGGAAATGATACACAGGCTGGAGAATTGCTGTTTCTTTAGGACCTTGATGCACTTTTCCCTATTCATTATGTGAAGTTGTTCCTTTGGCTGGTTGTGTAAAAGTATTCAATTGAATTAAAGTAAAAAATGCTAAAGGGTCTGACTAATTCTGAGTCAACACTTACAGCAGCATTTGTATGATATGGCATCTTAACTGAGTCTGTGATCAGAGTAGTTGGTTTAAAGTAGTCAGATTGGGTTTAATTTCAATTCAGTACCTAGTTCTTCTTGCCAGGCATCATGCTGGGCTACATAGTGGGAAGGCCACAAAATCAGTCAAATGGGTCCTGCCTTGAGCATCCTGGAGAAGGGACACCTTCAGAAAGTTGTGCCTTAATGTGTCATGTTTCAAGTTCATCTTTAATTTAGAAAATGTCTCATTTGATTACATGATGGTCTTTCCTTCCTGGCCAAGGGCAACTGGAATGTTAGTAGGTTGAAGAAAGATGCTTCCATTCCTGAATAGTTGAATCAGCATTACAGCTATGGATCATGCATGCCTTTTCAGACTTCACAAATCTGAGAAACACAGACAGAATACTGCCCCAGCCTGGAGAGAAGGAATGTGAGGTTGAGTCTGGAGTTACTTGTCTGAGGTGTTTCTGCTCCTTCATGCTTACTGACAGGCTTTTGTTATCTCACATGCAAGACCACTCTAACTTCCACAACAGTTAGGCTCAAACATTCTTGTATGGAATGTAGTTTTTTCTGGTATCTGTATCAGCTCCCCTCTGGAGAAAGAGGGAATCCAATCCTAGAGAATTATTTTCTTCTCTAAGCAGTGTATAGTCACATACTATGATGTTTAATGCACTAGTCAAGGAATAATATCTTATTTACTTGAGGCTGTGAAAATTAATCTCTAAATGTATGTTAACAGCATAGACCATTTTTATGCTGAAGCCCCTGTCAATTCTAGATAAACACGGAAGTTGGACTTGTGACCTACCTCTCAGTAAAGATATTTATATAGGCCATGTTGTCTACCTGTGCCCTCCTCTAAAATTGGAATGCCCTCTTTTGTCTTGTATTTTCAAAAGCTGCTGTTATAACATAACTAGGGAAGCATAAATATAACAGAGAAAGTGGATCTGATAATCATTATACAGGAGGGAATATGTACCCAAAAAATGCTTTCATATATTGTCCTAATCCATAGTCATTTAGTACAACATTTATTATCTATTGATGCTAGATGGGTATTACTTTTTTTAATTATAAGGAAACTTACAACCACTTATTTAATTATATAACTTTATAGATAATTTGGTTGTAGTTATAATTATTTGAATGAAATATGGCCCTTATTCCATACCCTATTTAAAAATCAACTGAAAATCCATTGAAAACTTCAGCGTCTGATGCAAAAACAGTGAAACTTCAAGAAACAAAGGTCAAGTACTTTAGAATGTTGGTATGGCAAAGGAATTTGGGGGACAATACTCACTAACGCTGGTAACAAACACAAAACTAGAAACAGGATATTTTATCAAATGTAAAGATACATGTACAACAAAAGAAACAACAGTGAAGAAGTGACCTGAACACCAAGAAAATTTACAGCCTGCTCATATAGTGTGGTACTGCTATAAAATATATATAATTTTAAACACCCAAACAAGTCAAAACCCCAAGCAGATGTTGAATAATCATGTTTCAAAATAAGCTGTGCAAATGGTCAAAAGGTGCATGGTAGTATGTTCAACGCTGGTAACAGATCAATGCACATTGATCATCTCACTCCTGTTAGAATGGCGAATACGAACAGCAACTGGTAATAAATGTTGGTGAAAATGTGGAGAAATGAGAGCGCTTGCACACTGTTGGCAGGAATATAAATTACTAAGAGTTATTTTGGAAAGTTCTTCGTATGTCCTTGAAAAAATGAAAATTACGACTATATGATCCAGCAATCTCTCTACTATGCATGAATCCAAAGGAAACGAAATTCATGTGTTGACCTGCTATCTGTATTTTCATAATTGTTGCATCATATTTCTCAGACACCAAAGTATGAAATGACTCAAACTTTTCAACAGTGGATGAATGAATGAAGAAATGTGAAACATTTAAATAATGGAATATTAACATAATTGACCATAAAAGGGAGAAATCTTTCTTTTTAAAACAATGTGGATGAACCCAGAAGACATTATTCTAAGCAAAATAATTCAGGAACAGAAAGAAAGATACTGTGTAATTCCACTAATACATAGAATCTGAAATTTTTTTGTCTCATAGAATTTGAGAGTAGAGTGAAGATTACCAAGGGCTGGAGTTGTTTTAAGTTAGGGTTTGAGGCTGAGGAGGTGCTGGTCAAAAGAAGCAGAGCTTCAGTTGGATGGAAGGCCATGTTTTAAGAGATAGAACTATAGTTCACAACACTGTATCATATTCTTGGAAAATGATGAGTGTGCATGTTAAATGTTCCCAGTATGGCCTGAAGTGATGTATATGCTAATCAACTAGATTCTGGCATCATAAAATGTATGTATGTATATATATATATATATATATATATATATATATATATATATATATATATCCTGCAAAACACTATTTGGAAGATTATTTTGGATGCATTTTAAGGTTATTCCCATATTGTAAATATTATGATTTTGAAAATTATTTCCTTCAAATTATAACTGAGTTACTTACTTCTTTACTACCAGTTATTAATCTGTTTATAATCACTGCATAAATCAGTCATATTCCTCATTTCAGATTCTTTAAAGATGAACATGTTCTCTGTTTTATTTATGGCAGCAGTGTCTCAATGATTATTTCATTTATTCTGAGCTTTCTGTTTCCCCTTCCAAATTGTTCAGAGGCTAGACAACTGTCACTGGTTACTGGAAATCATCCAAGACTGTATTGGAATCAGGAAGGGATGTGATGTGTCAAGAGAGAACAAGTTATAAGTGGTTTTCTCCATGACAAAAAACAGGATTCATTGATTTCTAGTCTCTTAGATGGAATAGGCCTGCTAGTCCAGAGTGAGCAGAAGGGTTGGACAGGCCACATCTTAGACTGGACCACTTCTGAGGCCACTTGTTGCAGCTTTGGATAACTACAGAAGTGGGTCTTTCAGATTAAATATATGAATTTTGCATAATTGAAATCTAGTTGCATTTTAGTGCAGATGTTTAGAATCACAAAGACAAACAGTATTTTTTAAAGAGAAGAATTATGGGAGTTTAATAAAATCTATGGTAAAAACATGCTGAGGATGGTTTGGAGATTTTGAAAAATGCATTTCCAAGACTGATTATCAGGAAGTATAAGGCACCCAGCACAGATGTCAGTTGAGACTGAGCCATAATGTCTTTCTTTATTGCACTTTCTACATTAGACATACTTGGCACCTTCAACTT
Source organism: Cricetomys ansorgei (assembly GCA_026225945.1). Lineage (NCBI taxonomy): Eukaryota > Metazoa > Chordata > Mammalia > Rodentia > Nesomyidae > Cricetomys > Cricetomys ansorgei. Next base: position 5,522,368 of record JAMJFZ010001264.1, read on the forward strand.
CTGCAAAACAGAAACCAGACACTTGGTGACTATAGTTACTTGAAACAATATATTGCTTTGAGAATTGAAAAGCTCTATATCTGATTTGGGGCTCTCTTGATTCAAGTAGCTAATTATTTTTATTGCATTACAGGAATTTAGAGTTGGCCTTGCAGTTGGGACTCCAATTTTAATCATTTCCCTGATTAGACACATTAGTGAGATAGGTGATTCCAGGGTAGGGGCTATCAAGCACCACTGATTTTTTTCAGCTTTCCAACTAAGTGTGCCCTAACCAAGGAAGCCAAAGGAGCCCTGAAAACTGTTTGAGGGATTTAGGGATTCTTTGTAATTTCCTGTAGAATCATTACTATATTAATCATAACACTCTGTACTTATGGGGATTAATTAATAGGCCTAAATATGAAAGACTGCATGCTAAAGACATTAAAATGAGTCATAATAATAAAACCTAATTCAACAGTTATTTAGTAATAAGATTCTTTCTAAGTTAAAAGAAAATCAAGTAGACAATCTATTCATAGAGACATCAGTGATGCATGATGCATAGTCATGTTTGCTGGTAACCTTATGAGCACTGTGCAGTATGCTACAGAAAGCCTCTGGTGTGGCCAGCAGTGGCTGGTTGGTATCTTCAGAGGGACAGGATGCTTTGCAGAGTAAAAGTACAGTTTCTGGAATCAGAGAAGTATAGAGGAAGACTGACTGGCTGCTGAAATTGTTTTGTAAATATGATAAATTGCTTGAAATATCCTTAAGGCCATGCATGGTTACAGTAGTAAGCAGGTAAGTAGCTGCTTCTCAGTCATAAAAGGTTCTTATTGATCAGTAATAGCTTTTATGGGGCTGGTGGATGCAGACTTTTGGAAATCATGGCTCACAGAAGCCTCCTCCAGGCTACAAGCCTTTGGTAAATTTCAAAACTATATTTTGTTTCAATTTCCTCCTCTGTAACATGGTGCTTAAAATTTTCCTATCTCAAAGAGTTGTTCTTTGATGTAAATTAGTTATTATATAGGTAAACAGAAGATTAGCACACAGAAGTATTTGTATTACTATTTTTTTTAAACTCTCTTAGTTATTTTTCTATTGCTGTGATAAGATACCACAACCAAGGTAACCTATAGAAAAAAAGAGACTACCTGGAGCTCACAGTTTTAGAGGCAAGAATCCATAATCATCCTGGTGGGGAGTATGGCAGCAGTAGGTGGGGCTGTTGCCAGAGCAGCCACTGAGACCTCATAACTTGATCCACAAGCACAAGGCAGAGAGAGCACTAACTGGGAATGGCATGGGCTTTTGAATCCTCAAGTCTGCCATCAGTGACAGCCCCTCCAACAAGGCTCCACCTCCTAATCCTTCCCAACCCTTCCACCAACTGTATGTGGAGACTAAATATTCAAATACTTGAGCATATTGGGCCATTCTCATCCAAACCATTGTAAGAATATGAAGTACCTATACTATTGTGTTTAAAACCTGTGTGGAAAATCAATGAAGTAAACTACGTTGCCAAATAAAACATACTTCACCTAATCCAAGGATTATTAAAAAGCTTCAGAAAGAGAAGATGAAATATTATTAGGTGAATCTCACTAATTTTGACATCTGAAACAAGCTTTGAATTCTATTATCTATTAGTATATTGGCAAGAGGAAATAGAAGTAAGAAGAGAGGCAGATTCTTGAAGAATTTAGTGTCCATAGGCACTTATCTCTGTTGTAGCAAGAGCAAGAAAATAGTTTTCAATTTCTTTGTTCAAAATTTTAATTTTATGATAGTTGTGTGTTTGTGTGTTATGTGTGTGTGTGTATGTGAGTGAGTGAGATTGGGAGTACACTTGTACAATAGCACCTGTGTGAGGTCACAGGACAATTCTTGAGCATTGTTTCTCTTCTGCCACTCTATCCAGGGATTGAACTCAGATTGTTAAGCATTTATACAAAGTCCTCTACTCACTAAGCCTTCTCACCAGCCCAAGAACATACTTTTCAAATATGGCCAATGCTTTTATTCTACCATTGTTAGTCACCTTTCTGCCACTAGATCAAAATACCTGTAATAATTAATTTACCAAGAGAAAAAGTTTATTTTGCCTCAGAGTTTTGGAAGTTCTGGTTTGTGGTCAATTAATTCACTAATTTTGGACCTAGCAAAGCAGTAAATCAAGGCCGGAACTCTTTAAAAAAACAACAACAACAACAAAAAAAAAAACTTGTCACCTCATGAGGAAGAAGCAGGAAAGAGCTGGAACTACATTGTCTCCTTCAGGATAGACCCTTCGTAACCTACAGACCTCCCCTGAGTCACCTTCTCTTAAGATACTCATTACCTCCAAGTAGCACCAAGAATGCCTTTGAGGTCATTCAACACTTAAACTATAGTATAATCAGCATCTATAAGGGAATTTATAGCAACTTGGGAATCTGTTTAGAGACTAACACCAGATGTGAGGCATCTCTTCTGCCTTTCAGGCTTCTCACTTGTCTAATACTCTCATTTTCATTGTAACTGCCAAGAACACAGTAAGTGAACTAACACCAGGAAAGATTCTCCAAAAATGCAAGCCAGAGTGCTGGAGAGATACCTTAGTGCATAAAGAGCTTGCTTATACAAGTGTGAGGAATAGAGATCGCATCCCCAGAAACCATGTAAATGCCGGGCGGGTGCAGTAGCCTCATTGTAATCCAGGTGCTTATGTTTGTGTGTATATGTGTGTGTGTGGGTGGGGAGAGGAAACACATGGCGGGGCACAATAGCATTCACCTGGAAGTCAGAAGACAGCTTAATGGGGTCAGTTGTTTACTTCATAGGCATCTCAGGGATTAAACTCAGGTCACCAGGCCAATGCAGCAAGCCTTTTACCCATTGAGCCATTCAAGGAGCACAGCAGTTACCATCTCTGTTGCTTTTATTTTATTTTATTTTATTTTATTTTATTTTATTTTATTTTATTTTTTAATTCTGCTTCCAACACTCTTTCTTCATCTATCTTCCACAACAAGATCTCGATCAGCTCTTGGAGTAGTCTGTCTCGTTTCCAGACATTCTCTCTGCAGGTGATGTAGGACTGGAGGAAAGTGGGGTTCTGCCCTTGAAATGTCTCTTCATTCCGAGCGTATGGTTAAACTATGGAAATGACTCGTCGCCGCCCTCTAGTGGGAAGAAGGATCTGGCAAAAACTTGAGAAAACAAAGCCCAGCCTCTGGGACTATTGTGTTTTATTGAAAAGTGTATTTGTATACCGGTTGCTTGAGACTAAGATCTCACTTTTTCTTTGATACTATAGTCCACTTGGTCCAGCTCCTCAGACCATGAAAGCCCGTGAGACAGTCAGTGAGTCACCGAGTCAGACTGTTATGTACACCAATCACAGGACTTTATCATGTGCATATTAAATTTTCTATGACAAAATTGATGCAGAAATATTAATTTGGATGCCCTAAACATGTTTCAGGTCGTAAGTTACAATGAGACCACCCTAGCTTCAGGTCACTTTGGGAAATTTCTTTTATCTAAGCAGGAAATGGGCTTGACCAGGTACGGAGCTCTGGTAATGAAAGAAAGAGATTATGTTTCTTGATATTCTCATATATTCTCTCTCTACCTCTCCTCCCTCCCTCCCTCCCTCCCTCTCTCTCTTTTTCTCTCTATCTCCTTCCCTTCCTTCCCTCCTCCCTTCCCTTTCACTGTCTCTTTCCCTCCCTTTCTTTCCTCCCTCCCCTTCTTCCTCCTCCTCTTCCTCTCCTCCCTTCCCCCTATTCCTCTACCCTCATTTCTCCCTCTGCCTCTCCTTTTTCCCCCAGACCACATACATGCTAAGCACATGCTATATCACTGAGATAACCCAAACTCCTAGATATTTCTTTATGTATTTCCCACCACCATCTATTGAACTCAAGAACCCGAACCTAGTGAGAGAGTTTGTGTTCAGGTTAGATTTGAGTTCTACAGTGAAACAGAGAGAAATGAGGGAAAGAAAGAATATGAAAGAGATAGAAGATGCTTAGTAGTGGCTCCTGTGGAGGAAAATTTAAGGCATTCCTTTGAATCTTGGCAAGATGACTATGAATACTAAAATATCCATGATTTACTGAGGACCTACCGTGGACCACATACTATGCTAGCTATGACTTGCGTAGTCTCACTTTCATCCCATCGATACCTGTTTCCTGTCATTACTTTTGTCAACTCTGTGGCTATGTCCTGTCTCTTATCAACTCTATTTCCTGGATGAGTAGTAGAGGGATATGGAAGTGAAGCACCTTACCTAATTTGTAACTAGTTGATGATGGAGCTTAGATACTAGGATATCTGTTGAATTCTGAACCCATTTCCCCCAGCACACACGTTCAGGGAATTCCCCACCAACAATGGTTTTCCATTTAGGGGGCAGGATGTTCTGCCCCAAGATGTGACTACGGCAAGGATATTATCCTCCTCATAATTTCATAATCTATTGTTGTAAAACTGGTATTGAATAACCTTATCTTATATTACTGGTCATTGCTTTTGGTCTTTTGTGTTGCATGTAGCTTATGTACCAAGTAAAGAACAACTTTGCAGTTTCATGGAATTATAGTCATATTCATTTTTATGAATATTCATATTTATCTACTCATAATCTAAAATTCAATACAGACATTTCATTTAAAAGGTAATATCTCCCAGTTTGAATTTTATTTTACAGATGTAATTTCTATTTTGTCCCCTATGGAATGCAAAAAACACTTTTAAAAGACCAACAGAAATGATTGTAAAATGTTGTATGCAGTAATTAGAAGTTAATAAATATTTCAACAAATAATAACAGTGACTTTTAAAGATGTTGCTGTGCTAGTATTATTATTACTTTTAAAACTAGAAACAAAAGTGACTCTTCTTGTAGCAGGTTCTTACTGGGGGTAGGTGAACACCCCTGATTAACATCTTCATGTCCCACTCTGATTGCTTTTTGTTTATGCCTTTTTTTAAACATCAGAACATTTGAAGGAAAATATCTATTTTACAAATGTATTTTCTTGGTGTCATTATTCTGAGCTTTTTTACATTAAGGAAAACTAACTATTGACAGTATTTATTACTCCTGTCTATAATATGTTACTTATGTGATTCTTCTTATTGTAAAAGACAGTGCTTAAAGCTGGGAACATGGATCATCTCTAAATTGCTTACTTTATGAACACCTCTGTTTGGATCTCTGGCTTCCATGTGAAACACTAGGCATGGCTGTGCACTCCTGTAATCAGAGCACTGGAGAGGCAGAGAAGGGTGATTTCTAGAGATGCCTGTCCAGATTAGCCAAATTGGTTAGTTCTGGGTTGAATGTCAGATCCTATCTCAAAAATAAAAGAAAAATGATTAAGGATGACACCTGACATAGAGCCCTGGCTTCCACGTCCGTATATGCAGACCTGTAAACCAACACACAAGTACACAATGGGGTGCATAAAACACGCGCATACACAAAAACATGTCTCATACTTTACAAATAATATTTTAAAAATTGTGTTCCTCTTCTCTGGTATTAGAAACGTTTGTGAGAGATGTGAAAAAAATGGAAATAATTGGAAGTCAAGACTGAGCGTGAGTGAAAACTCCTGATCCGCAGTCACGAGGTCTGCGAGCTCCACTCTGTGTCCAACCTCCATTTAAGGGCAAAATTCGGTTAAAACGAGATGTGGGTGATCTCAGGAGCATGTAGCTACTTCCATTTCATCCACCTACACTCTCTCCAACTAGTAATTCCTGGAAAGTTGCTGTCTAATTCATTGTTGTTGAATACAATTCAGAGTCCAGCAGCCATTTCTGACCTCTGTCAAAGGTAGATCAGCATTAAAAACGGAAAGAAAATCTAGGTTTGTGCTCCCTATGAGGAAATGATCCAGAAGATGGAACTCTGTTGATTTTTTAAACGTAATTTTGTTTTCTCGTCAGGTAGACAAGGTTCTGATGTTTTAAATCTCTTTGTCTTTGTAAAAATTTTAACTGATAGTCGGCTCTTTTTCATTTACAAATTGCCCTTCTAGGATTTCTGGGGAAATTGATTTGGGAACCATTTAGCGTTAGCCTGGCTGTTTAATTCTCATTAGATGTTGCCCTGCTCCAATCATCCCCACTGCTTTCTGTCCCCTTCTCTCAGCTAACATAAACTGCTGAGTCAGGAAATTACTGTGACCAATTTTCTGACCAAAAAAAAAATTGCTGACCAGTTTCTTCAATTTAGTTTTCCACCCTCCATTAGCAACTTATTAATTCCATCATTAAAGTATGCACATTTTACAGTATCAGTAACTTTAAGTACATAGCTCATTAATTTCTAGATGAAAATCAAGACTATGATTTAAATTGTGTTTGTTGATAGCAACAGAGACCTAAACTCTATTACAAATAGCAACTCATCTCAATAATGCAAAAACAAAGTCACATTTCTTCATGGAAGTAATCCATACCTTTCTCTGGGATGCTTAATGTTTCATCTCGTTCTATAATGAAAATATTAATTTTTCTTTTGAAATCAAAGCTCTTCCTTTTGGTTTTTATTTATACTACAATTTTGAAAGATACTATAGCAAATTCTACTGACTTTGCTCAAGGTTTGCCACCAGCTATATAGCAAACGTTGGGTCAACCCACTGATCTTAGAAAATTAGATTTTCTCACCTTGTATATAAGAAGGTAGAAATAGCTGATGCTGTGGCAAATATGCCTTCAAGTTATAGTCTATATGATCATGAATACATGACTTTGACATGTCATTACTAACAATAGCATTATAGTTATCATTTATTGAGAATCAATTTGATTTATTTTCAGTATTACATCTATGATCTGGGTTAAGATTCTGAGAATGTGAAATAAAATAATTTTCCTATGTTCATGTAGACATGGGTGTCTATAAACCAAAGTGAGCCATTTGAGTGTGGAACCTATGTATTTTATATATTATTTACACTTTGGGGACAGATATGACTCTCACACACTCTATGTTTTTCTCTCTGTATTTCCTTCTGCATCTCTTTGTGCCTCTTTCTCTCTCCCCTGTCTCTCTGTCTCTGTACTCCCTTTTCTCCCCCCTCACTCACACACTCACACCCCCCCCCCACACACACACACAATTTCTTTCCATGTGCAATATTTGGGCAAGTCTTTAAACTATAATTAATTTTCCTACACTTTGGGCCTAAACTGGCAAAAATTGAGTCTCTCTGGTTGCAAATGACTAATGTTAAGGCACCACATATTTCTTCTCTCACTTTTTCTTTTGTCTCTTTATGAGTACTATATCTTTATTGTATTTATATTTATATTTATTAATAAATACGCACTACTTTATTAAAGTCAGCGTCACAAGAGTCAGTTTCAGTGGTGATGAGACTCTCAAGGCACTTAGAGTCCCGCTTTCAAGTGTCTCCTAAGCATAAATGCAAATAGGAAAGAACAGAGATTTCATTGTCAGAATGCTTGTGTCTGGAAACCAGTAGCTTTGACTTGATTTGGGCTAGGGCTCCAGATTAAAAGGATTCCAGTGATACTTACAGACTATTAAACTTTATTATTTTCTTCATGAAGGATGCCCTGTGGAAAATTAGCGTGATGAAGACACAGAAAACGTTGAAAGAAAAAGAGATAAGAGGAGACTCCACAAAATCAGCCGAGAAACATATGGCATCTCCTGTTTTATGGCTACGCTATTTACACACTATAGATAAAATTTGTCATTACTCATCAAGTTTTATTTTTATTTTTTTGGAGTTATAGTATAAGTGACTCTATGCCTAGCTTAGATGCACCAATAAATGAGCATTCGTCATTTGGTGGGAGACATTGGTTAAGTCCTGTCTCTTCTGAGCCTCTGTCACAAATGGTAACCTCTATGAATAGGACAGTGAGGACAGTTTTGATCTGGTTTTAATTAGTATTGATTTTTATGTGTCAGTTTAATACAGGCAAGGAAACACAATTATGCCCTGAGTGCAGTAAGTCATACCGTTCACAGATTTTTGACAGACAGAAGGAGTAATTTTAGTGGTAGGAGTTAATTTGCCCTGACATTAATGCATGATAGGTTGGTGATTATATCTAATTGTTTCCTTTGTTACAAGCTCAATGAAAAGTAACATTCATGAACCAAGCTGTGGGAAGTTATTGATTATGATGACTTCTCCAAAAATGCATTGTTAAACTCACTTTTCTTCATAATCACTTTTTTATCCTGAATTTACCATTAAATCAATCTTTTCCTCCACATGCTTCCTCATCCTTTCAATCTCCTACATGAAATAATGAAATAGATGTAAAATGGTGAGGAATTTGTAAGTGCCTTTTTTTATTTGTAAGCTGCCCAAGAAAGACATACTTTTGGGAACTTAGTTTTAAGAACTCAGTATTAACCATCTTATTGACAACTGCATATAACTAGATCACATCCGTTAATGCAGATACAGACATCTGTTTATGTTTCATGAAGTTGCATAGTGTCCACTCTGCAAATGTACCATTTCTTAGGAACTTTGACCAGACAGTCATACTGATTTAGTAAGCATGTCTTTTCTTCATGTGGAAATGGACTTTGAAAGGGTCTATTTCCAGATACCTTTTTCTGAATGTTTGTTTTACACTCTGCAGTGTCTATACAACCATGAGCAGTGACAAAGAGATGCTTTACGACTTAGTTTTTATTTTCATTTTATTATTCTTTACAATGTGCCTTTCTCCCCCTCTTTAACTGAACTAAAATATTAAGCCCACATAGTATTTCACTGTGGCCACTTCACTCTGCTCACTTCCGCTTGGTGGCTTTTGCCCTTAATCTTATCTGGTTCTGATCTCAGGTTTGCTATGGTAGTTTAGCATCATATTGTCATATTACTGGTTCATAAGGGAGAAGAGCCTCTCTCTCTCTCTCTCTCTGTGTGTGTGTATGTGTGTGTGTGTGTGTGTGTGTATAAGTGTACTTCAAATCACAAGGTTCCTCTGAAATTTGAAAGTTAATATGAATGATTTTCTACCATCTTATCCCAGTAGCCAAAGGAACATAAGTAAAGAGTGGGATACCAGCCTATATGACCTTCCCATTGAAATGGATTTTCTTTAAACATGCATGTAGACAGCCTAGGACATGCTCATCGTATACGTTAAAAAGCTGATCTCTCACCTAGATGCTACTTGTTGATCTTTAGAAGTCTTGAGGGCTAGCTCCTTTATATTCTGTTTGCCTGATATATTCACTTGCAGTAATTCAGTAGTGAAGGGTGTCATCTCCAAACTTTGTATCCTGTCCTTGCCATGCTAGTCTGCAGAGGATAAGGAAGAAGCTGAGTGTGGGAGCTCACCCTAAAATCCCAGCATTGAAGAGACACAGCAGCCACCTGAGTCTGAGGTGAATCTGTGCTACAAAGTGAATTTCAGGCCCCATCCTTAAAACATGCAAACTAAATAAGTAAGTAATAAGTTTTGTCATTTAAAGAGTCTTAGTTCATTTTTTTTCCTAGTAGGAAATATTGTAAGTCACAGCTCCATTGCTAGCAAAGCCCAGTTGTTTTAATAAACTGCTGGTATGAATTGAAGGCCCTGTGTGATCAAGTAGACCTAGTAACCAGATGTTTCTTCTCCACTTCCTATTTTGGACAATTCATGCTTCAGTATAATTCTGTCTTCACACCCAACAGAACAGAACACAGTCATAAATATGAGGTTTATTGTCTCAGAAATAAAAAGCAAAAGGATTGAAACACTGAAGGCAACTGGCGTTTCATCATTTTTTACCTTGAAATGAAGACCTGCCCTGTTCTTTCAGAATCCACATTAACTCCTGTAAATGTATTATCTGTACAGCCATACGGGAGAAGAGAGACAGTGCCAGGAGGCATTATGAACTTGCATTAACTTTATACTAAGTCATATTATGTAGTGACATGGAGACTATATTATTTTTCACTTGTCTTCTATAAATGCTTCTTTCTAAACTAAAAACTTTACTGGAGCATATGATCAAAACTAAAGGTTTGTGTCAAAGTTGTGAAGGTTGTAATGGGTGACCTCCAGTTCCTCATGATTTTTAGTGGGATCCTACCTCATTTATGACAATCTGCTTAGTGATTCTAGATACCAGACCAATTTTTTCATTTCATTCACCTTTGTGAATGTCCTCTGTATGCCAAAATCACCCCCATATTAGAGCTGGTGGCTTTGTATAACTTCAGAATAACTTTTGATAGTTAAGAAGAGACAAACAGTGCATCTGTAATAAAAGCATTTCAGAATTGTACCCACAACATACATGTATACAAATATAAGAAACATGACAAAATTTAATTTGTAGGAGATGGAACATATTTTTGAAATTCATTAGGGGCCAGAGTGAATACTCAGGGTAAAGGCGCTTGCTGTCAGGCTTAAGGCCTGAGTTTGACCCTGTGAATCACTCACATCATGGAAGGAGAGAACTGACTCTTGTCCTCTGACATCTACCCATGTTCCATGGTATGTGTTCCTACACACATAGTGTTGCACATATGCATCCAAAACAAATTGCATGTAATAAATGTATATTATTGTTCTGTTGAAACAGCAAGCAAAACTATTTTTTTGGTATTTAAATCCAGATCCTGTTCTAAGAAACATCTTTATAAACCATTCAGTAAACTTGTTGAAACTTATCCAATTTTAACCTGCTTTTCAATGGTTGATAATTATCTTGTATTAGTTAATCTTCTCTAAGAATAGCAGATTAGGAAGAATGTGCCAGTTCTCAGTCCACACTGGTATCTTTATCAAACAGATCGATTCTGATAAAATAAGGAGTTATGGCTGTGTTTACTCTTTCATTATTAACAAAATTTCACTATCTATCTAAGAAGACAAAATGTTACCAGGAAACCGAAGTAATAACATCATTAACTCATCATCACTAGTACATCCATCACTTAATGCTCATTTCTCAAACCAAACAATCTTCAGAAAGGTATTTTGGCTTTAAATTTTCTTTCATTTATCATAAGAGAAACATTTTAAATAAAAATTTTACCCTATTTTATATCATAACCAATAAAAAAGTGTTTGCTTCTCGATTTGTATTTGTCGTGATCTGGTTTGTTTTTGTCAGTGAACTGATCCAATTAGATTTTTTTATATAAGTTTACTGTTCCATTCCCTGGTATCTTTACAAACTGTGAATTGAATCAACAGTAAAACCAGTTTTCCGTCTACACAAATGTTTCCCCCTCTGCCTTGTTTGAGGCTTGGAAATGTTAAGTGTTTATTTATGGTATAATTAACAGACGCTTTTCCCTTGTTAGATACTTCATTCAGTGACTGTCAGGATAGTTATATTAATAGTTCTATTCTTAGAGAAGCATGCCATGTTTTTAGTTAGACGTAGCAAAACAGTATTGAGCTTTGAAAGTATCAGCCACACTAGAATCTGAGCTGACAGATGAAGCAATACATGAATCTTTCCATACAAATCAGAAAGCAGAATGCTGTGTGTTAAAACAAGCTTTCAGAGGCCAGGATTCCTGTTTGTGTCTTTTGCTTTGATGCTTTTATGTTTCTGTCTAATTAAATATTGTGAATCTTGAAGGAGAGTGATTCTAAAAATATAAAAATGAACATGAAGGGGTTACAGTGAATGGAGGTGATATCTACCAACAAGAAAGACAAAGTAATATATTGCACTTATGTAGAAAATTTTTACCTTAGTTTGAATATTTTTGTAAAGTAGGCTTAAAAGAAAATTAAAGAAAAAATGAGTTTTATATTAAACCTATGGGGGAATTTTGAGATAGTTTAAATAATTTTCCTTCCATTCAGACATCTGTGTGGTGTGTGTGTGTGTGTGTGTGCGCACGCAGTCCACAGTGCTTTGGCAGTACTGTTTTCATCCTGACATTGATGCCTACAGCTCCTCTTAGCAGCTGATTCCTAACTTTAATCTGGCCTGAAGAATTTCTATTTCAACACTAAGTATGATGTTCAATTATTAGCTGAGAACATTGCATTCAGAACAGTACATTCTTGAAATTTATTTTATCTCCTTTAACTAAGTTGACTATTTTATTTTTGCATCCCTTATCAGTTTTCTAGGAAAAACATCATTTATATGTCTATATGTACCAACTTGTATGAATATAGGAAATGAATTGTATTTTAAGTATTTCAGCTTAATTGTAGGTGGCGCAAGAAGAAGCGCTTATATGTCCAGCCCCAAAGATGATCTGTAGAAGGTCATTGGTCATATGCATATGTATGAAACACTGGCATGTTTCTAAGAAAATGTGAAATGCGTAAAGGTCATGCCTAAGTTTCCTGACCCAGCTGGAGACAGACATTTCAAATGAAAGGCAAATTAGGCTCGTCTCTGACAGCAACAACACAGAGACAAGTTATAATATCAGGAACTTGGCCCCTCAGACCAGGAGCTGAGATGAAACAAGCTGCACTAATGTGGATGATATAAGTCAAGCAGCCGGGTAGAATTCTTGATGCACAAAAGCAAATGCTCTGGTCTGCAGCTTTCATTTCCTTTTTCTCCACAGAATGCCTTTTACTGGTTGGTTGTCTATAAAATTGATAGCTGTGGAAAAAAAATAACTAATTAAGTATGGAATCACTTGGTAAAATCTCTCTGAAATGTGGTTTTTGGCTTTTACCCCCAGAGACTCACACAGGAGATCAGGGCTGGGCTCTGCAAATTGTACCTCTGGTGGTGTTCTTCACATCCGAATTGTGCCTGGAGAACCCACAGCTGCCCTGCTGGGTTTTGGACACTGTTTGCTTCCCTCTTATTTTCCTCCCTCTCATTCTTAATTGATTCCTGTGATATAAAACAAGGTCAGGACTATTTCCCTGAATATCATAGCTCACCAGAACCCAAGCAACAAATCTATGAATGAATAATCAGAATATAACTTATTCTAAGCTTAGGGGCTTCCTGTTAGATCCTTATAGTAAATTCACCAATTCTATGTTAAAATCTTATACCAGATAGTAAATTAGCCTTATGTTTCATTTCAATTTCTTTTTGTTTTTCAGTTGCTATAGATTTGTTTTATATGGGAATAAATATGTGTCAAAGTTTAATTTTATGATGCTTTTTTAGTTTTACTTTTGTTTTTTTTTCCTTTTATTGAATATAAATTTGTTTCCCCTCACATAATATATCCTGATTACAGTTTCCTCTCCTTCTACTCCTCCCAACTCTTCCAGATCCACCTCCTTTCTGTTTCTCATCATTAAAAAAAATAGGCTTCTATGGGATAATAATAACAAAATAAGATAAAATATAATAACATAAAATGCAGTAAAGTACAAAAAAATTAACACATCTCAATTGGACAAAATGAACAAACAGAAGGAAAAGAGCACAAGAGAAGGCACAAGAAACAGAGGCACCCACTCATTCTTACACTCAGGAATCCAGAAAAACACTAAACTGGAAGCCATAATATATATATGCAAAGGAGGGTAAAATGACAGATGAAAAAGTATATAAGTAAAAATTATAAGTCAGTCGGTGGTAGCCCATGGTTTTAATCCCGGCACTCAGGAGGCAGAGGCAGGCAGATCTCTGAGACTTCGAGGCCAACCTGGAGTACAGAGTGAGTTCCAAGACAGCCAGAGTTACAACAGAGAAACCCTGTCTCAAAAAAAACCAATATATATGTGTGTGTGTGTGTGTGTGTGTGTGTGTGTGTGTGTGTGTGTGTATGCATACATATATATACATATATTTTTTTAAATAAATGAAATTAAAAGAAAAGGAAGACACCTGACGTGTCATTGTGAGGCGAGGCACCTCCAAGATACCACTGAGCACTCTTGGCATCTCTTCCTGGACACACATACTGCTCTCAAGAGTAGTTTGTGTACACAGTGAGACTCTCTTGAAGGAAACTAAAGTTTCACTTGCAAGTGGTTATCAATTAAAAAGAGCAGTTTTGGATGGGGGCAAGTGTACACTTCTTTCACCTGTGGAAGGTCATCTGGGACAGATTCATGCAAGCCTGTGAATGCCGCCTCAGTCTCTGTGAGTTAATATGTGCGTACATCTTTGTTTTTCTGGTGTCCTCCGCCCCCTCTGGCTCTTCCACACTTTCTGCCTCGTCTTCATGCGGGCATCCCTGAGACCTGAGGTGAGGGATTTGATAGAGACACCCAGTTTACTTTTGTTTTTTAATTAGCATATGAAGTAATAGGTTTTGTTGTGGCATTTTCATAAGAAATGTACTCCTTACCCAGAAATCCCCTTTCTACTTTCATATCATATATGCTATTTTACTGCCTCCATTTCTTAAAAAAAAAAAAACAAAAAAACAAAAAAGAAACAACTTTCTCCTTCTTGTAGTTCCTTTCAGGTTTCATGACCTATACCTCAACTCACATCCATATGCATATACATACATTAAAATTAAAAGTTAGGATCCATATATAAAATAGAAAATGCAATATTTGTCCAATTGAGCCTTGGTTTTCTTGCTTTATGTAACAATTTTAGATGTATCCATTTTTCTGCAAATTTTATTTTTCTTCCCAAATATTAGTGCCCACTGTGTATATACAACACATTTTCGTTATCCTCTCGTCTGCTGATGGACATTGAAACTGAGTGTATTTCTTTGCTACTGTGACTAGAACAGAATGAACACGGATGTACAATTATCTCTGTAAAACATAAATCCACTATTACTAGGACTACTGCAAGGGCTAAGAAAGAGTCATGAATCACTAGTCTGAAAGGCCTAAAGGAGGTTGTGATGAATCATTTTTCTAACTTAGGGTCGAGAAAGAAACTAGAAGTCTCAGAGTGAAAGTCCTTAGAGACATAAGGAAAACAATTGAAGTCAAACTTGAGGAAGAACTAAAGAAATTGCGATAGAACAGCACATTACATCACCATCCACAATGCACACCATCTGAGAAGTACAGGCAGCCTTTGATTCCTTGTCAGGACTACCCTGGCCAGTGGGCAGCGAACTAGAGAAGGCTGGCAGGAACTCTGCTCCTCTGATTGAGGAGACTGGAGAACAAGATTCCTCTAGGCACAGACAGATCATCTGAGAAATCTCATTAAACTCAGGCTTGAATCCTTCCTATAGCACAATAGTCTCTAGAAACATGACATTTTACTGTGGCTCAAATGACTTTTGGTTAGTTCTGACAATATTGGTGCAGTTTCACAATGCCAATCAAAATGACAAATTAAACTTCACGTTAAAAGAAAAATGATACAACCAAAGAATCACCCATGAAAATCACCTTCCTTTTTAGAAACAAGGAACTTGCTGTAAGAGGTCATAATGAGAATCATCTTGTAGAGTTACATAATAAAATGAACTAACTTTTCTTCAGTGTCATCCTTGAGATACTGACCTGTGTTTCTATTAATAATATGTAAATGTTATGGAAATACAACATGCTGTGTGCCTCATCTGTCTCAGCGAGTGGTTGCAAGATGACAAAGGTAAGAAAAGAGCAGCTTTAGTCTAGAAAGTCTTTGAAAGGAGGAAATCACAGCAGCAGCTTTGGATAATGAACCTGGGCATCTCCATCTTTCAGGAGGAGGCAGGTAAACCCAAGGGATCGACAGCTTCACAGAAAAGCAGACATTTTGAGCCCCACTTTCAAAACCAAAGCTGTAGAGAACTGTGAGTCCACAACAGATAGACAGGCTGATGAATAGAGCTGTCAAGAAAATGCAGAGCAAGGTGTGGATTTGGGTGGTGTCAGATAGCAACCTTCCACAGCCCTCTAGGGAGGCTGCTCCTTCTACTGAAAAGAGGGTGGAGAGTACTGACAGATGAAAGAAAGCTCTGAAGACAGGTGGAGCAAATCACAGAAGACAGCTGGGAAGCATCTATTCATTATTTTTCATATCACTTGAAAGTGCTGTCTCATTCTCCCTTAGAAGGCATGCAAAATAGCTCCTGTACAGAGGCAGTCTCACAGATCTGCAGTTGGCTTCTTGTGTTCAATTCGTAGCTCTTCAGATTTGTTTTTAATATCTTAAGAGTTGCACAACCTAAATTTTATATTTTAACTTTTCATCCATGAAATGAGAATGATGATTTTAACCAAATGTCAATGTTGTGTGCATAAGATGAGACAAATTCTGAAAGTGTGTAGCATAGTGATGACCACAATGAAAGTCCCAAATAAACATTAAGTGTTTGTCTTACTTCTCAGAGTAAGGACTCAGTTAAGTAGACTGTCAATGTCTCAGAGGATTTAGAAGCAGAAGGAAAAAGATCATATCTGTAAAGAAATAAGTATTAGAAATTTAGAAATAGTAGACATAAGAATAATTCTAAAATATTTTTGAAGGGGTAATCAGTTAAAAGCTTCTATATTGTCAAAACCATATTCCATCTAGTTGGGAAATGTGTTATAAGATCATCAGTGAAATAATTTTAGTCTGTAGATGCAAGAAAAGCAAGGTTTCACTCAGCATATTAGATCTTTCTAGATTGATGGATAATGAGCACTTCTAGCACAGTGTGTAAAGTAAACTGTTATAAAACACGCACTCAAATAATTTTGGGTCAGAGCAAAGGAGAGCTTAGTAAACAGATTAGCTCTATAATCCTGAGGTTGTTTTTCTCAAACATACTAGTCTTCATTTTAATAAAATACCGTCTCTTTCACTGACAGACATAGGTTGTATTGTATGTTCACAGAATGTAATAAGTCAGCAGTGTTTCTCTCAAAAGCAATACTGCCCATGCCTAGGTGGTGCTCTCCCCTATGCTTGCAAAGGAAATCATTGTCTTAACCTTTTAGTCCTAGGTGACAGCCAGCATTTCCAGGAACAAATGTATCTAACAAGAATATTCAGTAATGGGGAACATACTCAAGTAGAACAGTGTGTTGAAATATTAAAGTATACTATTGCCTAAACGTTATGTCAAAGAAATACAAAAGGTAAGCAGTCACAGATTATTGACTTGTACATGTATATACTATATAAATTGTCGACAGTTTTCTACATCAACAAGAAGGGGCAATTTAATACTTGGCAATTCACATTTGCAAAGACAGTTTTTAAATGTAGTTCTCAGTAATACTCAGCCACTGATGGAGCTGATTTTGAGTTTTCAGTGCTTGACTCATGAGGATGAGTAGGCATGCTGACACCACTGGCATTCAGTTGTTCACTCATAGGCACAATTTTCAGCCTTTCTCAGAATGTAAAAACACTGTCAGGCACTGCCCAAACATGACACTCAGGCTTGAGTATACGATTGTGCTCTACACAATGTTAACCGCTAACTAGATACTGTGTGCATTACAGATGGATGTTGTTGAGCTACCCGCTTATTACAATAAATTTAAAGGAAATTTTAGTAAAGAACCTAATTCCAACAATAGAAGTTTGTATCTGAGCAAGACAGTGCTTATTTCAGAGTGATTACGAGATCATTTATTCTAAGTCAGATATGGATGAGCATTACCACGGAACACAGATTCAGGTTTCTCTAAACTCCATATTCCAACATAGAAGCTATTACATGAACTTTTTCAATCATAGGACATCATCAGCAACAAGAAATAAGTCAAGACCATTTCCAGATACGCTGAAGGGAGCATCAGGCAGGCAAATTGACCAAGCCGGGAAGTTGTGTTACATGTATTGTTTTAGCAAATGCATTTAGCTTTTGGTAAAAAGCATATGATCTGTGAATACATTCCAAAGTTTTACCTGATAGTTGAAAAGATATTAGGTCAGACACAGAGAAAGAGCATGAATGGCCATGGAGGAGACAACACAACTTGGTTCTAAATTTGAAACATTACAACTCTCCAAAATAACAAAGTTTTGATCAGCCTTTCAGCCTTAGGCATTCTTTAACACAGCTGTGAATTCAATTCTCTTAAGTGGTGACAGTTTTTCAACATATTGAAATTATGGTCATGTTCAGCGTAACTTATTTCTAACTTGTAAAGTAAAGCATTGGGATTAACATTGCACTGCCAATTAATACTTAATAATACTTTGGATTAATACTTAATGATAATTAATGTAATGGGGATAGCACCTCAATTCAATATTCTCAAACTTCCCCTGTTCTTCCTATCTAATATCTAATTCTCCTCACTTGAATCATGGAATGCCAACTTTATTACCTCTGACTATGGGACTAATAATATCTTCACTTCTATTACTTTGATAATAGATTTAATTAAAAATATAAATCTCTATGGTCTACGGAAGTCTATAGAACATTTCAGAAATGCTTTTTTTTCTTACTATGATAATCAATATTTTTCTTCTTGTATTTGAAAAATCACTTTCAAGGTTGAGATTTTGTTATTTCAACTGTGATAGATTTTATCACAGTGATCAATATCTAGTAGACTGTTCTTAAAGTAAAATTCAAAATTTAATTGTGTGAGAGTATGCCTGTGTGAGTGTTTATAAATGATACATGACTGTTAGCAAGATATCAGAAGTTACAAATTTCCCAAATAAAGTTTTCACTGACTAGCAGCTTTGGCTCACATGTTGCTAGTATAGCATCAACACCCTGTTGCTTTCTTCAGAGTATACATTGTTACGGAGTATTTGCCAGAGAAGATCACTTGGACATGGGTCTAATCTATATCAGCTGGCCAGTGTTTGGGATCCCAGTATATTCCCAAGCTTTTTTCAAGGTGAATTTTTAAGTACAAAAAAAACCATAGTCTGGGTTGACATATTTCAGTTAACAAGAACAGTTAGCCAGAAGCAGAACTACAGAAGCTGAAAAGCAAGATTAGTACAGTTTGAGACTTTCCCAGAACTGTATGGATTTCGATCATTAGGCCTCTGTTTTAGTTTTGGCAGGTAGTGCTGTCTACATGCTGAGTCTTACAGCCTGAATGGCACTTCCGTCATGGAGGTATTAAGGTCTCAGGGCCTACTAAGGCCCAGGGCCCTGTTACATACATGTAGTGATTATAATCTTTCTCAGAATAAAAACTGAATTAATTAGCATGCAATTTCATGAGGAGACACTATTGCCTTAGAAAAATGCTTTAATGAAATTTGATAGTTTAAATAATTCTTCAAGCATACGGTTTTTGATAAAAGTTGTCTAAAATGATATTTTATGAATCTTAATAGATTTTTTAAATACTTGATTTTTGTGAATGGCAAGTTTCCTAATATTTTCTTTTTCTCAGTCCAATCCCATGAGCTCTAAGTGGTATTTAAACATGCTTAGACTTATCATCCACTTAGTTGTCTACGCAGACTCTTTCAGCCATATTTTAATAACTTTTACATTGGCAGTGACTACAGCTGTGACGGAAGATGTTGAGGAATGAAGACTCAATTCCATGCACTCAATTTTCTTTAAGAACATGATCAAAGTGACTTATTTAGAATTGATAGATTTTGAATTGGATAATATCAGTTTGTTTCAATTAGAGGGTAGAAATGGGAGTCTTACTGAAGCTGGATGTCAGTGTAGAAGTGTGATAACTGACAGAGGAAAATAGCATGATGCATGATATAATTCATTAATTGATTGATAATTTTTGTGTGTCTCTGCCATATTATTTTTGCTTTTTTTATGTCTCAGGTTTCTTCACCATAAAATAGAAAAATTAACTTATTTTTTATGAGTTGAACACATTAAACACTAAGGTTTGAACACATTAGTATATGTAGCCCAATGAAATTAATGCTGCACATTAGTAAATAATTAAGATATATTAAATATCATCACGATTATATTACAGTTAATTTTTTACAGAAAGCTTAGGTGTTATTCTTATTGTTCTGCTACTATAGAAACTGAAGCCCAGGGAACTTGGTGCTTGCTCTGTCTAATTCAAGGACATATTTGAAAGTTTAAATAACATAAATATAAAAATGTCTTGGAAAATATTGGAATCACAATATAAATACAAATTTTTAAGGGATTATTTTAGCAAAGTGAACAGAAAATTGTAACAAAGAAGTGTTAGCTAAAGATACAAGCAAAACACTGAAGTGAGAATGGCAGTTTCTTATATGGGCAAGAACTCCCATCACCCAGTGAAGAATGAGAAACTGTGTCCTGGGTACCCCACAGCAAAGAGTAATCTGACACCTGGTTATGTAAACCACATGCCATTAGAAACCAATTCCGTTTTGCAAATCAACTCCATGCTCTGTTGTTCTTTAATGAAAATACTAGATAATCTTAACACAATTAATTCAAAGTTTGCTTTTATGAATATCACCTTTAATATTAATGAATTTTTTTATGTACATCAGACTTGTTTTCTGAGATTTCTTTTTTCCTGCTGCCTTGTAAGTGAATGAAGATTAGCTAAAAGTTCTATCTTTCTATGAAGAGTACTTGGATGCTTTTATATAGCCTGTTATTTGGGTTCACTTATTTCACTAAATAACATGGCCTCAAGTTAACTTACTTAAGAAGTACATTTTCTGTGTGTACCTCCTACTGATTATGTTTTGAAAAAATGCATTTGGCCCTTGTGCTGAAAAAAATCACCCAGTTAACACCATGATAATAGTAGTGATTTCCGGAAGAGCCTCTGTGGATCCTTCCCCCTGTAATTTGCTAGCTGCTTCTGACAACCCCTCACAATGGCTGTAATCAGTGTGGTGATTTTTCCCATGAACTGTGCCCCGACCTGCCCATCAATGCTTCAATTCACATGGCTTGAAGTACTATGATACCTTCTGAGTTTGCTGTTGATTGCAGTTAGTTGGGTTTTTTTCTTAATTGTCTAAATTTTTCCTTAATTTGCACTTTTAAAAATTATAAACATGAGCCAATACCTATTTTTAAAATTCCAGGATTTTGTAACTTCTGAACATGAGAGAAGTCATTAAACAACAACAACAAAAAGAATACAGAGAAATTGTTTTTCAGAGATTAAATGTCAAGACCAGGCTTACATTTGGAGTTCATTAGAAACTATATTTTCTCATTTTCTTTCCATTGCTATGAACTTTACACATCAAGTGACTTAGTAGTGACAATGAATGAAATAAAAAATGTGAATCTGAGTGCCAACAGTTGCTTATCCTGACAATCAGGAGGAGCTCAATGAGGCAAATGTTCTGATTTACTTCTCACTGTTACCATCCTAACTTCCTAGAGTGCTGCCTGCTCGATATCTGATGCTCATGATTTTAAATAAACAAATGAATGGGTGACTAATACCCCATCATGTGTACACTTGTTCTCTCTTGATTTTTAAATAATATTAGCTGTGTTTTACTTGCTTCTTGACCCATCCAGATAATTTTTTTCTGTGTATTTTATTTATAATCTCACAGTAGTGTTAAAGCTATATTAACCAGTGAAAACTGTGGAAATGTCCTTTTACTGTAGGAGGTCATCCAACATGTTCTCAACATTTTGCAATTAAGTTTACTAAATGTGCTGAGCGATAGTGTCTCAAGCCTTTAAAGCAGCAGAGGCCGGTGGATCTCTGTGAGTTTGACGAGCCTGGTGTACAGAGTGAGTTCCATAAGACCCAGAGTTACAATAGAGAAACCCTGTTGAAAAAAACCAAAAGAGAAAAAAAAAAGTTCACTAAATGTATCTGTCATTGGTATGCATCAAGCGGCATTTGTCTTCATCACATTAACAGCTAAAACTGATGGTCATCATTACAATTTTGAATCACAGATCAAAACCCTAGCATTAGGTACACTTTGCTGATGTTTAGGGCAGGGTTGTAAGGGGATTTTCTAGATTAGGTTGATTCAGGTGGACAGACCCTCTAAATGTGGGTAGTACCATTTGCTGTGTTGGGGGTCACAGACTGAATAAAAGGAGAAAGCAAGCTAGGTGTTAGTATTGTCTCTCTCTGCTCATTGACCAGATTCCTCCCTCCTCCCTCCTCCCTCCTCCCTCCTCCCTACTGCATCCTCCCTCCTCCCTCCTCCCTCCTCCCTCCTCCCACATCCCACCTCTCACCATGGTTCCCTCTGCATGATGAACTGGACTGGGAAACTGTAAGCCAGAATAAGCCCTTCTTCCCTTAAGTTGCTTTGTCACACCTCTTGTCAGGACAATTGGAAAATCAACTAAGAAAACGGCCCGAAAGCATTCAGAGACTTCTGTTGATGATTGGCTTTTCTCCAAGATTAATATTTTATTTAGTATAAATGTTATTATATTAATAATTATTTGGTAATAACCTTGACTTTCCAAATGATAACCGTAATTTAAACTGTTTTTCTACCTGTTCTCAGTAGTGTAACTCAGGAGGCAGGAGTAGTGTAGCCATCATCAAAATGTCCTTGGATGAGAAGCACACGTGGGCACTGTGAGCATCACAAAGTAGAGAGGGTTCTGTGGCAGTGCTTTGAGACTGGCTAAGTAGGAGGGAGCCACCTTTCACCTTTCAAGCTCACATTTGGTAAATGTGGTCAACCCTTTGTGCATCTTATCTCGTGTCCTGTTATTTAATAATATTTTAATTTATTATTTGAAAGGTTGATTCTTTCTTTGAAATTTTCATTTGTATTTTGATCGTAGTCACTGCCACCTCTCTCCAAATCCCCCAGGAACCCGACAGTACATCTTCATCCTGACTTCATGTATTTTATTAAAATTCTTATTATAAATAACTTCTGAGTCCAATTAGTTCTGAACAAATATGTTTAGGTGTGAGTCATTTACCATGATGTCAGTAGCCTACCTGTGGCCACATTCATCAAGAAAAGCAACTCAGCAGCCATCAATGTCAATAACTTCTCTGCTGTGGGTAGGGTCTCAGAAACCCCTCTCCATCTATGGTGGAATTTTTACAAGCTTGGTCATCTCAGGCCTTATTTTGAATGTTATCTTAGTTATTCCTCCCAAACCCCCGATTCTTTGCCAGAGTTTTTCTAATTATAGATCTCAAGGAATTCTTGTTCATTTTCTCCTTCACAGTTTGTGGGATTTATACGGCAAGGCAAGGAAAATAGGATTTTCACCCTCCTTGGGAGGAGAAGTATGCTCTCTGGCTTTAAAAAAGACTCATTCTTCTGCCACTGGAAGATAAAACCTCAGGAGTGATCTGTCCATCTCCAGAAGCTACTGCACTAGAGAGTCACTCTAGAGCTAGGTCCCAGGGATGTAAGCCTTTGAAATTATGGGATGGGAGTCAACCCAGGAGAGATGCCATACCATGATACTAAAATCCTGAGGAAAAAAATCTAAAGCGTGATTAATCAAAATGAGGCATTTGGAGCTCAGGAGTCCTCTGCAAACAAGTCTTAGTCCCACTAGGAATTGCATCATCCTCACTTTGGAGAAATTTCATGTTGCTTTCCTTTGATCTTGTTAAAGTTATGGTTTGTTTCTTTGGTACCTAAATAGGATGTATTGAATTTTCTTCTAACTACAATAGTATATCATGATAAGAAATTTAAAAAATATGCAGAAGTACAACTCAGAAAAGATAAGGAGTCTAATTTTTTATACCCAATATTTAACATTTGGAGAAATGTTCTCTTTTCTCATATTTCTTAAGTGAAATCATGTTGCTTATTCACTTTCTAGTATACATAAAAATATTCCAAAGCCATTAAAGGCTGAGCTGCAATGTGATTTCAGTGGCTGTCTCATATCCCTCATGTGTTGCATACACCGTAATTAAGACTTTGGTGCTCATTTGGATTGTTTCTAACTTGTCATTTGTCTTCCATCATGATCTCTTGGCACTGTGCCCATTCAGCTAGTACATTCAATTTCAGTGCCCTGTGATTAAATGTGGTTACAATTACCTACTTTCTTAGCTGAGGGAAATCTTAGCTGTGAGATTCTATATGTTAAAAATTATTTTGCCATGAGAATTTTAGTCCTGAAAAGTACAATGGATGTTATGTATATACTCAAATTATATGTATAAACCTAAGAAATAATTTTAATATGTATAGATTCTATAAAATACATAATATAGCAAGCAAATATTAAAGACTGTCTTATGGAATACTAGACTTGTATGTCTTTACCTTATAGCCTCTATTCTTTCAAAGAGCAATGTAAAGGCCTGGAGACCTTTGAGCAGGCTCAAAAGACCCAAACATCTATTTTTAGAGTTTCTTCCCTCATGAAGGAACATTTCCTGAAATTTGAACTGCAAAAATCCCAGTTTAAAACCCATGAATGAATTTTAGTGTCTATTATATTAGGTCTATTTTAGAGGGCTTATTTCATTTTAAAGTGTGTGTGTGTGTGTATGTGTGTGTGTGTGTGTGTGTGTGTACATGAGTGCAGGTACCAGTGGTGACCAGAAGAATGTGTCTCATTCCCTGGAGCTAGAGTTGATTTGCAGCTGGCTGCTAGGAAGCAAACTATGTCCTCTAGAAGAACTGTGTTTGTTCAGGCTTTACATTAGGACTTTAATTGCTACTTTTCTACTTACTAGCTATATTGCTGTAGGTAAGCTATCTAACATTCTCTGTGTCAGTATTCTCTATCTGTAAAATGTGAATCAAAATGTCTTTCCTAAAACGTTCTAAGGAAAAATTATATTTATTAGGTAAAAAAATGGTATATTAATATGTCACACAAACTACACTGGGCATGGTGATATAACCGTTTAATCCCAGCTCTTAGGAGGTAGAGACAGGAAGATCTCTGTGAGAGTGAGGTCAGGCTGGTCTACATAGTGTTAGAAGAGGCAGGACTAATTGAGAGAACTTGTCTCAAAAAAAAAGAAGATCCTAATAAACAAAAAAACAAAACAACTAGAAGTCACACAATGCCTCAATGAATCAGGTAGTAAATAATGTATGTGTTTTAATGTTTTGATTTTAATTTCCCCTGTACATAAATTCCCTTCACACTTAGACAAATACATATATATATATATATATATATATATATATATATATATATATATATGAGGGTGGTGACTTAGTTTCCTTAAGATTAATGCTTAAGCTGGGTGATAGTGACACACACCTTTAATTCCAGCACTGAGGATGCAGAGGAAAGTGGATCTCTGTGAGTTGGAGCCCAGCCTGGTCTACCAGGTGAGTTCCAGGACAGCCAGAGTGACAACAGAGAAACCTGTCTTGAAAAACAAAACAAAATGAACAAACAAACAAAATTAATGCTTTAAGTAGTCCTCACCATTTGACAAAAGCAAAAAAAGAGCATGTTGTATTACATGCAGAAGAATTAAGATTATCTCTGTTTTCTTGGCTCGTCCCCTGTTTTTTAATCACCATAAACTCAAAAGTTATTGTATGTCAAAGGAACCTGAATGCAATGTACTTGCAAAGGACAAGACAGGCACTTTTGAAACACATACTTTGGAATCCTGTTCATAATTCTCATTCTTTCCAGAGCCTGTATAAATTAGAGCTTATTTTATAAAAGGATAAGTATATGGGAGGACATTGTAGCTTATCCAGCCTACTTAACTAAAGTCTGCAATCTGTAGCCCTAGACAATTGAGTGGATCTTTGGGCACCATACCATCTCATGGAGAATTTAAGGCTTATGCTGAGGGTACCAATAAAGTAGAATACTGTCAGTCCCAGCTGAGCCTTCTAGTCACTGAGCCAGGGTCACAGTTTTCATGCTCATATCTATGTTTATAGAGTTAAATCTTAGGAATATGTCAAGATAAATCAATGAAGGCATAAAAATAGACAAGAAAAGGCCAGACCCACAAGAACTGGATAATAGTCTTTGCTCCCAGATTCAAGACACACACTGAATTGCCGATCCTAAAATCTGCAAGAATGAAGACAGTAGACTTTTGGGAGTGACTCTCAGATGTTCATCTTGTTTCAGTGATGGGCCTGAAGGAGAAGAAGCCTAAAGGAAGAGCTAAATTGCACCTAGTCTTTACTACTTGTACTAACATTTTTAATTTAATTATTACAAACTTTAATTACTGTCACCAATCCAAAGCCTTAACCATGGAACAGAAGAGATCTTTGGTAATGTGTGTAAATGTCTTTGTACTTCCTAAGGAACCTAGAGAGACTAAGAAGAGCCGTTTATAAATGCACAAACCATGTTGTGGCTATTTATGGATCTTTTGTCCACTTGAAAGTGCTTAGCCTCATGAAAGAACACTGTAGCCTTTTCATGAGGTGGGAATAGAAATACTTGGGTCAGCTCCTGTTTCTTGTTCCTGTGTTCTCTATACCAGTAATAGATACTACACAACAGAGACATTGATGTAGATGAAGGGCCCCTTAGAGCTCATGGATGTTTGGTTTGCTTTCAGATGATTAGAAACAGGCAAAATATTCAAATTAACTGGACGATTGCAACCTAGCCTTTTTAATGTAGCTTATATAAGGCTAAAACTAAAAAGAAGGACTACATATAGAAAGAGATATATGGGTCTGGGGAGGTGGCTCATGAATAAAGCTCTTGCTAAAAAAAACAACGGACCCTGATCTAAACTAAGGTGTAAGATAAAGGTGACC
Source organism: Cricetomys ansorgei (assembly GCA_026225945.1). Taxonomy (NCBI): domain Eukaryota; kingdom Metazoa; phylum Chordata; class Mammalia; order Rodentia; family Nesomyidae; genus Cricetomys; species Cricetomys ansorgei. Next base: position 5,548,760 of record JAMJFZ010001264.1, read on the forward strand.
CCCCCCAAGTTTGTCCTCTAATCTCTGCATACATGGATAGTCTACTTCTATAAGACCCCACTCCCAACCACACACATTTCCATTATACAGCACTGTATAATGGGTTATCAGATCTCAAAAAAAAATCAAACCTTTCGTAAAGATGATAGACTTTCTACAGTGGTCTTTAAGAAACGCAAATACAAAGGTATGTCATTTACTGAACACTCTTATGGCATTGTAATGCTCTGTTCCTATTAGAACAGAAATCAGACCTAGAAATCTTAAAAACTAATTATGTTTCAATAGGCACTGCCAAATGTTCAGAATGTGGAATACCAATGTATTAGACTTTAACCAAATGACTAGTATGTTACATAATAGTGTTCCTAGACTTTTGATGGGTTGATGTTTTGTTTGTTTGTTTGCTTGTTTGTTTATTGAGACAAGATCTCACTGTGTAGCTCTGGCTGACCTGAAACTCACTACCAGACTGGTCCAAAACTTACAAAGATGTGTATGCCTCTGCTTTCCAGGTGCTGGGATTAAGACTGTGCCACCATGCTCAGCATTCTTATACTTTTAAAAGAAAGTTTAAAAAAAAAGGCAGTTACTCAGTGATGTTACATTATATATCTTAAAGTAATATGTATCAATTTAATGTCAATTTATGCATTAGAGAGCTTGGAAAGGCTAGAGATTTATATCAGTTATTCTCCACTTTGTGTTATGTCATTTGTTTGGTTTTAGTTTTAAAGACAGGATCTTTCATTGAACATGGAACTTACCCTTTTTTCCCCAACAAGTCCTAGGGTTTGTCTTCTTCCCATCCTCAGCCCTGGGCTGGAGACATGCCACAACTTCTGGCCTTTAAAGGATTCTGGGAGTCAGAACTCACACACTTATGTTTGCACATCACGAATTCACCTACTGAGCCACATCCCTGTCCCTGAATAGCACTTTCAAATTCAGTACTTACCATGCTGACAACTGGCGAGCCTGTAAAGAAACAAATGAAGGAATCAGCTTTCCATAAATTAATGATCTAGTTTTGGAACATAGTACAAGTATGTTGGTAAGGCATCAAGCAAGCTGCTGATCTCTAGTGTTTGTAAAGGGTTACCTTTTGGTGATAGCATTGAAATGAGACACATTTCCCATAAAATATGTCAGGGAAGCCTTCCCTCTTCCCTCTGGCTGTGTATGTGAAAGGTTTCATTTGGCTTCTTTCATTTCCAGGAGGATTAGAGTAAAAATTGTGTAGCCGAGGGACCAATCTACAATAAAATAATAGAATTGGTTACATTGACTAAATTTAATTTAGACAAGGGAGATGGTAACAGACAGGATTCCAAAAGACAGATGCTAATCAGCAGTACTCTTTATCAAATCTCTCCTGCCAGTTTCTATACAGTTTCCCTAATTTGATCATAATTTTTATTTTAAAAACTAAATGCTTATTGCTGCATGTTATATAAATCTTGTTTATCATCTTTTTAATCCTTTGATAATTAAATAATTATTGTCCAGGGTGTGATTATAAAAATCAGCCATACATAATTGTATCTATGGGTTATAATAACCATATCATTTTTTCCCATACTCTTTACAAGAAGGACACAAGCATCACCACAGTTGATTTTGGCTAAGTATAAACGTATCTAGTTACAAAATGGTCACTAATAGTCCAGACTTATTTAGAACCCCAAACATGTGGTATCTGTGTATGCTGGATAATTTTTGTCAACTTGACACAATCCGGAGTCACCTGGGAAGAAAGATCCACAACTGAGGAACTGTCTCCATCAGATTGGCTTGTATGATTGCTACAGAGGAGCCCAGCCCACTGTGTGTGGTGCTACCCTTTGGCTGGTAATCCTGGATGATATAAAACAGCAGGGTGAGCAAGCCATAAGAAGGAACAAAGTAAGCATCAATCTTCTATGGCCTGTTCTTCAGTTACTGCCTCCAGGTTTTTGACTTAAGATCCTGCCCTGACTTCCCTCAGTGATGGACTGTGACCTGAGGGTTTTAAGACAAAATAAATCCTTCTCTCTCTAATTTTCTTTTAGTCATGGTTTTATCACAGCTACAGAGAGACATATTGTGAGACTCTGCTAGCTTAGTTATTGGCTCTGTTGCGTCCATAAAACTGTATTGGTCAAGGCTTCTGATAAATTTCAATTGTCCTTTGTAAAGACAGTTCATTAGAAAAAGTTTGTTTCTAAATAGTTTTAAAGGCTAGGTTAGCCATTTCAACATAGCTATCAGATAGCCAAACCCCAAAGGCTTTAAGCTACATTTTTAAACTAGAAAACAAAATGTGTAAAATATATGATCTTCATTAAATAAAATATTTAAATTTGAATGATTGAGAAATAATTTTCTGTAATTATACATTTTCTCAGAGAAAAATAATGTCAAGACATTTCAACCAGGTGTCTTATTAATGCCATCGTTTGCTGGTAAACTGGACTCCTGGGGTGATAGCAGCAGTCTGGAGGTTATACAAAGCAGGCAAGCTCACAGGGCAGTGGACAGCTAATTCTGCTTGCGATAGTTAAAGGTTTAATGAAATGATGTCTCTGAACTAAGAAGCAATATGGGGATCCTGTTGTTTTGTCATCTATTCTGAGTCATTTATTAACATTTTTGGAAGTATCAAAGGATATAGTATATCTAGAAGTTCTATAAAAAATATGGAAGGCTATGTCAGGACACAGAAGACCTGGCTTAGCCTACATTAAACAAAGACTTTGACTAGCTAGAAACTGACCACTGGGTAGCTCAGGATCTGGACTGCTACCAATTGACTCCAGCAAGCAAAGCTTGATGAAAGAAATTATTTTGTTTAATTCATTTGATAGTCTTGAACCCTCCACCCACTTTGGTTCACTTAAAGTATGGTTTAAATGGGATTTGAAAAATAGTACATACTTATAAGACTTTATCACCTGAGCCTTTTCCCATTCCCAATGCAAACTTTTGTCATTAATCTATTCACTCTGAATCACCTCTACAAAGGCCTCTACCTCTTAACATTGCTACATTTGTTTCTCACACATGCATGCATTAGACACATTTAGACCAGCAATAAGTGAGGCTCAGTAGATGACTGAAAGTTGAGATTCTAGGGTGACAATGGACTTTCAATGAGCAATACAAGAATTGATTGGAGAGGCTGGTACTTGATTCGTTGGGTGGTAAGCCAACACCTTCCATTGGTGGAAATTTCTGTTTTACATTAATTTTGTTTGTTTTTGCTCTCATTTGCTTCATCATCTCAGAAGATCTCTTTAGTTAAAGAGTCCTCATAGGCATAGGTTGTGAATGTTTTACTATACTTTGTTGTTATTTACCATGTTAGCTATCATTACAAATATCAGGGAAGTTAATATTTTATAAAAATTTGGGTTTGGATATTTCAAAAAATATGTTTAGAAATTGAAAATCAAATAAAGATTTGCTGTTTCCATCCTAGCAGAGAATAAACACAAAAATTCAAGCTAGATGTGTATCATCTTGGCCCTACTGCTCATTCAACTGCAATGAATTCAATATACTTTTTTAATAAATGTATGCTAAAGTCTCTAAAGTCAATTTGTTTTTGATACTTTTTAATGTTAATTCTTAACTTTGTTCAAAGGTGAGTAGAGTACATTGTGGATAAAAATGTCAATTTGGAATTAAATGAAATGTCTAAATCTTATCTAAAAATGAAACCATTAAAAGTTTAGAACAGTGGTTCTCAAACTTCCTCATTCTGTGACCCTTTAATTCAGTTCCTTATGTTGTGTGTGACTCCCAACTATAAAATTATTTTTGTTGCTAATTCATAACTGTAATTTTCTTACTGTTTTGAGTAATAATGTAAATATTTGATATGCAGATGGTATTAGGTGACCCCTGGGAAAGGATTGTTGAACACCCAGAGAGGTCACAATCCGTATGTTGACATCCACTGGTTTCTAGTATTAATGACATCCAATGAGGTGCTGAAAGTTACTGATGCCAACACACATCAGACTCAAGAAACAGACAAACCAATAATTAAGTTCATACAGTTCTCTCTGTACAGTGTGTGTATATGTGTGTATGAATGTACTTTGTGAAGGAGGTGCCTCATGTAATAAACATGCTGTATGAATTAGTAAGAGGAGAAATAGAAATATTCTGTAGTGGTCCATGAGTTTCTAAATTTCTTCTCTTTCTCATTCAGTTATACTATCAAGGCCTATTGACAACTATCAGAGATACTTAGGAAACACAGGTAGTATCTGTTTTCTGTTGAAGAGAAACAACAAAGAGGGTTCTTTACTGGTATGTAGATGCCAGATGAATTACCTGCAATGATAACACAAGTCAGAGGCTCCTTTAAATGTCTCTGCTTGCCCATCATGTCAAGTTGACAATAATCACCTTTTCAACTCACCCAGCTCCTCCATCCATTCTGTATCTAAGAGAGTCTCAGTCTTGTTTAGTCTTTGCACTTGCTCTGGGGAATGCATTATACTTAATTTCATTTTCTCTGGTATTTTTTTCACTATTGACCAATAAAAGTAAATTTTATGTATGTCAACTTCAAGTGTGTTCCCTTGAAAGGGAGTGCTTGAGAACTGATTCACCAGAGAGCCTCCACTCTAGGCAAGGTGTGATAGTTGTGTGGTATAAGGGAATATCCTACATGGCAAGTTGTTGCCCCTTAGCACTTTAGCAGTATTTAAATAATTTAATACAAACAAAAAACTAACTTTTTGAACTTGAGGCAATGCATAGTTCTTTCCTTAGCACAGAACAGTATTTCCTTGCTTGTTGTGCCTCAAGTCTGCCAGGATGGATTCATAATAAAAGTCCCACACAAAAGAAGATGCTGGATGCTTTCAGATTCTGTTCAGTCTTATGATTTATTCCTTAGGTTACTTCTAGGAAAATCAAATCACTATCTGTTCCTGTTATTCTGTGTTAATGCTATCTATTCACAAATGAGTTCCACTTGGGGTGATAAATTTTACCACTACAAGATCTCCTCTTTTGGAAAACCTTTCCTGATAATTTGGAATGGATATGACGCTCCACTTATAATTTCTCATCACATTGATTACTTCTACTTCATTTTAATTACCAGGATTTTATAGAAAATTTTCGTTGCAATATATTTTATATATTCCTTTCTTGCAAGAAGATAGTCTCTTGTAAGAACAAAGATGGTAGTTGGGGGAAATTGGCATCTTAGTGCAAGCAAAGATATTAGGGGTGCTTAATATAAATTTGTTGAGTAAATACATCCATATATCACATGCTTTTTACAAATATCAGGATTATTTTTCTTGTTTCCCCAGCAAATGACCATATAGTCATCTACTTTAGAAGTTATTAGTATCATCTGCAGGTACCATGAGAAGGAGCCCACATCCCCCTAAACATCTCCAAGGTCACTGTAAATCCTAATTCATGAAATACCAGGAATAGAGGACAAACATCCTTAGATTTTACAAAGAAGTATTAGATAGGTCCCTTTGTACCTTAGCAATGGCCAATGTCCACAGTCAAGGCTTGTTTGTAACTCTAAGGAAGCTGCCAACTGTGAGCTGGGCTAGAGGTTCCTTCTGTGGTTTTGACTTGCAAAACTATAGTCCAGTCTTTTGTAGTTGCCAAGATTCACTATATATTTTTTTTTCTCTACTGTATGACTTTCTACCTCTTGATCCGCATTGTGGAGCTGTTTAGAACTATGGTCTATGGGAAATGTATCCTTCCTCTTTGTAATAGGTATTCTGCCAACATGGAGGGCCACATCTCAAGGTTGGCACACTTTCCTGAAACTGTGAGGCCTTTTACCAAGTGTATGTATCCCCTATCCTAGTAACAAAGACCTTTGTGTGAAATATCAAGTCCTTTTCCCAATAACCAGAGTCAAACAAAATTATCAATGACAACTAAGAAGAAAAGAAGAGGAAATTCTAAACTGTGCCACACAGAACTGGTGTAATGCCAACCCAGAGTTTCAATGTGATATCCTTACAAAAAAATAAAACTTTCATTTCTCAGTCTGCATTGTGCATTTAAAGCTCTTAACATGTCGTCTAGAGACAGTGCAACTATAGCCGATTACTGAGATACAATTCAGGCATTGTTAATAACTATATGAAAGATGTTTCAAGATCTAAAATCCAAATAATGATATATTTTATCTCTAGGCAAAGAATGAAGAAGAAACTATTTTTCAAGAAGATGGGGTAGTCTCTTTGTATGAGTATCAAGAGTTCATTGCCACTGGCATCTGGATCGATCATGTTGTTCTAAATGAATGATGCTGTCAGAGTAGTGCAGAATGGTGAAGAGTTCTGCAGTCAGGTCTGGATATAATGAAAATGCCCTTGCAGCTTCCTGGGCTTCATCAGGGCAGCAGGATTAAATTTGAGCTCAGGTTTTGAAATGACAAAAAGCTGTTTGATGGCATTTTCAATATGTTTATCAGAAAAAAAGCTGAAAATACAAGATAACTTTTGCAAGAAATTTAGAAATGGAAGTGGGTATCAGAAGCCTCTGAAAAGAATCTCCTGCAGTTAAACATTACTCATGTTTCTCCCGCCAAGAACCAGCCCTGCACTTTTCTTCCAGAATTATTTGTAACCAGCTTGGAAGTCATCCAGGTCTGACTCTCCCAAAAGTAATTTTGTAAATGTGAGAGGGACTAACTAGGTTCTGATTCTAAGACAGGTGCACCTGAATGTCTTTTGTGCAGCTGTGAAAACCTGCAGGGTGGTCATCACTTTATCATCCCACAGTGAAACAGCTTAGGTGTGAAATGCAGTTTCTTCCAGAGGTGATGGGAGAAAGCCAGCAATGCAGATCAAAGTTAAACCAGGCTAATACAAACATGCTTATTTACGATTCCTCAGAAAATATTCAAATAATGACATGAAAGATTATGATCAGAACCATTAGAGACTACTGAATATATAAAAGAGAAAATGTACATTCCCCACGTTAAACATTCTTAAGCAAATCATACCCAAGTTCATTTAAATTTCGAGGTAGAAAAATTGGCTACTACCTTCTCATGGTTGTTTAAATTCCATAAAGCAAGAAAATGTAAGGATTGAATGTTAAACAATGTAGAACAATAGGCAAAATCTGAAACTGAAGTATTTAAAATGTTTCCCCACCTCTCAGTGAGCAGTCAATAAATCTATTATGTCTTTTCATGCTGATACCATTCGAGTTTCTGTCTGCTGTCACATTGAGGTTAAAGCTGCAAATGTCATCATAGCATTCCAGTTACCATTATATTTTAATGATTTCATACAAAATTTATACATTTGACTAAATATAATCAAATATAGATGCATAAAAGTGAATTAACTATTTAATAGTGTTTTCAATGGATCATATGATGCAACTACTAACTTTTTTGTCTATGAAAATTGTTAAAATGAATGTCCATCCTGAGCAAAATTTTCAGAGGTTTTTTTTTTTAACCAAATGAGGAATCCCTAATTATCCAATTGCTCTCAAGATCTCCCTATCAATTAGTGAATATCATGGTTAAACCAAATGGTCCTTGTCATTAACAAAGCTAACCCAATGGGTAAACATTTCTAGATATTTCCATGAATATTCCATAATAGTCTTCTCTACTATGTCATAGGTGATAAGTACTCATACCAGAAGTTAGATACCTCAGCGGTACTGTTAAATTGGTAGACTGTTTTTTTTCTTTGGTTGGGAGAGAGAGACCACACATATTGCCTCAGTCATGCAAATGGATTTTGAAGATTAATGACACAATAAAAAAGCTATCAATTTTCCAAAAGAAAGTGCATAAATGTGTTTTAAGTAAGAATGAAAAAAATCCTAGAGTCTGGAGCTTGTTTGGCATGTGGGAGGTTGACTGGGACCCAGAGTTTTAATGCCCTACAACCAGCTGACTTGATAACTCAGTTTATATCGCTTCTATCAATAATTTTCTTGTTCTTTTGAGACCAATGGATTCATTTACCTCTACTAAGCACTCAATACGCATAAACATTACACACAACAAAGAGTGATTTTTGTACAAGAGCCAAGTTCATCTTTGCCTTTCTCTTTTTTAACATATTTGATAGCCTCCTGACATTTGCAGCTGAACTATTTTAATCCCCACATATATAAGGTTTGTCTTGGCTCATTCAGAGAAAAAACTAAAAGGATAAATTCAACCTCAGAATACTAGTTATACATTCAACCTAACTTTAACATTTCTTTCTAAGTATGTCCATTCAAACCAATGACCAAAGATGATTGGCCCAGATTCACAATCTGACCTCAGCCTTGTACTGTGGCTCATACTGTTCAGAGCAGAAGGGTGGCAATATGCTAAAGTAATAAGCTGAGCCTTTCCTGCATACTCTAACTAGAGGCTTGACTTATCTTTATTTTTTTCCTTATGAATGTTAGGCTTTTATTTACTGAAAATATACCATGTACTTTGCTAAATGATTCCAGGCATTATCACATTTAATCTTTTCCACAAAGCATTCAAAAGTTTTCCTAGACTTAATAGCAATCTGCTGCAGTTCAATCTACTGACTGCAGTAACATTGTATTTATTATTAGTTTAAATAAAATTAACAAAAAAAAAAAAAAAGAACAATTGTGGGCATGGTGGTGCATACGTAGAGTCCTAGATAGACATGGAGCTGGAGTCAGGAGGACCGATTAGGCCCAGGAGATCATTTCAGGCAAAACTGGGCAATACAATGAAGTTCTAACATCCACAAAAGAAAAAGACTAATTTAAGAAAGAAGTTAGAAGTTACTCCAGTGAGTTGAATAGCTTAAGGTAGCTTATTTATCAATTAAAAACTCAATTTACCTACTAAAGAAAAATAATTTCTTCACTACCTAACTCGTATGTTTTGTTATGAAAAGGATAAAAAACAGAAGTATCATGAATTGAGGGTCAAAGGAGTCAGTAAAATGCTGCTTTCACAAGCATGAAGACTTGAATTTGGATCTCAGTACTCATGTATAAATCCAGGCATGCTGACATGTGCCTATTATCTCAGTGTTGAGGAAAGAGAGACAAAAGGTTCCCTGAAGCTTCATGGCCAGCTGGTCTTGCAGAGTTGATGAGCTACAGATCCAGTGAGGGATCCAGTCTCAGGAAGCCATGGGTGGGAGGTACACACCATTAATTCCAACACTTAGGCAGGCAGACCTTTGTGAGTTCAAGCCCAGCCTAATCTACACAGTGAGTAGGTTATGCCAACTAAAACTATACCTTGAGACATGGTATCAAAAAAAAAGGTGGCGAGTAAAAGAACATGACACCTTCGGCCTCCACAACAGCATGTACACACTTGCATGTGCCACCATACTAACAACAGACATACACACAAATATACTACATGAAATCCTATAAATTGAAAAATGATAAGTTATTAATTGCTCTTTATATGAGAGTAGAAAAGGGCCAGTATTTTCTTGTTCCACTCATTGATATTTTGCCACAGCTTACGTGACGTTGCGTTGTCCTGACTGGGAACATGGGAACATCAAGAAATGACAGGCATCCCCATAAAAAGCCAGGACTATGTGGGCTGTGCATTCTGATGGAGGCACAGCAGCAACCCGGAAGCTCAGTGAATAGAAGGTAGGTTAGCTGAACTTGTAGTGGGTCTGTATAGAGGAGCAGTATCAACTTCAGTCATCTAGGACGAGACAGCTGTGGTTGATACTTTCTGCACACAGTTGTCAACATCTAGAACAGGGGAAACTTTGTAATTCCCATCTATCTGATGCGTTCGGATCCTTGGCATGGCCATGTTTGTGTCATGAATACTCATTCATATCACTCCCACAATGTTTACCTTATACTAACCTAGATTTTGAAATATTCTCATTAGCTATGAGTAAAAAAGATGAAAAAGGGAAGGGACTGAAATTAAACACAGCATTAACAGATCAACATAAGATAATTACTATAATTTATGCACATATATATGATAAGTGCTATAATTTGCACATATAAATTTGTCTAAAAATTCTAAAAACTAAAAATGTTAAAAAAAATCTAGGTTATATGACTTGATATAAATTTCTGGTACAATATATTGACATAGCTCTAAAGTAAATTCATTATTTGTTGATTTAGTATTTTAAATTTCTAAAGTAACACCTTGGAAAATTCTCTTCTTTTAAACATTTTTTGTAAGCATTCTGTAGATTTATATAATCTGTTTTACATTCACTTTTTCTTTTCTTTCACTTAAAAAAAAGTCTTATAAGAAACTTTCTGCTGTCTTGAAAATAGGAATTCAAAGGAATCTTGAGAAAGATAAATTGATACATCTTTGAATAACATAGACTTGATCTGCCAACTGTTAAGAAGACCAGCTTGCAAATACTTTGAGGACATGTAGGTAAATTAGAAGCAACCATGTCCTGTGGCATCCATAGGTTGTAATAATAACAATGACCACTAACTCTTCCAAAATCTTATACAACTGTCATATTTTCTTAACTACACAGTTTTTCCTTTTCTATATCCCTTCAATGAAACTAAATGACCATTGAAATCCATAAAAATCACCAGAACGAATATATAAAAAAAGAATCTGCAAAACTCAGTTTGTTCCCCTAAATACTTTTTAGCTAGTTTATAGTTTTAAACATTAAAATACACTTTAATTATGTAAATTTGTGTGTCTGAATGTGGGTATGCACGCATTTGTGGGGTTGCTCATGGAGGTCAGAAGAAAGCACTAAATTCACGGTAGCCAGAGTTGCAGGTGGTTTTAAGCTGCTTGATGTGGGTATTTAGAACTGAAATCAGGTTCTCTGCAGAAAAAAAGGTACATACATTTGAATTATTTAGTTATCTACAGATTTAATCCTTGTTCATATTTTTATTAATATGCATTGTGCCTGATTCTATGTTAAAGTTTAAAATTCCAGACTTCGAGTTTGAATCCTGTATACACTAATCTGATGTGTAATATTCATTGTTAACTTTACTGGATTTTGGAATCATCCATGAGATACATGTCTTTGAGGGAGTTTCTAGGGAAGTATAACTGAGGAGTGAAGGACCATCCTGAATGTGGGCATTACCGTCCTTTGGACTAGGAGCCGCGAGATGATAAGGTTTTCTGGTCCATCAAGATGTGAGGTGTCCTAGCCCTATGTTCCTGCTACCAGGAACCTTGCTGTGGCCTTTTCATCCTGTTGGATAGTAGCCTCTCGAACTAGGAGTCTAAAAAAGCCCTGCCTCCTATAAGCTCTTTTTATCTGTTATGTCATCACCTACAAAGAATATAACTGTAGGAAAGTTCATCTTTCATTATATTTGATTTTCCTCATCTGTAAAATAACCCTAAGACACTAAATTGTATAGGATTTATAAAATGAAAGCAATAACTCTATGATCTGTGTCAAATTCCTATAACAAAATCAACATTGTAGCAGTTAGCTACTATGCTTTCACCCTCAATTTAGAGAAAGAGAAAGGAAAGAAAGAAAGAAATCCTCACTGCCCTTTTTGGCAGCTTTGATAGAGAGAAAGGGAGAAAGGAAGAAATCTTCATAGCTTTTTTAAGCTGTCTGAAGTTTGGAGAGTAGGAGCTGACAGTGAGCTCGGCTAGCATCTCAGTTCACTGTGCTCAAACTCAATTTCTCCAACCAATATTTTTCTAAGCAGTAACCAACCAACCAACCCATCAACAACCAACCAACCTCAGCAAATTTTCCCAGAAGTCCAAGGAACATGCAGTCCTATGGACAAGCTACATGTGGCAAAACAGCTGCATTAACGAAATTATAGCCAGTGCCAATAAACAATCCAAATCAAACTCATAATCATCCACATTTGGGATGGAAACAAAAATATAGTCCAAACTCCATTTTATGTTTGTTGTTGTTATAAGACATAGTTTCTCTCTCACACACACTCTCTTTTATTTATTTATTTATTTATTTATTTATTTATTTATTTATTTTTATTTATTTATTTATTTATTGAGACAGGGTTTCTCTGTTGTAACTCTGGCTGTTCTAGAACTCACACTGTAGACCAGGCTGACCTCAAACTCCACCTTCCTCTACCTCCCAAGTGCTGGAAATAAAGGTCTACAACACCACAGCCCAGCTCATTTTACATTATTAAAGAAACCAAAATAACAAAACTTTTTCTACTGCACATAGTTTAGGGATATAGTTCAGTCATAAGAGTGTAATAATTCTTTATACACACAGAGGTTGTGGACGGAGCTTAGATGCATGCAGGCTGGTGAGTTTTGCAGGATAGGTTTATTAGTTATGGCAGAATGGGAGGGAAGCTGAGTTGGGTAGAACAGAACCCTGTAGGCAGAGAGAAAGGGAGAGAAAGAGGAGAGGGTGGAGAGGGAGACAGGACAGCTGGGTGAGAGACCAAGAAGAGAAGAAGAGAAGAAGAGGGAGAGAGACAGAGAGAGAGATAGAAACATCATGGGGAGAGGCCAAGAGAGCATGGGACAGAGAGGGATGCAGAGAGTCAAAGAGAAGAGAGAGGCAAAGAGAAAAAGAGACAAAGAGGAGAGAAAGAGACAAAAGAGAGAGTTGGAAGCCCATAGGACTGATGACTTAGTCCACTTGATGACTCAGGACAGGTACAGGGCTAAGAGGAGGGTACCTGGAGATGGCGGGTGGGAGTGTCAGGAGCTTGCGGGTTGGGTGAGCTCCAGGAAGGGAGTTCTGGTCAATTCACAACAAAGAGTGCTTTCCCATCAAGAACAAGCAGTCCCACAGTAGGTTTTACCCACAGTAGAACTACAAAAACAAGCAAAGAGCAAGCAGACAAACATCCAAAACTCCTCCTGCCTATAGAGAATTTAAGGGCCAGGAATTTGGTTCAGTGGTATATAGTGTAACCTGTCCTAATCAAAGTCCTGAGTTCAAAGTCTAACAGTACAGTATAAATTCAAGAAAAATGTCACATAATTTAAGTGTTCCCTTAGGCCATATGTATAGTATCCCTTCTTTTTATTTATTAATTTATGTTTTTAATATATCCTGTGTGTCTCTCAACAGAGACAGACAATTTGGGTAACTAATAATCACAAGCAGAATTGAAATAAGACAGACCAAAGAAACCGTGAGTCTTGAACAAGCCTTGAAGAGGCAAAATTGATGCAGTCTTTTCTTTAAGTTTTCTCCTCTCTTGAAATTGTGCTTTTGAGCTCAGATTGGTCTTTTCTTTAATTGCCATCTGGACAGTTAGATCTGCTTGGCACAAGCCAGTCTACGTGAGTCCGGAGCTGCAGTGATCCAAACCTTCACTCAGTCTGTTTGGGAATTCAGCTTCTTGACAGCTCCTCTTCTCCAGCTCAGCCTGCCTCCCTCTGTGGTATTTCTCTGGCTTCTCAGAGAAGACCAAGAGGAACTTTCTTTTGTTTGTCCTTGTGAAAAATTTCCTGCCTATCTCTAACTTGCTGTGCTGCAAAATCTACCTTATTTACAATTAAATGAAACTAGTAATCCTAATGGCAGTAGAGGACTTTGTTAAAATGGCTTGGAGTGCTGAGACGCCACAAGCTTTTTTATTTTGTTTTGGAGGCTTTATTTTTCTTCTATGTGGAAATTTAACTGTTATCTCTTAGTTATGCCTTCTTACTAACGGAGAATGGGGTTTTTAAAAAGGTATTTTGGTAGAGGCATTCAATTAGAGACAATAGAGAATTCTGAAAATAACCATGGGATTGTTTTGAGCAACACAGAAGTAACTGTAACAGTGACAATGGACAAGTATTACGTTTTATGTTGTGTGATTGGGTGAATCAAAAGACTGCCAATTAAAAAAGTATATTAGCTACAATTCTTTATCCCAGTGACTTTATTCACAGTTAGATAAAAGAATGACCATACAATGTAAATACAGCAATGTATGATTTCTTAGCTAAGAAAAGGATTTTTTAATTTTATTTACAAAAGAATGATGCAATGCTGTTTTTAATTATTCAGTGTGAACTGTAGATGCTAAAGCATTATAAACCTAGTTAGGTTATGCATATATTTATGTGCATTGGGAAGAACTGCATGTCTTTCTCTTAGAGAAGATGAGATATCTAGCTTTGTGAAGCTTATAAAAATGAACTGGCTACTTATGTAATTCTTTCCAATATATCCTCTCTTCTGTGTGTAAACACATGCTGAATGTGATTGGCTTTGTTTAAAACTATAATATCCTTCAAGATAGCTGTCTTACTAACTGTATTCTTTTCTCCATCATGTCTGTCATGAAAATCACTTACAGAATTCCAAATATATCGCTTGGAAAATGAGTCCACAGGACAATGTGGTCAGGAAGCACTATGTAAAATAATTCTCACTTCTCAGTGCTTTGTGCATACTGATGAATGTGGTTATTTCCAAGAAGAGCAGGAAGCATTTCCAGGCCTCACTTGACTATGTGATGCTTTTTCCTCAAAACATTGCTTTGTTTTTTTTTTCTATGAAACAGTCTTTTGGAAACCACATTAAAGAATTCTGGAAGTGTGGCTGTTATTTTTTGTCATTGTTGTACAGATAGACACACTTAATAAATGATTTTTTGTAACACATTTATCAACTATATGCAAAAGTCAAGGTGAACATGCTCATAGATCACATAAGGGACTCGAAACAAATGAATCTATTGTCAGTGTACTAATTCTGATTGGTAGGTAGGTAATGTTGTGGAAGGATTTAAGAAATATAAAACCTAGGAATTCACCTGAGTGCTAGCAGTCACGTGCAGGGAAGATGCACCTGAGTGCTAGCAGTCATGTGCAGGGGAGATGCACCTGAGTGCTAGCAGTCATGTGCAAGGGAGATGCACCTGAGTGCTAGCAGTCAAGTGCAGGGGGAGATGCCTCCTATTGAGAGATGCCTTCCCAAGTACAGCCATTAACAGTCTCTTCAGTCTCCTCCCCACCCACAGGGAAATGACCATTAAGCTTAACACCTATCAGCAGGATTCTTCCTTCCCCGGCATATCAGGTGCCACTATGTCTCAAGGACGGCTAGTCCAAGGGTTGACCCCTCCCCCCTGGATCCCACGTGCGCATGCGCACGCACGTGCGTGTACAAACTCCCAACCAATTAGCCTAACATAGAGCGCTCTGAGCCAATCAGAGCTGCACAAGCCCCCATCCTCAGACCCCTTTCCCCTGAACCCCATAAAAGTGCCTGGGGGGAAGGAATTGAGGCCCGCCATGCTTGACCTGTGCGGGACCCAATGCACACCGGATAACAATAAAGCTTCGTGCGTTTTGCAGCGGTTCGACCGACTCGTGGTTCCTTAGAAGTCCGCCGAACAAGCGGATAAGTACTGAAGAGAGGAAAGAGTGAGTAGAAAACATGTCTTTCATTGTTAAAGGGCTTAAAACTGCTTTTGGCAGCCGTAATTGGAAAAGACATGGATGTTATCATGTGCACAAATGCTGAATGGAATCACAGGTTAGGTGAAATCCATGGTCTGTCATTGACTTGTGATATCATGATGCCACAGACAATAATGGCACAAACTCTAGCCAGGTAAATGCTAAGAGATATAAAAGGTAAAGGCAAAATAGAATTAGATTTGAGAAAATCAGACTCCAAACTGTTGGAATGTAAATAGGCAAATTTTTTAACTTTGCTAAGATTCATCATCAGAGCATGTAAAGTGATCCTAAATATTGTTATCCTTCAGTACAAAAACATATTATGTAAAGCATTTTACCATGTGTGTTTAGGGGAAATCAATGCTAATAGATTCATTTTTGCTTGTAAATGCTGATACAACTCAGGAAGGTCAGAGTGATGATGAGGAGGGACAGAAAAATAGCAACTCCAGATTATCTTACTAGAATGAGAAGATAAAAAGAAAAGAAGAAAGAGAGAGAGAGAGAGAGAGAGAGAGAGGAAGGAAGGAAAGGAAAGGAAGGAAGGAAGGAAGGAAGAAAGAAAGAAAGAAAGAAAGAAAGAAAGAAAGAAAGAAAGAAAGAAAGAAAGAAAGAAAGAAAAGAAAGCAAGCAAGCCAGCCTGGCAGTGGTGGTGTTGGACCCCCAAAGATCCAAACTGGGACCCCCATGGCCCAAACCGGAATGCCGCACCCCCACAGAGACTCACAGACGGGATATCAATGCAAATAGCAAGAGGATTTATTCCAGTATACTGGGACTGTTCTAGCACGCAGGATAGAAGCGGCCCTGAGGAGCAGAAAACAAGCCTTTATATTTAGCGTCCAAGTGGTTGCTAGGCACAAACCAAGTTGGGACAAGTCGATTGGTCCCCAAATTGTTTTCCCATTTTGATAGGTTAGGGCCAATTAACCTTTAAACTGGTTGGTGCTGGCATATAGCAAGGTTGTGGGCTCCTAGAAAATGTAAACTTTTAGGGTCTTAGTCAATGTGGGTGGGGGGAAGACTCTTAGCCCGAGGCCATGGGCTGTCTATGTGGGGAAACTCTTTTAGCCCAAGGCCGTCTTATTTGTCTTAGAAATTGTTTTTCTTTAACTCTGGGAACTGTTTTGGGTCACGGTGCTCCTGGCTTGGGCCTACACAATTTTGGTGCTCTTAGAAGCCTGACTAAAGTTTGGCTGCTTCCTTTCAGTGGCACACACCTTTAATCTCAGCATAGGCAGGCATATTTCTGAGTTTGTGGCCAGCCTGGTATACAGAGCAAGTTCCAGGACAGCCAGGGCTATAGAAAGAAACTCTGTCTCTGTCTCTGTCTCTGTCTCTCTGTCTCTGTCTCTCTGTCTCTCTGTCTCTCTCTCTCTCTCTATATATATATATATATACACACACACACACACATACATACATACAATGAGGGGGTTGGGGCAGGGGAATACCAGATAAGGCAGATATGAGGCAGAAGCTTTTTTCTGTGTATTCTAAT
Organism: Cricetomys ansorgei; assembly: GCA_026225945.1. Taxonomy (NCBI): domain Eukaryota; kingdom Metazoa; phylum Chordata; class Mammalia; order Rodentia; family Nesomyidae; genus Cricetomys; species Cricetomys ansorgei. The sequence continues at coordinate 5,565,622 of JAMJFZ010001264.1, forward strand.
AGTTTTTAAAAGTCAGGGTAGAAATATTACCTAACTCAGACAAAGAAAAGGTGATAGACAAGGTGTGATGAATAATTCTAGAAAATATATCCATGGAAGGAAGGACTACTGAGTGCTATTGTAGCCCATTTTAGTTTCAAAATGAACAGTGCCTAGTTGAGAGTAGATTTTGCCTTTCTCTGAGATGGAAGATGTAAGGGTCTTTCGGGCACAAGGGCATCTTGGTAGTTGGGAGCCAAGACATACCATAAAGCCACACCACACAACAAACCTCATGTAAGATATTGGGGGAAAACAAGAAATGGTGGCTGCCTCTGCACAGAGGAAGAGACACAGAGGAGAAATGGGCTTAAAGGAGAGCCTTTATAGGGTTTTTTGAGGGCAGAGATTTATAAGTCTGAAAGGGAGATTTCCAGGTCTGAGAGGGTGGGGACTGGTAGTGATTTTCAAGTCTTGTGCTTGGGTTTGGGCCAGGAGCAGGATGTTTTTCCCTTAGCCTATTACCCTACAGATGATAAGAAGGTATTTGGGGCAATTTATGCAATGTTTCCTTTGAAATTGTGATGTCTATTCTTCAGATATTCTGAAATATAGCTATAAATCTATATAAAAATTTATCTATTTAAAATTTATATAAATTTTATAAAATTATATAATATAAAATTATATAAAACTTATCTATATAAAAATGTGAGCTTTTTTTTTCTCTAAACAGATTGTGCAGTCAATAAATATCAGCAAACTTTGTTTCTTAATGTAAAGATCTGTCCTACAAAGGAATATACAGTTGGAACAAAATCTGATATTTTATTATCACATAGCCAATGATATCTGATAGAGAAGTGCTCTGAGGTCTTTTTAACATGGAGCTATTACTATAGCAAGATCACAGGAATTTGGTGTTTAATAACATGAAGGGGATAGCTTGAATATAGAGTGTCAAAGGATCCTATGATCTGAGTTTTTATTTCCTCTGTAGTTTTCTTTGTGTCTTTGGCTCACCATTGGGAGACTACTTTTTTCATGAAAAAGTTACCATTGGCCTGACAAGGATACAGTCAAGTCGATACTAATTTCATATAAATTAAATATAAGAGCTGTGCTCTATCACTTTGACAACTAAATTACATGGAATTCAGCTGAAGAGCAGGGCTGGTTACTTCCCTAAATAGAGCTCATGGGGGGGCATTCTCATTTGACACCATTAAGGGTATAGATGGCTTAACAAGTGAGCAGCCCTTCGGATACACTTTCAATTTCCCTGACCAAAAAGCACAAAGTTTCATGCCAAATCTTTAGTATAAGATAAGGACATATTCAGACCAAAGTTTTATTTTTATAAATTATTTTATTACCATTTCCAATATCTTTTAACATTCAAGCAGGCCTACTCTGTATGCTCCGGCAGACAATACGGTTGAGTGGAACGAGGAGAATGTATCATGTTTAGGAGATATTTGTTGTTTTTGTGACAGATATAAGAGGTCTGGGATTTAACATAACATTGCCCTATGTTAGTTTCCTATTGTTGTAAGTCTTATCACAAATATCTTTAAACAAATACATTGTCTTATTCTCAGAAGTCTGAGGACAATATGTTTAGGGATCAGTTTTACTTCATCCAAAGTCAAGGTGAAAGTCAAGTTGTGTTCATTCCTAGAGGTACTGATGGTCAGTCTGTCAATATATTCCACATTAGACTAAATTCAGTCTCTTGGTGGTTGTATACCTGAGGTCCAGTTTTCTTGCAGCCTGTCAGCAGGCACACACTTGGCTTGTAGGCTTCCTTCACACTTTAGTTCTTTTCACACACCCTTTCCTGTGTCTTCTAGCACAGGGAACAGAGCCTGTCTCATTTGTCATGATTCTTTACTTTTAGATAGAGAAATGTGGGCTACTCTGATAGTCCCACATCAACTCCATATTTTGAGACACACAGCAAAAAATTCCATCTAAATATGCCTTTTTTTCTACAGAAGATGTAGGGGCTACACCCAGACAACAGGATATCTTTGGTGGCGATAATGAGGATTATGCCAACTTTAAGAGATACAACTTGGTAGACACAAGTTATGTTATTAGAGGTGAAGAGTTAATTTAGTGCTGTTGTTCTAATTCATTATAATCATCCCATATCCTAAATTTTAAGATTAAAATTTTTGATGATTAGGTCCTGCTCCCATTTTTTGTTGCCTGCATTGTCCAGATAGATACAACCATTATCTTTATGAGAAATCATTAGTTTCTTCCCTGAAAGTGTTTTACCATCAATTTTAACATTCTACGGGTATTTATCTATATAGGGAGATGTTGGTGCTTGAGCAATAAGACAGGTTTCATGGAAAAGGTAGGATTATAGATGCCCTTAAAAGCATGTTTAGGATTTGAAATTTGCAAAAAATTATAATGAAAAAATAGAATCAGGAAAGAAAATGTTCTCGGGGGCAATTTTAACTGGAGAATAAGTTTTCTGGAATTTCATTGAAATTTTGAGTAGATTTCATTGATGGCATCCTATTCCATTGCATTTTTGAACTCAGGATTCATTTGTACCCTCAAAATCACTTTTAATATATATTAAAATAATATATTTAAAATAACATGTATAAGAAATGTATAGGCATATATATAATACATATTGGGAAGATATTTTTTACATCCAGTATTTTCTAAAAAATGGTTGAAATATTTACTAATTTTTTCAAAATAAAATAAATGATAACATTCTTTTTTGATTCATTGCCAGTTAAAATAACACATTTTATAAGAAGTACCTATTTTTTACAAAACTAAAATATTTTAATGAAGAGTATGACATTGCTGAAATTTTTGAAAGTCTTTTTGATACTTGGCTTAACATAACACAATGTCTGACTCAAATCTTCTTCTATAGTCAATCTTGTGTGGTCCCTTATCACCAGTGGGACAACTTCATCGTGTATTTGTAAGGCTGTGAAAATGGTTTCGGTTTTTGGAATTCTTGAAAAGATGTCAGCAAGAAGGTGTTGTCCTTGGACAATACTTTAAGAAGTATTTTCACATATCATCAATAAATATCTACTGATCTCCTGGTAAATGGCAACCAATTTTCTGTGGGGAACACTGTATGAAAAGGACAGAGAAGATCACCTCCCTCACGGTGCCTCCATTCACAGGAGAGAAAGCTGACCTAAAAGAAACAAATACGATTTTGAAGAATTATTGTTGCTGAGACTCAAACAAAGCTACAATAGAGATGGGACTCTTCTGCTTAGATACAGGGTGGCAGAACACCTGCTTAAGGCAGTGATCAAGAGCTACTGAATATGTAGCTATCTGAAGAGCATTGCATGTTGAGGGAGCAGTATGGGTGAAGGATTGGGTACTCTGTGGAGTCAGTGAAATAATAGGATAACATGGAGGCAAGGAAGACATCTGAAGGAGAAACAGAAATGGGCAAGACCTCTGTCATTAGAGGCTTTTCAGGATGTGGTTAGAATTGTGTGTTGTATTCTAAATATTATTTGAGGATTTTAGGAAAAAGATGATACATCAAATTCAGTCTCCAGATACCACTCCAGTGTTCGATGGATAATGTTCTATGACAGAGCCCTTCTCCCTCCTTGCACATTCTGTGGAGTGTACATTAGGCCACATCAGACAGCAGAGGAAGTGGTGAACAGTCACGGGGTTAAGGATGGAGGTAAAACATTAATTTTCCTTTCAGCCTTATTAAAATCCATATCTTCACCTCTAACTTGTCAAATTCATGTTGAAATACGATCCAATCTTTTAAGCCGTTGGTACTCTGGGAGTTCTGTCACACACATCCTTAATGAGTGTCCTTTCCCTCAGACATCATTAAAGCATATTAATCATATCATAAGTTATCTCTGTCCTATAATGCTGAATTTCTTCTAGAACAAATTCTATTGTATATTCAAGAAATAAATTCATGAAGCTTACTTATACATAAGCTTAAAACGTGACACCCAAACTTATCAAAAGAAGTTCATGAAAAGTGTATTTAATATTTTTCTTTCTTTTTTTATATCTCTACTATTTTTTAAATTTATTTATTAGAAATTTTCTTCCCTCATATATTACATTCCAACCCCCTTCTGCCCCTCTCTTCATTCCTCCCAGCTCCCTCTTGTCTTTCCTATCCCTCAGATCTACCTCCCCATTCTCCCACTCCCACCCTGCCTCTTCCCAGAAAGAGTAGTCTTACAAGAGTTACTGCTCAAACATGGCACAACAAGCTGGAACAGTGTCAGACACAATTCCCTACTTCATTGTTGGACTACACAACCTAGTAGGGAGATGAAGTACTCAAGAGAGAGCAAGAGGTTCAGTGACACACATCCCTATTCAAGTCTGTATGAGTTCTATAAGAGTACCAAGTCAGACAAACTCAAGACATTTGGGGGACCCAGCAGGCTCCATGTCTGCAGCTCCATGATACAGATACAGAAAAGTCTCTAATGACAGAGGTCTTGCCCGTTTCTCTGTAAGCTCATAAGAGTGCTGGTCATTTGACTCCATGGTGTTTGTTCTCCAGGTGGCCTTGATCTCTCTGGTCCCAGCAATCCCTCCTCTACTTCCTCTGTGTTGTTCATTGAGCTCTGCATTTTGTTTGGCCCTGGGCCTCTGTATCTGCCCCCTTCAGCTGCTGTGGGGATCCCCTCTATTTAATATTTCTCCTTCTATCTTCCAATTTGTGGCCCTCCAAATTCAACTTTGGTTCCTAGTTGTTGAGAAGCTTATATAGTATTAATATTGTCACACTGCTCCTACTAATATCATAAATATCGTATTGCACAGTCAGTATGTCTATGAGGTCATTTTGCTCATCAAATGCTTAGAATGAATAATAAGTTGTCAGTAAGACAAAAGCAACATTTAGGGCATAGGCATTGAAATTAAGAATAATACCAATCCATGTAAAGTTCTTAGACATTAATCATCTTGAATAGACAGTAAAGCAATTGTTTCTGCTCTAGAAATTACATCTGGTCTCTAAAACACTTTTGCCATTATTGCTAATGTATAGAATGTCCTAATTACATGTTCCCTGGATTTTAATCAAATAAAAACCTTGCTGTTAAGATTACTGTACTTCAAGTCACTAATAATGACCAAGGATTGATGTTTAGCTCTCAGGGATACACTCATTCCTGAGACCTGCTTTGACATGTCCAAACACAGTAGCTTGGAACCAAAACGAAAACATTGATGGAGATGTATGGACAGTTTCCTGTACCTAGTACACATCAATGTCTTGGGGTCCTTGTCTTCCATGTACCAATTACCACCTTCTTTACCAAATTATAATTTGCTAATAATGGAAACAGTTGTAAAAAGTTCTAAGACCCAGGCTGCCAGTTTTATCTCCCCACTGGCATATTGCTTACATCTAGACCTCTTCCTCACATCTGATGCAACCAAGGAGATTTATAACTGTCAGCCACCTAGGTGCAGTGAGGACTTAAGTCTCATTATCTTCTCATATAGAAAGACTATTTTTATGCTTTTCAAAGCTGCACCTAATATACTGCCTTTTAATATCTCCAGAGCTTCACTGATCAGGCATATCTCCATGCTCCATTTGAATACCAGTAAGATTGATTCTAGGGAAATTAATACATATCACTATAGGTTTGCTATGTGTTCTTTGATTATACGTCTTCAACTCTTCTCTCTATATTATGTGGATGACTTTTACTGTATCTTAAATGTAACCTTTTTTAAATCTCCAGCATATTTAATGTATTTAATTATTTCAACATCTGTTTCTCTTTTTGCATCGATCCTTTCTTTAATCACATCTGTCATTAATTATAATCTTGAAGACATCCTTGGTAGGAAGGAATTAAGTCAGGTGACCTATACACCACTCACCTTGAAGGGAGAAAAGACAAGTCAATGTCCTTGTCAACTCAACTTCTAAATAGATAAACGTGTAGCATTTTGTATAAGCAAGGAACCTGCTCTGTGTCCTTAGCAAGATATCACTGGCAAAGGGTTTCTTGCAGTATAGAGAGCCAGGTGTCTATGAGCAGGGCTGCCTGGGCACGCAGCACAAGCAACGCCACCTAACACATATAAACTAATTCACCTCAAATATAATTATGTCTTTTGAATGAATCTCAAGTGGAAATATGAGTCAGTTTTTTGTTTTTTGTCCTTGCCAAGTTGAAATACTAGTAAATAGTCTCAGTATTTCTACTGCTTTGGTGAAATCAAAGCCACCTTTTGAAGCAGTAAAAACGCCTGATTTAATTTCAGTGCTTATAAATCAGAATTAAGCTTAGGAAGCTGGACTCATAAATAGCTTTAGCGAATCCAGCTGTTTTTATTCTAAAGGCACTCTCAGATCAGTTTGCATGGGGGCGATGCAGCAATGAGATAAAGGAATTGTCTTTCTGCCCAGTCAGTTTTGAGCAGGCACCAGGATTTAAAGCACTCAGTAGGGGACATGACAGCAATTAGCTTTTGAAAGACAAGGAATGATTTCATGGCTAAAACAAGGAATTAAATAAATGAATAAATAAATAAATAAATATTTACTCTTGTAGTGACTGGTTTTGTTCTGTGGAAAATTTGTAGAATCAAATACAAGATTGGAGATGAAATGAATGTTTGATTTTACCTCAAAGTCAATGAGAGAAAGAATGTAATCATCTCCTCCTTCTATCAAATTAACTGATGCACCTTTGGTAGAATTGATGTGGTGTTTATGTCCGTACTTGTGCCTAACTTGATGAAACGATGTGGCTTCTATGCTATCCCTGAAAAGAACAGGGACAAATCAGCCATGTAAAGTTGTTCAGTAAGCAGCTATAAAAGGTTTCACTGAAACAGAAGGATGAACAGAATTCAAGAAGTTTTTGTTATGTATACAAAGTGTTTGTTTATGACAAGCAATATAGCAGCCCCTGTTGGGGTTGTACTTTCCTATCTGAATGTGCACAGATCAAGAGGAAGACTGGGTATAGAAAAGGTAAAATAGTTTACTTGAGATGATACAATGTATCCACACAGAACATTGTGCTAAAACCCTGGTTTCCCCTCAGATTCTGTCCTCTCTAGTCTACATACCAGTTTATAGAATTTCGTTGGCTTCAAGTAACAGTTCAATGTGCTTATGGTTGGTACAGCACTCATCTTTATGTTATATTGTACTTCAGTTCTCAAGTCTCAAAACACTGTTAAATATACTTTAACTTATATATCTAACTGCAGTTTTAAATGTATCAATCATCTCTAGGTGAGTTAATCAGAAATTGAGTCCTATTTACTATCTCTTTTCCCTTTATAAATTGCTTTCTAGTTAGTAATATTAGTGATTTGTACACTGTTGCAAAATAACAGAAATAACTTAGTTTTCCATCAATGGATGAATGAATAATGAAAATCTGGCTCATATATAGAATGGAATATTATTCATCACTAAAGAAAAAGGAAATAAAAAACTGTAAAATAGTTGAAAGACTTAGCATGTATAATATTAAGTGAGGTCACATAATCTTTAAAATAAGGATAAAAGCCCATGTTCTCCTTCATATGCAGATCCTAGTATATATATATATATATATATATATCCAAATGTATACATGGATACATTATAAATGTTGAGCCATAAGAGAGAATATAAAGCTAATTGCTTTACTAGTTTCAACTCCACTATGGATTTTCCATTTTTTGCTGGTGGATAAGTGCATAAAAATATATTTGCTAGTGGCAGTGTGAAATCCTATGTGAAGCTCTACAGCTTCAGAATACTGTTTCTAAATATATAGAAGTTCATTGAGATTTATAGACTTTCGGTCTCGTTAATTTCAGTGTCTGACTTTTTTCTTTAATTTACAAGTTCTTTACAATAAAGTTTCAACAAAAAGGTTCTGATATTGTACAGCAGAAATACTCAAGTTGGCATATTCAGAGTGCTTATCTCAGCAGTGCAAACAAGTTGATTTTTGTGTTTGTGGTCATGCATTTTGTTCTGTTAACTTTTATTTGGCCCTTTGCATCAAATGTAGGTCGGAGGAAGTACAACAATCACATTCTAAAGGACACACAGGGAAAGCCAGGAGGCAGCTAGTGCAATTCTTAAAGCTTTCACTCTCACTGCCTGGGAGTTACTCTTTGCTGCCTTAGCTGCTGTCTTGCAGAACTAGTTTGGTTGAATTGGTTTAAGTAGGAATTTTGTTTCTGGGATTTTTAGGATCTACTACTTTGATATTTCCTAATACATTGTGTGTGTGTGTGTGTGTGTGTGAGTGAGTGTGTGTGTGATTTTATCGTTCAATTTTGTTTTTTGTTTTTGTTTTCTTTTTTGCATTGATTGAAGTCTTCATATAAGCTCAAATATTTCCTTGATATGTTTTTGTACTGCTTATTTTGGATTTTGATCTTTAAATTTGCATGAAAGCTCTTGCCCCATCAGCCTCAGCATGTGGCAGTCGGCCCTGTGGGTATAGGAACAGAAGTACTTGGCATCCGGTTTTCTGTCTGGGAACCCACAAGTATAATTCAACTCAACCGGTGGCCAGTGACTGATGGCTTAACACTTCTCATTAAAAAAAAACCCACTTATGGATTTTTCTCTTTCCCAAATTGACCTTTTCAAGTTAAATATGAAACTCTTGGTTTGCTACAGGTTGGGGTGCTTGGGTGGTACTCACATTTGACTGGCAGATGGAAGGTGATTGATCATGGTACTTTCCCTTTGTTACAGCTCAGAAAGCTGACAAGGACAGATTAGAAGGGATGTGGGAGACTAAGTACTTGCAGGGTGACTCCCTTACAGAGGCCCACAGGGACAGAGAGGACAGGAAGAAGAGACAAATTTCTCCCTAATTTTCAATTTCAAGCCACTATAGCTGACAAACATAATGAGATTGCAAAAAAAGCTTTTTGTTGATGGGTTATAAAATAAACAAAATAATGGTAGATGCATGAATTTGATTCACTGTGTTTTATTGTATTGAAATGTGGCTTTCCACACTCTGATTAGAATTTTAAACATGTCTGGGACTTAAAATGAAATAGAAAAGAAAAAAAAATCCTCAAGATCCCCACAGAGTAGCTTCTCCAACAGACTGGCATGCTTTGACCTTGAAAAGATAAATCCAGAACAAGCTAAAGGCACATGATACAGATACTTGTTATCATGTAAATCACATGCTGCTGTGTAGCACAAAGTTACAATAACAAAAAAAACAGCCAGAAGATGAAAAAGCAATTTATGTATAAAACAGGTGATACAATGATGTCATCTATAATAATATTCAAAGGCATTTTTACTCCTTATGTGAACAGAGTCTGCCTATCAGAATCAGGAGCATTCAGACAGTACGTTCTAAAACAGGCTGTATACAATTACTGCCTAGCGAAT